>JAGSMR010000045.1:3535000-4161713 GCA_029286605.1 Sericinus montela
ATGCTGTCGAACAATTGTGAAGTGTATTATATCACTATATTGAAAGTAACTATCTTCAAGCCATTCCCAATACGGGGATAGACAGAGGTCTAGACAATTAAGTCCTTTCGAGCCACGTTTCACCGAAGACATTTTTCGGCAAATACCCATTAGAACGAGCCTTGGGGATGGAACTCGCGTCTCTTGACTCGAATTCCGTTAACTCAACCACTCGGCTATCGTCACTTAAAATAGAATCAAACGTTTTTAATTATATTCATAAAAAAGTGTCTTCCCTAGCTTAGTTACAAATCAAACTTAGTATTGATCTTGATGAATCTGGAAAACAATAAACAAACATCATCAATTGGAAAACAGACATTTGTTTACTCCATTGACCATTTAAAAATGTTGGTCCTTCAAGCCGGATTTTCAATTTGGATATCGTGACTACTACTACTGTTTAAAACTGTAATCTAGTTGTATCGATACACTGGTGACTTTTTTATGGAATTAGAATGAATAACGATGTCTTAAGTCCACCTTAGTCTTGCAGCATGACGCACATGACGAGCTCCGTGAACGAGTGGCGTACATACCAGTTTTCATGGTGTCGCCAGCTCTAAAGTCCCGGATTCGGTTAATATACAGGTCAGGTCTGGGTGTTTGTGATACCTTCGTTGTTTCTGATTTTATAATAAAATTGCTTAAGCTGCTTACTTTGGAATCGGATAAATGTATTGACTTCCGCAACCAAAAAAATGCACTCTTTGTAGTGAACTTGAAAAGAAGAAAATAATAGATGCATTATTACCCCCAAACACTAAGAAGTAGTATATCGTAGTCCGTAATTACATTGGCTCTGTAGAAACTTTCAAACCGAAGTGGTTACACTACCATATAGCGGCATAAATTGTCAAAAGGCGTGGCACTGAGCCAGACGACTCTCTAGGTAGAGGAGTATACCACCTCATGCATCATGTACCACATATTTTCCAAAATCTATTTTGATACCCTCTTAAACCATGGCTGAATAATGGAACAGGAAAACACGTATGAACCTGAAAGAGACACTTTTTACATACAATTTAGTAGCACAGTTTAATCAATACTCACTAAGAATGGTAGAGATAGCTGTAGGCGTGGCCACCACCGCGGGTGCGCGGTGTGGCAACACCAGCAGCGCTGCCGACGGCGCCAAGTGCAGCTGTCGTAAAGTGTTGCCACTTTCCGTTAGCTCTTGCCGTGGAAACGCAGTCCATAGCGAAAATTCAGACTGCCGCAGCTGGGAATAAAAACGATTTTTTATAAAAAAAGGACCAAATGATTTTATATCGTATTTTGTAGCGTAATTACAAATCAGGCTTAGTCTGTAAGTCTTTAAGTCACGATAGCCGAGTGGTTGGGTGGTCGTTGTTCGGGTCAAGAGACCCGAGTTCAATCCTCAAGTGGCCGTACCAATGGGTTTTTCTAAAAACTTATGTACAAATTATATCGTTGGCTTGGACATTAAGACGGCGACGGGCTCACCCACCACAACGAGACGTTGTCCCGAAAATATCTTCGTTGGAAGGTAGGTCGAAGGGACTTAAATGTCTAGACTAGACCTCTGTCTACCCCTGTATTGGGAATTGCGTGAAGATATTTCTTTTAGGCTTAGTCTTGATAAAAATATATTCACGCCGTTCCCAATACAGTGGTAGACAGAGGTCTAGACAATTAAGTCCTTTCGAGCCACGTTTCACCGAAGACATTTTTCGGCAAATACCCATTAGAACGAGCCTTGGGGATGGAACTCGCGTCTCTTGACTCGAAATTCCGACCACCTAACCATTAGGCTATCGTGACTTGCAGATTTATACAAGAAAACTTTATATGTATGTAGAGCATTGTTTCACAAAATGTAACCTCAATTGCTATATAGGATTTAACTAAGGACAGAGCGGTGACGGGCATCAACGTCTATGGAGCCATGTCTGGCACTGCGCTTGCCAATCCCCTTGCCAAGAGTGGCGATTTTGGCCCTTACAAGAGAGTCCCACTATGACCTATTAGATCAGTTATGTATATGTAAGCAATAAGACAGATCCAAATAAATCACTGAGCAACCTATGAGCTAAAAGTGGAAATATTACTTGTAAATTGTCAGCCACGTAGCGCCGCAATTCTTGCAAAGTCGCATCGGCATCGAAGTGAGCGGTGTGCGCGCTGCCGTCGGCCATCTTGAACTGAACGCGTGCGCGCGACCCGCCGTCTCCCACTGCTGCAAAATATATTACAAACGAATTATATATACACAAACTATTTGAACCTTATTACAACGACGCAAGGTGTAAACGTTTTTCAAATTGTGTGCAACAGTGGTGCTTTGCGGCGTTCGAAAAGCAAAAAATATTTATATTTAAATATAAAAAAAAATATATATAAAATATATTTTTAAATTGTGAACTGATTACGCATGGACACACAAAGTTGGCGGCGGTGGTGCCTTCGGTGCCTCAAAGAATATTATAGAACTATTTTTCAGTAACTGTACACAGTCACGAGAGCCGAGTTAGGTGGTTGGGTGGTCGTTGTTCGAGTCAAGAGACCCGAGTTCGATCCTCAAGTGGCCGTACCAATGGGTTTTCAAAAATTTATGTAGGAATTATATGGTTGGCTTGGACATTAAGACGGCGACAGGCTCACCACCACAACGAGACGTTGTCGAAAATATCTTCGGTGGAAGGTAGGTCGAAGGGACTTAAATGTCTAGACTAGACCTCTGTCTACCCCTGTATTGGGAATTGCGTGAAGATATTTCTTTTAGGCTTAGTCTTGATAAAAATATATTTTTAAATTGTGAACTGATTACGCATGGACACACAAAGTTGGCGGCAGTGGTGCCTTCGGTGCCTCAAAGAATATTATAGAACTATTTTTCAGTAACTGTACACAGTCACGAGAGCCGAGTTAGGTGGTTGGGTGGTCGTTGTTCGAGTCAAGAGACCCGAGTTCGATCCTCAAGTGGCCGTACCAATGGGTTTTCTAAAAACTTATGTACAAATTATATCGTTGGCTTGGACATTAAGACGGCGACAGGCTCACCACCACAACGAGACGTTGTCGAAAATATCTTCGGTGGAAGGTAGGTCGAAGGGACTTAAATGTCTAGACTAGACCTCTGTCTACCCCTGTATTGGGAATTGCGTGAAGATATTTCTTTTAGGCTTAGTCTTGATAAAAATATATTTTTAAATTGTGAACTGATTACGCATGGACACACAAAGTTGGCGGCGGTGGTGCCTTCGGTGCCTCAAAGAATATTATAGAACTATTTTTCAGTAACTGTACACAGTCACGAGAGCCGAGTTAGGTGGTTGGGTGGTCGTTGTTCGAGTCAAGAGACCCGAGTTCGATCCTCAAGTGGCCGTACCAATGGGTTTTCAAAAATTTATGTAGGAATTATATGGTTGGCTTGGACATTAAGACGGCGACGGGCTCACCACCTGCCACGTTTCCCGAAAATATCTTCGGTGGAAGGTAGGTCGAAACGAATTAATTGTCTACCCTTGTATTGGGAATTGCGTGAAGATATTTCTTTTAGGCTTAGTCTTGATAAAAATATATTTTTAAATTGTGAACTGATTACGCATGGACACACAAAGTTGGCGGCAGTGGTGCCTTCGGTGCCTCAAAGAATATTATAGAACTATTTTTCAGTAACTGTACACAGTCACGAGAGCCGAGTTAGGTGGTTAGGTGGTCGGAATTTCGAGTCGAGAGACCCGAGTTCGGTCCCCAGGTGGCAGGCTCGTACCAATGGGTTTTTCAAAAATTTATGTAGGAATTATATGGTTGGCTTGGACATAAAGATGGCGACGGGCTCACCACCTGCCACGTTTTCCCGAAAATATCTTCGGTGGAAGGTAGGTCGAAACGAATTAATTGTCTACCCTTGTATTGGGAATTGTGTGAAGATACATAACATTTTGAACCTTATTACAACGACGCAAGGTGTAAACGTTTTTCAAATTGTGTGCAACAGTGGTGCTTTGCGGCGTTCGAAAAGCAAAAAATATTTATATTTAAATATAAAAAAAAATATATATAAAATATATTTTTAAATTGTGAACTGATTACGCATGGACACACAAAGTTGGCGGCGGTGGTGCCTTCGGTGCCTCAAAGAATATTATAGAACTATTTTTTTCAGTAACTGTACACAGTCACGAGAGCCGAGTTAGGTGGTTAGGTGGTCGGAATTTCGAGTCGAGAGACCCGAGTTCGGTCCCCAGGTGGCAGGCTCGTACCAATGGGTTTTTCAAAAATTTATGTAGGAATTATATGGTTGGCTTGGACATAAAGATGGCGACGGGCTCACCACCTGCCACGCTTTCCCGAAAATATCTTCGGTGGAAGGTAGGTCGAATCGAATTAATTGTCTACACTTGTATTGGGAATTGTGTGAAGATACATAACATTTTGAACCTTATTACGACAACGACGCACTGCTTATACGTTTTACAATTTGTGTGCAATAGTGATTTTCTTTGCCATGTTAAAAAAAAAAGAAACAAAATATTTATTTTTCAATTATGATCAGATATGCGTAGACACGCACAAGGTAGAACTCTGTTGTATACAGATTATATATATGTCAGTTTTAGTGGATTACGATTTTAATAAAAATGTACAGTTGCAACATAGAGTCAGTAACCCAAGTTCAACACCAGGTCGCGACCACAAAGATTTTTGATTGTGTATGATTTGTTATGTCCTTGCCTATCCCATAAGGGATGGTTTGCATTTCCAAAACATTTTTTGGGACAACGTGACAGATGGTAACCGTGTCGCCACCGCTGTATATCCACGGCAACAATATAAATAGAACATAAGTTATTGAAAAAAGCCAATAGTACGAGCCTCAGGGATCGAATTCCTATCACCCAACCACTTGGCTATTCTGACTTTTTTTCGTCACTTTTTCTATTACTAGAGTATAACACAAAGCAACTCATCGACTTACGTGTGGGTGGTGATGGCTGCGAAGTGTGGGGCGGCTGCGACGGAGGCTGCGGCTGATCTCTGGCACGCCTCTCAGCGCGGTCTTGCGCTATTTGCTCCAAAATGCGCTGCCGTGCCAGGTTATTTTCCATCTTCTCGCGCTTTCGTTCCTCCTGACAAATAATAATAAAAGTAAATAAATAAATACGTAGATTAGGACAACATCACATACACGATAGCATAGCTCTGATCCCAAAGTGAACAGCTTAAGCATCTGTATTATGAAATCAGAAACGGCGAAGGTACCACGAACACCCAGACCCGAGACAAACCAGAAAAAGTCGAGATTTAACACCTGAGTGGGTTACTCAGGTGTTAAATCTCGACTTCAAAATCTAACCTGAGACCACAGAGCTGGCGACACCATGAAGGCGGCCATTAAAATCGTCAAGCCAACGATTAAAATCGTACATAAGTTTTTAAAAACCCATCGGTAGCAACCTACCACCTTTAATTTAATCACAATTGAGCCTTCAAATTAACACTTAAACTGCCCAAATTATGTGACAATATCAACTCTTATCATATTGAGTACCTTTATTTATTGTGTGACTTTTATCTGACCTACTCAATATGCCATTATTATCTTTGTATACTGTGAATAATTAAAGCAACATAAAAACATACACAAAATTTACTTATAAATGACGGACATAAAGACGGCGACGGGCTCACCACCTGTCACGTTGTCCCGAAAATATATTTGGTGGAAGATGGGTCGATGGGACTTAATTGTCTAGACTAGACCTCTGTCTACCCCCTGTATTGAGAATTGCGTGAAAATATTTATTTTTCAATTATGATCAGATATGCGTAGACACGCACAAGGTAGAACTCTGTTGTATACAGATTATATATATGTCAGTTTTAGTGGATTACGATTTTAATAAAAATGTACAGTTGCAACATAGAGTCAGTAACCCAAGTTCAACACCAGGTCGCGACCACAAAGATTTTTGATTGTGTATGATTTGTTATGTCCTTGCCTATCCCATAAGGGATGGTTTGCATTCAAAACATTTTTGATTGTGTATGATTTGTTATGTCCTTGCCTATCCCATAAGGGATGGTTTGCATTCAAAACATTTTTGATTGTGTATGATTTGTTATGTCCTTGCCTATCCCATAAGGGATGGTTTGCATTCAAAACATTTTTGATTGTGTATGATTTGTTATGTCCTTGCCTATCCCATAAGGGATGGTTTGCATTCAAAACATTTTTGATTGTGTATGATTTGTTATGTCCTTGCCTATCCCATAAGGGATGGTTTGCATTCAAAACATTTTTGATTGTGTATGATTTGTTATGTCCTTGCCTATCCCATAAGGGATGGTTTGCATTCAAAACATTTTTGGGACAACGTGACAGATGGTAGCCGTGTCGCCACCGCTGTATATCCACGGCAACAATATAAATAGAACATAAGTTATTGAAAAAGCCAATAGTACGAGCCTCAGGGATCGAATTCCTATCACCCAACCACTTGGCTATTCTGACTTTTTTCGTCACTTTTCTATTACTAGAGTATAACACAAAGCAACTCATCGACTTACGTGTGGGTGGTGATGGCTGCGAAGTGTGGGGCAGCTGCGACAGGCTGCGGCTGATCTCTGGCACGCCTCTCAGCGCGGTCTTGCGCTATTTGCTCCAAAACGCCGTCGTGCCAGGTTATTTTCCATCTTCTCGCGCTTTCGTTCCTCCTGACAAATAATACCAAAAAGTTTATTTATTTATTTATTTATCTTCACGCAAATCCCTGACGGGGTAGCTAGAGAGAACAGATCGCCAAGCGTCACGAGATCCCTAAGCATACTTCTTTTCGCTTCTTTCAGATTCATCATCTTCTTCATACATGCACGTCTAGGTATCCTTGAGTACTCTTGACCTCCCTCCCTTCGAGCAATTTGTCACATGGTCTTCGGAGTTAACGATCCCCGGTCTACCTCGACACCTTTTAATATTAACTTTCGCGCTATATATTTTCTTCACCATTCGGTCTTCACTCATTCGCTCAACGTGCCCAAACCATCGAAGCACGCCTCTATCCATTTTGAGACAAGGTCATCTTTCAAATCGCTATATTGCGAATCTCTTCGTTTCGCTTTCGGTCGGCCATGGTAAGGCCGCACATTTTACGAAGAGATCGCATCTCCACTGCATTCAACCTGCTTTTATGCTTCTTCTTACATGGCTTCCAGGTTTCTTTCGCTGCCATATAACAAAGTCGGTACCAACACTGGTGTTATGTATTGCAAGGCGTGCACTTTTCACAACGCCTTGCCTTTTGATTTCAACGCAGTCAGGGCACCATTGACTTTGTTCCCGGCAGCGACACGCCTGTCCACATCTAAATCACATCTTCCATCCCGGCTAAACGCACTCCCCAAGTATACAATTTCATTCACCTGTTCTAGACATTCCTGATTTACCCAAATTTCGCACTTCGTTCTTTCTTGGGTAAATCAGTTTTAATAATAAAAGTAAATAAATAAATACGTAGATTAGGACAACATCACATACACGATAGCATAGCTCTGATCCCAAAGTGAACAGCTTAAGCATCTGTATTATGAAATCAGAAACGGCAAAGGTACCACGAACACCCAGACCCGAGACAAACCAGAAAAAGTCGAGATTTAACACCTGAGTGGGTTACTCAGGTGTTAAATCTCGACTTCAAAATCTAACCTGAGACCTCAGAGCTGGCGACACCATGAAAGGCAGCCATTAAAATCGTCAAGCCAACGATTAAAATCGTACATAAGTTTTTTAAAAAACCCATCGGTAGGAACCTACCACCTTTAATTTAATCACATATAAGTTCAGCATAAATATGCTTTAAAAATCAGTAAAATTGCGTAATAAAAAATTAGTTGCCGCTATCTTATTGATAATTCCTAACTGAAAAGTCAGGAATGTCAAATTGTCACTTGCAAAAGCGATAATAGATGGCGCTGATGTTAAAATAAAAGAGAATATAGAATTAAAATTGCAACGAATGCGTGTAATACACGGTGGCTCGGAGTTAAGAGCGTTGCCACGGATCAGCAGAGGTCGCGGGTTCGCGCCCGGTCCCGCCCGTATCAGTAGAAATTTTAAAAACAATTTGTCTCTTTAATTTAATCACATATAAGTTCAGCATAAATATGCTTTAAAATCAGTAAAATTGCATCAGTAAAAAATCAATAATAAAAGTAAATAAATAAATACGTAGATTAGGACAACATCACATACACGATAGCATAGCTCTGATCCCAAAGTGAACAGCTTAAGCATCTGTATTATGAAATCAGAAACGGCGAAGGTACCACGAACACCCAGACCCGAGACAAACCAGAAAAAGTCGAGATTTAACACCTGAGTGGGTTACTCAGGTGTTAAATCTCGACTTCCAGAAATCTAACCTGAGACCTCAGAGCTGGCGACACCATGAAAGCCGGCGATTAAAATCGTCAAGCCAACGATTAAAATCGTACATAAGTTTTTTAAAAAACCCATCGGTAGGAACCTACCACCTTTAATTTAATCACATATAAGTTCAGCATAAATATGCTTTAAAAATCAGTAAAATTGCATCAGTAAAAAAATCAATAATAAAAAGTAAATAAATAAATACGTAGATTAGACAACATCACATACACGATAGCATAGCTCTGATCGACGCAAGGTGTAAACGTTTTCAAATTGTGTGCAACAGTGGTGCTTTGCGGCGTTCGAAAAGCAAAAATATTTATTTATTTATTTATTTATTTATTTATTTATTTATTTATTTATTTATTTATTTATTTATTTTGTTATTTATTATTAACTTATAAATGACGGACATAAAGACGGCGACGGGCTCACCACCTGTCACGTTGTCCCGAAAATATATTTGGTGGAAGATGGGTCGATGGGACTTAATTGTCTAGACTAGACCTCTGTCTACCCCCCTGTATTGAGAATTGCGTGAAAATATTTATTTATTTTGTTATTTATTATTAACTTATAAATATGTACCTGAATTTGTTTTAATTCTTGGTCCGCCTGCCATCTTTTTAGTTCAGCAACGCCTTGACCCATAGCACGGCGTTCTACTTCCTTTTGCTTCTCCAACTTCAACAAGAGGCCATTATTATTAGTAAAGTTTTAATAGAGATATATAAAGATTTAGAGTTAAACTTATACTATAATAACACTAAGTCAATTTAATGCAGTTAAACAAACAAACAAATAGTATAACATATAGTATATTTAAACAGAGAAAGCAACAAAGTTATATATTGATATTGTACCTCTTTTTCCTTATCCTCTTTTTCCTTTCTAAGTGCTTCAATAAGCTCTTTGGCTCGCTCCACCTTGTCGTCAGAAGGCACTCTGCTAGCTTCAGAAGGAGCTGGGGTTTCAGTCTAAAAAATAAGCTTTGTTTGGTACAAATAACATATCATGTACTAAATAATATTTTTTTGTACTTAAGAATCTTGTACATACATGAAAAGAAAGCCTAAGGTGTTGAGAATGTATAAAACTGCCCACCAAATGAGGATAAATTTAATATCCTCTCAATGAATGAAATGTAGAATGCATGATATATCTGTTTAACGCCAGTCTTTTGCAACATTTTGCTAGTTGAACTTCATCTCTTTGTACACTGCATTTGCCTGTTGGTTGTTAATATCAAGGTTGTTACTCAAGAACCTTTTGTCCCAATAGTTATCAGTTCTTGGAGCTATGTAATTGGCCCATTGCCACTTTATCTTTACTGCTATGTCAGTTGCCTTATTTCTGCTGGAGATGTCTTCACTGTGGATTCCAACACACAAAGAAACTCCGAGCATAGCTCTATTCTTTGTACGCTAAGCAACTTTGAGCCTACTCCCTCAAATGTGTCAGTGTAAAAATGTGAATACATACGTAAATAAATATGCTGAAGGCACTTACTGTATCAACAGTGGGAGTCGCTTTAGAACTCGGCCCGGGCTCCTCGGGTTTAGTCTTTGGTTTCCTCACACACACATCCCCATCGCATACCACCTCATATTCCTGACCCGATCGCGTAACTTCATGGAACTCTGTTCTTGCTACTTTCGCTGCTGGCCCAGATGATGTCTCTGTTCATTAAAATAAATATAGTTACATTTTATTCAGGATCACAATCTAAATTTTACTCTATAATGTATGTATCTTTCCTTCATAATGAAATTACTATTATAAAATAATAAATAAATATCTTCACGCTCTTACCAATAGGGGTAGATAGAGGTCTAGCCAATTAGGTCCTTTCAAGCCACCTTCTACCCGATGACTTTTGGGACAACGTGACAGATGGTAGCCGTGTCGCCACCGCTGTATATCCACGGCAACAATATAAATAGAACATAAGTTATTGAAAAAAGCCAATAGTACGAGCCTCAGGGATCGAATTCCTATCACCCAACCACTTGGCTATTCTGACTTTTTTTCGTCACTTTTTCTATTACTAGAGTATAACACAAAGCAACTCATCGACTTACGTGTGGGTGGTGATGGCTGCGAAGTGTGGGGCGGCTGCGACGGAGGCTGCGGCTGATCTCTGGCACGCCTCTCAGCGCGGTCTTGCGCTATTTGCTCCAAAATGCGCTGCCGTGCCAGGTTATTTTCCATCTTCTCGCGCTTTCGTTCCTCCTGACAAATAATAATAAAAAGTAAATAAATAAATACGTAGATTAGGACAACATCACATACACGATAGCATAGCTCTGATCCCAAAGTGAACAGCTTAAGCATCTGTATTATGAAATCAGAAACGGCGAAGGTACCACGAACACCCAGACCCGAGACAAACCAGAAAAAGTCGAGATTTAACACCTGAGTGGGTTACTCAGGTGTTAAATCTCGACTTCCAGAAATCTAACCTGAGACCTCAGAGCTGGCGACACCATGAAAGGCGGCCATTAAAATCGTCAAGCCAACGATTAAAATCGTACATAAGTTTTTTAAAAAACCCATCGGTAGCAACCTACCACCTTTAATTTAATCACATATAAGTTCAGCATAAATATGCTTTAAAAATCAGTAAAATTGCATCAGTAAAAAAATCAATAATAAAAATTAGTTGGCGTTATCTTATTGATAATTCCTAACTGAAAAGTCAGGAATGTCAAATTGTCACTTGCAAAAGCGATAATAGATGGCGCCGATGTTAAAATAAAAGAGAATATAGAATTAAAATTGCAACGAATGCGTGTAATACACGGTGGCTCGGAGTTAAGAGCGTTGCCACGGATCAGCAGAGGTCGCGGGTTCGCGCCCGGTTCCGCCCGTATCAGTAGAAATTTTAAAAACAATTTGTCTCTTTAATTTAATCACAATTGAGCCTTCAAATTAACACTTAAACTGCCCAAATTATGTGACAATATCAACTCTTATCATATTGAGTACCTTTATTTATTGTGTGACTTTTATCTGACCTACTCAATATGCCATTATTATCTTTGTATACTGTGAATAATTAAAAGCAACATAAAAACATACACAAAATTTACTTATAAATGACGGACATAAAGACGGCGACGGGCTCACCACCTGTCACGTTGTCCCGAAAATATATTTGGTGGAAGATGGGTCGATGGGACTTAATTGTCTAGACTAGACCTCTGTCTACCCCCCTGTATTGAGAATTGCGTGAAAATATTTATTTATTTTGTTATTTATTATTAACTTATAAATATGTACCTGAATTTGTTTTAATTCTTGGTCCGCCTGCCATCTTTTTAGTTCAGCAATGCCTTGACCCATAGCACGGCGTTCTACTTCCTTTTGCTTCTCCAACTTCAACAAGAGGCCATTATTATTACTAAAGTTTTAATAGAGATATATAAAGATTTAAAGTTAAACTTATACTATAATAACACTAAGTCAATTTAATGCACTTAAACAAACAAACAAATAGTATAACATATAGTATATTTAAACAGAGAAAGCAATAAAGTTATATATTGATATTGTACCTCTTTTTCCTTATCCTCTTTTTCCTTTCTAAGTGCTTCAATAAGCTCTTTGGCTCGCTCCACCTTGTCGTCAGAAGGCACTCTGCTAGCTTCAGAAGGAGCTGGGGTTTCAGTCTAAAAAATAAGCTTTGTTTGGTACAAATATCATATCAAGTACTAAATAATATTTTTTTGTACTTAAGAATCTTGTACATACATGAAAAGAAAGCCTAAGGTGTTGAGAATGTATAAAACTGCCCACCAAATGAGGGATAAATTTAATATCCCTCTCAATGAATGAAATGTAGAATGCATGATATATCTGTTTAACGCCAGTCTTTTGCAACATTTTGCTAGTTGGAACTTCATCTTGTGGGGGTACACTGCATTTGCCTGTTGGTTGTTACTCAAGGTTGTTAGTCAAGAACCTTTTTGTCCCAATAGTTATCAGTTCTTGGAGCTATGTAATTGGCCCATTGCCACTTTATCTTTACTGCTATGTCAGTTGCCTCATTTCTGCTGGAGATGTCTTCACTGTGGATTCCAACACACAAAGAAACTCTGAGCATAGCTCTATTCTTTGTACGCTAAGCAACTTTGAGCCTACTCCCTCAAATGTGTCAGTGTAAAAATGTGAATACATACGTAAATAAATATGCTGAAGGCACTTACTGTATCAACAGTGGGAGTCGCTTTAGAACTCGGCCCGGGCTCGTCGGGTTTAGTCTTTGGTTTCCTCACACACACATCCCCATCGCATACCACCTCATATTCCTGACCCGATCGCGTAACTTCATGGAACTCTGTTCTTGCTACTTTCGCTGCTGGCCCAGATGATGTCTCTGTTCATTACAAATAAATATAGTTACATTTTATTCAGGATCACAATCTAAATTTTACTCTATAATGTATGTATCTTTCCTTCATAATGAAATTACTATTATAAAATAATAAATAAATATCTTCACGCTCTTACCAATAGGGGTAGATAGAGGTCTAGCCAATTAGGTCCTTTCAAGCCACCTTCTACCCGATGACTTTTTTGGGGACAACGTGACAGGTGGTGAGCACGTCAATGTCTTTATGACCAAGCTAACGATATAAATCGTACATAAGTTTTAGTCTTGGAGATCGAACTCGGTTCTCTAGACTCAAATTCTGACCACCGAACCACTCGACTATCATGACTGAAGAAATTACTATTATGACTATCATAAATTATGATGTAAAAGTTTATAAAATTTTATACAGGACACTAGGACAAGGGAATAATACATAGTAACACTATACTAGTTGGACACTTAACCTACCTGGTTCTGTAGCAGCAGTTAAAGGCTGCTTTTCAACTGACGGAGTTGGAGAACTACCAGCATTGCTAACATTAGCTCCAGCTTCTGCTTGAATAAGACTAGCTGTCTGTTCTTTCAGACTCTGACTTGAAGTAGATGGTTGGACAGTTATTAGTTTTTCTTTGTCTATGGTTAAAATAAAAAAATTCAATTAATTGTAAAGATATCAATGCTGTTTTGTATCAGCCAAAAAATATGCCAATCCTTTTGTTTTCTTGGGTGCCCTAAGAAGAAAGCCCTTAGAATGAAAAAGCCTACAAAATGATGACTGTTGATAGATAACGGGATCACCAACTCAAAAAATATCAGACAAAAAGATTACACCAGTAATAGGCAGCAACACATATTCATTGTGTTGCTATAGAAAATTCTCCACTAGCAATGAATTATTTCAAACAATAAATACTAAACTTTTTAAAATTATCACTATGATAAAATTATTAACTACTAAGTACTACTAAACTAACTAAGGGGTAAGCAGAGTTCTATACAAATAATTGTATAGAACTCTGCTTACCCCAGAATGGTTAATTGCATGAAGATTTTATTTTTCAAGATTACTTCATTTATATTAATTTATGCCCTGGATTAAAAAAAAATATCTTTACGCAATTCCCAATACAGGGGTAGACAGAGGTCAAGTCTAGACAATTAAGTCCCTTTGACCCACCTTCCACTGAAGATATTTTCGGGACAACGTGACAGGTGGTGAGCCCGTCGCCGTCTTTATGTCCAAGCCAACGATTAATGCCCTGGATTAAATGCAATAATGTGACACAAAACCATGTTAAGACTTATGGTTGTAAAATACTACAGCTAAATTACTTTTTAAAATATAACTTACTGTGTTCTTCTAGTATCCTATCAATCCTAGTTGCAAGATTTTGGGCTTCAACTCCTGCACATACTACCTCCAATGGTGTTCCATTTCTGCTAATGAAGAAGAGTGATGGCACAGGAACAAATTGATCTATTTTTTAGTTAAAATATTATTTGCCATTTTTGTTTTGGATATTATAAGAATCAATAGTAATTTATAAAACATGCCACAATAAGTCAATGTATCAGATATATAATTGACATTACTAACTTTAAACCACTTAACTTTAAACATTTACTACTAATATTTTTTTGAGCTAGGTGCTTTTTGTCCATGCAAAATATGCAAATAGTTGTAGCAGACTCTGCACTTAAATAGACTTATTTATTTATTTAAATTTATTGAATCTTATAAAATATATAAGAACAAATATATAAGTATAAAATATATAAGTATAATGCTTAAAGCATTCTCTACCTGTCAACCTTGAGAAGTGGAAAAACATTAAAGGCAACTTAAAGTTTCATTTACATGTAGCTCATTCGTCTGACAAGTTTTGGCTGTCAAAGCTGAAGGTGGTAGGTTTGAATTTAGCTAGAATTATGCAATGATGACCTACATTTTGGTTCAAATTTAAAACTAAAGCTTATGCTTTTGTTATGTTTTAAAAGGATACAGATTTGTGCAAAGTGTGTATAGTTAACTGAACCACTTTTAAGCTTTATCGCAAGAAAGTTTTCAGGATCTGACAATCGTTTTACAACAGAACTGTCATCAATTGTTGCCGACATTTCTGCTGACTGCTCATTGTCACCTGATGAGAAAAAAGTAATAATTAATAATTTTTTGTAAAGATGTAAGATTTCAAGTCTACAATACTCAAAGAACTATGAAGACTATGCATAAATAAATAAAATAGGCACATAGCCAGGGAGTAGAATACTCTTGCAGCGTTTGTATTTGGAAAAGTAAACTCATTCCATCATTGACCTCATCCATGCCTTTGCACTCGATGGAGATCAAAAGTTTACCAATTTTTCAAATTAAAAGTATATTTAAATGTCTGCCATATATACATCTGCATCTGATAGTGTCTAAATAGTAATGCATTTAACAGAGGCAATAATATAACTGATACAATAGCCAACGAAAAGAAACATTGGTTTGTACATTAGGAAAAGTGAAAACAATCATTTAGAATAGTTTAGTCTACTCCCAACACTGGCGATTCTCCTGTTGGTGATATCACGAAGTATTCACCTTTCATCTTGCCTTATTTAACTCATATTTCAATAAGAAAACACTACGAATTATATTGTGGAAGTAGTACTCTTCTTCTCAAGTCAGGTAATACATAAATTGTGTTATAGTAATGGATTTAAGAATGAAAATAACAAAATGTTCATGAACTAACATCTGATTGTATTTACTGCCAATATAATATTACATAACCTCAGTATTTTTAAATATGTTTAAAGGTAAATTTAGAGGAAAAATAAACAAATGAAACAGCACAATATGGTTAAAAATCATAACAGATTTCTAAAATACTTGATGATAAAGAGAATGCCTTTTTTCATAGAGGCAGAAGACTAAATGTTTAAAAAAAAATTGTTAAGATCTATATCTTCGTGAGGTATGAGAACTAAAATCAAGTACTTGTTAAATCCACGAAAATTAATTTAAAGTCGGCAAAGTACACTCTTGATTTGTCTTTTAAGCTTAGCTTAAAGGCTATTTTATAATCGTATGAAGTTTTCCAAAAACAAAGAATTCGTACCTTCAACAAAAACGACGAAAATTGCATTTCTTTGTTTTGATAACGTAACAGCTTCCGCAATACTTCCGCCATACCAATGCATTGTAAGCTTTGTTTTATTTCCTGGCACAGTTATAAACTATTTATTTGGTTTGTATTATACTTCACACAATTTTAATATTGAATGTTGTTATGGAACAAAAATAATACAATGATAACATGACACAACAGATTTTGACATTACTGACGTGTTTGCTAATGTCATTTCATCATCTCACTCGTTCCTATGTATCAAGTTATATTTATTTATATCCCTTAGCTATCATTTTTGATCAAAAACATCTAAGTTTTGATATGATAAGTTCTAAGAATTTTTTGTAACGTAATATTGTTACATATAAGTACAATGATCTACGAAATATAACAAATTGGTATTATTAATAAAAAAATATGCAAATTTGAATTCTATTTTTGTCTGTGGTTGGTTGACTTCAGTATCAGCACATTTCATGTGACCTTGCCAAAAATATTGTCAGATTGTAAACTAAGAAGCATTCTATTCGACACAAGATGGCGCTAAACCGAAACACTTACTTCACATAATTCATCTTAAATAAATAATTTAAATAATTTATTTTTAATAAAGAAACGCAATTTGAATTCAGATCTAAACGTGGACAGCGTTTAAATAAAATAATGAAACCCAAAAAGTAAACAAAGTAATTTGACAAAATGCAGCAATGCCCACTGTTGGGCAAAGGCCATCAATTATTCTTTTAGAGGACTAAAGCAAGCGAACGTACGCCGTCCTTCTGCTCTAATACGGGCTGGCGGATTTCATATATCTTCTAATTACCATTTTTTATTATTCTTATTCAAGCACTCAGATTTCCTCACAATGTTTACCGCCGAATTCGTGATAAATTCCGCACTTGGTCCGGCCCAAGATTGAGATTGCTATCGCCAATCTACTTACCAGGCGTAGCAATTACCGTAAACCCTGCCTTACAGGAGAGGCCTTAGTTATGATGATAATGATGAAATTGCTCCAAGATGGGAAAGTGACGGGTGTCAGGATTATTATGATCATGACATACTCACATGATGTTAACTTTCCCATTTGACTATGTGGGGTGGAGCTTACAAGCGTTTGGGAGGATCTTGAGTGTATGATAGAGGTTCCTTTCTTAGCAATACCAAGGCATGATAAGTTTTAAAGAAAAAGAACAATTTAAAAAAAATATCTTCACGCACTTCCCAATACAGGGGTAGACAGAGGTCGAGTCTAGACAATTAAGTCCCTTCGACCCACCTGTCACCGAAGATATTTTCGGGACAACGTGACAGGTGGTGAGCCCGTCGCCGTCTATATATCCAAGCCAACGATATTCGTACATAAGTTTTTAAAACCCATTGGTACGAGCCTACCAACTGGGGATCGAACTCGGGTCTATTGACTCGAAATTCCGACCACCCAACCACTCGGCTATCGCTATAATAATTATTATTTTTACTTAGTTGAGTCACGATAGCTGAATGATTGGGTGATCGGAATTCGGGTACATAGGTTTTTGAAACATACATAGGTTTTTTCAAAAACCTATTTACGATTCATATCGTTGGATTGAACATACAGAAGGGTGGTTTGTCGAAGAGACTTAATTGTGTAGACTAGACCTCGACTCTACCTCTGGTGTGAGAATACAGAGTTAAAATTTCAACTGATGCGTGTAAGACACGGTGGCTCGGAGGTAAGGGCGTCGCCACGGATAGGCGAAGGTCGCGGGTTCGAATCCCGCACGTGTCTGTTGAAATTTTAACTTTTTTCTCTTTAATTTAATAACATAAAAGTTCAGCATAAATATGCTTTAAAAATCAATAAAATTGCGTAATAGAATATTTCAATTCATAAGTAGTAATAAAATTAAATGAAAACTTATCACGACAACTAACAGCTCCGACTGGAGCAATGGTATGTTAATAAATTTGGTTTAATTTATTTGGTTTATTTTAAGTTGTAAGTCACGATAGCCGAGTTGTTTAGTGATCGAATTGCGAGTCAAGAGACCCGAGTTCGATCCCCAGGTGGTCGACTCGTACCAATGGGTCAAAAATTTATATACGATTATATCGTTAGCTTGGACATAAAGACGGCGACGGGCTTACCACCTATCATGTTGTCCCGAAAAATGTCTTCGGTGGAATGTGGGAGGGACTTAATTGTCTAGACTAGACCTTTGTCTATCCCAGTATTGAGAATGGCGAAGACATTTTTTTATGTATTACAGGTACGTCATACTTAAAATACTGAAATTTTGCCGGACAGTTAATTTTAAAGAGCTCAAACATCTGACAAGACTCATACAAATATGTAGGGACTACCATTTGTCCCGCACAACTTTGAACACTGATTCCATTTTTAGCTTTTCTAAAGGCGCGAAACCGTCAACGTATTTCGCGGCTCATTTCAGTTTTAGAGCGCAATTTTCGTTTCCATTTTCAAAGACATACTAAAATGTTGCCAAAGCAATAAAGTAAAACAAGTCAAGCGTCATGTTGTCAGCTGAAGATGTTCAAAAACAAATTGTTTAATTGCTCCTTTAGTTATTTATGTACGTGAAGGAAGACACTTAATATGAACAGAGTGCGCACAGCTCCGCATTGTTTACACTTACTTGTACACGCACAATAGATACCACTTCCTTGTGGATGTAAGCGATGAGTTTAACACTCTCATGTTGTCCAAAATATTTGCCTGCAGATGTCAGTTCTTCTTCCTTGTAGCCTATTATAAGTTCACTGCTGCACATACGTCTCCCCCAAAGATTTCCACAAAGAACGGTTTCTTGCCACCAGCATCAGTCAACGCCCCGCAATATTGAACAGATCATCATTCCATAATGCGAGGGATCGCGCTTGCTTGATCGTGCCTGCCACTCGAGAACCTTTCTTCTCCAACGATTGTCAGTTCTGCGAGCTGTGTGGCAGGCTCATTGCTATTGCAACATGGCAATGGGCCGGCCAACATCAACTCCATTCCTATGAAGACAAAGGAGTTAAAAAGCTTCTGAAGGGCTAGTATCGCTTTCTTCCGCTTCCAGAAGTTCAGCGGTAATTTCATCCTTAGCTTACCAACTTCAGAGCCTTCTAATCTCGCTCAAACCCAAGGAATTAAAATATTATACGTTATAGGTTCCAAATAATAATGATCAACTATTTCTTCGCCGCCAATAACACTTTTCGGCACCAAATAAGACGACGCATCATTATACCAACACTATTCTTCCCCGGATTGCGGAGAGAGACAAGCGTTAGGGAGTAGCGCAAGCAGCGCAAGGAGCAAAAGTCAGTTTCCACCTCGGCTGTGAGGAGCAAAGATCTTGGACAACGACGGAAACATTGAATCCAACCTACCAACGCGCATCCGAAGTGGGCCAAATAAATTCATATGCGTTCTAAAGCCAGCGCCCTAACTACTAGGTAATCAAGGCTCACTAATAAAAAAATATATCTTCACGCCATTCCCAAGACAGAGGTCTAGTCCAAGTACTTGGTCCTTCCTTAGTTAGTGACCATTTAAATTGAGTTTGCAGTCACATTCTAATTTGATCACGAATAAAACAACAACAACATCGTAACATCAACACTTCTATGTACCGAACACGAAATACAAAAACCGCCGCGCTGGCCGCCCATATCGATATGTCAAAATGACAGCGCGCTTCGACGGAAGCGTTCACGATTGCCGCTCGTTAGGCATTGATGACTTTGTTAATTGTTATTTAGCATCGAATTATATTTTAAGCTTTTGCTGACGTGTGAATTGATTGTGGCGACGCACGTTTCATTCGTGGTATGCTAATTTGAATTCTTCTCGTGTCAACATTTTAGCTGCATATGTGTATTTGAATCGTTAAAATGCAGTTTTAAGCTCTGATTCAGATTAGACTTATAGCTCATCATCATCACTTAAAACATTTAAAATATAAAAAAAAAATAATGTAAAAATTTAAATACCTTTAAAAAGAACACAAAAAATCAAAGACTAACTTTTTTACCTAAACTTGTTACTTATTAATTTAAACTAAATATTCTAATAAGCAAGCAGTCACTTAGTGAGGTATTTTTCTTGAGTTTCCCATCATTAAGCCCTCATGTGGTGACAATGGGACCAAATTGGAAGTCTCCTTCAAACAAAATAATAATTTTACAAATTGGTTTACATAATATGATATGATGATGACTTTTTTTATGATTTGATGATGATTTTTATTAATTATTAATTTATTTTCAATATATACTACGTAAGGATGAGGACGCTGAAGTGGTAATGGGCCAGCTACATAGTTCGACGAACTGACAACCGTTGGGGAAAAAAGTTTCTCGAGTGGCAACCTTGTATAGGCAAACGCAGTGTAGGACGATCCCTCACGAGATGGAGTGAGGACTTGCAAAATGTTGCAGGAAGTCGATGGATGCAGGTGGCTGGGGACCTTTCGTTGTGGAAAGCTTTTGGGGAGGCCTATGTTCAGCAGAGGACTCTTGATAGGCTGTAAAGTAGAAGAAGATACGCTATCCTTACAGGAAAAAACTAATGCGATAGCTCAAGCTTTACACGTGGTAACAAACATTAAAAAAGAACATATAACCGAATTGATAACCACCTTCTCTTTTTAAAATCGGTCCATAATAGAAGAATTTTGGCCAGAATTATAGATATGCTTATCCAGTAATTTCATTAAAACAATTTATTTACATATAGTATACTCCTACGCAGCACAAAGTTTAACATAACCTCGGATTTGAATTCCAAACCTGTAGTATAAGTCTGGTGCGCAAATCAGTAAGCTACGCGGTATTCTAATTATACTATAATCATCACTGGTTTTCGTTGCTACACTATATAATATGTAATTGTAGATGAGAGTACTAAATGTAACAAATTACTTCTAGTTACTAGGTATCTGTATTTTTGGATTATTATGTATCTTCACACCATTCCCAATATAGGGATAGACCGAGGTCTAGACAATTAAGTCCTTTCATCCACCTTCCACCGTAATAAGTAAAAATTAACTCTAACTAAATAAAGGAACTTTTTGAAAATAGTCACGATAGCCGAGTGGTTGAGCGGTCGGGATTACAAGTCAAGAGACCCGAGTTCGATACCCAGGTGGCAGGCTCATACCAATGGGTTTTTCAAAAACTTATGTACGAATTATATCGTTGGATTGGACATAAAGATGGCGACGGGCTCACCACCTGTCTCGTTAGCCCGAAAATATCTTCGGTGGAAGGTGGGTCAAAGGGACTTAATTGTCTAGACTAGACCTCTGTATACTTATTGGGAATTGCGTGAAGATATATATTTATTATTTATTACGTTTTATTGTCATAACGTTTTAAAAAGTAACTCTTCCTCTTCTGTAATATTCAAGACTCATCGTTGTACATTTGTTTAAGTTTATATTTTCAATATTAGAGCTGATATTAAATTAAAGAACAACTTAAAAACTCTTGTGACACGGGCCAGATGATGGAAACTTCGAGTCTGTTGATTTTTTTTATTTAACTTTCATTTAATCACAAAAACTAGCATAACTCATATGCTTTAAAAATTCATTAATTGTTTTTTTGAACTTTAAAAGCATGTAAGCAAAATTGGAACTGATAACTATAGTATAGTTTTAGTAACCCATAGTATAGTTTTAAATTTTTTCGAGTTGACAATATAACATGGATAATATTACCAAAATAAATGACTAACGTATCATTAAGGATGCCTGGGTTAGTGTTGGGGTGACATTCACCCCGAAATATTTGCAGTGGGGTTCAGGGGAACCCCAAATTCAATGCTTAAGCACGCTACGGAACCACGTATTAACAAATTATACCTATTATCCGACTGAAGTGGGTTTAAAAGAATTAGGAATTTAACAGAATTGTAATTTAAAAAAAATAACGGTAACAATTAGAAAAGTATGTCACATGATATTTATTTAGTAGTCACGCTAGCCTAGTGATTGGGTGATTGGGATTCCAGTGAGAAAACCCGAGTTCGATTCCGGGGAGAGAGGCTCGTAGCGGTGAGGTTTTTCAAGGCTTATGTACGATAGACTTATCACCTGTCACGTCGTCCGAAAACTAAAAAATTATAAATAAATAAATAAATTAAAAAAAAATAAGCCCCGGTGCAATGTGGATCGAAAGGACTAAAACTTCTAGACCTGTGGGTACCACTGCATTGAGTAAAGTGTAAAGATAGAAAAACAATACATTTAAATATCATAAGAAATTTAAATAAGGAAGTGTAACCGAAAGAGGAATGGATGGAGAAAATTGGCTCTGTTCTCTTTTCTGTTCTGTTCTATCTGAATATCCCGTAAGAATGAGAAATGAAGATATAATGACAAAAATAAACACAGTTAATTACTGTAGTAATAATAGTGTGTTTAGTGAAAATTTACTCTATATAATTTATATTATATAGGCGTTGTAAAATCTTACGTTTTATTTTTTAATTTTTCTGTTATATAGTCTTTGTTTCTCAGAGACTCCCCTCTTAAGATGTCTACGGAAATAAGATTGAGTTCTTAGGCCAACCTCATAGAGCTCATAGAACAGATTCTAACGAAGAACAGATATGTCTGTTTAGCTACATATTAAATATAATATACTATGTAACTATATTTTACATATTCTTTAAATCATTTAGTCTAAGTACTACCTATTCTTACTAATGTGCATTTATGAAACGTATTATGTTCTGTCAAGTCTAAAGTTTCTTATACCTATTCGAGACGCGTTTACATTGAACAGTAACGTTCAATTACTAACAAATAGACTGACAGGAACTAGTCATTATCGTTTTTAAACTCTTTTTAATTGAACCCTATACTCGATATGGTTTTCTATCAAATATTTGAACCAATATCATAGCCCGTTACTTATTCACATTAACAATTAATAAGTATTGGTAATTGCAGATTATAGATTAATTTAAACACAGATAAATGATATGTTTTATTAATTTAATGTGTTTATTAGATAAACCTCGATAAGAGGTTCTTATTAAGAATAAACTTCTTTTTAATTGTTTATTACAGATACTATTGAAAGATTTACAGATTAATGTGTAGGAGCATTACACTCAAAAACGATCCGACTAGTGTTTAAAATATGCTAGCTTCAACATAAGCATAGTAACTGAAAATGTCTTTCAAGTGAGCCTAGAAGTAAAGGTATAAAAATGCGTGTATGTGATAAATAATAGTAAAAAAACGATGTCGTTTTGTAGCACGCTCACACACGCACATATAGACACTCAAGCTCATTTCTATTACGCTAAATTTAGTTTTTTATAATGAGGATAACACCAGCCATTTTAATTTACCTCATTAACTTGGGATGAGCTATCTACTTTACTTAAATTTACAGTACTTTGCCCTTTATTCGGAAGTAGAGAGTTTAAGGTTATAGAGAGAAGATTATTTTAAGAAAAATGTTATTGAGTATTACATTTTGATATAAATAAATTTATTTTAATTGTTTTCATAAGTATTAATAAAATATTATGCGCCGGTAGTAAAATAAGGAAACTCAGTAATATTACTTCTAATATTACCTCTTAATAGTACTTATAGGCGGTGTACGTAAATAAATAGGCCGCGTGGTTATATCGTGGTTATATCGGATATGCATCGCTTGCATCATGCGGGATAATTTCGTTTTCAAAAAAAACAATCCCAATTTCAGCAGACCGGTGACGTGTCTATGATATAATGTGTCTATAATATAATGTGTCTGGTACAGTGATACCTAAAACTTCCTTATAACGTACAATGGAAATTTACAGGTCGTTGTGATGATGATGACTGATCATTCAATAATACATAATCTATTTAACCCAACATACAAACATTTGTCCAAACTGTCGGTCCATTAACGCTATGTCGTTTGATATAACGTTGGCCGTCGCGCTCTTCAATTACCTATCAATATTTATTCGATAATGGCTTTCAAATTGCTTTGTAAGTTTAATTTGATCGTTTGTTTTACAACGTGAATTTTGAAAACTGTTTATTAGCTATATTGTAATTACTTTTTAAAATATTTGTGTTTAATAAAAATCTGATTGACATGTAAATATTTACATAGTTTTATATATGTTGGAAGTAAAGAAAAAAAGTACAGATAAAGCACCGCACGATTCTTCACGCAATGTTCTGGGGTAGACGGAGCTCCAGTTTAGACAATTAAGTTCCTTTGACCCACTTTCCTCCGAAGATATTTTCGTGGTATCGTGAATGGTGGTGAGCCCGTCGCCGCCTTTATTTCCAAGCCAACGATATAATTCGTACTTCAGTTTTCGAAAAAACCCATTGGTACGAGCTTGCCACCTAGGGATTGAACTCGGGTCTCTTGACTGGACATTCCGACCAACCCACCACTCGGCTATCGTGACGATTGAAACCCATTGAAAGAAACATTGGGTTAAACCCAACCATACTGTGACGCCTTAGTCGGAAGTATGACGTCGGACGGACATAACTAGTCAGTTGTGTGTAACTGCCTAACATAACTTACTCACCAAGCAACTTACCTGAAAAGTGGTGAACTGAAACTCTGAATGAGTTGCAACTTGCAAATACCTATACAAAAAATCCTTTTATTGTGACATCTCAGTGCCTGTTTTCATGACTTTTAGCAGCAGAGTTGGCCGATTTATATTGACCTAGTTCCACGTCGCGTACCACTACCTCGCAGCATGTGGTACTAAAATAGACACATCCTGAGCTTCTGCGTTTCATCTGGGCCAAAAAAACGGGAGTATCAATCTCTTTATTTCTCACCCTCCTGCTTTTCCTTTCTGCTCACCAATTCCTTTCTTAAAGTTGGCAAAGTACTGGCAGTTCTTTAGGTGTCAGTGTTGTTAAATTCAATCACTTGAATCACTGATGGCTTGCCGCTTTTCCCGAAAATAAATTTTAATTTCTTTCATAGAACCGAACACTCAATCGGCAATTTCGACATAATTCCTTTTATACGATCTGTAGCGGATGATGTGCTGCAGGAAAAGGGTAGCTACTCGCCAGGTCGCGTGATCGTGACCTGGGGAGGACGTGTCCTCCACAGGTGTGCGCTATAGGTAATCGTATATATGCATGTAATCGTGCGAACTTCGATAGCGCGATGTAGGACGTCGATGTGTTTCCTGAATCCGCCACTAGCGAGCTTCTTATGTGAAGACATAGATGTCGCCACATAACTCCCCCGCTGAGACTGGATGTCGGAAGTGCGGAGAGCTTAACGTTGAGCAATCTGGGGTTGCGGTAAGAGGCTGTGACCAGATCTATGGTGAGTCGAGATGTATGGTCACAGTGCCGATGCCGCAGTGTCAGCCTGAGGATAAGGGGCCCGCCGATGATGATCCTCAGTAGCTGACAGGACTAGGAAGCACGCGTTGTGCCGACAGTAGTCCGGTGCTGTGACTGCGTTGATGACGTCGATGTTGTTGGAGAAGCTCGCTGCGTTGTTCTTCAGTGGTCACCGTCGGTTGGCGGTGAGATCACGTCGGGGTCACCAGTATAGCGTATGATGTGCGGTGCAGGAAAAGGGTAGCTACCGACCAGGTCGGGTGATCATGACCTGGGGAGGACGTCTCCTCCACTGTTTGCGCTATCGGTAATCGTATATATGCATGTAATTGTGCGAACTTCGATAGCGCGATGTAGGACGTCGATGTGTTTCCTGAATCCGCCACTAGCGAGCTTCTTATGTGGAGACATAGATGTCGCCACATTAACTTTGGGATCAGTAAGAAATATCCTCTTTTCAGAATTTTTTCCAGTAAGTCACGATAGCCGAATGGTTGGGTTACCGGATTTCGAGTCAGGAGACTCGAGTTCATTCCCCAAGTGGCCAGCTCGAGTTTGCTCGAGCTTTTTAGTTTTTAAGAAAACTTATGTATGATTTATATCGTTCGCTAGGACATAAAGAAGGCGACGGGTTCACCATCTGTCACGTTATCCCGAAAAATGTCTTCCGTGGAAGGTGGGTCGATAGAACTTAATTGTCTTGATTAGACCTCTGTCTAGCCCTGTATTGGGAATGGCGTGAAGATGTATATTTTTTCAGTAACACACCTCTTAGTGAATTAATTTTAGATTAGAATTAGGCAGAGTGTTTATATAATTTTCCAATAAGTTAAACCACCCAAATTACTTATTATTTTGAAAATAACTCATTAACTCTGGCATGTTTAAGTGAAACTGAATGATTTAAGGAAAATATCAATCATATATGTCCCAATACGGCAACCACAATTTCGCGCAATGACGCTAAGAGCTCGCCGGAAGGGGCGTGGCTTCCGGCCACGTTCCGTTTTACCTAAACGTACAGTGTAGAGACGACACGATCCATTAAATAATAACCAGGCAAATTTGATCTCCCAGGTTTATTTCGGTATCGTTTTTACTATCGAATAAGGAGTTATAGTTTATTAAATCATTTATTTTAGTAAAAATCACAAATAACCGTTATAGCGACATTTTAAGCATTGTATAAACCTAAAAAAATATAAATATATTTGTATTCTGTGAAATTGATATTTTCGAAAAAGAATTTCTACCATGAGTACATACAAACAAAAATGTTTATAAGTATTGGAAATTTTTGGAGTACAAGAAAAAAAAGGAGAAAGCATGAGAGACCCACGCATTAATCCTAAAGCGTTCTGAGAGATTCCAACAAGTGCAGAATTCAAATAATAACAATTTAGACTAACACTATGTATTTCACATGACTTAATAAACCATACTCGTGTTTTAAGCCATTTCACTTAAATATAAAAGTTTTGTATATATCACGAGGTTGTACACAAAGTGACTATTCTGTAAAGATCGCTACAACATCTTGGTTCAACTTAAACTGGCCGTTTTACCTAATGGGGTAATTAATATTGTCGCGATTTATTGCATGGGACAGAACTGATGCGTGTGTGGGGATCAGAGTAAATATTTTCACAAAGAGCTCTCCGCACATTTGTCGCATTTTTACTTTCTCTTTTGTTATTACCTACTTATTATATGACTATTCCTTCTATTCTATTTTTTATTATATGACCCAATTAAGTGTTACATACGTAGATAGATACATCGGTAGGGATAACATCCCAAACATTGCTCTGATCTCAAATTAAGTAGCTAAAGCTCTTTTGTTACGGAATTGGAAACTACGAAGATACTACAAACTCCTAGACCCGATACAATGTAGAAAAAAATATTTTCTATATTAACACCATAAAACCAGTGTATACGACGTCTCAATTTATAAACTATAAGCATTATCTACTTATCAATACATTAAATATATCTTCACGCTATTTCAAATACTGGGGTAAACAAAAGTCTAGACAATTAAGTAATTTCGACGCACCTATCAACGAAGACATTTAATGACACAAAAAATCTTTATGTTCAAAGCATCGATATAAATGTACATAAATTTAAAAAAAAAACCTTGTTGGTACGAGCTTACTACCCGAGATCCAACTCGGAACTCTTTACTCGAATTTCGATCACCGAACCACTCGGCTATCGTCTATATTAATATTTTTATTCCGTCTAATCTAAATACTCTGTGTAAGGTAATTTTGTACGAGGTAATTTATGTTCCAAGTATATCCAGATATGTGATCTCAGATAAATTTCTTTTATAAATAAGATAAAGAATTAATTCATAATTATTATAGCGCTATAAATTTTTCACTAAAAAATAGCTTGGTCACCCTGCTACCTTATACCATCTCATAAATTGAATCTCTGTAAATTATAGAGAAGTTTTCCTAAAATGCTGGTTAGTCATTATTCCCCGACTAGATATCGTTTACGATACATTTCATTATCAAGAAATACCTATCGTTTGAAGAAAAAATATTAGTTTCACAGTTATAATGATTTTTCAATGACGTCTCATCTCCAGAAAAATTTAGTTTACGACAATGTTGCCCTCCAAATGTGTATCGCAATCGAAACTCCGGGAGGAAACCACCGGGACAAAGTTAAGTGGCGTAACGCAGACGTATAAATCAGAAGTTAGTTTGACGCGGCTGGGGTGCAGAATGCTGTGATAATATTTGAGAGTAAGGATTATAGATTTGTTGAATTGCAACTCGAAATACTTTTTTTTACTATGTAGGCATTTAAGAAACTAGAGATATTGTATTAAATTTTAGAGTATACAATAAATTAAACTATAGTTAAGTTTTGGACAGCGTCAGGCTCACCAGTTGTCACGTTTTGCTGACAGCTTGTTTTGCAAGCTTTGGTGTAGTGTGGGTCGCAAGGATTAAATCTACACCTCTAAAACTAAAATTTATTTAGCAATATCATATTCTTATTAATTTATAAAAAAAAATTATGTTAATATTTACAATACTTATTAACTAAAAACTATTATAATCGTAGAGCCCTACTCCTCGTGGCATGGTACCAAGAACGCTGGCTGCATTTCCACGTTGAATGGCTAGACTTAACCGTTGAGCGAGAAAAGAACCAGCCCTCTTGTCACCAGCGGCAACGATAAGTCGCGGATACAATTCCTTTAGAAACTGCATCGCGCGGGGACCCCACGGACCGATTGTCTCTACGGCAAATGGAACAAATATATAGTCTCCTTTCAAAGACTCATATTTACGCCATTTACCTGATTTATTTAAATTTATTTTAATACTACCTATCGATATCTTGCAGATGCTTGCAAGCGTTGTTATTATGACAATTCCTTGTTAAGCGATATACCTATTTATATCCTGCAGTAGACTTTAAGAGACTGTAAAGTATCAAAATAAATAGTTCTTTTTTATTTTAATTTGTATTGTATTTAAAGGCTGTGTTTGGGTTTCGCTATAATTACTACGCTAGCGGATTGGCAAAAGTTTTTGTTTAAATGTTGTTTCTGCGGAAGATATTGGTGCTCGCTCATCTTCTGATATTAAGGCTCCCTCTGCACTGAATTAGGCGGCACAAAGTTGGTAGGAGGCTATGCTCAGTATTATTTGATGAAATCCTTTGGAAAGTCATTCACAGCGCGCATAAATAACTGCGCAATAAAAATATTATTTTGTTTGAAAGACTTTACTTCCACTTTGGTCTCATTGTAACCACGTCACGGTCAGATGATGGAAAACACAAGAAAAACTCCTCACTAAGTAATTAGCATTTTGAGTATTTCACTACTTTCGTACGATGAATGTACGACAACGACACCAACGATGCCGCTTGCTCATTAGAATATTTAATTAAAATTAAAGTCACGATAGCCGAGTGGTTGGGTGGACGGAATTTCGAGTCAAGAGACCCGAGTTCGATCCCCAGGTGGCGGGCTCGTACCAATGGGTTTTTCTAAAACCTATGTACGAATTACATCGTTGGCTTGGACAGAAGAACGGCGACGGGTTCACCACCTGTCACGTTGTCCCGAAAATATCTTCGGTGGAAGGTGGGTCGTAAGGACTTAATTGTCTAGACTAGACCTCTGTCTACCCCTGAATTGGGAATTGCGTGAAGATATTTTTTTTTAAATCAATAAGTATCCGACATAGCCGTAAGGATCAGCACGTTGAATTGGCAAAGGGCTGGCCACATAGCTCATAGAACTGTTGGGGGATAAATGTTCTCTACGGGCAACCGCAGTGTAGTACGTCACAACACAAAGTGGAATGACAGCCAGCGCAATATTGCGGGAAGTAGATGGATGCAGGTGGAACAGAATCGTTCTAGGCAATCTTTGTGGGAGGTCAATGTTCTTTTGATAGACTATAAGGAACAATTGATTATTTGCATTTTAATACCAAAATAAATAAATATCTTCACGCAATTCCTAATACAGGGTGTAGACAGAGGTCTAGTCTAGACACTCCCCGTTTTCCACCTTCCAACGAAGATATTAACGGGACAACGTGGTGAGCCCGTCGCCGTCTTTATGTCTAAGCGATCGAATTCGGGTCTCTTGACTCGAAATTCCGACCACCAAACCACTCGGCTATCGTGAATTCTATAAGTTCAATAAATAATAAATCAATATATAGATATATATTTTTAATAATATATAAATAGATAGGGACAACGTCACATACATTGTCCCGATCCCAATGTAAGAAACTAAAGCACATGAGGTGTGGGAGTCGGAAATAACGAAGGCACCAGAAACAGTCAGAACCGAGAAAACTTTCAAAAAGTGGTTTTTCTACTATGTCCTGTCCGGGAATCGAACCCGGAACCGCGAAATGGCGACACCTAGAAAACCGGTGCTTACGCCACTCACCCAAGGAGGTCGTAATAATTGTAAATTTAAATAAAATTTAATATAATTACAATACACAACAATACAATATAAAATAAAACACCGCACAGATTACAAACACATCGTATATAATATTAACATTTAATATTTTTATCTGAAAATCGGACGGTCACTAAATTTTAAGGTTGTTGCTTACGTTGTTTTTTAAGTTATATTTTAAAAGGTAGTTGATACATTCTTACCTCGTGGCTTTAATATCGAATACTGTGAAAGAAGTTCCTAGAAGTTCCATCAAATTTTAGTAAGTTTTTGAAGATATTCTCTATATGCTTTGGAGTTGTCTGGGTCAGTTCTATACACATAACAAGAACAACTGTTGTTAAAAAGGTTACAGAGTCATCTTTGTTCTCAGTGGTGAGAATGCATCTGTAAGTTAGTTCATTTGAAGTTGGTGACATATGTTCATAGACTGCATGAGTCGCTTACGATCAGATGGAGTGCTTTTAGATGTCGACTGCTAGTCCGTTTTTAAACCTCTAATAAAAAAACAAGCTAAAACTTTTCTATCAACGCACAAGTAATTACATAGAAAATTTCGTCAAGGCTATATATAAATATGTAATTATCTTGGCCTTGCCTAATTAACGGACAGATTTTTCAACATCCAATTAAAATTACAGTTCGTCTCTCATCACAAGCCTAGGGCATTAACAGTTCACGCGCTTTAAAACTTGCTCTTTAAGTATATTTATTACAAAGAAACGTTTAAAAAAGTTACATGTTTGAAAATATTTTACAACAAAATTACATTTAAAACAACGTCACGATAACTGGGTGTTTGGATGATCGAGTCAAAGGACCCGAGTTCGATCCCCTGGTGGTACTCTCATATGGGTTTTTTCAAAACTTGTGTACGATTTATATCGTTGGCTTGGACATACAGACTGCGACAGGCTCACCATCTGTCACGGTGTCCCATAAAATGTCTTCGGTGAAAGGCGGGTCGATATTATTTAACTGTCTAGACCTCTGTGTATCCCAGTATTGGGAATGGCGTGATGATATATCTAAAACCAAGGAATCAAATGAAAATTTGTATTTATTTATTGTTTTATATAGTCACAATATTATACACGATAGCCGAGTATTCGAATGTCGCTGTCGATATTCGAATTAAGAGAGCCGAGTTCGATGTGGCAGGCTCGTACCAATGAATTTATTTCAAAAACTTATGTACGTATTATATCGTTAGCTTGGACATAAAGACGGCGATGGGTTCTAATTTCTTATGTTACTAATATATCAAGGTAGTTGTCGCCCCCGGAAATATTAATGACAGTTAAATTGTTGCTAGTGTATAAAAGACAAATCAGTAACCAATCTATAGATGGAGATCTAGAGATGGTGAGCTCTACCATGTTCATAGACTAGTAGATAATGAGGTATATTCTTGTTCAATAATCTACCCTTTGAGAAACAAAAAAAGATGATCTCTAAACTATAAAGATATGGCTTAATTTATCCATTAAAAACATTTCTATCGTAAATGCATTATAAATTTAACTGTTTTAAATAACAAACAAATCGCATTAAAAAGTGAAACGGAAATGCCATTCCAAATTCAAATTCGCTATTCCCCTGTGTCAAATCCTGCGCCGAGTCATGTCACACTACTACTTGAACGCACTTACACTGCGTGACTAACGCTAATGAATATGACAAATTTAATTTTACTTAATAAAGATTAATGTAGCCTTATTTCCAAAAATCATAGAGTTTCTTTTGCTATAATTTGTGTCTTGCTAGCTACAAAATAAGTTTGGGGTCCATGACAATACCGCGCACTCGATTTTGAAATATACGTCGTCTTTTGACGCTTTTGACAGCTTTAGCTGAGGGCGCGAAATCGTGATACGCTGTAGTGTAAACTAAAATGTATACTTTCGTTAAGGTGCCTTCATTTTATTTCTGCCCACGATTTGTCGATTCTACTGTTATATTTAGTATTCAATCATTCTTCAACTAGATTACTCTGAAAAGATATTGAAAAGTAATTTAAAACTTTCATAAATTATTTTTTTCTTTAAATAAACGAAAATTTAAACTCTATGTCCACTAATGGTAATAAGTATTTATCTAAGGTGTTGACTTTGAGAAAAATTTAAAACCGCTGTAATAAATTTAATAGACATTTTTTTATTAGTTATACAGTGCAGTTGTCCCTGTTACATTTGTATTGGTATTAAATAAATCACTGAGTTATCTTGGGAAAGTATTTTAAAATTATACAGTATTGTATAGGAGTAAAATAAGATATTTTTAGTGGTCGTATGATCTGAATTAGAATTAAGAAATCCAAGTTCAAACCCCAGGAAGATTTCCTCTGGTTCGTTTTTTCGAAATTAAGCTATGATTTGTATCCTCGGCTAGGACCTGATTGGTGCCAGGATCACCAATTGTCACGTGTTAAATTATGTAGACTTCTGAAATAAGCGTAAAGATAAAAGCGAAAGAAAATTTAAAAAATACATTCGGCGTCGAAATACTACGAGGATAAACGTCTAAAAGAGAGAAAGAAGATCGCAGTATGTGCATAGATGATAAGTCTAAATTATTATGTTAATGGATACATATTTTATGATTTTTTGTGTGTATAAATCACGATAGCCGAGTAGTTGGGTGGTCGGAATTTCGAGTCAAGAGACCCGAGTTCGATCCCAAGGTGGCAGGCTCATACCAACGGGTTTTTCAAAAAACTTACGTATGAATTAAATCGTTGGCTTGAACATAAAGACGGCGACGGGCTCACCACCTGTCACGTTGTCCCGTTTTATTTTATTATTATTTATAATTTAAATGAAGTTTATTTAAGATAGTCATTGTCCTGACAAATTGTCGAAAAAAATATAATTTTTTCCGTACATTTTGTTATCAGAAGATAAGAATCGTGTTTGGATTCACCTGCAAGATGACCATGAGACACATAATAAGTGCCCTTACCACTTAAATATTTAAACAATAACACGATTATTTTTTATTAAAAGTAACAAATGAATCTTTGAGTTAATACTTTCAATCTTTTGTCACAGTTATTTTTAATGTGTCAAAAATAACTTTACGCTCTCATAAACTTCAGTGTAAACACACTTATGAGTAACCACCAAGGAATCAAATGAGCGGCGGCATAACGCGAGATTCTCATCGCTTCATATCGTTAATGAATGAAAATTACTCCAAAAAAAGAAATGTATTCAAACGAAAACTTCAAACCCTATTAAACCCAACCAATGGGTGTTTAGCGACATGATTGCTGGGAGTGACCGTACCCATTACTTACGGGCACACGTAACGACAAGAATATAGTTATCCCTTTCACTCGAGCTTTAAGAAGTTTCGTAGGAGCGGGACGTCGATAATTTGATTATGAAAAGCAATTTGGACGGATCGTTGAGCGCAGCGTTCACAGCGTGTTTTAATATTTAATTTTATGGTCATATTAACGTTGTTATGAATAAGTTGATTCTATTATGTTGGATTTATGTGGGGGTGCGTTAATGGTGCAGTGTCTATTCAGAGATTAACGGCTGGAAATGAGATTTGTTGGGAAAATTATCTGTAGCGTCCATTAGTTTTATATTCATTTACATCTTGTTTAAATTTAATTCAACCATTTAAGAAAATTAATGAATACATATTGAAAAAAGAATGAATTCATATTAAATCATTACCGTAAGAGGAAATAATAATAATGATAATGAATAATAAATTAAATGATCAGTACCTATGATTAATACGAAAAAAAAAAAATTGAAATTGCTTAAAATATAGCCTTAAAGAACTTTCCCTAAATTTTAAAATTACCCCTACTCTATTCACAAAAGTTAAAAATTGAATAAAATATCACCATACAAATGGTCCTTAATTTTTTGGCCTACAAATGTAGAATAACGCAAAAACAGAGCCTGTGATTGTATTATTATATTTACTTTACTAGCTTTTGGAATTTGTGTATTTACTTCCTTTTGTATGTTGTTATGGAAGAGTGGTTTTTCCTAGCAAAAGTGGTTTTTCCCACTTAAAAATATTATGACTAAAATGTTTCGAGAAATAAAAATATTCTTATTCTTATATAATTGACGATTGAGATGTATCAAACTTTCGTACGATTAGTGCCTTAATTTTTTATAAAATCTAAGGAAAGTTTTTTATTTAGTGTTCGATCTTAACAATAAAAATAAATAAATTTCACTAGCTTCGCCCAGTCTACTTGCCAGTTATGATTTCTATTAACGATAATGATCTATTGTTTTTATTTTATTGCCATCAAATAATAGACATTCAATTCGCGAAGGCCATTTGGGAGGCTAATTCAGGAGGCGCTTCTTAGAGACGTGAGAACTGAGAACGAGACTAGACTTGAAAAGGACAATAAGTCAGGTGTCAGCGGCAGCCATAAGTTAGGATCAGCTGTCTTTTAGTAAATTTGTGACGCTGATTCGAAATAAAGACAAGTTTACGACCACCTCAGCATTGATTGGCAATGGCGGTGATTGAGATTATTTACATCTGGGTAAAGGGAAACGGCTACTTAAACTTGTCCGAATTTTTAGGAGTTTTTATATACTGTACTAGCTGACCCAGGAAACGTTGTTTTGCACTATAAAAATAGGGGATGGTAGAGGGATGAAAATTATAGGTTGTATGTATTTTTAATGCAGTATCTAAAAATTTAAAAAAATTTGGGGCTACCCTTAACATTTAGGATGTAAAACAGATGTTGTCCGATTCCTACCCAATATGCACACAACGTTTCATGAGAATCGGTCCAACCGTTTCGGAGGAATTTAACTTCAAACACCGCGACACCAAAATTTTAATAGATTGCTGAAAAAAGGCATCTCTTAATGTAATCCCCAAGTTTTTTATATGAATTAAAAATTTATTCATTTTTCATACAACGTTTTGATTTTCTGATATTATTAAATTAAAAGAACGAACCAAGTAATATTATGATATTGTCTTGTTACCACACGGTAGTCAATCGTTCGAGAGGTCAATGGGACGAAACGACTACATCATCTATACATCTGGATCTACATAATAGTCATTTCAACCTTCTCTAATTGGACCAATGCACTTAACAATTTAAAAACAAAAAAACATAAAAAAAAAATATGTAACAATATTAATAAATATCACAGAATACAATGTACCGAACGAATTTGACAACAAATTCGCTCGGTACAAACTATTAACCGTAGTTTACATATTTATTCATAAATATAGGGTCAAAAATCAGATCGACAGTACAGCAGCGGTCGAGGAAATAGCTACAATCAATTTAAGGCTAGCCGGGGCTGACCCCAAGTGACGAAGGGGAGAGAAGGGGCAAATTGTCCTCTAATGACATGAAAGTCAAGTGAACTGGTGATGCTGCCTTCACATTTACAAGTCTAATTGAAAAAACTTTTGAATATTTTTTTTAAGATAAATTTTTATCGAATCTTGAATAAAATTTATTCTGAAAGGATAATTATATAGTTTAAACATTATATGGGTTGTTTAAAAACTTGTGTAAGAATTATATCGTTGGCTCGGACATAAAGACGGCGATGGGCTCACCACCTGTCAAGTTGTCCTGAAAATATCTTCGGTGGAAGGGGGTCAAAGGGACTTAATTGTCTAGACTAGACCTTTGTCTACCCCTGTATTGGGAATTGCTTGAAGTTATTTCTATTTATTTATTTTATTTAAACATTACATGTTTGCGTTAATCAAAATATGCCACCCTCTTTTTAATTGTGAGTGTTGTTAGAGATGAATAAAGGCCTTGAAAGTGGTAGTGGTTACCTATAAGCGACGGACCTTAAAATTATTAGTCCAAAAAGAAGATAGATCAAAATAAGACCAATAAGAAGACCAGTTATAGGAAAAAAGTCACGATAGCCGAGTGGTTGGGTGGTCGGAATTTCGAGTAGAGAGACCCGAGTTCGATCCCCAGGTGGCAGGCTCCTACCAATGGGTTTTTCAAAAACTTATGTACGAAATACAGCGTTGGCTTGGACATAAAGGTGGCGACGGGCTCACCACCTGTCACGTTGTCCCGAAAATATCTTCGGTGGAAGGTGGGTCGAAGGGACTTAATTGTCTAGACTAGACCTCTGTCTACCCCTATTGTATTGGGAATTGCGTGAAGTTATTTATTTATTTATTATTATTAGTTATAGGGACATAGGCAGCAGCGTCTAAGGTTAGAGGTGGCTGCAATTACTAATTCGTCTACTATTTGCAATCATTTGTGTCCAAATTGTGACGAATGAACACCTCATGAGAATGGCATGTGTCCTACAGTGGACGTTTTTTTTAAAGGAAAAAAAGAATCACAATGTTTCTTTTTTCTTAATTTCTACGTTCTTACTATGTCATATTTTATTCTATTATATATTCATAGAAATTAAAAAATTTTTGTCTAAAAATGGAACTTTTGGAAAAAACGAAGTTTGGACTGCCTATCATAAGACCCTCCCTCCCTCTGTCGAAGGTCTTTGCTTTCGTTACAGGGGTCGAGTGTGTCACGACGTTGTTCTCTTCTTCCTTTAACCTGCGGGCGTTCGTTCTCGCTGGTCTCCTCAGATGAAGCTTTAAAAGCCTCCGGGCCAACAGCATCCCGTGGATGGTTTTTAGCCGGTATGTTTCTCCTTCAGAGATCCGAGTCCGACACTGTTCGTTTCGGTGGCCTCCCGGCCAAGGAACGTTCGTGTATAAAGCATTTTCCTCAACGGTTATGAAAAATAAAAACTATAATGAGACTTCTACTTCTTAACAGTGTATGTTCACACAAACAGTTCACTTCTGAGTTGGCCTCCTCCAAAGATTGCCTCAAAAAACGGTCAAGAGACACTTGCATCCATCAATTCCCTGCAACGTTATGCACGTCGTCACTCTATCTTATGGGGATCGTCCAACACTGCGATTGTCTACGAGCTATGTAACCAGCAAAACACAAAATAATTCAGGAATGCCTGTAAACGAAGCACAAAACAATGAATTTGTAACGCTGACACAAGCAAAACATTCTGATCACCACCAATTATCCTGATACTTTAGTGTCTACGAAGATCAATGTTGTTTTCTCGCTCTTACTACTATTTAAAATAAGCTGCTGTCTTTGTTGCACGTTGCATTAAAGTAACCTTAATATGTTTCGACATGCAACTAAAACGTAACAAAGCTTGAACCATTCAAAGCATTACAAATTTTCTGTCTGATATTTAAAGTACAGAATATACTGGAGAGTTAATCTTCAAAGCGCAACCTGTGTTTCGTTCTAAAATAAGTCTTATTATTGTTACATAAAATCCATTTTGTAACAATATCAGCAAGAGTGAAGACTGTTTTAGAAATAGTGTATCGATAAAGGCAGTAGTATTACGACTATTGTAATAAAGCTTATGTTCGCTTAGCTAAACCAGGGCATTAATAAAACGAAATTACGCTGTGACAACACCCCGTATGTGGGCGTGGTGAACTCGGATACCAAACCGTTTGAGTACATCACTACGATGCCGCAACGAACGCACGCGCCGCGCGTTCGAAAATCAAAACTAGTTTTACAACAATAAGAAATTTAGTGTAACCCTGTGTCCAAGTGATATAATAAAAACTATAATGAACTCGAGACAATAATTACTAAATAAAAGCAATATTTTAAAAGTGAGTGATATGGATTCCGAAGTAGAAAAAATGCAAACCAAGAAAAGAGCACCTAAACCATTTTCGATAGAATCGATAATAGGTAATACTGACAGAAATTCTCCCGAGATTGACATAGAGAACAATCTGTCGGATCATTCTAAGAATTCAGATGACGAGGCTGAGCGATCGGAGGAATTAAACAGGATGCGTTATTATCTGAACGCTCCATTTTTGCAGACCGGTGTTAATTTTCCATTCCTTCTCGGATATCCGGAGCCTTGGCTGTCTCGGATGCTGGGATCGAGTGTATCACAACCAACTGCAACCGAGAGTAGAGAAGAAGAAAAAAGAGAGAGCCCGTTGAGTGTTGGCAGTGAAGTGGAAAGTGATGGAGCAGAAGAGAATACTCAGGGTAAGATTGATGACATATTTTTTCATTGTAACAACTTTTTCGAATACAATATTTAATCTTGAAAGAAGATTACTGCTACTGCTTTATACTTGCAGTACGAAAGAATTGATTGACTTCATTCCTACAGAATAGAATAAAACAGAATACAGTACACAGTAAAATACAGAATACAGTAAAATAGCGTATAATTAGTGATTAAATAAAGAACTTAATTTTTATCGTAGTTTGTTTTTCAAAATTAGTTCTGCGCTCTGATATTCAAATAAAAAAAAAACAAATAATCAAAAAAAGGTTTAGAAAATTCAATGTAATAATTATAACTAAATCTAGGAACAAAATAATGTTAATTGATTCTATAGTAACCTATGGTGTCAAGGCAATGAAACTTTCTATTGAACAGTAATAAAATTAGAAAATTTATGAGCATATACGCACTACTTAAATCGAAATAAGCTTTCACTTTCTATAACAACACAAAAAAGGAATTCATAAGAAAATCCAAAAACTCTATGTATAAAGTGAATAAAATTTCACACAAATCGTTTTACAAGCCATTTTAATTTAAACTAAAGTGAAATAAAACCTTAAGCCTCAATTTTGAACTTCTCGGATATAATAGGAAACCAGTGTGGAAAACTGCATAACTTGATATTTTGGTTAGAAGTTATTCTATCGTAGTGTTGTACTAAGCTAAGCTGTCCTAAAACTTATTGGTTTATGCAGGCGGCAGCAACCGTGAGCAAACAATGAATTAAAATGTGGATACGAGATGTTTTGACCCAGCCATACATTAACTCCGGTTACAGGCATAGCAATCTTCTATAAATAAAAAATCAAAAATCTTACATCTTCCCGACAAAGGGTACCGACCATTAAGACGTTTCCATACATACATAACGGTCTGTTAAAGTCCACTGATTCACTAGTAAGGACATTAGACTCTCCAGTAAGGAGGATTAGTCAAATGCAAGCAAGCAGTGATCGCAGTAGACACCTCACACCACAGACCTGTTACAGGTTCATTACTTCATTACTATATTCAAAGCTTTTCCTATTGTTGCCTCTTACGACACTCACGGGAAGAAAGGGGTGATATATTCTAAAACAGTTAATACACGGCAACCTAACAAGAAACCATGATTCTCTGATCCCATACAATTTATGCTTATGTCTCTTTATCGACAGCAGTAAATAAGTATAAATATTTAACATATTAATTTTTACGATTGCCGAGTGGTTGGGTGATCGGAATTCGAGTCAAGAGGCCTGAGTTTGAAAACCAGATGCTAGGTTCGATCGCACCAATGGGTTTTTTCAAAAACTTATGTACGATTTATATCGTTGACTTAGACATAAATATGGCGACGGGCTCATCACCTGTCTCGATGTCCTAAAAAAGGTTGTCTTCTGAGGAATGTGAGTCGAAAGGACTTAATTGTCTAGACCTCTGTCTATCCTGTGTTGGGCATGGCGAATTTTTTTTAATTGTAAGTATTTTGGAAGGCTTAAACGTTATTTTATACCTTAACGCATTTCACAATACTTAGGTCTTTTGCGACAAACGTCACAGGCGGTGAGCCTGCCGCAAGAATTAAATTTAGTTATCTATCCTTTACTGATAGTTAAAAATAAAAAATTATCTATGCTTACAGCTGACTCATGTTCATCATTATTCATTCTCAATCATTGTTCATAATTTTTGTGGTTATTATATTATGATTTTATAGAAATATTTCCTTTTTTAAATACCAACATCAAGAGTATTTGCCGTAATCAGAACGCTTGGCAAGCCGATTAGCGTTCGCAATACCAGACATCTCGCTTGTCCCGATATTAGACACTGTTTGTTGCTTGTCACCGATCTGAATTTTAGTCTGGTATTAATCGAGATGTTAGCGATCTGTCTGTGATAGGTATTCTCGGTAGCATTTTAACAGCTTTTCCTTAGTTACCTTTTACCTCTAACGCCGAGAATATGTAGAAAGGATATTGAAGAAATTAGATTTTTAATCTCTAACTATAATTCCGAGTATGTAGCCACCAAGTCACGATAGCCGAGTGGTTGGGTGGTTGGAATTTCGAGTCGAGAGACCCTAGTTCGATCCCTAGGTGGTAGGTTCGTACCAAAAGGTTTTTCAAAAACTTATGTACCAATTACGAATATATCGTTGGCATGGACATGAAAGTGACGATGGGGTCCACCTGTCACCTTGTCCCGAAAATATCTTCGGTGGAAGGTGGGTCGAAGGGACTTAATCGTCTAGACTAGACCTCTGTCTACCCCCGTATTGGGAATTGTGAAGATATTTAATTATTTATTAGCCACCAAAATTGAACCTAATTTAGACCAGCGTAGCGTTTTGGCGGGTGAATCGTCATAGAACGAAAGTGAAAGAAACTCTTGGACCGGCCTATATAACTATATAGAAGTAAAGCTATTCCTCAGACCACATTCACACTCCTTACTTAATTTAGCTGCTTCTGATTTCGTCCAGGCAGTAATCGAAACATGTCAAATGTGATAGGACACTACTGCATCATGAAGTAATTTCATGCCTGCTTTGCCTGTCAGTTTAGCGAGGTGTAAACTCTGAAAAAAAAAATGTGAGCCGTCATGGGACCCCTGGCAGATGTGAAACATCGTGTGTGTACAAGTAATATGCATAAAAGATAATATTATTACAGGAATGAAAAAATGAAGTACTAAGAAAATACTAATGAAAAAATGAAGTACTACGAATTTCTTACAGAAAATGGTAACTTTATTTAATAAACATTTATTTACATTTGATATAAAAATTCGATATTAATATCAAGTGGCCACAATTTAAATATTTGCTCTCTCTCTCTCTCTCTCTGTGACTTCAGTTATAGTTATATTCGATGTTTCCTCTGCCGGTATTACTGTGACGATTGGTCGATGATAACTAAACTACGTTACAAAAGTCCCGTAGTAGTAAAGTCCCGTTGTCCCGAAAATATCTTCGGTGGAAGGTGGGTCATAGGGACTTAATTGTCTAGACTTGACCTCTGTCTACCCCTGTATTGGGAATTGCGTGAAGATATTTATTTATTTTTATTTTTCCTTAGTTACCTTTTACCTCTAACGCCGAGAATATGTAGAAAGGATATTGAAGAAATTAGATTTTTAATCTCTAACTATAATTCCGAGTATGTAGCCACCAAGTCACGATAGCCGAGTGGTTGGGTGGTCGGAATTTCGAGTCGAGAGACCCTAGTTCGATCCCTAGGTGCTAGGTTCGTACCAAAAGGTTTTTCAAAAACTTATGTACCAATTACGAATATATCGTTGGCATGGACATGAAAGTGACGATGAGGTCCACCTGTCACCTTGTCCCGAAAATATCTTCGGTGGAAGGTGGGTCGAAGGGACTTAATCGTCTAGACTAGACCTCTGTCTACCCCCGTATTGGGAATTGTGAAGATATTTAATTATTTATTAGCCACCAAAATTGAACCTAATTTAGACCAGCCTTAGCATTGTGAGTGAATCGTCATAGAACGAAAGTGAAAGAAACTCTTGGACCGGCCTATATAACTATATAGAAGTAAAGCTATTCCTCAGACCACATTCACACTCCTTACTTAATTTAGCTGCTTCTGATTTCGTCAGGCAGTAATCGAAACATGTCAAATGTGATAGGACACTACTGCATCATGAAGTAATTTCATGCCTGCTTTGCCTGTCAGTTTAGCGAGGTGTAAACTCTGAAAAAAAAAATGTGAGCCGTCATGGGACCCTGGCAGATGTGAAACATCGTGTGTGTACAAGTAATATGCATAAAAGATAATATTATTACAGGAATGAAAAATGAAGTACTAAGAAAATACTAATGAAAAATGAAGTACTAAGAAAATACTAATGAAAAATGAAGTACTACGAATTTCTTACAGAAAATGGTAACTTTATTTAATAAACATTTATTTACATTTGATATAAAAATTCGATATTAATATCAAGTGGCCACAATTTAAATATTTGCTCTCTCTCTCTCTCTCTGTGACTTCAGTTATAGTTATATTCGATGTTTCCTCTGCCGGTATTACTGTGACGATTGGTCGATGATAACTAAACTACGTTACAAAAGTCCGTAGTAGTAAAGTCCCGTTGTCCCGAAAATATCTTCGGTGGAAGGTGGGTCATAGGGACTTAATTGTCTGAACTTGACCTCTGTCTACTCCTGTATTGGGAATTGCGTGAAGATATTTATATATTTATTTAATACGTTACAAAAGTATTGGATGAAACATTATCAAGATATCTCACAATTACAGCATCTATAGTTGTTCCATATTTGGTAGTAGATTCTTTTGGATTGTTGTTGATTTGCAATTGAAATTCTTTTGAAGAAATGTCATTAATGGCAGTGATTCAGCTCTTGCAAATTTACATTAAAATCTCCAGCTAATTTTAATGGTAGTTTATGTTTATTCGTTTTGAAAATTATTGAACATTTTTGACTATAAGGAAATGACCCTTCATGTAAAATGAAATCTTAATATAATTTACATAGTCACTAATATGAATAATATGAATATAATTAATTAAATATAAAAAATCATTAAATCCAATAACTGTCGAAAATTTTGTAATTTCTGATCAAAAAACTACGACAGGTAGTTCCCTCTTGATGTTAAACTAACACTTTCTAAAAAATTCTGACCAGACTGACTCAGCTGGAAATCTGAACTGCAAGGTCAGGGCTATGTGATCGATGCATTATCACTTTCCAACCAAACTCGCTCAATTTTCTCTGAATGACTAGAATTGTGTGGTCGGGCGTTATCATGATAAAACCACATCTTTGAATAAATACATACGATTCTATAGATAGGGACAACATCACATACATTGCTCCGATCCCAATGAAAGAAGCTAGAGCATTTGAGGTATGGGAATCGGAAACAACGAAGGCACCACAACCACCCAGATCCGAGAAAATGTAGAAAAAGTGGATTTTCTACATTGACCCGTCCGGATATCGAACCCGGGACCGCGAGATGGCGACACTTTGAAAACCGGTGTTTGCACCACTCGTCCACGAAAGTCGTCGATATGTTTTGGTCATATGTTTTAAATAATAAACAACAACTTTTGGTTGTCCTGTTGTTCAAGAAAGGGCCGCTTCTACGTACTGTTGAGCAAAGTAAATAGTGCGTGTTGCCAGTGATGACCTATTATACCTATTTCAGTTTGCTGTTGACCGCATAATAGTCAAAATTATTAATAACTTATGCAATTTTGTTAATGATTTTAAAGCATTTAAGTTATGCTGAACTTTTGTTAGGAAATTAAAGAAAAATATTTAAAATTTTAACAGACACGGGCGGGATTCCAACCCGCGACCTTTGCTCGTACCGTGGTAACGCCCTTACTTCGAGCCACTGTCTCCTACACGCATCAGTTGAAATTTTAAATCTCTTTCTTTAGATCTTATTCTTATCTTATTAATAAATTGACATAATAGGCGAAATATCAACATTAGTTACAAATAAACGATAGTAGTGTCAGCACAGGGGACAGATGAAGCAGCTTCAAAGATGCGCTAGGAAATAGGTTACGTAACGCGATCGCCAATCTGCATGGCAAGAGGGGCGAATATGGTAAACCCTCCTTTAGGGATCGGTATATGACCTGCAGTGGACTTAGGCGGCTAAGTGGTGAAATAAAAAGTATCGAAAAAAACTTCTAAATTTCTTTGTGGTTACGTGTTTTAAAGTTTTTTTTTTGGAGTAGAAGGTTGCGTCAAAAGGAAAACTTCTTACTAGGTGGTAGCGTTTACTCATGCTCTTAAATAGGCGCAACTAGAGAAGTTATCTACAGCATCAGCGCAGAAGATGCAGATGTGTTGCAGACTGTGGTTGACAGATGGACGGAAATCAGGTACTCTGTCAATATTATTTATCAAAATATGTTGATTTAAGGATTTCTTATATATACCCGAATACTACACATTTAAAATAAAACTATAATTTACGTATTATATCGCGTTTTTATTCAGATTTTTTTTGTAACTTCCAGACGTTTCGGGTGCTTTACAGCATCCTTGGTCACGGGGGTGGTGAGGTTTTGAACGTAATGTAAAGCAACCCAAACGTAACATCCGGATAAAATCCGTAAATAATAGTTTTATTGTAAATGTGTAGTGTTCGCGTAAATATAAAAAAATCATTAAATCCAATAACTGTCGAAAATTTTGTAATTTCTGATCAAAAAACTACGACAGGTAGTTCCCTCTTGATGTTAAACTAACACTTTCTAAAAAATTCTGACCAGACTGACTCAGCTGGAAATCTGAACTGCAAGGTCAGGGCTATGTGATCGATGCATTATCACTTTCCAACCAAACTCGCTCAATTTTCTCTGAATGACTAGAATTGTGTGGTCGGGCGTTATCATGATAAAACCACATCTTTGAATAAATACATACGATTCTATAGATAGGGACAACATCACATACATTGCTCCGATCCCAATGAAAGAAGCTAGAGCATTTGAGGTATGGGAATCGGAAACAACGAAGGCACCACAACCACCCAGATCCGAGAAAATGTAGAAAAAGTGGATTTTCTACATTGACCCGTCCGGATATCGAACCCGGGACCGCGAGATGGCGACACTTTGAAAACCGGTGTTTGCACCACTCGTCCACGAAAGTCGTCGATATGTTTTGGTCATATGTTTTAAATAATAAACAACAACTTTTGGTTGTCCTGTTGTTCAAGAAAGGGCCGCTTCTACGTACTGTTGAGCAAAGTAAATAGTGCGTGTTGCCAGTGATGACCTATTATACCTATTTCAGTTTGCTGTTGACCGCATAATAGTCAAAATTATTAATAACTTATGCAATTTTGTTAATGATTTTAAAGCATTTAAGTTATGCTGAACTTTTGTTAGGAAATTAAAGAAAAAATATTTATGCAATAGCCAAATTTAAAGTTAACCAACAGAAAAATAACTGAAACGCTACGGGAAATAGTTTTATACTTTTTTTGTTGTGACATCAATTTAATATAAAAATAGCCACGGCCCAATATTAAATAAACAACATAGATTATAGCAGCAGAACCATGATAACCAATATAGCCGTATAATCAATCAAAACGCTGAAGTGGAAATGGGCAGTGGCAACCTTATACATATAACGTGAAAGAAACCCTCCACATGATGGGTGCCGACCTGCACAATATTAAGTTAATGAATGCAGATGGCAAAGGACCGTTCTGTGTGGCAATGTCTCGGAGAGGCCTATATTCAGCAACGGTCTAAGTCCACATCTTTACTCTGTCAATATTATTTAAGAGTTGAAAAGTTAAACTTTAATATTACGTACTGTAATTCATTTTGTATCTATTGAAAGTAATTCTGTTCGTGTAGAAAATATTTATGCAATAGCCAAATTTAAAGTTAACCAACAGAAAAATAACTGAAACGCTACGGGAAATAGTTTTATACTTTTTTTGTTGTGACATCAATTTAATATAAAAATAGCCACGGCCCAATATTAAATAAACAACATAGATTATAGCAGCAGAACCATGATAACCAATATAGCCGTATAATCAATCAAATATAAAAAAGGAACTTCAGTGTTTAATTATAAACCTTAATTCTCAGGTAATAGGGTGTAAATTAGTATACCTTTGTATAGCGTCGCCACGCCAGAAATCGTGCGGCTATAGATGTTTCACATCAAAAAATCCGTTGAAAACTAAAAAAGAATATAATTTATCAAAATATGTTGATTTAAGGATTTCTTATATATACCCGAATACTACACATTTAAAATAAAACTATAATTTACGTATTATATCGCGTTTTTATTCAGATTTTTTTTGTAACTTCCAGACGTTTCGGGTGCTTTACAGCATCCTTGGTCACGGGGGTGGTGAGGTTTTGAACGTAATGTAAAGCAACCCAAACGTAACATCCGGATAAAATCCGTAAATAATAGTTTTATTGTAAATGTGTAGTGTTCGCGTAAATATAAAAAAATCATTAAATCCAATAACTGTCGAAAATTTTGTAATTTCTGATCAAAAACTACGACAGGTAGTTCCTCTTGATGTTAAACTAACACTTTCTAAAAATTCTGACCAGACTGACTCAGCTGGAAATCTGAACTGCAAGGTCAGGGCTATGTGATCGATGCATTATCACTTTCCAACCAAACTCGCTCAATTTTCTCTGAATGACTAGAATTGTGTGGTCGGGCGTTATCATGATAAAACCACATCTTTGAATAAATACATACGATTCTATAGATAGGGACAACATCACATACATTGCTCCGATCCCAATGAAAGAAGCTAGAGCATTTGAGGTATGGGAATCGGAAACAACGAAGGCACCACAACCACCCAGATCCGAGAAAATGTAGAAAAGTGGATTTTCTACATTGACCCGTCCGGATATCGAACCCGGGACCGCGAGATGGCGACACTTTGAAAACCGGTGTTTGCACCACTCGTCCACGAAAGTCGTCGATATGTTTTGGTCATATGTTTTAAATAATAAACAACAACTTTTGGTTATCCTGTTGTTCAAGAAAGGGCCGCTTCTACGTACTGTTGAGCAAAGTAAATAGTGCGTGTTGCCAGTGATGACCTATTATACCTATTTCAGTTTGCTGTTGACCGCATAATAGTCAAAATTATTAATAACTTATGCAATTTTGTTAATGATTTTAAAGCATTTAAGTTATGCTGAACTTTTTGTTAGGAAATTAAAGAGAAAAAATATTTAAAATTTTAACAGACACGGGCGGGATTCCAACCCGCGACCTTTGCCGTACCGTGGTAACGCCCTTACTTCCGAGCCACTGTCTCCTACACGCATCAGTTGAAATTTTAAATCTCTTTCTTTAGATCTTATTCTTATCTTATTAATAAATTGACATAATAGGCGAAATATCAACATTAGTTACAAATAAACGATAGTAGTGTCAGCACAGGGGACAGATAGAGAGCAGCTTCAAAGATGCGCTAGGAAATAGGTTACGTAACGCGATCGCCAATCTGCATGGCAAGAGGGGCGAATATGGTAAACCCTCCCTTTAGGGATCGGTATATGACCTGCAGTGGACTTAGGCGGCTAAGTGAGTGAAATAAAAAAAGTATCGAAAAAACTTCTAAATTTCTTTGTGGTTACGTGTTTTAAAGTTTTTTTTTTTTTGGGTAGAAGGTTGCGTCAAAAAGGAAAACTTCTTACTAGGTGGTAAGCGTTTACTCATGCTCTTAAATAGGCGCAACTAGAGAAGTTATCTACAGCATCAGCGCAGAAGATGCAGATGTGTTGCAGACTGTAGTTGACAGATGGACGGAAATCAGAGTACTCTGTCAATATTATTTAAGAGTTGAAAAGTTAAACTTTAATATTACGTACTGTAATTCATTTTGTATCTATTGAAAGTAATTCTGTTCGTGTAGAAAATATTTATGCAATAGCCAAATTTAAAGTTAACCAACAGAAAAATAACTGAAACGCTACGGGAAATAGTTTTATACTTTTTTTTTGTTGTGACATCAATTTAATATAAAAATAGCCACGGCCCAATATTAAATAAACAACATAGATTATAGCAGCAGAACCATGATAACCAATATAGCCGTATAATCAATCAAAACGCTGAAGTAGAAATGGGCAGTGGCAACCTTATACATATAACGTGAAAGAAATCCTCCACATGATGGAGTGCCGACCTGCACAATATTAAGTTAATGAATGCAGATGGCAAAGGACCGTTCTCTGTGGCAATGTCTCGGAGAGGCCTATATTCAGCAGCGGTCTAAGTCCACATCTTTACTCTATCGTAAACTTATACCATCGTTTCCATTAAGGTGTAGAGAAGAATAAAGAATAAATATAGATTCATCGAGATTACATGTCTATCAATTCATTACCTAAGATTGTCCTATAATGAATTGAATTCCTTGTGCCTGTAGTAGTCTTCGGATAAAAAGTATAAAAATACACTCTGAAATAGGAATGAAACGTTGTATACAAATTTCGATTTTATACAACCACTAAATTTTGATTTTTGCGACACAAACAGGCGGAAACTAAACTTGCTTAGCTGAACTTATATGTCAAGACAGCTATACAAGATTACCTGGTATAAAGAATAAAGACACAATTTATTTATATAACAAACTAGCTATGCTCCGCGGCTTTGTCATCGTTTTCAAAAGGGCAGAGTTTTTCTCTACGAAGGCTAGTTTAGTTTAGTAGTGCGTCGTGACAGGCGTTGAGCCTTTGTTTTTATAGAAAAGGGAGGCAAACGAGCAGGTGGCTCACGTGATGGTAAGTGATTACCTCCGCCCATGAACACGCGCAATACCAAAGGCATAGCAGATGCGTTGCCGGCCTTAGAGTGCCCACCCCAGAATTGGGGAGGGGGGTGTTTGGGCCTCCGGTTATCTGCACTCACCAGACAAAATGCAGAAGTTTATTAGACTTCTACTTCACGTCGGTATTCTGTGAGGTCGAGGTACTTCCCCGGTCGAGCCGCCCCATTCATGCAACAACAAAAGCTGATTCGTGGCTCTACCACTGTTAAAAGCCTATCGCCGTCTTAGTGTCCAAGCCAATAATCTATATTAGTAAATGAAATTTACTTACATACGTTAATATCCATGTACCGGTTCTACAATCATCAATGACTCGATATACAAACAACTTTGACTCGAGTCCAACTAATTATTTATGTAATGAATATGAGTGATATTCCTAGCCGAATACAAACCATACAACCGCAACCCATACCTTCGAATGCAGAGTCAACCAATTAGGCTATCGGGACATCTACGGTAGTTGGTAATTTTATAACAAAATTAAACTAAGAATTACCAGTGGCTATTGGATTCGTATCGATGACCTTAATGTAAAAGTAGCGAGAATACGAGACGGAGCGCAGATGCGAACTCGTCCATCCTGATGACGGAGCTTCGAAATATCAAATATTAGTCAGTTTCTACACCGATTAGACGCGAGTTTATCCGTTTTAAATTATTTCATATTATTTAGTTAACCATGTCTCACATAATTTTTAATATTTTTAATGATGACAGGTTTTTCTCCAAACAAATATTGAAAGACTAGTAACTTTACGGCGACGGGCTTACCACCTGTCACGTTGTCCCGAAAAATATCTTCGGTGGAGGGTGGGTTGAGGGCACTTAATTTTCTAGACTAGACCTCTGTCCACCCCTGTGCAGGGAATTGCGTGAAGATATTTATTTATTTTTAATTTTTACTAGTAACTTTAAATAACCTTTAGAAATAAAATCATCTAGCGACGGAAGCGAATGTAAATTGTTCATTAAAAAATTTATTTAAAAAAATATTTTTTTGCCATTTAAACATCAAATAAATAGACATGGACAACATCACATACATTGCTTTAATCTTAAGTAGAGAGCTAAAGAAATTGTGTTATGGAATCAAACACAAAGAATGCTGTAATAAAATACACATTCAAGGTGACTGAGTTATGACTGCTTTTAAAAATTTTAAATCATAAATGTTATCATTAACGTAAAACAAAAATCTATTACGTTTGTAGAAAATTAAGCCCTTTCGATTTACCTTCCTTCGAAGAAATTTTTGGTACAACGTGACAGGTGGTGAGCCCTCTTTATGTCCAAGCCATCGATATAAACCGTACATAAGTTTTGAAAAAAAAAAACATTGTTACGTTCATTACATTGCCTTGGGGATCGAATTCGGGTTTCTTGACTCGAATTCTGATCTATTGTGATTTTTTGAAAATATGCACTAGGAAATATTACATCATTTACTTATATCAATCACATCGGCGCTAACCTAACTCTCACCGTTTGTAACCATTTATAACCCAAACAGAACATTTTACATTCCATAAATCCGTAATTAGTAACGGCTCCTTGAAATCAGGAAAAAAAATTATTCCACTTCAAGTAGCATCTGTACCGTGAAATTGTCGCATTTTCGAAACGAATGGTATCGTTTGACGCGTATCTGGTCTATTTGACAGCTGCCTCCGTATAACAGAAACCCAGAGGTGTTGCAATTTGTCCTTTGTTGGACAAATTGCAACACCTCTGGGTTTCTGTTCTGGGTTGCTTTCAATAATTCAAAGTTATATATATTTTATCCTTTTATTTATTTTTGATATAAACAGAAGTTAACTCATTCTATGTTTCTCTGTCGTGAATTCGTTTAAGTCCATAGCAAATTATTTTGTTTATCTTAGTATTAGTTTAAACTGAATAATATCTAATATCCAGAAGAAAATTAATGGTATTGAATACAATAGTATTTGAGTATCGCATTTAAACATGAAATATGGAAATAAAAATAGAACATAACGGTTGAATTTTTAAAGTGAAAACTTAAAAATGAGTTTTCAATTACGATATTTTTCTAAATTATACCTTCTGATATTTTTCTAAATTATATTTTACTCTCTTGGTGGAAATTTATCTTTAAATAAACTCAAATTCCCTCTTACTTATTCCAGTCTTTATATTTATAAATAAAGCAAATTTTTGTTGTTACACAACAAAAAATTGTTTTAAAAATTAATTACAAGGTTATTAAAAAATTGCGGTGACTATTGTGGCCTAATAGCATAGACCCCTGATTACATTTAGTATTGGGAATTTGGTGAATCGTATTTTATTGTCTATAATAGATTTTGGAAATATAAATGAAAATTTCTAATCATTATCTTGGGATTCCAAAAAAAACCGTAACACGGACCCCGATTACAACTGGTTTTAGTAGAGGCTATGTTAAAATATTACTATAAGTGATCAGCTCAAATAAGCTGGATCCTACAGTTGATTAGAATATAGTTTAAATATATCCCAGCGGCAGCATCTGCTGCTTGATAAATATGTCAGCACGACCGGGGCAGGACCATAGCATAAGCAATACCGTCAAGAAGCAAACACATACTATTGTACTTCTACGTTTGGTCCGGTGATTGAGATAACCGGAGACCCACTCTCCTATCCTCTTCCTTTCTCCATTTTCTTTCCCCGTTCTCATTCATTTCTTAGAGATAGGCAAAGTTCATGCGGCCCTTTTGGGTGTTGCGAATACACATGGGGGTCGATACTCACTTACCATAAGGTGAACCTTCACACATGGTCCCTGAAGGGATAACCAGATAGAACAGATCGCCAAGTGTTATAATCCTTTTTAACTTTTTTGCTTCTTTCAAATTCAACATTTTCTTCATTCACGCACGCCTAGGCAAAACAAATTGCTCTTAGAGCAATTTGTTCACATGCTCTGCGATAGTTCGTCTCTACCTACCTACCCTTTTTGATGTAAACTTTCGCGCTAAATGTTTTCTTCGCCATTAGGTCTTCATTCATTTGCTCAATGTGGCCAAACCGTTTTAATACGGGCGTTCTTCAGAACGCCCGTATTCATTTTAAGCTCATCCTGCCATATTGCGAATTTCTTTTATTCATATTCGATCGGCTAAGCTAACTCGGCAAAAATTACGAGGATATCACATCTCCACTGCATTCAACTTACTTTTATGCTTCTTCTGGCATACCCAAGATTCGCTGCCATGTAAAAAAGTTGGTACCGTTGGTACGATGGTTGGTAAAGTTGGTGCGATGAGTTATGTATCGCAAGGCGTGCACTTTTTATTGCACCCTGCTTTTTCCTAATGCAGTCAGGGCACACACACAGGGCACCCACAGGGTCGACAACTAAATCACATTATCCATCCCGACTAAAAGAGCTCCCCAAATACAATTTCATTCACATGTTCTAGAGATTCCTGATTCTACTGATTCTTACCCAGATTTTACACTTCGTTCCCTCTTCGTCCCTTTCACATATCCTTTTCTTCTTTTATTTTCCCTGCAGCTCTGTCTCTGATGGAATAAGCACTGCATTATGTACATGCAGCATACAACAGGCAATTTACTTGCAAGTAACCAACTTCAAACCCAAACAGCCATCATTCAGCTCCTATAAACAGACTCACAGTGTTTCTGCGTCGAGATAAAATATATATAATCAGGCAAATAAGAAACCGCCATGTATCACGCACGTTTGTACGGTAAACATAGGTGACAGATCATATCTTAGCCACACACAGGCCATCCACAAGATACTCCTGCAAAAGTTACCATTTTTGCTTCCTTACTAGCTTGTCAAATGCCTTCTAGAGATCAACAAAAGCACAGAAAATTTTCTGATTAGCAGCCAGAATTTTTTACGTGATCATGTGAAGAGAATCTAATCATCCTCCTCCCTGTTTAAATCCCATAAAAATCTTTCCGATATCCCCTACATATATACGTCAAAACCATTATGTAAACTTTACTTTCCAAACTTATCAAGCTGATCCACGAGTAACCAAGATATGAAACTTCAGCTTTATATATCATCTGGGAGTTCACCCGTCTGCCAGCATAAATCGCATAGCAGATGACATCTATCCCAAAAGCGAGGCCCACCATACTTGTTCATTTCAGCTGTAATTCTATCTAGCTCTGTAGCGTTACCACATATCAAACTTTGAATCGCTCATTCAATCTCTTTCATAATAATGACCTCAGTGTCATTGAAGTCCGATCGACCCCCGAATGCTTCACTAAAATAATTACACACATAAATTTCTCCAACAACAATGATTTTTGCACCACCTTTCCTTACAATTAAAATCGTTCAAGGTAAACCAATATCTCGTTTCACATGTTCCTTATAAATAAAATCAGATATGATAATCAGCGTAACTGCTAACAAACCAATAAATATATTTCGAATACACATATTAAAGTTTTTAAAGCGGCACATGTTTTGACAATCGTGTATTTAGCATTCGACGACATTTTCCCGTGCAAAACAGTGTGAAAAATTTAAACAGATCCGGAGCGTGACTAAAATTTGCCGGTGATGTTCGCTTATCGAAATTTACCGATAAATATGCGATTCTAACGAAACTGCATTTTAAATGTTTACAAGCGATTTAACTTCACCGCTCGCTAACATAATAGAGCCACCACAATTTAGATAAAAGAATAAAATAATTTGAATTTTGTAGTGTGATATAATATGTTACCATTTTCATTTAAAAAATTTAGAACAAAAGAATATGTATTAACTATTAAAGTTTTCTTCGTTTTTAAAATTATTTTCAGTAAGCGAAAAACTTGATGTACGAAATTAAAATTATAGTATTAGATTATGTTGACCTTCAACCAGCGAATTACAGTTAAACTACGTCGATTTGATATTTAGTATTTAATTTTTTACATTGTTAAATTTTAATTTCAACGTATCCTGAATTGTTCTCATTTATGGCTTCCCTATATCAAACTATTTACGAATACGTTCCAAATTCGACATTTAAAATTCAGATCGCGAGCAAATGGCGGGAACTGAGCTTTATGTTTTTACAAAATTATTTTAACTCTGTAGAACTGTTTCTTTTCCTTAACTGCAGATGCACAGAGGTTATTTTAGCTCACTTCCCTGAGCAAAATGAAATTTTCCAATATTTTTACAATTCATTTTGCGGATTCGATAACTGTCAATCGCAATCGAGTCGGCCATAAGAACTAAATAAATATATTTATTTGCCGAAGGGACCGACTTTATGGACGTTTTTTCATGGAAATTGCACAGTTGCACAGGCGAATACATAAAATTTTCGACAGTAGCTTTCTCGTTTGGCACTTTGTGGCCGTACTTAAAAACAAATTTTGTTTGCGCGTTGTATGCTACCGCATGAATTTTAAATTACAATTGTTCTGTAAATAAAATAGAATTATACTAAAATTGTAATAACAAAATACATAAAGTAACTTACTTACACTTAACAGCATTTGAAATAACTCTGCAAAGAGACCTCCAAAAAAAGCGTTTTCCATACTTTCCAGGCTAGACAAGCGGTTTAGCGATCGTAGTATCATCCCTAGCTTGCTTCATTTTGATCTAGCTTTCTTTTTGCATTATTAATTAAATTATAAAGCATGTAAGTCATACTTGACATTTTGATATTAAATTAGAAATTTATAAAAATAACTGACGGGAACTTAGGTTAGAACTAAATTTAATCTAAACCTACGTTGCACCACGGTAGTTTTTTGTTTTTAAATAAAAAATAGATTTCAATTACAATTTTAAAAATTTAAATAATTCCTTTAAATAATTTTTCAGACGAATTTAGTAAGAAATTTAGTTGCTTCTTACAATGCCCACGTGATAAAACAGAGGGTGGAAAAATTCTGGCAAAGTCTGCCGCAGACACAACACGTCAAGTATCAAATAATTTTTTTATCTCTTCAATACCAATAATAAGACATGTTAAAACTATTTATTGCAAATTAATTCATTCCATGCGCTTCTTAACTCAAACATCGAATCTTTTCGATAGATAAATAGAGATAAAGTCGTTTATTCTTCATGTGTCGTTACATGTCACACTAATAGACCCGACACGGACGTCTGCGATCAAATGGACGATAAAAAACGATGGCCGAGCGTTGCGCAGTCAGCGCCACGCCCAGTGGCTGTTTTGGACGATGATTGTCGGGCAACAAAGCGAAATACTTTGTGCTAGGATAACGATATCGTTAGGGTATAGTGCTTTTGATTACTATCAGCTCTCTGACAACATTTGCTAACGAGCAAATCTATCTTCGCGTTCCTTATTATTAAATTTTGAAAAATTAAAATTTTCCAAATTTTATATGTGGAATAATATGTAACGCTAAAACGTGAAAGATGACAGGTGATTTGCCATAATCGCCAATAGTGGCAAACGGAATGGCCATCGCAGTTCTAGACAACTTAGACGCAACTGCCCATTACCGACCTACTTAATTTTGGTCTTCTATTAATCGATATAGATATCTCTTAAAAAGAAATTTCTTCACACCGTTTTTAATAAAGAAGTAGAGAGATGTCAAGACAATTTTTGACAACGTGACGGGCGGTGAGCCTATCGCCATCTTTATGTACAAACCAACGATCGTACATACATTTTGGAAAAACTCATTGTTGTGAGCCTGCCACCTGGGGATCGATCTCGGGTCTCTGAACTCGGCTATGGTGTTTATCCTAAACCTTAAATTAAACCTATATTATAAAATTAAAAGCAATTATGTGATACATGTTAGAAATTATGATATGTTAGCGGAGCTGTCGAAGCAGCCAAATGCGGGAAAAATGTATGTCAACAAAAAATATGAAATTGAAGTCTGAAAATTTAAATATAAAGGATAGCGAATCTATGCGCTAAAATACAAATATAACTTTTAAAAAAACACAACCTTGTTTCTAAAGCTAACTTGTTTCGGTTTTGGGTTTCTGATTTCAAAATTAGATAGTCTAAACTCTCGGTTAGTTATCTGAGCCTATAATTAATTCACCAGAAGCCCGTAATTGTCTCTACGATCGACAATATGTAATATTATGGAACAACTTTTAACTGGCGTATGTGGTATCTATACATATAAATAAAATTGGAGTGTCTGTTTATAATATTGAAATAACCGTTTTTTACTACATGTATATGAATATATATTCACACATATATACACCAAAATACGTCAGTTTGTTCCGGCTAATCTCTGAAACGGCTGGACCGAATTTAAAAGGACTTTCACTGATGGATAGCTAATGTTATAAGGAGTAACTTAGTATTTATTTACTATTTTGTAACTTACTATTTTATTTTAGAAACATTATTAGGGTTTAACGTTAAGTGTTAAACTGCGAGAAAAGACGCGGGGGACAGCTAGTAATAAGTATAACTATATTAAAGCTGGGTTACTTATAACATGTTTTCCTACGCAGGTAATGATTCAGAGCCCGATCTAGAAGATTCTAGCACAGACAATCCTCGAGAGAACAACAAAGCACGGCGTCGTCGAACCGCCTTCACCTCGGAACAGCTGTTAGAACTGGAGCGGGAGTTCCATGCCAAGAAATACCTAAGTCTGACTGAAAGATCACAAATTGCATCAGCGCTGAAGCTAAGTGAAGTTCAGGTAATTTTCAATTTATATGTTTTTTAATATGTTCACACCATTTCCTATACAGTTGTAGACAGAAATTTTAAGGGTAAGAATTAAGTCCTTTCGAACCACCTTCCACCGAAGATATTTTCGGCACAACGTGACAGGTGGTGAGCCCGTCGCCGTCTTTATGTCCAAGCCAACGATATAATTCGTACATAAGTTTTTGAAAAACCCATTGGTACGAGTCTGCCTCCTGAGGATCGACCTCGGGGCTCTTGACATTGTTTGTTTGATTGTTGTGAGGAAGGCGTAAGGATAAACTACGTCTCTTCTTTTGTCTTACATTGAGACGGCAACGGGCTCACCACCTGTCACGTTGCCGCCAGGCACCTGTCAGTTTAGGATAACTATGTATGGTGGTCCCCTATATGTAAGGTATTAAAAATATATTCAATTCTATTTTACAGGTCAAAATTTGGTTTCAAAATCGTAGAGCTAAATGGAAGCGAGTTAAAGCGGGTCTCGCATCTGGAAGTCATTCCAGCAGCAAAAACGGATCAGGCACAAAGATAGTGGTCCCAATACCGGTACATGTAAATCGTTTCGCTGTAAGAACCCAACACCATCAAATGGAAAAACAGAACGGTCTTCAGTTTCGCCTAGACAGAACGCAGCCGCTACCAGGAAGTCTATTACAATCCCAAACATCGGCTTTTCTGAGTGCAACAAAGGTTAATCCGGAAAACCGTCAAGAACCGGTTGTTTTGAATCCAGTCTTAAATCGCAACACAATATACGATGCAAACATGTCTGCAAGGTTGGCAACCATGAATCAAACAAACAGTTTAAGTCTAAGGCACTACCCGAGTCAAAACGGCCGACACAGTTAATTTTTACTGAAGAAATCAGTATCAATTTCGTAGTGTACAGTATATATTTAGTTAAGTGAAAACATTGCCTAAAATATTATGGTATTAATAAATAAAAATAAATAATGTGTGATATATTAAACTCTTTTTATTATTCACCACTATGCAATATTAGATCGTTAATGCCTAATGCGCAATGAAGCAGTACCATAATAACATGGTTTTGACCCTGATGAGACACATTAAAGTGGAGGTGGTAGGTAAAAAAGCATGCGGGTCACCTGATGGTAAGTGATTGGCGACATCTGAAAACATCGCAACGATAATGTGGCTGCAGGAGTGCTCACGGATTTTAACAGAAGTAATCGGAGAGTAGAGAGGATGAAAAGGAGTTTTTTTTTCCGGTTTTCTCACACAAATGAAACGCAGAAGCAGAAGAAACGCAAATGTTCTCCGAATCAGCCAATTTATCCCGTTATCAAGACAGGGAATGCTAGTCTATAGCTAGATAAAGTGTGTGCCGCTTCAACATACCAATGGAATTATTGGCTCTACAACCTAAAACTTTTATCAGTCGCTTATTCAATTTCAATAATTTAAAAAAAACGTATATTTCTTCTTATATTAATCATTTTATTCTTGCTACGAGTATGATGGCTACGTGTGGAAATCACATTAAACACCCTATAACTTAACAGCGCTATTCCTTGATTGTTGCCTTAAATACGGCCAGACGGGACGGAAATCGACTTTACTTAGGTATTAATTATACCTACGAGAAGGTAAATTTTTATTGAAATGTGGGAATGTTCACTGATGGAATTATTATAGTTTTAACAAGGCTTGCTGTACTGACTGTACTTGGATAGTTTACAAGATTATTTAGTTTCCTCGAAACTTGTCCAAAAACGCCGGAAGTTCGTATATTCCACATTTTCTGACTAGGTTTTTAGGTCTAATAGTAAAAGTACTTTTCTGCTTCGACATAAGGTACATTTTATTTTGTAAAATATATTCCTACATGTCTCCGACGTTAGAAATATTAAAGAAAATTAAACATTATGCGCGTAACATACGATTTACTTTTGAAAAACAACTATAACATGTCAATGGGCTGTCAAAAGCACAGGCTATAATGCAATTGCCCTTTGACATTTGTAACAATGAAAATGAAAGATGGCTGTTATTATTGTTTAACTGTATAAAGTAGGGAGAAAAAAATTATATTTATATAAAAATACAAACTTTATTTGAATTTGCATTCTTATCTTTTACTTTAAGTCACGATAGCCGAGTTGTTGGGTGGTCGGAATTTCGAGTCGAGAGACCCGAGTTCGATCCCCTGGTGGCAGTACCAATGAGTTTTTTCAAAAACTTATGTACGAATTTCATCGTTGGCTTGGACATAAAGGCGGCGACGGGCTCACCACCTGTCACGTTGTCCCGAAAATATCTTCGGTGGAAGGTGGGTCAAAGGGACTTAATTGTCTAGACTTGACCTCTGTCTACCCCTGTATTGGGAATTGCGTGAAGATATTTTTATATTTTTATTTTTTTTTATCTTTTACTTCACCCTTTAGAATAATGATAAGAATGGATTTTTGATACCAGCAATACCTATAATAACATCTTCACGCATAGTTCCTAGTGGCTAAAAAGAACAGATCGCCAAGTGTCACAATCTTGCATACTTCTTTCGCTTCTGTCAATTTCACAATTTTCTTCATACATGCACTTCTAGATATCTGAGTTCTTCTGACCCTCCCCTCTTCGAGCAATTTGCTCACATGGTCTTCGATAGTTAGTCTCAGCCTATATCGACCCTTATAATATGGGAAAATCAAATATAAAGTTATATTTTTATGAATCATGAGTTTAAAAATAATATCATCAATTGTTAAGAATTATAATCTCCTAAATACATTACAATAACAAACACTTACTTGACTACGTCGCGATAAATTTGACAAACTGTAATCAAAATAAAGCTATTTAAAGTAGCCTCTGAATTTGGTATTTTTTTACATCTATTTAGTTTGACAAAATATACATTTAAATAGATTTCTACCAGTTTTATAAACGATGTTCTAATGAGTAGCAGTGAATTCATTCGGGAAGGTATCTGGCCTATATTAGATGTAACTAAAAAGACTAAGAAATATATACACTATGATAGGCTGCCTATGGCTCACTGACTTTCCCAGATTAGTAATAACACAAGTGCACATTTTTACAAACTAACTTTCGTTGGCTCTTTTATTTAATTAGGTATGTCATTAGCGGGAGAATAATACTCCCATTGATCAGATTACGACAAAATTGATGCAAAGTATCTGATATTCAAGAAAGACCAGATAAGAAAGCACTGACATCTAGTACAAAATAATGTTGATGTAATAATAATAAAAACATACAACATCACATACATTGTTCTGATTCTAAAGTAAGCAGCTCAAGCACTTATATTATGTAACACCTAGACCCGAGAAAATGTAGAAAAAGTGGTTTTTCTACATTGACCCGTCCCGGAATCGGAGTACCAAGATTTGAAAACTGATGTGTGCGCCTCTTTTAAGAAAAGCTTTCGAGAATAGTTTGAAAAGGAATTTAGTCATTTTGGGCAATTTTCAAACTTTTCTCTCACCATAATTTTTCTGACGCATATCACCGATACTAGGGTAGACCGACCGGTAAACCTTCTATACAATTTTATCTTCACTTTTCAGCAATACTTATTTGGGACAATATTATAGGTAGTAAGCCTGTCGCTGTCGTTACATTTTTTATATTTTCATGCTATTTCCCATCTTGGAGATACTGAGGTGAGATTCTTTCAACCAAACTATTCACCCAACCTTATTTGAGAAAAATCTTAATATCCAAGCTGACGGTACAATATACTTTTACATTCATATATATTTAGATAATTATTTTTGAACGTCCATTACTCTAATACAAACATTCGTATTCATCACACAAATGTTTTCCCTTAGCGGGATTCGACCCACAACCCTTAGCTCTGAAGGTAGAGTCACTACCAACTAGGCTATTGGGTTGTAAAGTAATTTTATAATGTTTTAGTCGAATGTGCATAATACATGACGTAACAATGGCGTAAGAAACTCGATTTATTTTAACTACCGTTAAAATTCGTTTATATTACAAATAGTACTATATCAAATAATTGTGCTTTAAGCTCACTACACTGTTGAACCATCGAGCCATCTATAACGCTTTCTATTGTACAATCACACCTCTTTGTAACTAGCATCGTTTTGTCGCGCGGCACCGCCCACAGATTAGCGCAAAGCGAGCATATTAACGACACATCTGTCGCTAACCTTATGCCATACCGCTTCTTATTGTTACACATTGACTTCACTGCATTCAGTATCCAGCACTAGAAGCTGCACAAAAATTAAATTTTAATCGCAGGACTAATAGCTTTAATTATACATTGCAGGCTTATCATAATGTTGAACACGAGGATTCTTCTTCTTTTTATATTTGCAGCCAATCGAAATTTCACTACAGAACATAGAACTCTTCAGAAGATACTACAAAGGTAAAAAAAAGGTCCCGAACCCCTAGTCGACTCTTGGACACGGGGACAAATTATTACTAATTTGAAGAAGCTTATAGAATCTGCTGTTGGCAGCAGGCAGGGTTTCCTAAGTTACAGCTAGGTCTGAGAAGGTCGACACCATTTTATGTATGACAAGACTTTGTCTTTCCAAAAATACATAATAAATATCAAGCAAATTAGTTCTACACATCAGCATTTCAAAAAATCTAAAAATTATGTCTGTAAATTAAAACAATTTATGGAAAAGGTAAGAAACTACTATCTCACATTTCTGCTGTAACATAAAGGGCATCAAAAAATTCTGGTGTAGGCAGGAAATTGCACTACTTCTTGTGGTAAAAAATAGCACACTGATTGCTGTAGTGATGGCCAAACTTTAGTCACACTTGAAACACAAACTTGAAAACTTAATAAAACACGTGAAAATAAGGTGGTTTTTTTATTAATATATTCTTTATTGTACAACACTATTTTAGATAAAAATAAAACGAGTATATACTTATTAGTTACGTACGTATTAATGGAGGTATATACTTGTTTCAAAGTTATGAATTTGTTTAAAAACGTAACCTTTTTCTTTTATTACAACTTTTCACCATTATACAGATTTGATATTAATGTTGCTAGATTATGATTAATCATAATCTCAGTTTTAAATTAATCCAACTTTAATAATCAGAAAAATAAATCCTAGTTAATAATTCTGTTTTAATTCAAAGGGGGTGTGGTCAGACCATTTGCCGGAATGACTTTTGGGGCGCGACTTTTTTTCCTACATGACACATTGACATCTCGCAAACTAATATTAACAATGACTAATTGTTGTTTATCCGAATTGTTATCGATTGTGTTGTGCTTTGTTGATCTTTTAGACACAGGGAACGGCAAATTTTAAACCAGAATTTTATAAATTAAAATAAATAAATAAAATTATTTGATATATTAAATTAAAGTTCCTACTTTATGATGTCTGTATATTTTCAATTACTTTTAATATGTAAAATTCAAGACTGCGGTAATCTAGTGAACAGGGTACTTGCTTAAAAACTACATACTACACGAGGGAACCAGGTTCAGTCAAGGGCGGCGCCACTTTAAATTATTAAGAGAAATTTAAACGCTGAATTAGCCGAGAGATTTGTGGTGAAGTGAAGGAAAATATATTAAAATTCATTCTCTTAGTTGTCAAAAGTCATTATTTTGTTTCCTGACTGGAAATAAATCGGCGAGAGAAACCTCCTGGGGGCATTCTTTTTTGTAATTTTTATATCATTTTATACAGAAACTTTATAAAGGTAGCAAAGAATAGTACCGTCGTCTTTTTGAAGACTATCAAAGATGAGAAAGAGTAAAAAAATATATATCAAGGACTGCAGACCTCAGATGACCAGCGAATGTTCACAAGCATAACGCATGTTTCACCCATCGCCTTTCTCAGCCTAAGAGAGAAGTGGACGACTCGCCATAACGCCGCCACAAGCAAAGAGCTTGAAGCGATTATGATATACTCGAGTCTACTAAATCCTAGCTAAATACTAATCGAACTACGTAGATCTTTACGTTATAAAACTTTACTGAACACGCTTTTAATATCTATTAGATTGTTTATAATTTCATAATATAAATGTTTTTCCATTCCCAATACTGGGGTAGACAGAGGTCTAGACAATTAAATCTTTTTGACCCACCTTACACCGAAGACTTTTTTGGAACATCGTGACAGGTGATGAGCCCGTCGCCGTCTTTATATTCAACCAATTGTAGGTAAGTTTTTGAAAAAAACGAGCCTCGGGTCTCTTGACTCAAATTCCGATTACTCAACCTCTCGGCTATCATGATTTTTAAATAGATGAAAATTTGATGAATATTTTAATATTATACAGTCTGTAACAGTACTAAGAAGTGAAAATATGAACTGATTAAGTCAATTCCAAAGACACAAAATCAAAAAGTTTTAGAAATAGCTTGTCAGTAATCAACTAATTTCCAGGGGTTATTGTCATCTCTGTGTTCCTTTATATCATAATAACACTGTTTTGTGTTTAATTAATTTTTTAAGCCGTCTAATGGGACAACTTTACAAACTTTCTGGGATTCGGGTTGACTGGCAGAGAATGCCTAATGGCATTAAGTCCGCCCTTTGTATAACTTTCTTTGTGAGGTTTGCAATAAAGTGTAAATAAATAAAAAAAAAAAAAAAATTGTTGTAAAAGCCCGCCCCATTAACGAATTACTCACTCTATAAAGTCTAAGTAACTAGTTTTACTAGTTTTAACAGGTTATTTTTGTTCCTAGTGTTTAAATTGTGAATGTCATATCAATAATCTTATTAAAAGTACTTATTTTTTATGGACATATACATATTTAAAGGCTAAGGCAATATTATTTTTATAATATATAGATATATTTTTCTCCTGATTTTAGGCAATAATAATAATATGTATATTGCTTCTATATCAACTACATATATCCTCGCAGTAAAATGCCACATATACACTATGAACATGAGTTAAATAGACAATTTTAGCTATTTTTGGTCATTTTTATCACTCCGACTTTTCCTTTATCTTACAGCATATGGTGACGAGCTATACTAATTAGCTAATTTGGATAGATGGGGCACCATTTGTAAGTACAAACATACACCTTACTGTTTAACAGTAGGTATAGAGTTTTTATAAATTTGGTCTGATAACTATTTAGCAGCAAGTAGTTAGCATTAAACCAGTGATCTGTATCTGATATAGCATTATTCGCCTCGTCAAGTCTTATAAGTTTCATGTGGCACACAGTCGAATGCATTGGAGAAATCACAAAAGACACTCAGGGTATCCTATCAACCCTCTGAACACCTTTGTTAAAAGCTTATCAAAGTTCTACTCCAGCATCGGTTTCGAAATAATAAGAAAATTAAGAAAAATCTTCGTGGTCTAAAGTTCCAGTGAACTTTAGACCACGAAGATTTTTCTTAATTTTAGGAAATATAAAGAAATCTTTAGGGCCTATTTATTTATTAGTTTATTTGTCAGGAAGCCAACATGATATTGTTACGTACTTTTTATATACATAGTGATTAAACTAAGAATTAGTACATATCATACTTAAGAACTTTCTGTACACACATGAGAAAGCAACAAATTATTGAGTATTGAGTATAATAAAAGGACAAATTTAATTCGTGAATTGTGCATCTTAATTGATGCTAAATTAAGTTTCACCGAGCATATAATAGATCGAATAGTTAAAAAATCATTGAAATATTTAGGGCTAATTAAACGAGTAACAAAATTCAAAAAAAAAAACAAATAATTCGTTTCAACTTATTAATTTAGAATATTCTCTTCGATTTGGAATCCGTATTATAAAATGCACATCAATAGACTATAAAGAGTTAAAAAGATCGTTAATTTTATTAATTTTAATGACAGCGAAATTATTAAAAAATTACCTTATAATGTAATGCTAAAGAAAATATAATATGATGTCGCTAAATGAAATATCTTCACGCCATCCCAATACAGGGGTAGACAGAGGTCTAGTCTAGACAATCAAATCCCTTCGACCCACCTTCCACCAACGATATTTCGGGACAACGTGACAGGTGGTGAGCCTATGAATCGTACATAGGTTTTTGAAAAAACCCATTGGTACGAGCCTGGCACCTGGGGATCGAACTCGGGTTTCTTGACTCGAAATTCCGACCACCCAAACACTCGGCTATCTTGACTTTTATGACGCTAAATGATTGAAGAATTCTTTTTGACTTTTGTATGTGACATAAAATTGTTCACGACGAAATTAAATCAAAATATTTGATAAGTAACATATCATATGTTATTCCTAGACTTAGTTCTAGGATTAAAAACTATAACTTATTCAAGACCAGAAATTATAGAACAAATATTGGATTATCAGCCCCAATTCATAGAATTTCAAAATCAGATCGTGATATTTTTAATAACTTTCCCGTTTTTTAAAACAATATTGAGTAATACTTTTATAACAATATTATGAGTACCTCATGAGTTGCTTTTGTTTTTATTTTCTTTCAGTATGTTAATAATTTTGTTTGCTTTGTGTGCTTTATTAATGTAACATGATGAGTAAGCCTTTAAAATAATAATGTTCGCATTAACATACAACCAAATAAGGCACAGCAATTTCTTATACATTTTTTAAATCTTAAAACCAAAATTATATTATTAGTAAATACTAGTATATAAATAAGAAAAAAGCTATTTATATTATTATTAATGTAATATTTAATGTTAATTGTAATGTTTTTTTAAAGATATTTGATAGCATTTTTCCTGATTTAGGATGCAAGTCACGATAGCCGAGTTGTTGGGTGGTCGGAATTTCGAGTCGAGAGACCCGAGTTCGATCCCCAGGTGGCAGTACCAATGACTTTTTCAAAAACTTATGTACGAATTTCATCGTTGGCTTTGACATAAAGGCGGCGACGGACTCACCACCTGTCACGTTGTCTCGAAAATATCTTCGGTGGAAGGTGGATCAAAGGGACTTAATTGTCTAGACTTGACCTCTGTCTACCCCTGTATTGGGAATTGCGTGAAGATATTTATTTATTTATTATCTGATTTAGGATTATGTTATGGAACTTACACCAGCCCACTATATATTTATATCTTCTTGCAACAACGTTAATGGCTTAGGTCAGAACTGTATGGAGGATGGTGAATAATTTCTACTTTTTTCTGCTTCAAATACTCAATCGTTTGACGAGCGCTGTGCGAGCTTGTGTTGTCGTGGTGCAGGATGATGCGTCGATTGAGTTAGATTTTCGAAGGTCGGCGATTACTTGTGTGTAAACAAACTGTGGTACACCACTCTGCGTTAACCGTTCTACGATCTTCAAGTAGAATAGTGGCAATACGAACGGTTTTTCCAACGAACGTGACCGCCATCTTCTTTGAAGTGCTTCGAGAACGAACAACTTTAGTAGGCTTTGGCTCGTCTGCAAAGACCTAGATTGTAGATTGTTGTTTGGAATCAGGATCGTAGGCATAGATCCAAGATTCATCGCCACTGATGATGTAGACGTGATTTGAGTATCTTCGGTTGAACCTTTGCAGAGTTTTCTTACACCATCTGACGCAGGCCGCCTTGTGTACGTTGGAAAGCAGATGCGTTGTTCAACGGCGAACTAGCTTTCTCACACCAAGCGCTTTATGCAAGATTTTCTGAATGGTTAACCCTGAGATGCCTAATAGAGCCTCTATCTCTCGATACGTCACATGACGATCTTCATTTATTTATTTATTTATTTGCTTGTATATGTACATACATTGGAGAAAAGAATATAAAGTTCCCATTTGAAGTTCTTAAAAATATATAACTCCCTGAAAGAGTATATAGCAATTTGATTTTTGTTGATATATATTTCTATAAAGTATATTATATTATATTAAGTATGTTATAAATAAATTAATGAATTCTTTAAACTATTATTCTTCGAGAATTAGTTGTCTCACAGCAATGATATTATCTTCAGTGAAGGCCGATTTTGGACGTCCTTCGCGAGATTTATCACTAACACTAGTATATTCATGTTGAAATTCTAAATACCAGCGTTCAACAGACAAGCTTCATCACTGAACACAGATGTTAGCTCTTCAAAACACTAAAGCCATGTCAAGCCTCTTCTAAAGTTGTAGAAAATTATTGCACGAACATTTTCCTTAGAAAGATTATTTTTCGTACGTGACCCGACAGATTCCACTCGACGCTCTGACTACAATAGCATTAATCCTATAACTTTCAACTGTATTGAGATTCAAAATTGAAACACATTCGAATATAGAACAGTTCGAAATTTAAAATCTGCCAGGAAATATGGGAACGACAGAACTTAAAAGGCATGCCTAGTAGTCATACTAGTTTAGATCTATAGCAGTATTCTTTACCGCTCAGTCGACTGTTTTAACATTAAAATAAATGAAATGTTTGATTGTTTGTTTCAGTGTTTATATATATTAATTTCGTTGGAAGATACCACACGTCGTTAACTAAGACATTAAGATATATAGAGACTAAGGAGAGACAATAAAGGTAGCTAATGGAAATTGTAAAACAATTGCGTGCACAAGCAAAGTAGTTACGAGGCCGCGTGTCGTTTAAAATCTATTTTCGCGTTGTATTTGTGATGCTAATGCGAGACGGTGCGTTGACGCGACGAGCCGAGACTCACAGTGAACGCTAGGCGTGGGATGGGACATCTATCGATATCTAACGAAATCTATCTGCACTACTCTACTCAAGGAATATAGGCTGATTATCACCGTCATTGAAAAATGAAGAAAATTGAAGAAATTCTTTTTTTTAACAAAATTAGTTTTATGTCAAAGCAACTATCTCATTATAACATTTTATCTTTACTACTATTTTAAGATATTTCCTTTAGTTAATAAAACTGTCTAATTTTTATCATGCTACAAATTTACAAACACAATATAGAGAATGGGTAGAAATTCATCTCGCATTATTAATATTTTTTAAATACATGCATCTGTTATGAATGAATATATTTGCTAACTAAATGACTGCCTAACACTATAATTGTACAACAAACTGATCTGTCCCCGGAAAGTCTGTAGAATTATTTATTTAAAAATATAAAATCCCAACACTATCGTTTTAGCTCAGCAAGCTATTTGATGCGTAAAATTTATACTCTTGTTGAGTGCACCCTCGCCTCAAATCTGACAGCCCAACAATCACAATTTACTCTCGCGCAGTGAAGCTGGGGCTTCGGCCAGCAAGCTACAAATGAATCCTTATAAATATGTATATTCATTTAAAATTGTCTTAGTTAAGAATTAACAGCATTAACATTAGTTAAGAATTAACAGTATCTTGTGTCTCTTGCTACAGTTTCCATCGACTCGATACGCTTGTAATCAATATATTTGTATTAATGTTCATTTAACAAAAAAAACTTAATCACTCACTTAAGAAACACAAATCATTTCCATCTCCTGCCTACCCTGTTCTGAAGCTTTGTTCACGCTAGTCATTATAAACACAAATATTAATATGATTGAACCCATGATAGCTGCATGGTAAACCCTAAAAGCTCATGTTTCGTGCTATCTAAGTATTTAGCTTGGATAACAAACTTGGATTTAATCTTGGCGTCCTTGCAATTTTAGGAGATAAATGTAGCCAGAAACAAACATATAACACAAAAAATATTATATCTAGAAGTCCATTGATGTCTCAGAAGTCCGCAAAAAGACATGATTCATTCAATAGATGAAACTTCAAAAATAAATAGCTTATGTCAAACAGTGAAACATAGGTTACTATACTCTGACTACTTGTTACTGAGACTACTTGTTAATTACGTCCCTTTAATATGTTATAACAATTGTTATCAGTACTTATTATAGGTGTGAATTAGATTTTTATTGTTTTAGTTTTAATAATAATGAAACATAGTTTTATTACAAAATTAATAATAATAAGGTAGTAATTAATTAAGTCGAGAATGAGATATGTATAGCTTTTTTTTAAATTATATGCTAATATTTACTGATAATATAAATTTAGTTTTAAGATCTAAATGTTGTATAAGAAATTGCTGTGCCCTATACGGGTTCATGTTGATACTAACATGTTATTTTAAGAACTTCTGTACACACATGAGAACGCAATAAATTATTGAGTATTGAGTACTCGTATTAAACATTTAAAATACGTTACCTATTGACTTCTGTGTGTGAAAAATATCTAAGAAGTAAAATTAATTATTCAATATCAAATTGCTCTAATTTTATAAATTGTATTTTATTAGATATATATATGAATATAACATTTCGAATGCAAATAGCTACTTGTGAATTTGAAACAACTATCGCAAACATCGCACCATATTATTACTTTTCAAAACTTTGTAACATCAATTACGTAAGAACTAATTTCATATTTATTATACACAAAATATTACAAAGTAACGGTCTAGGATATGATTCACGTGACCTCGACACAGTTGCTTTAAAAAGGACTTACATACTGCACCATTATGGTTTTGTAAATTGCAACTTGCTACCAGAGGGAGCAAGTATCCATAAGCATTGCCTCGATCTTAGAACCCTGTGGAATGTTTACAGAGGACAGCGATATGAAACGTCGGAATACATTTTGTCGTCCCTTGGGGAAAAGGCAATGCTCTTTTGTGAGAATACAGCAGCAGATATTGGCAGATTCTTGTCGTATGGATAACTGCTGTAAAATACAAAAATGTAATAGAAATCTGTCGTATTTTTGGTTCGTAAATACATCCCTTTGTTTATTGCTTTATAATATAATTGATTTCACGTTGTTACAATTACATTTAAATAGATAATAAACGTATTTTATCTTTTTGCACTACATGCTCTTTAAAATTATCCGTTTGTCGATTTGGACGGTTAGTAAACGACATGAAAAATTACTTTCAATCTTCATTTTTTAGAAATTTATTTCATTATCACTTTATAGAACAAGACTATGTATTTATGCTTGTTGTATCGTTTTTGAGTTTACATTCATACATAATACATAACGGCCTATTAAAGTCCACTGCAGGACATAGGCCTCTCCCAAGGGGAGGATTTGCCATAATCGCCACGCTTGGCAGGCGGATTGGCGATCGCAGTACCAGACCACTCAGACCTCAGAAACTGCTGCCCGTATTCGGTCTGATTATTTTGGTCTGACTTTTTTAGCGATGGTTATCCCGCCATCTATCGGTTGCAATTAGGATATTCTATGCTCTTTTAGCTTCTGTAAACAGCTGTCGAGATACAGTATGAACAGCCAGGAAGACATGAAACAACCCTGTTTTACGCCCGTTTGGACGCTAAACATAGGTGACAGGTCATGCCCTACCCGCACACAGGCTTTATAGTCACAGTAAAGTGACTGCACATCCCTTAGCAATCGACCATCCACACCATACCCCGGCAACAGTTCTCACATTTTCTTCCTTACAACCTTATCAAATGCTTTCTCAAGGTCCACAAAAGCACAGAAAATCTTCTGGTTAGCAGCCAGAAGCTTCTCCGTGATCATGCGGAGAGAAAACATTTGATCCGTGCATCCTCTTCCAGGTCTAAATCCGCATTGTGCCTCCCATAGAAATCTTTCCGATTTATCTTGCATCCTACGTGTCAAAACCTTCGAGTAAACTTTACTTGTTAAACTGGTCAAGCTGATCGACCGATAGCACCCGCAGTCATAATTTGAACCTTTACCTTTATATAAAGGCACAATGACCGCGGATCGCCAATCATCCGGAACAGCCCCCGTTCGCCAACACATATTGCACAGCAGATGAAAGCTGTCCCAAACGCGTGGCCCACCATACTTGACCATTTTAGCAGTAACTCTGTCTAGTCCCGCAGCCTTACCGCATTTCAAACTTCTAATCGCACATTCAATCTCTTTCATACTGATGACCACAGATGTCATCGAGGTCCGAGTCTGGCGTACCAGTCACGGCGTCACCCCCGGATCCCTCACTAAGATCATCACACGCATACATCTCTCTATAAAATTCGCTCCATCGCTGCATGACGTCCGATTTTTCTGAGAGGACGTCATTGGTTCCCGAAAGCACTTTATTCATTCTTAAGGCTGTCGCACCACTCCGGGTCCTTCCAACCTCTTTCCAGAAGAGTTTGGAGTTCTCCTTGAAGTTGTGCGACAACCTTTCGTCCGCTTCCATTCTACTCCTTTCACGCACTTCCTCAATCAATGCTTTCGTGTGAACTTTCTGGAGATTATATCTTTCTTTCCTCTTCTCTCTCATATCCTTATCATAACTAGAGGCCAAGTAGTCTAACCATGCTTTCTTCTTCTCATTTACAGCTTCTTTCACTTCGTCCACCATGCATCACCCTTTTTACTACTACCTCTTTTCACAGTTCCACACACGTCTTCCGCTGCACTAACCATTCCATCTCTAAGGCTCTGCCATATTTCTTCCACACATTCTTTCCTGACATCGATGCTAGTGTCCGCTTCCTGAAGCTTCCAGCTTCGGATGCTACCGACCGACTGTGGTTCTGGTATCGCCGTCCGGTGGCGCCAACCCGCGAACATACCCCTAAATCTAGTAATCACTAGATAGTGATCCGTTCCCAGGTCAGCACCCCGGAACACTCGCGTATCCATCACCTGTTTTCGCAGTCGGTCATCCACCAGGAATAAATCGATCATACTTCTCTCATTCTCTCTTGTTCTAGTGTACATATGGATTTTCTTGTGACTAAACATAGTGTTTGTCACAAGAAGACCCTTTTCCTTGCATACAGCCAATATAAGCTTGCCAGCATCGTTAACCCTTTTATCACCAAAATTCCAAGCACCGACTCGTACCCTGGCCGAGCGGTACCAACCCATCCATTCAAATCACCACATACAACAATTCTTTCGTTTCTTCTAACCAAGTCTAGAACTTCTCTTACATTCTCCCAAAACTCCTCCAGCTCAGCTCTGGACGACGAAGCTACCGGCGCATAAACAGCCAAAAGGAATAACTTCGTCAGTCCCAATTTAAAGCGAACCCAGAGAAGTCTCGAGTTCACAACCTTATATTCAGTCATAACATCGACCAACCGAGACGACAGCAGCACCCCCACTCCTGCCAGGCGCTCTCGCTCTCCGGGACTCCGGACCATAGAGCTAACGCCCCGCCAGGGAGCTCTTCAGTACCGCTGCCCTTCCGCTTGGTCTCCGACAAACACACGACAACTAATTCCCTTTCTTTCATTATTTCAATCAACTCATTCGTCTTATCTCTCATGCCTCCTCTAACATTCCACGTGCCAACTCTGCACTCCGTCCTCCACCTTCCGCCGTGTCGGGCAGTGCGTGACGGGTGGCGGTCCCCATCGCCGCTTTGCGCGCTGCATTCCACACCAACGGGGACGAACTGGTGTGCGTCGCCTTGGGGGGACGCCCTAACCCTCGTTGGCATGGGTGCGCAGCTGTGTAGAATTGCAGCCCTGAAAAGGGCTGGCAGGGTTCGCGACGAGCACGCTTCTACAATGACCCCCTACTTTAAACACTTTAAAGTAATAAACCGGTATGAAATAAGAACCTTTATTCATAAATTCCAGAGTACATTAAATTTGAAGATTTTAAAAAGATTAAATTTAAAGAAGTCACGACAGCCGAAGATATTTATATTTTTATTTATTAAATTTTAAAAATGGGTTCGAGGCTCTCATCGTTGTTCAGAGTGACGTCATGGCAACGCGAAGCACCGTGATCTCACTCTGCTTGACTGAATTACCGCGCTAGACTCATTAGAAGGAAATTTAAATCCTTTGCATACATCTTTTTATAGGGAAAGTGGCTAACGAAGAGTCGGTGCACTTGATGGTTCATATTACTACAGACGTCCTTGTACATTCCAAAGAAACAATAGGTTAATTACCTATCTTTAAGAACAGAATTGGAAAAAGGGGGGAAAAAGCTGTAGTCCTGCCCCTTAATAGAAACTGCAGCAAAACTTCCTGCCACATATAATAATACAAGGTTTATAGGTCCCGGATGAAAATCAGCGTCATGCTTAGAAACCTGACAATAAGCTTATGAATAGACCTGTTGGTCTATTCATGAGACTCGCACAATGAATTTATATTGTTTTAATAAAGATATTTTTATCAAAATTTTCCCATATGTATATATGTGTGTGTATATATATATTGGTATTGGTATTAAGCTTATACTTTTTTCCAACATTTTGTTTTATTATGTATAACTGTTTGTTCTTTTGTTATCTCTTTATGCCTGTCCAATAAATTATTTTCTTTCTTTCATTCTTTATTAAGGAGGCATCAACTGATGTTAAAAATATCAGTGAGTAATATATATTTTTACGCTGTTTCCAATACTGGGGTAGACAGAGATCCAGACAATTAAAGTAAGTACTAAGTAAATTAAGTACTTTCGGCCCAACTTCCACCGCAGACATTTTTGGACAACATGACAGCCTGTCTTTATGTCCAAGCCAACGACATAAATCGAACATAAGTTATGAAAAAAAACTCATTGGTACTAGCCTACACAGTAGATTGAACTCGGGACTCTTAAAAAAGTTAACCACTCGGCTGTCGTGACTTTGGTATATTCGGAGAATATAATTATTTATAGTCAATTATATTTATTTTGTGGGTGAATACTGGGTAAGTAAGCTCCCGACCCCTGATTTCGACTTTTAAAGTTGCACGAGTGGGTTGGCTTGACCGCTGTTATAAATAAATTACCTGTACTTCTACGTTTCGTCATGTGAGGCCCCATCCTCTCTCTCTCTCTCTCTCTCTTCTCTTCCTGTCTACCTTAAGTTCTTTCTTAATGGTTTAGCAATTCATTCGCAAAGACTTTTGGTTTTTTTTTTTTATAGAAAAGAGAGACAAACGAGCAGGTGGTTCACGTGATGGAAAGTGATTACCGCCGCCCATGAACACCCGCAATACCAGAGGCACAGCAGATGCGTTGCCGGCCTTAGAGTGCCCCCCCCCCCAGAATTGGGGGAGGGGGTGTGTGGGCCTCCGGTTACCTGCACTCACCAAACGAAACGCAGAAGTTTGTTAGACTTCTACTTCACGCCGGTATTCTGTGAGGTCGTGGTACTACCCGGGTCAAGCCGACCCATTCGGCCCATTCGGCCCAATGGGCTGGCATTCATGCAACAACAAAAGCTGATGCATGGCTCTACCACTGTTAAAGATTTTGCAGATGTACAAGGGCAGTTATGAACCATTATATGACCTGCTTACTCTTTTACACCTTTCCCATGAAAGAAAAATAAAAAACTTCCTAGGAGAAAACTTTATTAAGTGTTGGACTCTTTTAAAGTGAACAAAACATAATGAATACGCCGTTTGCACCGAGAAGTTGAAAAATTCAAATATATGTTTTTATAGACAATGCCTACACTTGCCTTGCCTACTTGTGGCAAGTGGCGCCTGGCGATAACTATTTTTTCGTCACATAATTGCATATTAACAAGTTATTGTTTCACGTTTTTGTCAAAATCCGGTTGATTCAATTTTCTTCACACATTTTTTTATAAAATGTGGCGCCAAGAAATACGTGTCGTAAAACCAAATGACATCGGCTAGAGGATTGGATTTATTTCCTTAGAATATTAAAAAATAATTTAAATTTGAATAGGAATGTGAGAATCTTCACTATTGTAGTTTTTATGTACTAAATGATGACAGGTCTCATACAGTCCGAAACTAAGATGTTCTGTGTTTTAAAAACTGTATTATGTTGACACAGACATCCTTGACTCAGTTAATAATCCTGCTGGTCAATCACATGTTTCTTCCCTCGGCGGTATTCCACCGTCTACTCGCTGAAATTTAAAACAAATTAAACCATTGAGATGGCGACGAGTTATTAGCAGAAATTAGTTTATACCGTCCATTGAAGTTTAGAGCCTAGTGGCTACTCAGGTTTGATTCCCAGGCTAGCACCACTTACTAATAGCAATCAAATAAATATAAATAAATATAAGTAAAATAAAATAAATAAATATCAATACACATCAAACAATAAGTGATGTCTAAAATATGTAGCGTATATTTTGACATAAATTTATACAATAGTAATAATATCTTCACGCAACTCCCAATACAGGGGTAGACGGAGGTCTAGTCTAGACAATTAAGTCCCATCGACCCACGTTCCACCGAAGATATTTTCGGGACAACGTGACAGGTGGTATGCCCGTCGCCGTATTTATGTCCAAGCCAACGATGTAGTTCGTACATAAGTTTTTGAAAAACCCATTGGTACTAGCCTGCCACCTGGGGATCTAACTCGGGTCTCTTGACTCGTAATTCCGACAACCCAACCACTCGGAAAATAGCATTTTAATTACTGAATTTACCACAGTGGCGCAGGAAAACATAATGAGGAAATTGGAAGTTTTAGAAATAGTAAAAAACATATGTCTTATTTCTGGGACCTGTGAAGGCTGCAAATCCGGACTGGAGTAGTGTGACCGACTTTTCCCTGCTCTAATTTCTCTCCAACAATATTTATGAGAAGAGCCAGAAATGGCTGCTACTTTAATTTTAGCGTACCGCCGTTTCTCCAAACAGTAGTGCAACAATTTTTTGTCTTTTAATTTGATTTATGATAAAATTAGAAATAGAACTATATCTATGGAGAGGTCAAGAATTCCATTTTAGTACAGCTTCAGTGAAATTCTTTGAGTAAAATTATTTGGAGGCGTCTTTGGGTTGCCATTAGATAAATTAGTTCGTTAGTCATATTAATAAAAAAAAGTAAATAATTTACATCGAACATGCACTGAAACCGACATCGAGTAGTAGACTTATATGCTTTGAAAACCTCTCAATTTAACAGTGGTAGAGCCACGCATCAGCTTTTGTAGTTGCATGAATGGGCCGGCTCGACCGGGGAAGTACCACGACCTCACAGAATACCGGCGTGATGTAGAAGTCTAACAAACTTCTGCGTTTCTTTTGGTGAGTGCAGGTAACCGGTGGCCCACACACTCCCCTCCCCCAATTCTGGGGGAGGGGGCATTCTAAGGGAGGCAACGCATCTGCTAAGCCTCTTGTATTGCGGGTGTTCATGGGCGGCGGTAATCACTTACCATCACGTGAGCCACCTGCTCGTTTGCCTCCCTTTTCTATAAAAAAAACAGCATATCAGAGGCCGTTATCAGATAAATATACTTTGATTACAATGTTGCAAAGATTTTTATGTTTTATTTATTATGTTTAATTCTTCTAATCATTTATTTCGTACTTTGTTGAAGATATCAGACTTGATATTCAGGTAGCTCCTGTGCCGTCCGTATCATAAAGATCTCGTTACAATATAATTTTGCATGATTGCAGGCCAAAATAAATGTCATATGTTACCAGAGATGCGTGCACTAATTCTTTATTTTTGTTAGAATCGGAATCGTGCATTATATTATAATGGTCTCGTTACAGAATATAATTTTATAACGACATCATTATAATAATGATTTTTCCGTAAAGTAACGCCTGACCATATTGAATCACTTATCATCCTTTAAAAGCCTCGTTTTTCGTCGATAGATAGTATGCCTTGCCTTGCCAGGCATAAATAAATATTGCCTATTAGAATACCTGATCGCCCATTATTATACTGGCTTACTATTGTACATCAAATCTACTACACGTATAACAACTAATGTAGTACACAACTTGTGTTCTTAATTGACGGCGAAATAGGTAAGAGTGTGGTACTGATTCAGACGACAATTTTTCATATTGTATGTGATGCGGTATTTTTCAATATGATTATTACATTTTCTACCTTTAAATCCTCTAAAGAATAAGTTAATAACATTTAAGAAACACTAAGTTGCCACAATTTTATAATTTATCAATACGTGCATTGTACATAATGTAAATAAACCTACTAGTTTTAATGGTGATTCACGTATGTTCCAAGTATGTATTACAAGTACATCGATATGATTTTATTAACAACAATAAAATTTTATTGCGTACAAAAGCAATAAAGCAATCAATTCCAAATTATGAATTCAACGTAGTAACTCTTTGAAGCACCGACTCATACTCTATGCAATATGCAACGTGGTCTATGGCCCTATTTCTTTTTAATTTCTTTACAATGCCGCCGATCATGCATTCGGGGAATAATCGGTAGCGGTCACGGAATGCATTTCGAAATCACTTGTCGATTTTATTATTTATTTTATGACGACTTTATTAACTCGTATAGAGAGTATATATTACTCGTATAGAGTATACTTAAATAATAAATGTATACAATATTACATTATTTTAAAAGCCGTCAAAAGAGCTGAAAAGCAAAAGACTTTTCTAAAATAAATGGAACCGTCTTCAAAAAGAACACGGAAAAGCAAAGAATAACTTAATACATACTTAACTTCTTACATAAACTTGTTAATTTAAATGTAATATTTCAATAAGTAGTAAGTAGTGCTCACAATTTTAAATTTAACTAAATTTCAGCTCATAATAAGTATCGACATAGTCTTTTAAATTTTATACATTCGCTCAAAATGTTGTTAGTAACTACCTTTTAAGAAAATGAAAACGAAAGGTACTCCACAGACATTCTGCCAAAACAGTGTTTAAGTGAATATGTAAAAGATAATGTCATTAAATATAAAAAAATAAATTAACTTTATTCTATAAATTAAAATATATAAAATAAAGTTATTTCATTTGATTTGTTTTGTTGATCCATTGTGTGAAAGATTAATGAAGGAAATTTCTAGAAAAACCCAGCTGCAACCCCACAGAACGCTGAACTCTGGTTGCAGTAATCGTATTCAGATGCCTTCATACTTTTCGCATAGATAATTTCACAAATACCTCGCTGAAAATCAATGCTAAAGTGATCCCAAATACTCCCCAACTAAAACAAAAATCCTTAAAAAACACCATCAAGAATTCCAACTGAAAGTTTACTGAAAATTATTGCAAGCGCCTGGTCTCAAACATCACAAGCAAAAAGTTAACGTAATAAATAGGTCGTAACATCAATATTTTGCTACTTATCAATTCGTTTAGTTAAATAAAATACGTACAAGTTGTAGAATAAGTAGTGGCCTCTATTTTGTTTTGACTAGTATATTAAAAGAGTCTTATTTAGTATTTTAATATTACTAGTCTGGCCATAAATACTGTTTCATAAAAACTTTTCTTAATTTCAACTTTTTAATTATTTTGAATTTGGAACGAGATATTATTTTAAAAACTTCTTTCGATTTTGCGCCATTTCACATATTTTTTCGTGTTTATTATCAATTTACAATGTGGAATATGCTGTTAAAACTTTATATCAGCCATATAAACATATAGTACGACATACAAACGTATTATGAAACAATTATGAAACAAAAACTGAAGGTCGGTGACATGGCATAAATCATTCTTTACAATTAAAGATATCAAAACGCCTTCTGACGCGATACGGAGGTGAAAAGCACAGAAATTTCTTCTTTACCGATGAAAAAATTTCACAATTTAAGAACTGCTCTATGAAGTGAAGACTCTGCTGAAGTGGTCGGATAGATACAACGTGGTCACATCCTGCGTCAGTGATGGTTTGAAGGGGCGTGTGGGATGAAGTGGCATGAAGGAGTCACGAAACTTCATTTTTGTGAAAACGAAGTGAATATTTCAGCCAAAGTGTATTAAGATACAGTCTTGGATGATGTTGTGAAACCTCTCAGTTAATACACTTTTTATTATTACCTTTTATTATATTTACACTATGGATTTCAGCACTGTTTCCCTTGGAAACAGTACTTTAATCCACAGATCCGTGGCCAAAGAGATTAAAGGACTATTAAAAATCCAAAGGCTGCCATTTCGAATAGAATACATTTTTTTTATTTTTGCTGAGACTAATAAATATGTAGGTATAAATTTTAATAACTTCATTAAAAAATTCATTTTATTTTTAACAGAACTTTGGCTGGACTAGGAATATATCACTATAGATTCGTTAACAGTGAACAGAGAATTGAACAGGAATTCAATACATCTTTCCTTTAATGTTACTGTACAGACCGAGCAGCGACAGGAACAGACGTGGACAGCTCGACATTATTAAATGTCAATCAGGTAGGCAAATGAATATGACCAGCATAAAAAGAGCTTCGCATTGTCACTATTTAACTCTATATATCATTGAAACAGACTCGTATAAATTGTTTTCAAGGAGTCATCGTACGGCGATCTATTTGAAATGATCAGCGAGTCCTTATAACGATGTTATGCTAATACAATAATTGGAAACGTCTGTACGTTGGTCGGTGCGTCAAAGTGCACTACTCCGCCGATAACAGTCGATTAAACGTGATTTTGTTTATGAACGTACGTTCCTTTTCGATACGTATTCGTGGAATAATGTCTGGGAAACTTTATATTGTTATATACCTTATATTGCAGCCTTATAAATTATAAGATAGAATAAATTATTAAGACATCTTTCGGACTGAACGTAACGTGAATGTAATGCATATAAATAAAATTTTTGATTAATGCGATTAATCAAAAATGTTATTTAACATATCTTTTAGCCAGCGACAAGTTTCCAATCAACTATGAAAATAAAAATGAATGAGAAAAACTATAAAAAAAACATAATTTAAGTGATATAGCGACCTTGTTTTATTATAAAATTCCGAAACAGTCTTCCCTTTAAATGTATAATTACAACATGCATAATTAGTAATATTTTAATTTTCATAATTTTTAATTATAAATACCTAAATAATTTTATATGTCACGAATACCTAAATAATTTTATATGTCACGATAGCCGAGTTGTTGGGTGGTCGGAATTTCGAGTCGAAAGACCCGAGTTCGATCCCCAGGTGGCAGTACCAATGAGTTTTTCAAAAAACTTATGTACGAATTTCATCGTTGGCTTGGAAATAAAGGCGGCGACGGGCTCACCACCTGTCACGTTGTCCCGAAAATATCTTCGGTGGAAGGTGGGTCAAAGGGACTTAATTGTCTAGACTTGACCTCTGTCTACCCCTGTATTGGGAATTGCGTGAAGATATTTATATATTATTATTTACTAAATAATTTTAAGGCGACTCCAAACAAACAAACTGCTTTTATGTTCTACTAATATATTGTATCACTTACATAAATTCCATATTAAGTCCAGATAAAGTCTCTACTACTCTAGCGCTAGAGACCTCGCTCGAGATATTATTAAAAATGGCTACTTCATTCGCAGAAATATTGGAAAAAGATAGTATGCTAAGCATTTCAGGCAACTTAGTCGGTGACTACCTCCGTGGACGAGTGGCGTACACATCGGTTTTTATGGTGTCGCCTGCTCTGAAGTCCCTGATTCGATTCCCGGACATTGTCTCGGTATTTGTGGTACCTCTGTTGTTTCGTTTCCATAACACAAATGCTTTACCTACTTACTTCAGGATCGAAGCAATGTATGTTATGTTGTATTTATTTTATTTTATTTATCTTCACGCACAATCCCTGACGGGGTCGCCAGAGAGAACAGATCGCCAAGTGTCATGATCTGTAAGGATCATGACACTTGGCGATCTGGCGATACCTCTTTCGCTTCATTCAGATTCATCTTTTTATGTTATGTTGTACCTACCTATATACATATTTATTTATTTATTTATAGCCAAGTAAACCTTTGGCTTCCTGGAAATGCTTTTTTTTATTTTTAAATTTCTTTCCTTTTAATTGCGGTCCCTTCAATGACGTTCGGTAGTATGCCTCGTGCGTTGCGGCGGCGGAATAAAGGGGCACGTTGCCGTGCACTGCATGGCTAATGCACTCGCAGCCAACGTCAGATTTAATTGATTTGTCTATCCTTTATTTTTTGTTGTGTTGATGCGTAACGTCGCCACTGCACACGTCACACATGAGGACATTCTTCAGAATTAAATACGCCGGATACCTTATTCTATTTGTAAGTTACATCTGTGTTGGTACTGCTAATAACAAAGAAATTGAATACAGCTTGTCGTTTACAATTGAGTATTTAATGCCTGAATATTTACTGCGCGACCCAGGGGGCTCGCCACCCTGAACCAAAATCTAAACCACAAATTAAAATTGTTTTAATGTTGTGCAAAATGCTTTAGATCTTAGAAACCATGCATTTTCCGCGACAACCATGCATATCTTGTATTTTAATTCGTATTTATAACATTTCTCTGTGCCTGATGCGCAGTTGAAGTCTGAGGCAGTTCAGTGTATAAAATCAAGTACCGTGTGGTAACAGTCTAAGAATATAAATTTTTTGGGTGTCATTTGAGGCGCCTAATATACAAACTTTGGCAATGACAGTGGTTAAAGACTGATGGCGAAGCAACCGTCCCATTAAAAAATAACAGACGACAGAAGTATAAATCAGACCAGTGACGTCCTAAAGGAGAAACCTCAGATCACTTTAGATGCTTCTGACCATCTTAATCGGGTGGCGATTATGGCAAATCCTGTATTTCGTCTTTAAATAGTCTTTGGGTACACATAGCGCCATCTAGTGAAGAATTCCTGCAACCTTTACATTAAGAACATTATCAAATAATCTCTGCCTCCTAATCTGGTTCCTTGTTGTGGTGTGTCCTGTATTCTGGTTCCTCCTAATTTTGGTGTAATATTTTTTGAGATGGTTATTCGCCGCTTCTTACTATCCATTGCCATTCACAAAGCATTTCCCTTAGTCGCCCCGTACGACACCCATGGGAAAGAGAACCCCTCTTTCCCATGGGTGTCGTACGTATATTCTTACGACTATACCAGCTGTATGGTTAGGTATGGCGAAAACATATACCACCTGTTTAATTCAACAGTACCTGGGTATCCAAGCTACGCATAACGTTAAAAAGTAGCGATTTCATTAATTTCTCAAAAATGAAGTATCGTGATTTTTGTACAAAAGATTAAATTTTTAAACTAATATTTGTCACAAATATCTATTTAAATTTCGAATAAAAGATACTTTATAAATTTAAAATATTATCCACATCCGTGGATTAAGTTCCGAGATGGCAATAAATAAGGTTATGAATATATATAAAAGTAAAAATAATATTGTAAGTTCAGTAACTTTTTCTTCTATACATATAGAGGCCTCTAAATATTGCCACAAAGAACGTCCTAAGCAATCCTAAGCAATCTGCATCCATAAACATCCCGTTATCATTAAACCCGTGTTTTTCAGAATGTTCCATAATTATTTACTTCTTGCAGTGCTAAATGGTAATAGATACACACATTTTTCCCACTAGGGTAGACAGTGGTCTAGACAATTACGTACTTTCGACCCAACTTTCTCTGAAGCCTATTTGGAACAACGTGACAGGTGGTGAAACTTTCGTCGCCTTAATGTGGAAGCTAACAGTTCAATATAATTAAATATGTACACATATATTTAGATACAAATATTCATATATACAAATAAACATCCATGACTCGATTATACATAATTGCCCCTAGCGGAGTTTGAATCCGCAATCCGGCAGGCAGGGTTTCGAAGACAGGGTCATTCCCAACTAGGCTATCGGGTCGTCTAAGATAGATATGACTACTATAGATAGGACTAGGATAACATTACCATCTAGGTAATGTTATAACCAAATGAAACTAAAAGTTATCAATAGCCACACACAGTCCGAGCTCATGGAGGGACACCAAAAAAAATAATAGAAGCGGTGTTAATACGTCGTTAAAATGAGGAATGGTGCTACCACGCCCAAATACCGATCTGGCGCTGAGTTACCGATTCACAATAACAATAATGTATCCTAATAGATTATTTCGTAACCGCGACCTGCATGCCGTCACGAACGTACCGCTAGCAAAAACGTTACTGTTAAGAAAGCGTTTTATTTTAGAAATACAATGTTTTGCAATAATAATAAAATAAATATCTTCACGCAATTCCCAGTACATGGGTAGACAGAGGTCTAGTCTAGACAATTAAGTCCCTTCGTCCTCCCTTCCATCGAAGATATTTTCGGGACAACGTGACAGCTGATGAGCCCGTCGCCATCTCAATGTCCAAGCTAACGATAAATTCGTAAATAAAATTTTTAATGAAAAACTCATTGGAGGCTGGAAGCCTGCCATCTGGGGATCGAACTCGGGTCTCTTGACCCGAAATTCCAAACACCCAATCACTCAGCTATCGTGACTTTTTAACTGAAATGTTTTGTTCTGGCAATGTAATTTAGTTTGGTTTCAATGCTTTCATATGCAATACCCTCCTCCCCCCAACCAGGTCACTACTGGAGGGCACAGAAGAACACAGAAACCGTATTAGGAATGCTATCTGCATTACTCCTTCGGTTGTCCTAGGCATGGTGTAAAAAAGATACTTGTTATTGAAAAAGTTACTTCGCAACACTCCGCATGCAAATATAAAAAGGTATATGTTACCTGGTCCGAAGAGAAGAAGAGCACCACTCTCCCTCCCACAGATGCGTGCACTAATTCCACTGTATGCACCACCACCACCACTACACTCAAACCAGGTAACATATACCACCTGCTGCGGTCGCTCATCGTAGAGTCTACTCGCTTGAAGATGCCTTGCATGCGGAGTGTTGCGAAGTAACTTTTTCAATAACAACTTTACAGTGAATTTCCGCAAAGTAACGCCTGATTCAATAAACTATCATAAATATATTTATTTATTTACTGCCTCCATATGGTCAAGTTGTAATTTAATGATTTATCATTCATCTACCCTTATATTTTGTTATAAAATAATTTCACTTCGTTGATTTGTCTGCTGTCCGTCGTCACCTAGCGCCAGCGTCCGGTCCCCTCTCACCGGCGTGAACAAATCTTTTTATTATGTTAATAACCAATACCGATATCCATTGTCTTTGTTAAAACGGAAATTATTTAACATACATTTATCGCCCAGTTTTTAATTTTTTTTCGAACATTCTGTTATTGCATAATATTCCAAAGATTATGGACATAATATTTAAGTTTATGTCGTCACTCTATATTTGACCACCAAGCACGGAAGTGGATAACGGTAAAGTTAGTAAGTAAAGTGTTTCTTCCACGGGTGTGGGGCCTAAAGCTGATCATCATCTGGCGACCTAGAAAATATAAATTAGTAAATAAGAGTGTAAATCTCGTAGTTCTATCTGCCCTTATTGTCTTTAAAAATTTCTATTCATATTTCTTTTTCCATACAAGCGGTTAGGTTGTGGAAATCGCTACCGCCTAACATTGCAGATTCTCTGACTGTATTAATTTAAGAGACATGTAAGAGATTATTACTTTAAGACTTGTTACATGTTTATTTTTATATGTATTAATGTAAGTACATACGTGGAAGTATTGGTTATAGTATACATGCACTAAGTGTGTAATTTTAGATGCAACTCTATTATATGGGATTACTGGAAGATATTTCAGTACAGGAATATGTAGTTCCCTTATACAAATATTTTACTTAAATTATTTTATGATTTTGTTGTGTATAATTGTAATAAGTCACGATAGCTGAGTGGTTGGGCTCAAGTGGCCGTACCAATGGGTTTTTCTAAAAATTAATGTACGAATTATATCGTTGGCTTGGACATAAAGACGGCGATGGGCTCACCACCTGTCACGTTGTCCCGAAAATATCTTCGGTGGAAGGTGGGTCGAAGGGACTTAAATGTCTAGACTAGACCTCTGTCTATCCTTGTATTGGTAACTGCGTGAAGATATTTATTTATTTATTTTTATTTATTTATTTTGTAGTCTTACGTAAAAAAATTAAAAAAATATATAAGACATGTTAAGTATACCATCACGGTTTATGTTTACAGTATTGTATATAATCTAAAGCAAGGCTATTTTTTGAGTTGTATCAAGAGGCATCAGTTCTATAAAGTAAAGAACAACAATTTTGAAAATAAATTTAAAATTAGTTTTCGCTGGTCGACGACCTCCGTGGACGAGTGGCGTAAACACTGGTTTTCAAGGTGTTGCCATCTCGAGGTCCCGGGTTCGATTCCCGGTCGAGATAATGTAGAAAAACCACTTTTTTACATTTTCTCGGGTGTTTGTGGTGCTATCGTTGTTTCCGATTCCCATACCTCAAGTGCTATAGCATCTTACATTGGGATCGGAGCAATGGATGTGATGTTGTCCCGATCCATATATGTATTTATCTATATATGTATTTATTAATTCATTTATTATCTCACGAAAGTTTGAATAATTTGATATGTATATCTCTATCTATGTATTGATTGATATGACCTACCGGCATTAAATAAGAATAAGGTCAACCCGATAAATAACAGGATACTAATTAATAAACAATAAATTAATTAACGCCAAAACCCATTGTTATTATAGATTAGACTGTGAACAATAATGTCTACCAGTAATGGCGCGAACAGTCTCAAAATGGCTGACAATTACCAGCCGGTTGCGTCCCGAATACGATCACAAATCGATTGTATGCAAAAATAAAACAATATGTGCATTAGTTGATTGGTGTCGCGAATGTGTCGAATGCGAATTGCATCATTATCTATCGATTAGTAATCATTTTTCGAGAAATTATTTTAAAGCGCTAACGGATATCGTACTTAAGATTCCCTGTTAAGGTAATGAAGACACGTCACCGTGTTTCTATGCGTGCATGACTGCCTATGTCTATGGCAGTCATGCACGCTTTTGGGAAACCCATTGCAAAAAAACTCTAACAAAACTCTATCTAACCTAAATTTCTTAAAAGATTTTAATATTTAAGACTATAGTATATAATTATAGTTAATATATTTTATCGTTAGATGATGAGATTGTTGAGGATGACTTTAGGTTGTACCTAGTACTATTCTGTGTTCGACGCAAATGTTAATAATTTCAGCGTGTTCAAAAGTCTTGTAACTTTTGTTCTATTCTTAATTGTGCAAATAACCTGTTTAACCTATAAAACTATTCAATATAGTTTAATTTTCATGATAACATTCGAGGGAATCAGATGTCTTTTCTTCTTGTCTCATCCCATAATTTTCTCTATGCCCTCTTAATGTACGTAAATGTAGTCCCCATATATACAGACAACATCTTATTGTTGTCTGTGTATATGGCCGACAGGGTCACATTTACTGTATTCAATTAAAAAAATAATAAAAATACAAAAACAATTACAACTTTAATCTTAAAACCACGGTCAGAATGCCAACTAAATTTAATTGTGTGATATCATTAATGCGATGTTGATTATAACTATTATAACGGGCCCATTATTTTAAAATCTCTAATGAAAAATAAGAAAGCAGTCTTAGTAGCCTCGGTAAATACTTCGATTAAAACCAACTGACATAAACGGGACCAACAAGAAACTGCGCGGATCTGCTAGTATTTAATAAAGTAACAGATCCTTTTTAAAAAAAATAAAAGTATCTGTTGATAATAGTTTTTTTTTCGACTCTTTATTCATTAAAGGGCTTGTTGATAATAATTAGAATCTGTGAATAATAGTAAGAGGTACATCTGTACAAATGTCAAACTAGATATTAAGCAACAAAATTATAGTTAAATAACCACTCAAATATGCGTTCCCAAATACCATAAACTAGTAAAGTGTAATAGTTTGCGGGATGGTAAGATGCTTCAGAGTTAACACGATGAGAAAGGGTCAAACTTTTACAAAATATCAAATAATATAAGAATCGATTGCTTGGAGAGGAAGTTGCTTGTTTTTTGTCTTTACTTACCTTTACATCCTTCAAAAGTCCATTGTTAGACATAGGGCTCTCCAATAAGGAGATTATGCCATAATCGCCGCGTTCAGACAGCAGATAGGTCAATGCTGTACCACTGACACTATAGATCTTAATGTCAGGATGATTGGTTTCAGTCGTGTATATACCTTCAGTAGTAAATTAACAATAGTCCTTAATTAATTGGCACTAAGCCCTAACTTACACCCTCTAACTTATTGGCAATAGGCCATAAGCCTCCGTTCAGGTGTGTCAGATTTAAAATTAAAAAAGCAGTCTCGCGATCGTCTCGAATCCTTGCGTAATAATTATACATGAAAAATATTAATTCTATTTCTTTTATAATACAATTTTTATTTTTAATTAAGATACAAAGACGGAGATAAAACTAATGACGGAGGTAAAATTAATTATTATAATTTATTAGGTACAACATTGATATATTTTCTGAGAATTGAATTAGTATTCACTTAAATACTCTTATTAGAAGTGGATATTAACGCATAAAAATTCAATATTTGAACCTCATTTAAATATTTTCTTTTGTCTCTACAGATTAGGTAGTCTATACTCCTTAATGCCTTGATCAAGAAGCGCCACACGTGCAATGCCTCGTTTCTAATAAATCAGCATAATATATCAATTGCTTACAGGCTCCGGTAATGTCTTAATTGGAATGTTTACCTACTATCCATTTATTTTTAGCATCCAACAGCCACGAGTAAGGTTTTGTTACCAATTTTGTGTTAACGTGGTAACTATCAGTGGACAAAATGGCGATAGATGTCTGCTGTGTTTGTTTCTAGAACAATAAAAATAATAAAAACTGTCTCCAAACGTCAATAAATTATATAATCGTAAAAATTACACAAACCAATTTTAATAAATAGTAATAAATACATACATACATAGGGACAACATCACATACATTGCTCTTATCCCAAAATAAGCAACTTAAGCACTTAACAACGAAGTTACTATAAATATCCAGACCCGAAAAATGACCCTACCGGGAATCCAACCCTGGACCACAGAGCTGGCGACACTTTGAATACCGGTGTGTACGCCACTCATCCACTGAGGTCGTCAAAATTTATGGTCGACTTTTTTTTTGTAATGACCAAAATATAACGATGTATAACGTAAAAGTGATTTTTAGAAATGTGCAGTTCTGTGTTTCTTTTTATGTCATTACTTAATGGAAATCATAATGAATATCACATATTGTTATGAGACGTAAGGTGTCTCACAACCTCGTAATGATTTTCAAAGAGATCTCGTGCTGGATAATGGAAATTTACTTAAAGTTTTAAAAATATAAAATATGTTAAGAATACTTAGGTTAAGTATGTATTGCCTGCGAACTAGCCTCCAACTAATGGTTACTATTTACGTACATATACGCGTGATATGTAAATATTCATTAGTTCTCAATAAGACGGAGTTAATCAAGCTTACTATTAGAACAGAGTGAGAACAAAATCATCGAAAATTTCAGAGATAAACTACAATATCCATGGGCATAATCTTTTTTATTATATATATCTACAGTTATAAAAACCATAGGGGGTCGACACTGCAGTACAAAATTGTGTAATACATAATATTTCAATGTAATACAGTCTTTATCATATAGAGATAAAGTTTATTTTTCTTTGAATTCATAATCAAGGTTCCAAATTAGGAGAATCGCCAACGTCAAGCATTAAAATTTTTGACCGCAATGCTAATTACGACGCAAAAATTCAAATTATTTTTTTTAATCTATATTGCTTGTCGTTCTTTTTATATACCCTTTGGTTTCGTTGACGACATTGTCACATTTGAATTTAATTGCAACTGAAAAGGAAAAGTTTAAAATTTAAGTTTTTCTCGAAATTAACATTCTAATCGTTGTTTTATAAGTCACGATAGTGGTTGGGTGGTCGGGGTTTCGAGTCAATAGACCCGAGTTCGATCCCCAGTTGGTAGGCTCGTACCAATGGGTTTTTCAAAAACTTATGTACGAATATCGTTGGCTTGAACATAAAGACGGCGACGGGCTCACCACCTGTCACGTTGTCCCGAAAATATCTTCGGTGGAAGGTGGGTCGAAGGGACTTAATTGTCTAGACTCCACCTCTGTCTACCCCTGTATTGGGAAGTGCGTGAAGATATGTTTATTTTTTTTTTATTTTATCTTTGTTTTAACATTTTTTTGTCTGATTTTCAGGAGAAACTCCCCCAAACATCATAACGTAGTGATTATATTCCTTTGACCATAGCGTAATGCACTTTTTTTTTTAATTTCCTATCATGAGCTCCCTTTCCTTTATTTGCTGTGGAGTTCTTTGATAAGAATCAATACTTCATCCGAAACAAGTACGGATTTAAGTAGTTATAGACCATAAAACCTATCATTGCCTCTGATCGCTTTGCGCAATGAATGTTAATTATGTCATAAAACTCTATAGGGATGATGATTGTATATAAATTTAATCTTAAAGTTTAACTCAATGTGTTTAATATTTCGAGTCAATATTAAAGATCTAGGATTAATTTTAAATATCTTCATAGTAACTATTGTAAATTGCTAATATGTAGACTTACGTACTAAGATATATATAAACCTGTAGATATTCTATTCGAAGATATTTTGGCTGTATGGACTTTAGCTACACGATAGTAATTTGTATCAATTATATGTAACAAATTTAATAACCTGCACCTATAACTGCCTACCTTTACCTTTAAGGGAGGAAGAATAAAGGGACTTACGGAGGACACTCCAACTGAAGCGGAACTGAAGCTAATCCACTCTGAAGCAACAAATCGGGCCTTTCCCAGCTTCATTTTCTAAATAAAATAACGATAGGATGGCGATAGGATGGCCTTTGCTCTACGAAACCCTAATTATGTTTCTAAAGTAAATGTAGCCTATGTTACAGGGGTAAGGATTAGCTATCTGTCAGTGAAAGTCCTGTTAAAATTGGTCCCGCTGTTTCAGGGATTAGCCGGAACAAACAGACAGACAGACTGACAGACAGACGGACAAAAATTGTAAAAAAATGTTATTTTGGTGTATGTACCGTATATATTGATATACATGTGCGTAATAAAAAACTGTTATTTCAATATTACAAACAGACACTCCAATTTTATTTATATTTATAGATATACATGTAAAGATAATAACTTTTTATAGGCTACATGAATTAATGACTCGTATATAAAGTAATAGAAAAGCGTTTTTCGTGTGACAACCCTATTACACTAATAGACATTTCCTCGAAAAGGACAAGAACAAGGAAGAGAGAAAAAACAGGTGGTGAATTAAAACCCAGTAGCATTACTTGGAACACATTATCTAGGTACCAATTTTAGTTTTAATGGGGTCTACCTTCGCTGAATTATAAAACATCGTCAGTCAATGACTATAAAATTGTTATATAGTAGTTAGATTTTAAAACTGTACGGTATTGGAGTACCATAATGGATATTTTAAAAGCTAACGTTAATTCATTTGTTTTATTAATAAAAATTTGTTTAAGGGACACGAAAGTATAACGTAGTAGCTTTTGACTGTAACTTTGACGACGAGGAATTTAGAACTTATTATATTTATCTTCATGCAAGTTTCCAATACTGTAGTAGACAATGGTCTAAAGAATACAGTCATTGTTTACTGAAGCTTTATTGGGACAAAGTGACTGGAGGCGTGTACAATGTTATATATGTATATATGAACATATTTAAACAGATAAATTAACAACAACAACAACAGGCATTAGGTCCGCCCTTTGTATAACTTTCTTGTTAAGGTATACAATAAAGTGTAAATAAATAAATAAATATTCATAATACACATACATAAGTTCATAATACACATATGTAACTCAAGTACAAACAATCATATTCATCACACTAATGTTTGTCCCTAGTAGGACTCAAACCCTCAACCCTTAGCTTCGAAGACTGGATCACTACCAACTAGGCAATGGGGTCGATTTTAAGTACTTATATTTCTCACTGTGAATATTACAGAAAGTATTATCCATTGTTAGTCTACAACCTGTCTGTTCGCACGGATATAAAATAAATAATAGAAATCTAAAAAATTTTTAGTAGCTAACATTTATTATCTTCAATCTCTACTCGTAATTCGTATACAATAAAGTCGCTTTCCGCTTGTGTTCCCGCTTACTTCTTCTAAACCACGAAACGGATTTTGATTCGGTTTTCACTAATGGAAAGTGGGATGAATGAGAATAGTTTGGATAATTAGTACAAAACGGCTGGTCGATGACCGTGTTTAGTAAAATGAAAAACATTTTTCAATCCCTGAACTGCTAAACTTTACAAATAAATAAAATAAATATACACTAAACAAGTTGCCATCAACTTGTAGATTAAAAACCCTACAAGAATCAGCAATAGTCATATGTTTATTTCTTTTTTCTTCTTTGTGGTTACACTCTTGGTAGAATGGACGTCACTATTGTCGGGGTATTTAGCGCCTCCATTCCTCAGTGACTGCCTCTTGTGCATTTACGCAAGGAGGAGTCTGCACTTACTTGATACTTTCCGCTGTACTTACTTGGTCTGTCCACCTCACTGGTGCTCTACCCATGGCATAAGGGCACTCTTATACCCTCTACTATTCCTTGAACTAATAGAAGTGCAATGGAGCTATTATTATCGTGTTTAGTGATGATACGTTAACGAAGAATTTTAGAATGCGCTACATGTACCATAATAGACACTGCTTGATGTCGAATTATTTATGATAATCCGAGGGTCGATCCAAGACACACTTAACATTCTTCTCTTAACATTCATCTTTACGTTTTTTACTTTCTCGCAAAATCTACGTTTAGGAAGCACTAAGAAATTTAGAGATCACAAGCGCTAGTTAGACTAGCCGGGTCTATTAACTTTGGTTACGTTCCAGTTCCTCCATGTACACTGTTTCTTTAATTCTTGGCACACCTAGATACAGCCATGGATATTTTGATTTCATCGATACAGCGAATCCACTTAATTTTGTGTTCCAAACAAGACTACACAGTCTATTTTATTTGGCACTTTTTTGGAAAAACTTGTGAAATATTAATTTTAAAAAATGTCATAACATGCACTACTACCTACTAATGTGATTTAGGTCAGTGCCAAGCCCGAAACTCAATAACAATTAAAAATATAAACGCTTAATTAATAACAAAAATTTATTGTGATGAAATATCTAGAAAAAAATATTGCTAAATACAACTCTGATTGTATACATTTATTTGGTAAACTACATAAACATTTTAATAATTTATTTTGTAAACAAAATTACTTTTCGAACTTAATAAATTGTACTCGTGCAAAGCCGAGTATGGGCGCAAGTTAAGTCATAAAGCATTCTTTATCTTTGCCACACGCAACCGTACTGACTCATTTTCCTTATTAGTTCGATGTAAGGTTAATAATTGAGTCGTAATGGACTAACATTGATAGACACATCCCGGACTGGTGCTTAAACACCCATTGTATGTATTCTCTACCACGAACTAAATCTATTGTTAGTTTCAAGGAAATATCCAAAACTGCTGTCTGCGGCTAGAGTTGCCATGTAGTTGCCGAACGAAGGACATACTCCTTATTCAAACTTTTTAACGAAATTATATCTGCTCTCTTTTTTAATCTGTATGGCAACTCTATCTCGGGTCGATACAAGTTCTCATAGTTGTGATTAAATACTTAGTATGTATTTACTGCTCTATTTGTAATTCTATAGTCACAATAGGCTGAGTGGTTGGGTGGTCAGAATTTCGAGTCCAGAGACTCCGAGTCCGAGTTCTATTCCCAGGTGTCAGGCTCGTACCAATGGGTTTTCCAAAAACTTATGTACGAATTACATCGTTGGCTTGGACATAAAAGACGGCGACAGGCTTACCACCTGTCACGGTGTCCCGAAAATATCTTGGGTGGAAGGTGGGTCAGAGGGACTTAACTGTCCAGACTAGACCTCTGTGTACCCTCGTTCTGGGAATTGCATGATATTTTTTTCATTTGTAATTCAAAATTACTAACTTTACAATACCCGAGTGGTAGCTGAAAGCACAGACTGAATTAGCACTAGAACTGCATTTAAACTTTTCAAAGTCATTACCAAAATATAAACATAGAGAATCAGTCACGCTAGACAAGTGTTGGGGTGATTGGAATTCGAGTTAAGAAAACCCGAGATTGCAGGCTTGTAGTATTTCGTTCCACATTTTACCGGAGCCAACGGTCATTAATCGTACTTAAGTTTTGAAATAAGCTCATTGTTACGAGACTACCTTCTGGAGATCGAACTCGGGTCTTTCGAATATCTTTCTAATAATCTTTCTAACCAATCGGCTGTCGTGACCTTAACAAAATAAATAATAATAAATAAATATCTTCACGCAATTCCCAATACAGGGGTAGACAGAGGTCAAGTCTAGACGATTAAGTCCCTTTGACCCACCTTCCACCGAAGATATTTTCGGGACAACGTGACAGGTGGTGAGCCCGTCGCCGCCTTTATGTCCAAGCCAACGATGAAATTCGTACATAAGTTTTTTTTGAAAAACTCATTGGTACTGCCACCTGGGGATCGAACTCGGGTCTCTCGACTCGAAATTCCGACCACCCAACAACTCGGCTATCGTGACCTTAACGATGTCAATAAGCCCGTAATACATTATTATATATTTTATTCCCATCCACAAGAACTGGTGATGAGTCAAATATCACGTAAGGAACATGACCATCATCCGTGACAATTTTATTGCTATGAACTATTGCTATGAAAAAATTCTCTGATTCAGTGTGTAACTCAAGTCAGCAGTCATGAAAACATGCCACGAAGAGTAGAGTTTTTAATAACCATAATTGTAATACATTCATCTTCATAATGACCGCAAGGCCACTGCAAGACCTATGTCTTGCAGTGGCCTTATCCTCAAAGAGAAGCCTATGCTTCTCTTTGAGGATTGCCATAATCGCCACACTCGGCAAGCGGATTGGTGAACGCAGAACCAGACATCTCGCACCACAGACGCTACTGGCCGTCACCGGTCTGTAGTATGTTATGATATGGTTATTTCGCCAATTGTTAATAACCAATTGCATTTTCTAGGTAGGTTATTGTAAACCGTATCGTAATATGTGTACTATTCAGTAATTTATAATACATAGACTATCAATGTTGTGAAAGCAATTAATTAGGCAGAACAAACAACAAAAAAAACAGTTAAAAATACTTGTATATTTATTTCACGCTTTAGAAAAGTCACAAACAAAATGCAGTACTAATTCATCATGGAGACCAGAACCACAATCATGTGCATTCGAAAAAAAAAAGGTTAAATAGAAAAGAAAAGAAAATTTCCAGTAATATATACTCAGTATTAGAGACTACTATTAGTGTTTAATGCTTGTGTAAGCTAATGCCGCCTCAGAATATTTGAAGCGGGAAGGGCTCGCGCTCTGCTTCATTATGGATTAGCACCACCACTTGATAAGTATGAAATTAATGAGAGCATCTAATATGCTGACAAAAACCTCCTTACTTACTTATCTTCACGCACAGTCCCTGACGGGATTGCCAGACAGAACAGATCTCCAAGTGTCTCGATACTTACATACCTCTTTAACTTCATTCAACCTACATTTATGTCGGAGGAGTGCTGAGTTGCGCTCAATGTGCTCGCACGTTCAGCGCAAAAATCGTCAGTCACCTGCGAGCGCACGAACGACGCTCGCAGTAGAACAAGTCGCTAGGGCCGAAATCGGTCGGGATACTACAAACACATACTTCATTCAAATTCATAATTTTTTCATACATGCACGTGTACGTATCCCAGTACTCTTGACCCTCCCCTCTTCTGGAAATTTGCTCACGGGATCTTCGAAAGGTAATCTCGGCCTACCTCGACAACTTTTAATAATAACTTTCTCGCTATATACTCTCTCATTTGGTACACATACGCTCAACGTGCCCCAACGATCCAGGCAAACCTTTATAAATTTTAGTGATAAGATCATTATGACTATTAATATATATTATGACTATTAATTAATACGATAAGTCACGATAGCCGAGTTGTTGGGTGGTCGGAATTTCGAGTCGAGAGACCCGAGTTCGATCCCCAGGTGGCAGTACCAATGAGTTTTTCAAAAACTTATGTACGAATTTCATCGTTGGCTTGGACATAAAGGCGGCGACGGGCTCACCACCTGTCACGTTGTCCCGAAAATACCTTCGGTGGAAGGTGGGTCAAATGGACTTAATTGTCTAGACTTGACCTCTGTCTACCCCAGTATTGGGAATTGCGAGAAGATATTTACATTTATTTATTTATTTACACGTAAATGTCCATGACTGGAGTACATGCATTCATATTTATATTCCACGAATTTTGCCCCTAACATGATTCGAATCCGTTACTCTTTGCTTGCAAGACAGGTCCACTACCAACTGACCAGTTGGTAGTCAAATAACATTAATTTAAAATCAAGTCTAGACAATTAAGTCCCTTTGACCCAAAGGGACTTAATTGTCTAGACTTGACCTCTGTCTACCCTGTATTGGGAATTGCGTGAAGATATTTAATTTATATTTATTTTAATTTATTAATTAATACACATCATAAAATATATGAGATAAATAGAACTACAAATGTTGTCTGTCCTTGCACTATTAACATAAATTACAGACAGACTCACCATACTGTTTTCAGAATGAGTAACATGTCCATTCTGATATTATCAAAAATAATTGAATTTACCTTGCGAAGCGTTAACATTACTAATACTACTTACTACTTTTAACGCTGTGCTAATCTGTTGCAGTAATAGTATGTATACTTGTCAAATAATACTATAAAATTTGTTCATATTTTTATTAGATGCCTATATGACCAGCTGAATAGCAAAACAATACAATTTAGGTCTAGAAAATTACGCTAAACTTCCAAACAAACGGTCATAGCCCATTATGATATTATCAGAACCCAGAAAATAACAAAGACTGTAATAAATAATAAAGTGGAAAGTGACAAAACAATATGTAAATAATATTATTTGGTGGTCGTGCAGCGTCATCGAACCAATTTGTTGTTTAGACTCTGCGTCGACATGTTTGGATGGTGCATACTGAGAACAAAAAAGATAGAGTAGTCATTTACGCATAAATTTTTACAGAAAATATTATTAATATTAATTTACCACTATTCCGCTTCTAGGCTACCGTAATATTTGACTAAGGGTAAAACACTACAAATAATGTTTAGTTGTGGAACATATTTCGCAAGTAAGTTATTTGACTTTACAGTCAGCAGTTACGATACTACTATGATATATTTGTTATATCATAGTAGTGTCGTAAAAATTTATCGAGACACAGGAATCGTGGGTGTTATAAAAAGCGCCGAGGGGAAAATGACAATGGTAAACTAACAGATGTCGGAATAACCATCTCACAACCGTAGACCGTGTACTTTACTAACTAATAGACGACTGATAACAGAAAACCAATCCGAATTTGTCCAACAGATATCCCACAAACTGGTGACGTGTGCCATCTAAATGCATATCTTTTTATTTATACATATATAGATAGGGACAACATCACATACATTGCTCCGATCCCAATGTAAGATGCTAAAGCATTTGTAATATGGGAATCGGAAACAACAATGGTACCATATACACTCAAACCCGAAAAATGTAAAATGGTTTTTGTACATTGACCCGACCGATACCTCGAATGGCGATACCTTGAAAACCGGTGTTTACGCCAATCGTCCACGGAGGTCGTCGTATATATACCAACATATACCAACCAATGCATGAAGCATCTGGCGTATCTACAAACAGTGCATAATGATACTTTTTATTAACATTTCCATGGATATACAGCCCTGACTAGCTTGTTGACTTATACTACTGCCTAAAAGAAATAAGAAAAATGTTATGTTGATAAAAATGTATATAACTTAGATTTTTGATCTATTTATATCTCCAGAAAAAAACCCGAAAAAGGAAAAAAAAACTGAATGTATACAGCTACTCCACGAATTTTTGTTATCGTCGTGCATTCTGAAATTGGAACGCTCGAGTCATAGACAATAATGATGGTATCGTTAGCCGTTTAGCATAGTACAAGGCAAGTTTGGCAACGGAGCCCGAAGACGCATGTTTATTGTGCATTCAGCGTTGCATTTACAAGATGGCTGGTCGGCAAAGTGAATTTGTGTTTAATGAATACATTGTCTAGACAAATATTGAAAATTATTTTAAAATAAAGTTATTTGACTACCAACTGGTCAGTTGGTAGTGGACCTGTCTTGCAAGCTAAGAGTAACGGATTCGAATCATGTTGGGGGCAAAATTCGTGGAATATAAATATGTATGCATGTACTCCAGTCATGGACATTTACGTGTAAATAAATAAATAAATGTAAATATCTTCACGCAATTCCCAATACTGGGGTAGACAGAGGTCTAGACAATTAAGTCCCTTTGACCCACCTTCCACCGAAGATATTTTCGGGAAAACGTGACAGGTGGTGAGCCCGTCACCGTCTTCATGTCCAAGCCAGCGAAATAATTCGTACATAAGTTTTTGAAAAACCCATTGGTACGAGCTTGCCATCTGGGGATCGAACTCGGGTCTCTTGACTAGAAATTCCGACCACCAAACCACTCGTCTATCATGACATTACGTGTAAATATCAATATTTATCTGTGATAATATATAAGTAAGCATATTATAAATAGTATAATAACCCATTATTATAAACTGCAACTTAAATAAAATACGTCCGTGATTTTGCTTTGGTAGTTTTACATTTTAATATTATTTTAAAATTAACCTCCAGGACTTTTTCCAATATTATCACAAATCACACATCATAAGTTAACTGACTTAAAGTATAAGAAATATTATAAAATAACAATACTATTTTGAGAAACAAACACTTGTACTGCTCCATTGGATTTATTGTTTTATTGAATTTTGATTAAAAAAATTTAAAGAATGAAGAATGAATTGCTAGGCCTAGAATTACAAATATTCCTGTTCCTCCGATCTCTTCAACTCAGCTGCAATGCTTGTGTCTGGAGTGTTCACGACTTTAGTGCAATGCCTGCAGGGCCCGAACCTGCGACGTTTCGTTTCGCAGTCCGCTAGCACCTTTATGCTATTGACGCTACTATTGTTTAGTCATAATTTATCTGTGTACCAAATGACATTCAAATACGTTTAGCCGTTTTGTCGTGAAGAAACATTAAACATCCAAATATCTAAACTTTCATTTTTATAATTTTACTAGATAAAGAACCCAACAGAGGTGGGCAGCGTTCGGAAACTACGCTACATCTTCTTTCAATTCAATTCTTACATACATAACGGCATGTGAAAGTATACTACATGGCACATGAATCTCCCGTAAGGACAATTAGCCATTATTGTCACGCTTGGCAAGATTTGTAGATCGCCGTACCAGACACCTCGCACCTTAAACGCAGCTGTACGTCGCCGATACGTTTTATTAGTCTGATATTTTTCATGGCTGTAGGTAGAAAATGTAATTTTAAATTATAGTATTTAATAGTAGTAATTGGGTATAGTATAAGTGTATATTATCTACAAAATTTAGAAAGAGCGAAGCGAGACGGATTTTAAAAGTTTTGGCCTAGATTAAGACATGTATCATAGGGAAAGGTTGAAAAGCTCTTTCAAAATTTTGTAAATACTACAATTTAAAATTGCATTTTCACGCAATTCCTAATACTGGGGTAGACAGAGGTCTAGATGAGTCCTTTCGATGCACCTTCCACCAAAGCCATTTTTTGGGACTAAAACTTTTTTCTATATGTCCAAACCAACAATATTTAAATCGTACATAAGTTTTTTTTAAGAAACCCATCGGTACGAGGATACCATCGGACGAGCCACTTAGGGATCGAAATCAGAACTATTGACTCGATATTCCGATCATCTAGTCACTCAGCTATGGTTACTTTTTACTTTATATATATTTATATTATTTTTTATTACAAAATTATATTATTGAAATTATATATATTAAAAATGTAAATACAATTCTACTGAGTAATATGAAAGAAATGCCATGAAGGAATAAACAAACAGCTCTGTATACATACTTTGTAAGCTTCCATACATACAACAACCATAATAGTTTTAATTATTATTTTAACATAAAGAAAATAAATATTTCACTTTCAAACTATGTTAAAATACGTCTCGTTCATTTCGTATAAAGATATAAGACACGTAATTTACGAGAGCGACACTGATAGTTTTTAGAACTTGCCACTTTTAAAGAATATAAAAATTTTAAATTTTGAAAACAGAACTATTTGCTAATATTATTGAGTACTAATTTTATTAATTTGTCATTTGTTTTACGATTTGGACACAAATTGAAATTTGTCTGTGTCACGCCAGTTTGAAATTTTTATGACTTTCGGTATCATTTAAGTCAACAAGAATGCTGTGACAGACTTCGTTACTGGTTTAATGAGTTTAAACGTTGTCGCACCAATCTCAACGATGCTCTGCGTGAGGGACGGCCTTCTACGGCAACGACTGAAGATAACATCAGTGTTGTGCGGTGTATGACAGAGACTGATCTAAGACTAACCTATTAGGAGATTCAGACAAGTTTAGCCATCGGTATGGGTCAAGTGCACAAAAACCTCCACAAACATTTAGCCGTTAGGAAGCTTTGTGCCCGGTGGATACTTTATTATTTAACCGAAGCCCAGAAACTTCGTCGTGTTGATTGGTGCCGTGAAATGATACAAAGATTTAACGGAGGTGACTCAAAAGCTGTGTTCAACATACTTACGGGTGACGAAACCTGGATTTATTGCTATGATCCGGAAACCAAAAGACAATCTGCTCAGTGGGTGTTTCCTTCCGAGGTGCTGCCAACTAAATTGAAGAGAGGTCGAAGTGTAGTAATAGATATTGTCACCTTATTCTTCGGAAGGATCGGTCATTATGCGACAATTGTTTCAGAAGATGAAAAGTCAGTTACTGCAGAGTGGTATGGTACAAGTATACTAACAAATGTTTGTTAGTATACTTGTACCTACTTGTCTTGGAAAAAGTTCAAGAGAAACGACCTCGCAGTAGGATCCTCCTTCACCACGACAATGCCTCCTCGCACACCGCCGGGCGAACGATCAACTATTTGGCGTCGTCAGACGTGGAATTTCTGGGTCACTTGCCATATAGCCCCGACCTCGGACCTTGCAATTTTTATTTATTCCTGAAAATAAAAGAAAATTCTCGAGGAAAACATTTTATGGACGCCAAAAGAAGCAGTGGCTGCGTTGCAGAAGGCCATCGAATAGACCTCTAAAGACGAGGCAAAGTGCTTATCTCGGTAGTTCTACCGAATGCACGACGTGCGACGACGTGCAGTGATGTGAATGAAAACTGTTTTGAAAAGATATAGAAATAATAACTTGCTAGTTTGCTCTGTTTTTGATTTTCTAAGAACTTCTAGAGTCTCCCTCATATTATTTTGCCTGCCATGGTTACCGTTGTCGTCTGACAAATTATATTCTTTCCGTAACTATAATTAAAGATATCTCTAATCTTTTTTCAGTACTATATTTACAGAAACAAAATTATGGTAAATTTACAATACTTATTAACTAAAAACTACAATTATCGTACAGTCTTACACCTCGTAACATGGTACCAAGAACGCAGGCTGCATTTCTGCGTTGAGCGATTAAAAAACCAGCACTCTGGTTACCGCGGCCTACGACCATTGCACTGCGCGATTTTTATAGTTAGGGTCTATTTGTACATTACCGTCACGATTACATAGGCCGTTCACCGATTGTTTTTATGGCGGAACTATTAATCCTAAACATACTATAGCCATCTAGTGTCGAGTAGAAATACTTTTAGATCTATTTATAAAATACAACCTTGTCTATGGTATTTGGCACGACCACTTGAGTGAAGTTCAATTTTGACAGTTGTAATGTAACAGTGCTCATCCTATTTTTTATATCTCCTTGCATTTTGATACAAAATATTAGTAATTCGCGAAGTGGTATTACGTGAACAAGATGAAAATACGATCCCACGCACTTCGAGAACGGTGGAATGCGGCTCGCTAGCATTGGTAAGTGTTAAAAAACTACGCGTATTGTCCTTATTTTTAACTGATTAAAAAAAACTGTAGTCAATTGGCTGTTAACCTTTTAACTAAAGGCGAGAGACGCGTAATTTGACGCTGTGCCGTGTATAATTTTATTAGGATTCGCATCGCGACTGAATACATTACTCCCAGCTCATTTTGTCCTTCGTTTAGAAGTTTTCGGCATTCTGTATCATCAAAACTCCAAACTGTCGTTACTTATCGTACGTAATTGTTTCGTTATCTCTATTAGTACAAAATTCACGTTTAAAACTTTGATTGGCTTTAAACTACTTGATAATTTATTAACTGACATTGCATAGTTATTATCATTTTAATAGAATTTAATCAGGTAATGCGGTGATTGAAATCTATTATTCTTATTGTATAACGTTTCGTATTTGCGGATGTTAATTCATTTGGATCGTACATTTTATTATATTATTTGTTTAATGACAGTGCTTTATATATATAACTTTTTGGCAACAATTACAGTATAGATTTTTGAAATATTGATTCCTGGCATAATATGAAAAATGTGCTGTTATGTCCTTATTGACACCAATGAAGGAGATTGATTGTAAGTAAAATTAGTTTTGCTGCATGTTATTTTTATTATACATCTTAATATTAACAATTAGGTATCAAAAAAGAATATAAAATGTATCCAAATACAATCTATCTAATAAGTTCAAATAAACCAGTTTCTGTCCAATTGCCAGACTTTAAAAAATAAAAGAAGGCTTTATATTATTAGAGCTTGTGTATTTCCAGTTTTTATCAAAGTAATGCTTTTTAATCAGTAGTAAAATTTTAATATGTTCTCCACAGACGTATGTATTGTGGAATAATGCTTCTTTAAATAACCTAGTTTATGTATCTAGTTAAAATAAGCCTTTATATCTATGAATGATGTCCAGAAACTTTTTTGTTTATTTGTTTTTAAGGCTTAAGACTTGATGATGTATTACAAATTAAGATATTACATAAATAAAAAAAAATAAAAGATAATACAAAATACTGATATAGGATCATATCATGATGCAGTATAAGCTATGGCACAAGATTGGTCTGTTAAAAGTAGGTTATAAAGCAATATAAGAAAATTTGCTGAAATCAGTACATCTCACAATGCAAAAAATGTAAATAAACCATATATTGTAAATATATTAATGAAAGATTCAAAATAGTAACAATTTGTATTGAAAATTTGTATTCTTTTGTTTTTTGTAGCTACATATATTGTATGATGTATTATTTAAGAAGATTTGTATAAGTTATAGTCATGATAGCAAAGTTGTTGGGTGATCGAAATTTTGAGTCAAGAGTTCAATGCCCAGGTGGCAGGTTCATACCAATGGGTTTTTTAAAAAACTTATGTATGAGTTATATCGTTGACTTGGGCATAAAGGTGGCAACGGGCTCACCACCTGTCACATTGTCCCGAAAATATCTTCGTTGGAAGGTGGGTCTGAGAGACTTAATTGTCTAGACTAGACCTTTGTTTATCCCTGTATTGGGATTGCGTGAATATATTTATATTTATTAAGATTTGTTTACCACAAATACTTTTGAAATTCAAAGAAATTACACATTTTTAGTTAATTCTTGTTGCTGTAATAATAAGTCAATTGACTAAAGTTTCAAAATACATTATGCAAGCATTGTTTAAAACATTACTAATACATTTCATCATTGGCATTTTCATCTGCATCACTACCTAGGTATCTTTGGTAATAACATAGTTGTGGCTCTAATTATATCTTCATTGCAAGAGTTTTCAAATTTAGAGCTTTTGAGAGAAAGAGTTTAAACTTATTTGTTGACATAATTTAGTTACTAGATTTTCTAATTTTTTATTTTAAATAGTTAAATATATGGACATTTGGATATTTTGATTTATGCCATTTGGTGTCGGTATAAGAGTATTCCACCTCTTTTCTTTCCATAGGTGTTGTAGATGGCGATTATAGAAGAAGGTTTAAAAATTGCAATGGCTAATAACTGATGCCATTAAAACTAACCAGTGATTGGCAGCAGCATTGAAAGTGCAACATTTTTATTTCCACTTGATTAGCAGATTAGCAATCATAGCAAAGTAATGGTTGTGGCAAAGCCTTTTTTTTTAATACACCCGCGACACCACCTGCGCTGGCCGCTATTGGAAGCCATTTCTTTGGAGAGAATGCATCATTCTCTCTACGCGATGGTTATACGCATCGTAATACGATACGAGGTTAACAGGGTAACAGGTCTTCCTTCTCGGCCTCCAATTCCCACGTGGGTAACAAACTCCCAGAATCCGCCACATAGGCCTGCACCCGGCACTACCTATTAGACCTGTTGTGAATGTTGACTTACCTCTACTCCCATCCTCAGCACATTTTGCCCAAGAAGGCTTGGAGTCTAGCAATGGGAGCGATGCAAAAGCAACGAGGCAAACACTCCCTCCACACGCGCCATCCGAAGTGTACTGACGAAGTCCTTTAGTTCGGCCATCCTCTGTATGTTCCGACTGTGGTTATCGAGGTTCCCCCAGAACTGGTTCCCGCCTTTTCGTAGCGGTGGAGCTTAGTAGGTGGCTTGGACATTCATAGTGAACCAAGAGGAACCAATCTTTCCGCCCTATTTTTGCAGGAATGGCCGTCCCCAAATATGGTTGATCAGCACTTCGGATACGGGTTGTTGGGCTGTGGAGGGAGTGTTTGCGTCGTTGCCTTTGCACCGCTTCTCTCGCTCTTGCGGTTCGCCATGCCCACTATCCTTCGCGATTATCTATCCATGCTCTATCCATGCTCACTATTCTTGAGGGGGTCGCACCGCTAATGCGTCGTGGTGAAACCGCGGGAAGGGAGGAGTGCCCATAAAGGGAGGCGTCGCTTTCCCTGCCCTCTGCAGCTGAAATGTGATCAATCACTCGCCTTCCTGGCAGGCTTTTCTTGTCCCCGCGAGGTATAAGTTACGTATTTCCCCTGGTATAAAAAAAGTCCTCCTGGTTCATTCACCGTGAGTTGGAGCAATGCCGAACCCATCGCTACGACAAGGCAAACCATGGACCTACTATTTACTACTGGGCTTCATATTATTTATTTAAATATACCATATACTTCTTTTGCGACATCCTACGAATGAAAACCTCTCAATTTATCAGGGTTTTGAAGTTGTGACGAGTCCAATAGTCTACTATACTTTTAACTAAACTTTATACGTTACCATAACAGAAAGAAATGCAGATTTATTAAGCACAAAGCTAAAACCGCATTTATGTTTTTTCAATGCTATTACCGAAATTTAAGCAGAATAGATGGGTTGGAATTCGAGTCATGAGACCCTAGTCCGAACGCCAGGTGGTAGGCGTATATGTCCAAGCTAGCGATATAAAACCCATTGGGGTTTTATAAAAAAGAACGGCGACGAACAAGACGGCGACAGGCTCACCACCTGGCACATTGGCCCAAAAAATGTCTTCGGTGAAAGATGGTTCGAAAGGACTTAATTGTGTAGACTTCTATCCACCCCAGTATTGAGAATGGCGTGAAGATATTTATTAAACCTCGAGAAATCTTTCATTTTATGAAAATGTACACATATTTCTTCCGCCAAACAGCGGTGAAATGACTGCTGTTTTGTTCTTTGAAAAGTGTAGAGGTCGATACAATTCATCTTATTACTCGGACACCATAACGCGTCTCTACTCTTCGACTGGAGTTGTCTCTGAGCTGTACTTAACGAATGAGGATCATTAAGCTTTTCTCTCCAATTAACACAAAATTATAACAACAGCTTAACTTTCTGAAAGCATGTGAAGTTAGTTTGGTGTTCTATGATGCTGCTAGAAAACTTAATGAAGCAATTGCCAGCTTTCGTTGTCATTTAGAAAAAAAAATCCTTATAAAGACAACCGACATCAACCGACGACCGATTTTCAACCAACTTCGTACGAATGATGGTCTACTGGGGTTTCGAGCTTTTAATATGCTTAACATGGAGGTCCTAGTCAAAAGTTTAAAAAGTACTAAATAATTAAATTATTAACGTAATTGCATCAATATTAGACTAATTAAATTAATAATAATTAATAATTTCTTATTTAAATTTATAAATTCCAACAAAACTAACTGGGTTTACATTACAAATGGAATGCTGTTGACACGTGACTTTAACATTCTCGCGTTGATTTAACATCATTTAGTTTACCGTCAGCCTATTCGTTAGTTGACATAGTGTTACAATTTACAAATTAATAGGAATTGAATTCATGCAATTATGTGTAATATTATAGGACTGACTATCATTTATTAGCGTATCGTAGTTTGCTGTTAACAAATGTAAGTACACAAACTGCAATTTTGTTTTGCAAAACCATAAGTGTTTAAATTCTCTGTAAACTGTAAATTACCTGGACTGTACCTGGGTTACTAAGCCTCGATTGTTGGGAAGTAGATGACACTGTATGTGTACACGGATGATGATATGGTATATTTATTAAATAACAATATTTTTTTTCGTTATATAAACAAATTTTGTCAGAGATTACACCTATATATTTGCAGCTTAAAACATTATCTATAAATATAAATAAATATCTTCACGCATTTCCCAATACAGGGTAGACAGAGGTCTAGTCTAGACAATTAAAGTCCCTTCGACCCACCTTCCACCGAAGATATTTTCGAGACAACGTGACAGGTGGTGAGCCCGTCGCCGTCTTTATGTCCAAGCCAACGTACATTATGTGTGTACATTATTAGTACATAAGTTTTGAAAAACCCATTGGTACGAGCCTGAGTCTCTTGACTTGAAGTTCCGACCAAGAACTCGGCTATCCTGACTTCCTAAATCATTATCTAAATACATAATATTGATATTATTGTTTCTCTTTGTCTCCTGGTTACCGTTTAAATTTATTTAAATTATACAGAAAACATAGATCCATTTACAATCTACTCGTGTTTTGAACCGTAACTGTCACAGTGAACTAAAACTGCTAATTCTCATTTTATTATATAATATGCCACTACTGTGAATTTCGTGTTGGGGGTTAACAAAAATTTATCTGCTTTCCCTTATAAAATACGAAAATCTTGAATATGACCTATGATGTCACCCTTGGCTGTATTAACAAAATTTAAAGTCACGATAGCAGAGTGTTCGGTGAATTCGAGACTCGAGTTCGATCCCCAGGTGGCAGGCTCGTATCAATTTAATGTATTCAAAACTTATGTACGATTTACATCGGTGGCTTGGACATAAAGAAGGCGATAAACTCACCACCGACTGGTGGTCACCGACACGTCTTCTCAAAAACTGTCTTCAGTGTAATTCGAAAGGGATTGATTGGCTAGACATCTGTCGACCCCAGTCCTGGGATCGGCGTGGAGATATTTATTTATTTAAACAGTGACCGGTGAGATGCGCAATTGACTATGTTACAACTGGCTGGTTATAAAAATGTTACGTTTGAGGCAATAAATAAATATCCTCTGAGTATAATTCGCCTAGTAGTAGACAGAGCTAACTTAGTTTGGCGTCAATAGATGGGCGCTTTAATAAATTTTTAGTGAGCAATGATTTTGGAATAACTTTTTTGCGAATAAACGAATTTTCTCTGATATGATACTTATCTAGATAAACTTGGAATGTAAAATTCTATTTATAAACAAAATACGGTCTAAGTCGTTAGTTTCCGAGACTATATTATAACAAGATTAGCTCGTTAAAAGCAGAAAGATAGAGGCGATCGCAATTACTAACTAAAAACTGGCCTGCCTGAACCTAACTCCAAAAAATCTGCCTTATCAGCCGCGCACAAATTATCGTAATTATCGCCGTTATCGTTAATTTAATTTTAACTAATGAAGTTATTTGTACAGAAATCTAGTATTCACTTTTTGTAATACGAGTTTTGACAACAAAACAGGATGGCCTTAAATATATGTTAACATTTAGAAATAACAGGTTTAGATAGTCGTGTTATAAAATATAGATCCGAGCTTGTTTTGCCTAGGGAAAAAAATCTTACATTCAGTTTGAACTAATGTTCAAACACCAATCCTAATACAATATACTGCTGTGTGGTTTCGGCGTAAGACTATCTCCCTGGTTCTCTCTCTCCTTGATGTCGCAAGAGACAACTAAGGTTATAGCCCCGAAAATAACATTGGTGATCGATTGCCGATGATCCCTAAACGTGCTCAAGTTGCGATCATTTCATTTAGGTATAAAATAATGCATACTGCATATAATTTTATTCACAACCTTATTATTTTTTATTTAAAAAAACTTACTTACTAAAGCGAAAACCGTTACCATTTTATATCTATCCTGTTTTGAAACCCTCTGCACGCCATAGGGTATAGCTGTGACGTCTAAATAAATATAATCTAAATGAGAAATATGACAATATACCTGCCCCTGCGGGGTAAAGACGAGTGATGTCGGGTTCGCACCGTCTAAAACCCCACGGTGTTCTGCAATCGCCGCGTATTGGCAGGCCCAGGGTAAATCTTTCGCACACATCCGCGACCACACCCACCCTGGCGCCCTAGGCTCCTCGGGCGATTAAAATCTCTGACTCTCCCTACTGGCTAGACGCGCCGCAACGCGGACGCGTCCCACCTCCAAGCCCACGTGGGTGAGGAACTCCCCTGAGTCCGCGACCCGGAGGCCAAGGGGCTCTGGAAGGTGCCTGCTTGACCTAGCACCAGCCCACTTCTGAGCCCGCGGGGGATTTGGCTTTGGTCGCGGGGGAGAGCAGTGCCGGTATTGCACTGCTGGTCCCCCGCGGTCCTGTCTCCCCGGTGCGACCCCGCTACAGTCGCGGAAGAAGGGGGCATGGCGAACCGTAATACCAACCACCTCTTCCGCCGCGACTCCATCTCGACTCTGAAGGGCAAGGTCAGCGGTGCAAAGGTAACGACGCAAACACTCCCTCCACAGCCCACTAACGCTCATTCGAAGTGGGTGGACTTAGTCCACTTGGAGCGGCCACCACGGGCCGTCCGAGGAGATTTTTTCGTTTATTGCGCATTGGCAAAAGCTCCGTGTATTGATTATCCAGTACGTCTATAAAGTCACGATAGCCGAGTGATTGGGTGGTCGGAATTTCGAGTCAAGAGACCTGAGTTCGATCCCCAGGTGGCAGGCTCGTACCAATGGGTTTTTCTAAAACCTATGTATGAATTACATCGTTGGCTTGAACATAAAGACGGCTACAGGCTCACCACCTGTCACGTTGTCCCGAAAATATCTTCGAAGGTACTTAATTGTAAATACTAAATGTAGTACTAAATTGTAATCGGTCGAAGGGACTTAATTGTCTAGACGTCTATAAGGCAGGTAAAATCTAACTACTACTAGATGGTCTAGGTGATTCTGATTAATTACCTGTCTTCGTCAAGAATAGTACTCGCATCTCGCGGTAATTTTCAACAGTCAGGTACGCTTTAACTGATGAATATTTATTATGTGTAGACGCGGATAAAATTCAGCATAATCTAGTATAGTCGATATGGACACAAAGTAACAATAAGATTCATATTTGCATATCTAACCACCCACGCCAGATTTTATCTAGTGGAATTCTATCCATAGAAAGATGAAATTAAAGAGAAAAATAATAATTGCGTCATAGAAAGGTTGGCTGGAAGATATCACTTGTAGCGTTAAGGTTGCAATTTGTAAAAAGTATATCTTTCTCTGTTGGTGTGTAACAAACAGTATTTTTATCATCTATCTACCTATATTTGTGCCTCTAATCTGCATAATTTACTAATAACTATTTGCGCATTTCATAAAGTTCTCAATCAGCTTTACCTTTTTTTTCTTCTCTATAATAAAACCATAAAGAGTATAGATTATTATTAATTGATTCACATTCCTTTCACATATCGCCTCAAATTAAAATAACACTTGCAGATTTTAATCAAGATACCATCAGATGGTCTATAATATTTGCTATCATATTTTATTTTGTGGGTAATGGTCATCATCGTGGGAACAAGTACTAATTATAACCCATCGGGCCACTTTAGCAAAAATTTCGCGATCTCTTGCAAACCACCACCACCACTGATGCCACCTATTTACCTTATCTATTTAAGTTTCTGATCTCGATTTTTACCAATATCAGCAAGGAATAGAAGAAATAATGCAACGCATTACCAACATTCATATCCCTCAATAATATCACCACGACTTTATACGACAACATTTTTAAACGTTTTTTTTATATGGTACACAGTTTAGTCGAACTTTTCCATAAATGATAAATATGTCCCAACTTGCAACGCTCGGCGTGCGCAGTGCTGGTAATCAGATGTTATATTGTCTAACAGTATTTACAAATACTCACTCGACTATCTTCCTATCCAATTCGATCATGATTATGGCGATTGATTCTGAGAAACGTTCAGGTACAGTTTTTTTTTGGCACATCATAAATATTGACACTATCGCCGAGCTTTGTACCCAAGATTTTAACAAATTGTGTGTTCATGTGTAACCGACACATGCACTTGGGTCGCGCAATCGTCCTTACACACGTACACATGTTGTAACGTCTGATTTAACCAATTAAATATATTTAATGCTAGCCATGCATAGAACATTGTGGTGCCAGGCGGCGTACACATCCGGGGCCTCATTTGCAAGACAAGTTTAAATAGAATCGTTCGAGCTAAAACGTCTTAAATAATTAGCACACTAATCAGATACTAGAAATTGGCAGGTTCTTAAAGATTTTACCTTATTAATTATTAATACAGCACGGTTAAAGATCTAACTTTTATACTCCATCTTTTATAAAAATAATCCCACCTATATTTACATTCTACCTTCTTATACGTAACAATAGCCTTGCGACATGGTAGTGCTCCGTTCAGACTTTTTTACGCCGATACCATAAGATGTATTATGAAAAAAAAACCATTTTCGTGTTCCACTGCATTTGTATCAAAGCAATAAAACCTGCTAAAAATGTTACGCATTACTTACGATTAGTGTGTTAATAAACGTTGAACCTCGTTTCTATCTACTCCGCTATCCATTCTATCTATTGACGTTTTATAGAAATGAAAACTGCGAAGGGCTTACTACCTATTACATTCTCTCAAATGTGAAAGGTGAGTTGAAAGGACTTCAATTTCTAAACCTCTGCTTACGCCAGTATAAGATTTTGCGCTTGAACTATACGCAGAGACCCTGTAATATTTCTCAATTAAAACTAATAAAATAATCCTTAGTAATCCTAGTCAGAGACTTAAAGGACACAGATTCTTGGATAAAAATCTCTTGGTTCGAAAAAATCCAAACATGCACCATGTTTGGATTTTTTTTGCTGTTTGATTTATTCGTAATGTCATGCAACAATTCGCGTTTGTCGTTGAAATTTTTTTCCCGACGACACACCTGACTTTTGATACTTATTTCAGAGCCAAAGATCCGTATTTCCTAAACTTTTAAACGTTGAATAGAGCATCATCATCAGCATTTTAGTTGCATCCAAATCCAACTAAAATGCTGATGATGACGCCCTATCCTTGATACGATAGTGTCCCAATAGCAACGGAAGTACTGTATTGCCTCTTGAAATATTATATTTTATTTTCAGGTTTTAGTATCAGTCTCGGCCTTTTTTCCGTATGACGATTTTTTATTTTAGACCATCAAAGAGATACTTTATATAATTTTAAGAAATATTTTAGAGAAAAATATTTATTATTTAGTGTTTTATGATATTATAACTGTATTCAAATTAAAAATATTTTCGTTTTACAAGTCTATTGAGATTAAGGTGACCTGATGGTAAGTGCCTACTACATGCCCATGATACCTGCAAAACCTTTTAAAAAAGAAGGATACACATTAATTTTCACCACTAAGAACAAAGTTGGATCATAGCGGGTACTTCACTGCTATTTAACGGCAGAAATAGTCATGGTACTAACCCAAACGACACCTAAGCAGATAAGGAGGGTACCAACTTTTAAAGTACATATTTTAAATAAATAATCCATGTATTTAACATATTTTTAATAAATAATTGTAATGCTCTAGCTCGTCAAAATTAAGAAAATATAATCCAATGCTAACATTTTAGAGCAACTTGCAATAAAAGTTGCTAAATATAAAATCATAGAAATGTTAATGAATTTTTAAATACATTATTTTTTATCTTGATTTTTGAGGATTTTTACCTCATCATTCTCTATTCTATACAGACATAATATTAATATTCGACAAATAAATTTCTATTAATATTGATGATTAATAGGAATAATATTAGATGTGGCAGTGTCCGCACAGGAATACGCTTTTTAAAATCGTTGCCAATGTCCATCAGTTGTGTTAATGAGAGTGGAAGAAGAATAAAACTATTATTGAATGTTCCTCCTCCTGTTAATAGTCATGATAGCCGAGTGATTGGGTGGTCGGAATTTTGAATCAAGAGACCGGATCCCCAGATGGCTGGCTCGTACCAATGGATGAGTTTTTCAAAAACTTATGTACGAATTATTTAATAAATAATAATAAATAATAAATATCGTCACGCAATTCCCAATTCAGGGGTAGACAGAGGTCTAGTCTAGACGATTAAGTCTCTTCGACCCACCTTCCACCGAAGATATTTTCGGGACAACGTGACAGGTGGTGAGCCCGTCGCCGTCTTTATGTCCAAGCCAACGATATTCGTACATAAGTTTTTTGAAAAACCCATTGGTACGTGCCTACCACCTGGGGATCGGGGACTCGGGTCTCTAGACTCGAAATTGCGACCACCCAACCACGCGGCTATCGTGCCTAATAACAAGAGGAACATCCAATAATAGTTTTATTCTTCTTCCACTCTCATATACACAACTGATGGACATTGGCAACGATTTTTAAAAGCCCTGTAATTGATTTGTAAAAAAATTCTTGTGATTTTTAAAAAAAAAAATCCTGTAGCGGACACTGCCACATTTTCTAACCATCTTCTAACATTTTTCATAATAATCATCAATATTAATAGAAATTTATTTGTCGAATATTAATATAATGTCTTTTAAAATTATATCATTGGCTTGGATATAAAGACGGCTCACCACCTGTCACGTTGTCCCGAAAAATAACTTCGGAGGAAGGACCTAGACTAGACCTCTACCCCTGTTTTGGGAATGGCGTGCAGATATTATTACTATTATATAAATTTCAAAATATATGCTACATGTTTTTAGACACCTGTAGATTATTCAGTAGCTACTGGTAGTACGGTCAAAGATTAGATAATATTTACTACGTAATACGGTACCATAAAATTCTAGCTTAATGATTTCAATTTGAAAACTTGTTAACCATTGGGAATTAATTCTAACAGTTTTTATTCGTGTCCCTTGTCAATGAATGTGAATTGTTCATAGAGTTTTGGTGCCATACGACATCGATAACCCTATCACGTATCTATACAGAAAATAAAGTCATTTTCATTACTAAATTACATAGTCCACTGCATGCGTAGGTCCCTACTATTAATGTGGGTAGGGGTATGTGTGGGATGGAATACACATACATACATAATGCCTGTAAAATTCCACTACGGGGCGACGGCTTCATGAGTTTACCAACTTTTTTTTATAATTATATTAATTGTAATCTTTACACATAAAAATCCGATCACAATCACAAATAAACACGATGTTGCTCGACGCTAAACCCTGTAACTACTTAACTGATTTTAATGATGTTTTTTTTCACATAAGTAACTTTTCCAACTTCAAAGAGAATAATTTTCATTTAAATTAATGATTTAAACATTATTTTATTATAAGTAAAAGTATTATACCGGAAAAAAGGGTTGTAATTATTTATAAATCCTTAATGAAATTGCCCCGGCTTCATACGTGCAGCAGCTCATATATATATTTTTAAATAAGAATTACTGCTAAGTATAACTGCTAGTTTAGTAACAGCTAGTATTATATAGTAGTACTAATATAGAGTGCAGTAGCTAAATTAAATATACGGAACGTTATTATATATGATTACGTTAATTATTACCCCGCGACAGTTGGCAAAGTCTGTAACGTCTATTGATATTCCAAGACCGGTATCTAATTCAATATTCGGTTAAATTTTACTGTGTGGGAGTAATAAAAAAACTGCGAAACTCTAACATTAAGCTGACGTTTCGGATCTACATTCGGAATGTCGCCTGCAGAATGTCAAATGTCGAATCGCTTATAAACTCGAATAAAATCATATGAAACGGATTATAGATGCTAATAGAGTTTGGTAATGATACCGTAACCTACATATACTTTGCTTCCCGAAAATATAATTTTAGGAACCCAACGAGGGTTGTCACAAACTTATCTTACGTACGCGAGAAAGTAATGGATAAGGGCGTTTTTTTGTGTTTATGTCTTACCACTTGTTTATGTGCCATAGTTGAGGGCAGCTTTTACTGCTGCATGAATGGGTCGAACCGACCGGGATAGAACAACGACCTTGACCAGACCCTCCCTGATCTTCCTCTCACCACCTAGATGAATAATGTGCTAAATAAGTTCACATCGGATGACACCTACATTTCATTGGTTCGCTGGATCGAAAGGACTTAATTGCCTAGACCTCTATCTACCCCAGTATTGAGAATAGCGTTTTTTGTAAAATAACTTAGGTACCTACATACACACATACTTATTTACGTATCGACTTATAGAAATTCGTTGCAGGGTAGGCTTTTCCTTAAGTTGCTATATTTAACAACGCTGGCAACGCTCACCACCTGTCACGCTGTCTCAAGCTTTCGTGGAAAGTGGGTCGAAGGGTCTTCATTGTCTAGACCTCTGCCTACCCCAGCATGGGAAATTGCGTGAAGATATAAAACTTCCTTTCCTCAAATGAAAATGAAACTAGAATCGGAAATCTGACCATCATTAAAGAATTTTGCTTAAATGATATCAAATAGTTAGTGATAGAATGCTGTGGGAACAGCCTCATTATATTGACGAACCTCCAAGGATTTCAGGGGACACGTTAAATATCTTCTTCTTCTTTACAGCCTATCAAGATCCACTGCTGAACATAGGCCTCCCCCAAAGCTTTCCACGCAGCCAGTTGCATCCATCGATTTCCTGCAACATTTTGCAAGTCGTCATTCCATCTCGTGGGGGGTCCTCCGACACTGCCTTTGTCTATACGAGGTTGCCACTCGAGAACCTTTCTTCCCCAACGTCGAGCTACGTGGCCGGCCCACGTTAGATATGCTGAATTAATATAAAGAGTCTGTAACGAAGACAGGGCTTACGCTTCAGTAACTCCTTACATAAATTATTATAGTATCTAAGCATGTACGTTGTACATAGGCATGTGTTGATTTTACATTAAAGACTAACTGTCGTTTGGACCTTGGGAAACCAGTCCGGCTTAGTTTTATAGCGGCAGGTAACATTAAAATGTTAAACTTATTAGAATATAATTTAAAGTAATTGAATTATTTGCACTTACTAACATCGGTGTTATTAGACCATTAATAAGATATATTCATTGGGGGTGTCCCCACTAGTCAAGATAAGTGGGACAAATGTTTTTCGAAATACTTTCCAATTTTTTCCCTAATTAAGCTCAATTACATTAATAATTTTTTTTTGCAATAAAACTATGATATGAATATAATAACTACGTTAGTATGAACTTGTCTCTAATTTTCGCAACGATTCCTATACGTTTTCGAAGGAAAACTAGAATTTTATGTTTGCTGTTTTATTTCCTATATTAATATTGCCCAACATTAAAGATTTCGTACCTCCGCGAGAGATTCTCCTCTAGCGTCGCTCGTCCACCTTTAGCGCCCTGTTGTTCCCACCTAAAAACTCTCGATAAATCGTATTCCGACTCCTTCACTCCACCAACTCGCTTCCACCGAATATTCACTACAAAACTATTTCTTTCTTTAAGAAAAGAGTTAAAGATCACTATCTCTTCTCATTATATTTCATTATTCATATATGTATATAGATATATTGCTTTAAGTAAATTAGTGTGATATATATATATATATATATATATATATATATATATATATATATATATATATATATATATATATATATATATATATATATTTGTGATTATTGAATATGCATTTTTTTAATTAATAATAAATTTTTAAGCAATTTCCAGTCACATGTCTGCTGGAAGAAATTTCTAGAGAAATAAGCAGATCCTTTGTACAAATTTACATTATATTTCCAATTCTAAATAAATAAATAAAATAAAGATAATCCGATTATAACACTGATAGAACCTGTACCACATAAAATTTTGTGCAGCTTTTATTTTACTAAATCGTTTCCACGCTCTTAAAAGCAAAGGTAGAGAGTGATAGGCGCATTTGCTACAAATTAAATTAAAATTTTGTGAATTATTTCTGTAAGGAAGAAATCTTCAATTATTATTATATTGGTAATCTATTCTATCTTTAGATATATATCTTTATGTATATATAGTTATAAAGATATTTATGTCCAAACGTAGTACGAAGATAGCATATGCTATCTTCAAGTATCTACTAGTTGTACTTAAATATGTATTCTCATGTTCCGCGAATCTGTTAAATATATGCAGATTAAACTCCAAACACACGGATTATAAGGTTCCAGATAACTAATTGACTCAGACGTTACTTTGCGGCAATTCATTGTAAAGTTGTTATTGATAATTACCTCGCATCATTCCGCATGCAAATATAAAAAAGGTATATGTTACCTGGTCCGAAGTGAAGAAGTGCACCACCCTCCCACGCATCTGTGCGTGGACTAATTCTACTGTATGCACCACCACCACTGCACTCAAACCAACATATACCCTTTTATATTTGCATGAGGAATGGTGGGAGGTAATTATCAACAATGTTCAGATAATGCGTCTAGCACCTGAACCTTCACAACTTAAATATTGCCGTCCGTAAACGATTTTCCTTAGTCGCTTATCCATTGTACCAATTACAATGGGAATATTTGCGGGTTGAAATCCCGCTTGGGGCAAATATAACATTTGTACTTGAGTCATGGGTGGTTTACATATGTGAACATTTATCTTTAAACATAAATGTCTATTTAATTATATTGTATTTTGGATACAAAGATAGAAACTTTGTTCCAAAAAGTCTTCGGTGAAAGAGTGTATCGAAAGAACTCAATTGTTCAGACCCCCGGCTACACCTGTATTGTTAAAAGCGTGAAGATCGAACGTGTCACGATCACTAAACGTGTGCTTGTATTGACGTGCACAGATGTTGTTAAACAGAGTGATATGTCTACGCGGGGCGCCGCGAGCGCGATACGGGCCCGCCGCGGGCACAAGGAGCGTTCGAAGAATTTCACCGAGCTGGAAAAGCGCACCGTGCTCGAGCTGATCGCGCGCCACCGCGACGTGCTGCGCCAGGGACGATCCAACAACGCGACCAACAGGAGCAAGCAGGTAACCTGACACCAAATGCAGTTCAAATGCTCAGAGCCCTGTAAAACTTCACTTCATACAAAACTTCAAACTTCATACAAATTTGTGATAAAATCTTGTGACAATAAAAAAAACTCCACTGCAGGATATAGGCCTCTCTCGTAATTCGTTATGCATGTATGCATTTATGATATCACACAGAAATCTTCGAAACTAAATTTTTTTATATTAATTGCAGAATATGAATATTTTAAATAAAAAAAATTTAAAGTAAAATTAATTGAAATGTTTATTTTGTAATGATCACAGTTTATTTAAATCCTACGTGTTTTTTGATTCGTTATAGTGAGGGTGGTCGGAATTTCGAGTCAAGAGAACCGAGGCAGGATCGTACCTATGGATTTTTCAAACACTTATGTACGAATTATATCGTTGGCTTGGACATAAAGACGGCACGGGCTCACCACCTGTCACGTTGTCCCGAAACCATCTTCGGTGGAAGATGGGTAGGGACTTTGCCAAGACGACCTCTGTCTACCCCTATTGGGAATTACGAGAAGATATTTATTTATTTATATTATTAATTTGACTCTCGATAGTTCTTCTTTCTCAGTTTTATGGCCCCTTTTTTAAGAATTCTGCCAATGTTACACTCGATAGTTATGAACGACGACTTGGACATACAGTCAGCAACCCGTCACATTGTTCCAACAAATGTCTTCGGTGGAGAGTGGGTCAAACGGACTTAATTGTCTAGACCTCTGTCTACACCTCTATTGGGAAAGGCGTCAAGCTATTAGTTTTTTATTCATTGCCTAGTTTTTAAAATAATCTTAATAAGTGTTCAATCTATACACGAGATTATAAATAATATTTGATACTACGCTGTAAAGTGAATAAAAATATCAAAGTATTATTTGTACATAATTTACATTCAATAAAGATCGATAAAAGTGCGGCAAGGTCGCGACGAAGCCTAAACCAAACGCTCTGAATGTATGATTAATCAGTTTATCATTTAGATACGAAAGTTGCTATTTAACAACTTCAGTTTCAGTTAAGCTCTTGCCTTGTGTTACAAATCTGACTAGTGAACGAAGTTCTTTCAAGCATTTCATTTTGGAAAGACAATAGAGCAAGTATTTCCACCTTCACACCTCATACGAGGGGTGTTAGTATATTATACTAAAATCTTTCAAAAATTATGACACAAAATTTCTTTCTTTTTCTTTTACTAACAATGAAATCTTAAGTTAAGCAGCTTAAGCACATATAATATGAAATCAGAAACTACGAAGGTACCACAAACACCCGTACCCGAGATTACGCAGAAAAAGTGGTTTTTCTACATTGAACCTTCCGGGAATTGAACCCGGGACCTCGTAGCTGTCAACATAATGAAAACCGGAGTGTATGCCACGCGTCCACGGAGGTTGTAAAACAATATAATATCACTCTAATCCGTACTGCTGTTACTTGTTAACAAAATAATTTTTTTAATCTGACGCCACGTTATCTGGTTAGTTAATTTTGATTGATTGCCGTTAATAATTGTAATTGTTAGACGTTTGTTAATATTGGAATTTAGAATGCTTGTAATATATTTATTGTATTTAAAGATACAACATGTTTATTAAAAATTGTATATCAAAATTATATCGTTTGGTTTATTCGTGTAATAATAAAAATATGTTGGTTTCACACGTTTCACATTTGGTTTTAACGAATTTCGGTTATTTGAATCGAACTTCGGTATAAGGCCGCAAGAAAATATTAAAATAATCCAACTATTTTGACTAAAATAAAGAGACCCGAAAACCCGAAGTAATCTCTATCAAAAACTTAAATGAATTTAAAGCACGTAAGTTAATAAATTATAAAATAAATAATAATAAATATCTTTACGCAATTCCCATTACAGGGGTAGACAGAGGTCTAGTCTAGACAATTAAGTCCCTTTGACCCACCTTCCACCGAAGATATTTTCGGGACAAATTATATTTGTATAATTAAAAGGATAGATTTCCTGTTGCTTTGTACAATTTTGCGACCAAGAACATTTCATTTTACATCATTTTGTTAAACATATACTGTATAAAATTCCAGATACTTGATTTTTATTCCTCTCATTAGACTTAATATTTATCATTAATATTTACATTTTAAAACTTATAAATATTATTTAACTCAAAAAATGTTTAAATCAGTTCCCGACTTGTCGTTCGTTACTTGGGAATCTGAGATGAAAGTAAGCGAAGTTAGACCGAGTTTAAATTTTCATCGAATGTATTCCACCCAGTTTCGTTTATGGTTTAATCCTGATTCGGCCCATCACTACCAATTGGTCTTGAATATCGTAGTGGCAGCCGCCAGATGGCCATTATCACCTAGCGTCGTCTGAGGTGCGAGATGTCTGGTATTGCAATCGCCAATATGCTTGTCAACCGTGGAAGTTATAACTAATCCTGCCTACAAGAGTGGCTTGCGTCCTGCAGTGTCTACTTTTACAGGAAGTTATGCTTGTATCAATAAATATAAGGCGAATTACTACTATTTTCAATTTAGTTTCAAAATTGAAAAATGTGCGAAGTATGTTCGACGGTTTAAATAGGTTAAATATTTGGCGTTACCATTTATCATGTGAAACATCAAACAGCCTTTGAAATTATACTCAAATGAGTATCATACAAAAATGTATTGAATATGTTAGTTTACTTATGGTGTAAACAGTTACGGAATTTAGCCTGATCATTGGAAGAGTATTGGGTCCATTTAGAGACAACCTTCTTCCTGATCAACGAAAGGAAAAGGAAACCTAGTCTTCGGTCAGACCATTCGTAGTAATGGCGAAAAAGCAATTTTTTTTCTCTTATTTTTTCTAATATCTTTTATTTTATATATTATATTTTCTAATATCTTCACATATTCCCGATACTGTGAGTCAGAGGTCTTGTAACAATGTAGTCATTTCGAACCGACATGTGACCGGAGTTTATTTAGTACAAGGGTGAATATTTGAAAATGTACATTTTTGATGTCTCGCTGTGAATAACACATTAAACCTAAATCGATTTTGATCACTTTTTTATATACATAGTTAATTAAGTGGGGTATTTATTGCAGATAAATTTATTGTGTTTTATAAGCTATAAGCCATTTTATAATAATATAGTTCTCAAAACCACATTACCTTGTCCCTTTTCCCAATTTTCAACCATTATGATAAGAAAAATTAAACGAAACCTTCGAAGAATAAAATTTTTTCTTATTATTTAGTAAATATAATAGTTAATATATAAACTGAAATAAACATATAGTATAAAAAACAGTTTCAGTTAATTTTATACCAATTCAAAAATTGTCCCACCCTTCGTACTACTTACCGTTCGCGAACAGTGACAGTAAAATAGAATTGTACCCTTTGTTAATTGTAATCCTCACGACGACTCCCCACCACGACCTCAGCCCTCACTAGTGACTTGAGCAGATCACACGTCTTACAGATCGATTTGGCGCCAACGAAAAATTAATAATCTACAAAAAATCGTCCAGCTCAAAATAAAATCTTCTTACCGTTCGTGTCTTCTAAAGTTATTTGTACAGATTCATTTAATTATTGATCTTAATATTTGCCATAAGATTATTTCTCGTCTGATAACGTATTTAGTCTCATAAGTCTAATAAATAATGCAACGGACACAAATGTTCCAAATGTCTACTTATCATTTTACCATTTACCATTTTTCCCGTTCACATTTTACCCGAATGGTAAGGAGCAAGCTGGAATGGTAAGTAGGTATTTTGTCAATTTAAATGTAATATTGTTTCAAAACGTGCTATATTTAAACTGCCGTGTAAATTACTAAACCACTACAAATTTCAGATTCAAGAAAATCGCAAAATAGCACTTACTGCGCTTTTTCTGCCACTTTCAATCTTCTCTTACAGTAGTGTTTTGATATTTGTACAGCTGTATTAAATATTTATTATCTTTATCGTCCCTTTTTTAGTTTCTATCTATACTTATTCAATTAATAGGTATAGGTTTGAATCGTTAGCTCCAAAATCGTAATCCACACAGACTGGTCAATGCTATTTGATGCATGTCACATGACCTAGAATGATTCGTTCTAGGATACGCTGCCAGCTCTTGAGGTACTTAGAGGAGCACCAGTTGATTAGTGACCGCCAGTACGGCTTCCATCGGGATCGCTCGACTGGTGATCTTCTTGTGTACCTCACTCATCGATGGGCGGAGGCAGTAGAGAGCAAGGGTGGAGCCCTGTTAGTTAGTTTGAACATAGCGAAAGCCTTTGATCGGGTATGGCACAAGACGCTTCTTTCGAAGCTTCCGTCATATGGGCTTCAAGAGAAATATTGCAATTGGGTCACTAGTTTTCTCACAGACCGGACTCCAAGTCTAGGAACGCTGGTGTCCCACAAGGCTGTGTGCTATCGCCAACCCTGTTTCTTCTGCATATCAATGATTTGTTGCAAATTAGTAACATTCATTGCTATGCAGACGACAGCACTGGTGATGCCCTATACCCCGGCCGTGCCAATATTTCTCAGGAACACGTCGACGAGTACCGGAACGAACTTGTGTATGACGTCGAGATTTTGTTAGACATAATCTCGGACTGGGGCCACAAGTTTGCGCGTTTACCGCTAAAAAGAAACCCTTCGTCGTATCACCTCATTTTACGAGCACTCCTCTAGTTGCCTCAGCCAGCATCGGAACCCTTGACGTCCACATATCGAGACACGTTCAGTTCCGCGGTCATTTGGAAGGGAAGGCCTCTAAAAAGCTTGGCGTGCTCAGTAGAGTACGATAGTACTTCATGCCGGCCAACCACTTGCAACTTTATAAGGCGCAGGTTCGGCCGCTCATCGAGTACTATTCTCATCTCTGAGCGGGGGCACCCCAGTATCAGCTCCTTCCATTTTACCGTATCCAACGAAGAGCGGCTCGAATCGTCGACGACCATGTTCTATCTGATCGGCTAGATCCCTAGGCTTTGCAAAGAGACGTTGCATCTCTTTGCATATTTTACAAAATGTAGGTACTACGTGAGTGCTGCTATGCCTCTGGTATTGTGAGTGTTCATGGGCGGCGGTAATCACTTACCATCATGTGAGACACCTGCTCGTTTGCCCTTTTCTATATAAGAAAAAGATAAAATGTCCCCAAAAACGTACGTCGGGTAGTGGTCAAACCTTTAACTTTCAAATTGTAAGTCTGAAGCCCTAATCCCTGGGCTACCAGTGGTCACATTGCAGATTACGGCCTAATACCTCCTAACTCCTAAAATTCTCTTTACCGTTTGTTTAATTTCTCATCACCGTTTGCTCAATAATTTCAAATCCAAACTGTGCATTATGTAAAGGCTTATTTTTAGTCTCACGCATTTTTTTTGTAAGTGTATGCTATCATCAGCTTTGATTTGAATATGTAAAGAACAGTTTTGTAAGTACTATTTTTTCATTCTTTAAAATTGTCTAATATGTTCATTTGCAAATATTCACCCACAACGCAAAAGGTGGTGAACCTACCGCTATCTTAGTGAAGAGCGAAGAATATGAACTATTTCGTGCTTCAGAGGTGCTTATGGAAGAACGTGCTAATGAAATCAATCGTCACTTCGAGTTATGTGTAAATCTCGTCTATAATAAAATGGCGTCTATCGCCTGTCATCATTTGATACGGCAAGAATTGCTGAGAACTGCGCAGAAACGCGACACTGGCCGTATATGAACTTTGCTGAAAACGCGATTTTTCATAACTCGTGTAAGGATCCACGTAATGCATAAGCATTAGCGATTTTTAAAGTAAATATTATAAATTGATTTAAAATTTATGTAACGTAATCCCAAAATTTCATTATTGGTGTGGTTTGATTTAAACTGCTTTACATCAATGTGACTTACATGATTCAAAATGATTTATATTTTAATGTTGTGTGGCGAATATGGCGGAGACCCGTGTCCTGCTGAAGACTTTCAGGCTCTTATGCATTTGAGTATTTAGTATTTGTTGTGGTATTTCAGTAATTCTATGCGGTATAATTCCATAAATGTGTGCACCTGCCTGCACTTTATTTCTTCTTCTCCCAGGGTTGACTGAAAAAGAATGCCACAAGGCATTCAGTTTGCCCTTTGTAACCTTAGTATTTAGGTATTTACAAATAAGGTTAAATAAATAAAAAAAATTTAGATCACATACATGGTATTAAATTTTTATATGTTTAAATATCTGTTCTTTGGTGGAAGGTGGGTCGAAGGGACTTAATTGTCTAGACTAGAACTCTGTCTACCCCTGTATTGGGAATTGCGTGAAGATATTTATATATTTATTTAAATATCTGTGTACCATAGACACAACACTGTATAAATTCATAATTTTGAATTATATATTTGTATTTTTGACTGGTGGTTAACCTTCTTTATCCTAGTTGATTAATACTTCACTTTCTGAACCATTTAGCGCTATTTGCTTACGTTTAGGCCACATCTAGTCGCATGTTACTATATAACATTAGTGCAATGTGGTAGAATTTATAAAGCGATGTAGAGAATATGAAAGCGATACATAATTTTGAATTTCTTGGAAAAGTCATTGAATAAAAGTATTAATGAGTATTTTGTTTTCATACGTTTAAAATGGAGCCACAGTGCCATCTTTACAATTATGTAAGTCATAGCGTTTTTAATTTATTTGAGTAAGTAAGACGTCGCTCTAAACAAGCTTAGCGAGGTCTTTTACTCAACGGAATATTGGTTGACTTCTAGTTATGCTTCTAGAACGCTAATTTTTTATGCGAATTAAGTAGTGCTCATAATTTTTTTAATGGATATTCTAAACTGGATGTATATTTCTAAACCAGAAATAGAAGCCTTATCAATATTAACTAATTAATATATAAAAAATGCTGTTGGCATTTGAGTTTATATAGTCTGCTGTTCACACATTCTTTACAATGTTTATTAAGCACTTCGTCTTACAGCAGTTTAGAGAAGGAACAGGAATTTTATTTGTGAACAAACATACCATAGCTTTAATTACCATATATACATACATACAGGTAACTAACACCATGCAAAGTAGAGACATTTCCAATTCGTTAGCATGTATCATTTATATATACTCTTATATACAATTAATTGTTTGCTAAATACAAAAAGTTAATACCATGTGCATTTTAGTAGGCGATCTATTCTCGTAGCACGTATTAACATGGTTGCATTGTAATGTAAAAAGGGAAAAGACGGTTCGGAAATTGAGCACCTACTGTAGACTGCATGCGAGAAAAATAAACTTACGAAATATGAAAATTAATACACTCAGGGGTTAATTTGCCGTAGATTCCTATTCACATTAGAAAAATAACAGAGACGAATAAAGAATGATGAATTATAGTGACTGTGCACATCTGAATTTTATGATGGAGCTCCTCCTTGGCGTCTTTTAACGACAGTTGTGTCGGTTGCAGCTGGTGTGGTCGACGATCTGCGAGGAGGTGAACAAGCGGTGCGGTGGGGAGCGGCCGCGGACCCCAGCGCAGGTCAAGATGTGGTACGAAAACTACAAAAAGAAATGCAAGATGCGCGCCCACGACACTCAGGTATCAACTACTACTGATACATAGCCATATTCACTGCTCAAACACACAAACAAACACACACACACACAAACACCCCACTCACACGCACATACTCGCGTCAATGTCTCTTCTTTCTTACCATGGGTAACGTGAGTTGTAAGAAGCGACTTACATATTACAATGACTGAAAAGATGGTACGACAACTATCACAAAAAATAAAAACTGCGGCCTCTAGGTCACCTAGGTCCTAGTAACTAGTTCTCGTACTGCGACCGTCAATGCCATTGCAGAGTGTGGGAAATAAACATTAATTATAGGAGAGTTGGCCTTCTTCATGCTTTTACGTTATTATATGGTTCTGCAGCTTTTGATAATAACAATAATAATAGATGTTTACGTAACTGTAGATAGATTCTTCAAGCACTCTTACGAACATTTTTTGACTTTAAATCCTGCGAAATTTGCCAAAAATGTTAAATATAGCTCTTCTTCTTCTTCGTTACAAGCCCATCAAGAGTCCACTGCTGAACATAGACATCCCCTAAAACTTTCCACAGTGAATGGTCCTCAGCCACCTGCATCCATCGACTTCCCGCAACATAACTTTACAGTGCTCTAAAATAGTTGTTATTATAATAGAGATTTTCACATTATTCAACGTTGTTTCATTGAAATCCCAGCCGCCGAACGCCGATGCACCGCCTGGTATCCTCGACGGAATGCTCTGGCAAAGTATACACCCTCTGGATGTGAAAGGTACGAAACTATTCTATAGCTTCTCTTATATACGAAAAAAGAAAAAGGCTCTTCAAAGGGCAAAAAACTTTTTTGTCTTCCTTAAGAAACATCAACTACAGGTCAGTCGACTAAGGACTATTATGATAGGCAGATAACGGCTTATCTCAAACAATTACGGGTCCAGATATCTAGTACTGCCTTAGCCATATATACAAACTAGATCTGATTTAATAATAGTGATGATAATGACACCCTTGGGAGAAGATGTCTATGTAATACTCAAGCAAGTAGACCTCTCATTGTGTCATGGCGATACCGTCTTCCGTATTGAATATCCGTATGTGATTTGTACCTGCGCATCGGTCCCATAAAGACACCTCGAGATTTCGGGAATGAAATATGGAGCTTATTACAGCTATAGATACTCGTATATATAGTCAATAATGCTGCCCTGTTATATTAACATTTACTAGCTATCAGTGCTGTCTATAGCTCTAACACCATACTAAAACCTCTTTTGATTAACAAATTTAAACAATAAGCGATTTTGTGATTAATCTATTGTATAGATTTTATATATTTTACAGTCCTTCAGACTTTTTGTAAGAAATGATGAGTACTATAAACATGTAGTACACTATTTTACGTATCATCAATAGTTTTCGCAGCGTGCTCCAAATAATGACTGCGACAGGTACATTTTTCATACCTTAGATTACATTATTGCAATTTCCGTAAGGATCTCTAAAATTACTGAAAATAAAATAAGCCTATGTTATTCGCTAAAAATGGATCTTTCTGTAGGTAAAAAACCTTTTTTTAAATCGGTTCAATAGGGTAATCAGTTTTTTATATTATCCACATAGAGAATCAAATACACAAGTCACATAAGTCACAATAGCCGAGTGGTTGGGTGGAATTTCGAGTCAATAGACCCGAGTTCGATCCCCTGTTGGTAGGCTCGTACCAATGGGGTTTTCAAAAACTTATGTACGAATATCCTTGGCTTGGACATAAAGACGGTGACGGGCTCACCACCTGCCACGTTGTCCCGAAAATATCTTCGGTGGAAGGTGGGTCGAAGGGACTTAATTGTCTAGACTCGACCTATGTCTACCCCTGTATTGGGAATTGCGTGAAGATATTTTAATTTTTTTTTAAAGAATCAAACCTTTTTATTGTACATTAAGACGGCGACGGGCCCACCACCTGTCATTTGTCCCAAAAATATCTTCGGTGAAAGGTGGGCCGAAAGGACTTAAGTGTCTGACCTTTTTCTACCCCAGTATTAGGTATAGCATGAAGATAAATAAACAAAAACCACCTTTCTTTGGTTAAATACCTAAATTTAACGAATCGTCAGATGAGGAGGGCGACGCGAATACGAGTGTCGAAGGCTCGCACAGCATCAAAGACGATGACTGCGTCCCCGTCAACGTGAGTATTACTGCCACTTATTTTCACTGACTTGTTCTGAACTTTATTCTGAAAAGTTTTATGCATTATATTCTAAATAAATAATAAAAAAATACATACATAGATAGGGATAACATCACATACATTGCTCTTACCCTAAAGCAGCTTAAGTGAGCATAACTTGTATTATGGATTCAGAAAAAACGAAGGTACCACAAACACCCAATTTGTCAATCTTTAAAAAAAATCATTAGATCTTTGCGACTTATATGTTGGAGTAGAAGACGTGTTTCTTACAGGGTTATTCTAATGCATTTTTTTTTGTTCTAATATTAAATAGATAAATAAAAAATATGTCATAATAATACGTACGTATGTACGTAGATGGGGGACACATCATCACTTTCCCAAAGTAAGTAGCTTAAGCCCTTGTACTATGGAATCAGAAACAAAGAAGGCACCACAAACACCCGCAAAATATACAAAAAGTGTTTTCTAATCAATTTAAGGTCGTCGAATTAATTTAAGCGACTACAAAAAAAATCATCATTGACACATTTTTATTTGTACTTTGTTATTGGAGAACAAACTATGTACTGGATACTAAGGTTTTCAAGTTTTTTTTCTAATAAAATTATTTGTATTCTGTAGTTGACGCTAACTACGTAAGCCAATAATAGTCAACTGCTGGACTGCTCCATAAAAATCGAGCCTGCTGATTGTATTTTTGTAATTATTTTATTTTTTCGATAAACGTTTTCATCACCTCCCAACTTTATATGCTGCGAAATCATTCATCTGTTTATTTTTTGTTCAACCTTGACTGGTAGCTTTGGAAAGGCACGAAGTTGAATATTCTAAGACATAAATACCAAATTCTCGTAATAAATTACTTATCTCTTCAATAGTGCTATATTTTTATGGTAATTCCACTCCACAGATGTCCAACGGTCGACTATCGAGCACGAACGACAGTGATGACACGATGCCGAACGTCCTCGAGCCCCAGGTGCAGATCATCCCCCAGTCCTCCCCCACGCCGCCGCCCCAGCACAAACCCATCCCCAACCCCGCAATCAACCCATTGACACTGGCCTCCCACATACCGTTATTGGCGAATCCTTTGCAAGCGCTGGAGCAGGCGAGGATACAGCAGAACTTCCTTCAGAAACTAAACGAACTGTCAAATACTCCGTTAAATTTAAGCCATCTCGACGAAGAAAAGAGGAAAAACGGTCACGATCGAAGTCAGGAGAAAAGCGAGGACCCGATAAAGCACGACTGCGGGACTGCGACGGAAGAGGAGAGATTGTACTTCTCTGCCAAACGGCAACACGCAATATGGGAGCACGAAGCTAAAATGAAGATATTAAATATGGAACTGAGACAAAAGGAAGAGATATTCTCACTGCAAAAGCAACTGTTTCTTATAGAGTTGAGATTGAAAATGGATTTTTTGGAGAAGGCCAGCGCGAAATAACGACTTCGTTTCGGTGATATAATGCCCCCTCTATTGGGAAAAACAGAAATAAAACGGACTTTAAGTCATGTTTTTTGAAACTACCATTTTTTCAATTACAACATTGGTGATTGAAAAATTAATAATATTCTTATAATAAATTACGAAGAGCTGGCTGAATGAGTTTGGTTTTAAAATTCTGCAGTGTGACAAAGTCTTTAATATCAACATGAGTGTTGCCGCAACTGTGATACATTTTATTCTCAAATGTTGCCGGCGTACAAATTTATGAAAATACATTGTTTTTGTTTTGCAAATGAGCTTTTTAGCAAAATGTTTTGAAATGCTAAGTCATATAATGCTAATGCTATTTCTTCTTGCTAAATTTACTTTATGCCAGTACTCTTAGTGCGATTGCGACAATACTCGTTTTGATACTGTAATTTTTTTTAAATGTGCCATCATGTTTTTTTATAGTTATCGTTTTTAATTGCGCATAATTTTTCCGCTTTTTAACTATTGTAATAATAATTTCAATCAAGTAATAAGACTAGATGAAATTAAGCAGATTATATATGTAAAAGCACACATATAAATACATATATGTAAAGGAATGTACAGCATAAAATATATTTTGAATATGCGAGAATAATTATAAACAAAATATTTTGTATTATTTTTGCTTTTATAGAGCAGCTGTTTCTTTTTATTTCTTAAGAAAGTCGTTAGTGATACGGATGGTATATTTTTGGTACAATTTAAATAGGCCAGGTTTTTTTAGTAGTCCCCAAAAAGGATCTTACAAGGCATAACACTTAAAGTAGTATTTTAAGAATACACCGTGTATCAAAAAAAAAGTATTTCTTTTGTATACTTTCATAAGTATTTTTATACATAGTTTGTGTTCCTTCGCACAAATTGTACCAAATATGGGTTCGAAATGTGATTGATAAAAAGATAAGAATTATTATTTTTGTAATCGTTATTTTACCTAGCTTATTTTTTTAACTCTTTGATAGCTTTAGTGCATAAAATGTGCTTAAATTTTATTTCGCCATTGACATGGCCGAGTTTGTATTTTTAGTATTATCTTAATATTTCTAGACGGCAGCTAAACACAACTTGTGTATATTCAACAAACGTCAACTGCCAAATATTTTGAATTTCGTGTAATTGTTATTTTTTAATGATTTTAGTACTTAGTTGAGAGTCCTTTTTATGGGTCTCTATAAAGTTTTTCATTTTAGTATAGTGATAATAACCCGCTTTTTGGGTCAACGTACTTTGTGACGTAATTGTCAAGCTCTTGATCTAATATGTAATCAATAGCTTAGTCTGGTAAGATTTATAATGTTGTGTGAGGTATGTATTGTATAAAAAGTATTATACAGAGATTTTATGCTCTTTTAATTGCACATCTTATAATTGGGCTCAAGAATGTGATAATTGCTAATTGTCAAATTCATATTGATTTGGGCTTTAGGGCTCCAAGTGCGTGATATAATTGTGTTTGATTTATATATCTGTTGATATAAGTATTCGTAACGCAATATGGGTGTGCAATGATGATGTCGGAGCAAATGCCGTCCTTGATGCATCTTATGAAAGGCTTCCGGAAACGGCGGACGGGGAGAGGGATCATTTTTTTTTCACAGTATCTACTTCACACAACTGGTAACTATTCGAGTCAGCGACGTGCCAACAAACGAATACCATTGTTATATAATAAATAAATAAAATTTTATAGTTACTACATGCATAAGATATTATAATGAAAATACGTAAATAACGTAGAGAATTGTTGTGGAAAAATAATTCAAGACATTATGATATTATAAATATTTTAGAGTCGTAAATTGTAATTTAGAAACGGAATAATAAATTTACAACAGTACAAAGTGTTTATTAGCAAAAGTCATTACCTCATTCTGACAGTGTATTGTAAATAAGTAAAACTAGGTTTCATAGTTGTAATGGAGATTTTAGAAAAACCTTTTTATATTGAGACAAGTTTATTTTTGTCGATTTTTGTTACCCTTATAAAAATAAAGCTGGGTTGCCAGTAACCTAAGGAGTTTACCTTGATAGTAAAAGGTGAAAATATATTTGAAAAACATAAATTTGCTCGAATTGTGTCTTCATTTCATGGCAACATTAACTAGCTTTTTGATATATAACAATATTGTGATGTTATTTATTAAGATCTCAGTACAGGTATAAAATTAATGTTTTATGGCGGTTTAAAAACAATCATTTCCTAAATTGAAAAAAAAAACGATTGCAGCAAGTATTGAAATGTGTGTGTAAGATATAATTTTATTCGGAACAACGTTAAGTTAATCTGATGCAATTGGATAATATTATTGATATTGAATAAAGAATTTATTTTCTGTTCCGATGTTTTTTAATTTCCCATTATGATGATATATAAGTATTGTTTCGGTTTTCTATTCGAGTCAAATTAATCAATTTTTTCTAAATTCAAACACGATAAATTGGTCCACTATTACACATACTGTTATTTTTACAGTGGTAGAGCCACGCATTAACTTTTGTTGTTGCATGAATGGACCGGCTCGACCGGGGAAGTATCACGACCTCACAGAATACCGGCGTAAAGTAGAAGTCTAACAAACTTCTGCGTTTCGTCCGGTGAGTGCAGGTAACCGGTGGCCCACACACTCTCCTCCCCCAATTATGGGGAGGGGGCACTCTAAGGGAGGCAACGCATCTGCTAAGCTTCTGGTATTGCGGGAGTTCATGGGCGGCGGTAATCACTTACCATCACGTGAGCCACCTGCACGTTTGCCTCCCTTTTCCTATAAAAAAAAAACTCCAAATTGTAAGACAGTTGGGAGAATTATATTTAAATTTATCCAGCACCACCTTTACCATGCATACCTTAAAATATTAAAAATATGGGTATGCATAGCTTAGAAATTCACAACTTCCCATGCATAAAAATGTATAGCCATGCTGATATTGGCACACAAATATACCACTACTTTTTCTTCTCATGGTGCACACACATAAGAGGCGACTAAAAGCCATATCAATGACTAACGACAGATGATATAACCATCTCGAAAAATCTTCATGACAAAAATCAGCAGATTGGTGACTGGCAGCAGCGTCTAAGGTGCAAGATATCTGGTACTCGGATCGCCTATCCGGTTGCCAAATATGGTGATTATGGCAAACCCATAGGAGGGGCCTCTGTCAACGCATTCGCAATCATGTCTCGGAAACGAAATATTGTTACACTTGACGAGGTAAATGATGCTATGACAAAAATAGTCCAGTGGTTCAATGCTAATAATTTACATTTAAATAGCAATAAGACTAAACGTATAAAATTTTCAACACCTAATATTAAACATTTGGGTGATACTAATGTACTAATAAATGGGGGAGAGTTGAGCTTTGTGGATACAGCTGTTTTTCTCGGAATTACACTTGATGCCAGGCTTCAATGGGGCCCCCATATATCCCAACTTGCGAGTAGGTTAAGCTCTGCAGCATATGCTGTAAGAAAAATAAGGCTCTTAACTGATTTACAAACGGCTAGACTTGTTTATTTTAGTTACTGCCATAGCATAATGTCATATGGTATTCTGCTATAGGGTCTTGCAGCTGACGTAGAAACAGTATTTGTTTTACAAAAGAGGGCCATACGAGCTGTGTATTGTCTAAATTCCCGGGCAACTCTTAGAGAGAAATTTAAAGTAATGAATATTTTAACACTGGCCTCTCAATACATATATGAAAATTTAATGTATGTGCATAAAAACATTAATACTTTTAGCAAAACTTCTGATGCACATAATGTAAATACTAGGAACAAACACAAGCTTGTAACACCGGTTACTAGACTCCATAGAGTAAGTAACTCGTTCATAGAGCGGTGTATACGCTTCTACAACAAAGTCCCGGTAAATGTGCAAAGCCTGTCTATTAACAGGTTTAAGAAATTTATTAAAGAAAAGCTTTATGGGAAGGGTTATTATAATATAAATGAATATATTAATGACAGTAACCCCTGGGAATGAGGTGATCGCTCCCAAGCTATTTCTAGAAAATATCACATTATATTTGTATAATGCATTATATTGTTAAAAATATTGACCAAAAAAGAGGATACCTACGGAGTTTCTTTCGCCTGTTTCTTCTCCGTTAGAGGAACCTCATTACGAAACGATGGTAGATTGAAAATGACGATCGATAAACGAATGTATGTTCTTATGTCGATGAATAAATGATTTGATTTAGATTGTAAGTCAACATTTGTAATACCTTGCACCTGTACAGCTTTCTCTTACCCTTTCCATAGCGTCAGCTGTTAATAATCGAGTATTTTTCGAAATTAGTTATGCCACTTATTTAAAAAAAAAGAATACTTGCAATATTGCTGACAACATAACTAGTATTCATGTTAACCATTCCAACTAAGCTGCAATGCTTATGTTTGGAGTTGGTTCACGGCAATAGTGAAATATATATATATATATGTATGTATGTATGTATATATATATAGATACAAATCCGTAGCCTGTGTATGCAGAGCTCTAAATCTCTTAAATTTCAGTGATTGTGGCCGTCAATCCCAGAGCCAGACATGTTCAAATGATTTAATATGCCCCTGAAAAGTACAGGGTGGGCCTTGAATTAGTTATCATTTGAAAAAATCGTATAAAAAACCATTTAACATATTTCAGAAATCGTTTATTTACGAGAAAGCTAATTATATATATATATATATATATATATATATATATATATATATATATATATATATATATATATATATATATATATAAATATATATATATATATATATATATATATATATATATATATATATATATATATATATATATATATTTCACTATTGCCGTGAACCAACTCAAGCTATAACATTACCGGCAGACAAATAGTGTGAATACTAACAATTGTCAACAATAATACAATGCACAAGCAAAATAACATATATTCGAAACTCTCGATATCTCAATCACGACCTTCGTGCTCCTAATTGCTTGCTTTCAATTAATTCGTCGTATTCCTCCAAGTTCGTAGCACAAACGCGTCGCCGAAACGACCGTCCTCGAAGGTGTCTCGCACAACCTTACGCGCTTTTTGTTCGTCCAAAATGTATTTTAAAAGATATTGAACCGCCTTCATACAAAACAAAATAACTTTCTTAGCTAAAGTTGTTACCTATTAATTTAAATATAAATTAGAATACGCAATACTTACTGATGTGCTTTAATGTGCCTTGAGTGTATAAAATTTTCATTTATTTTTATGATGTAAAAAAAACTGTATATGAAGTGCACCGTAGTAGTTCGATTAAAAATAATGATAAGGACCACAAAAAAATAGTCTGTCAGCATGTAGCCTCTGCGTTGTCTATTGACAGCGTTCCAAAAATGTGAAAAATAGTTTCTTATATGATGCGTACGTCTGCCTTTTGGGCTAATATTGAGATTTCTTACACATCCTGGCCCCTGATAGTCCAAAAGCATATTATTTGAATTTGAATTTTTCAACTTTACGCTCGTGTCGATTGAATATTTTGAAAATAAATAATATTACGTATAAATAAGCAATCAGTGAGAGAGGAATATTTTTATATGAATAAAAGTATATGAAATTATATGAAATTTCAACTTATTTTACAGCTAAATATCATTGAACAAACAGCTAAGTGTCTGCCTAGTGTTTTTCCGCATTCAGGGAGTCACTATGAATCCTATGGGCGTAATGGAACCGTGAACAAATGACTTAGTACAGCTTTTTTTCTAACTATTTTACAAATCCGTAGCCTGTGTATGCAGAGCTCTAAATCTCTTAAATTTCAGTGATTGTGGCCGTCAATCCCAGAGCCAGACATGTTCAAATGATTTAATATGCCCCTGAAAAGTACAGGGTGGGCCTTGAATTAGTTATCATTTGAAAAAATCGTATAAAAAAACCATTTAACATATTTCAGAAATCGTTTATTTACGAGAAAGCTAATTAGTTGTAATTTTTTTTTTTTAAAGTTATTTCGTTTAAATGACCACCGTTTCGGTGTTTGCACTCATTTAAGCGAGTCCTGAAGTTTTCGAATACTATTCTTCAAAGAGACCGCGAAATCGCCGACATCTCTTCGATGATTTTTTCTTTAAGTTGACGCAGTGTATTCGATTTATCAATGTAGACACGACTCTTTAAATAACCCCATAAAAAGAAATCTGCTGGGGATAGATCTAGACTTCTGGGTGGCCATGGCATGTCACCCCGTCTGGATATCAGCTTTTCCGGAACCATGTCTTTGACCACCGGCAAGGACTCGTTCGATGTGTGACACGTGGCTCCATCTTGTTGAAACCATGTGTTACGATTATAGCCAGCAAATTCCAGTAGCATCGGTGCTAAGAACTCCCGTAACATTTTCACATACTCGGCAGAATTAACAGTAACTGAACGGCCTCGAGAATCTTCAAAAAAGTAAGGTCCGATGATTCCTTTTGCTGAAATTGCAGCCCATACAGTTATCTTAGGAGAGTGAAGTGGCCTCTCATGTTTAGCTTTAGGATTTTCGCTGCTCCAATACCTGCAATTCTGTTTGTTTACATGTCCATTTAGGTGGAAATGGGCTTCGTCAGAAAATAAGATGTTGTGAAAATTACTGAAACGAGTTAACATTGTTTCGGCATATGACTTATTTAAATCATTAGGGTTTAGTTCTTGCACTAGCTGGATCTTATATGGATGTAATTTCAAAATACGGCGTAATGATGCGGTGCGGGATAATCCTAATTCAGCCGAACGTTTGCGTGTCGATAAATCTGGATCACGTCGAACAGAAGCGGAAACTTGCTGCACGTTCTCTTCGCTCCGAGAAGTCCGTGGGCCGCCGGTTTGTTTCACATTTAGTGTAGATCCCGTCTCTTCGAACTTCTTCACCCATTTCTTTATTAAAGGAGCACTTGGACACTGACTTAAGGCGTGTAAACCATATTCCACGCGAAATAAGCGTCTCACAGTAATGAGCGAAAAGTCGTTTAAATAAAACTGTTTCACGCAGTAAGCACGTTGCGGCCCCGTGAAGCGATCCATTGCGACTAAATTTCCAAGAAGCGAGCTAGTGCCCCCGCCCGCGCCCGCTCCCCGCGCGGCAATAGTTTGCACGGTAAGTTACATTTAAATGTTAACGAATTCTTGGCCCACCCTGTACTTCATTGTCTAGACCTCTGCACTCCCCAGTTTGGAAAATTGCGGAAAATTATTTTTTAAATGTGAGCATTACCGTTGTTTATTATGGCGATCGATTAATATATTTATATATAAACACGTATATTATTGGCAGTACCAAAATATCTATGAATACTTATTTTTTGCTAATATTCACCAATGGCAATACCAATATACAGATCTTCCAAAAGCGAAGGAGTATGCACGGCTCGTGGCAGTTGGTAAGGTGTTCTTTCTCGGGCTACCCTTTCAAGGACTGTGCGTGAAGAGACAAAACGGATTTGATATTGTCCTACCATTTCCTAACGAATAAAAAAAACTGAATGAAGTCGGAGTAGAAAATTAAAATTAGTAGCAGTAGGCAGAAAAAAGGAAGAGTAGAAGAAAAATAGTGACAGAAAATAGAAAATACTTTTATTTCCGCAAATAAATCGTCTACATTTACAAAGAATTTTAGTACCTATAGATTAACTTGTCGCTCGAAACTATTTAACAAAGAGTATTTCGATGATTGATACGCATTAAAAACCTTAATATTCTAAAATTACATCCTAATATCACAATTATTAGGCGCACAATTTATACTAGTACTAATGTATAAAAATCAAAATCTTGAACCTTTTCATCTATGATTGAACACAGCTTATACGTAACTATATAAAATAGACGAAAACGAAAATCCTGAACTAAACCTATTGTAATTCAGACAAACCCTGTTTTATACTTACACACTATTTGTGTAGTGTCTGTATAAAAATAGTAATAAACTACTTTTAACTTTGTGCCTTAACTAATGATTAAGCACAAAGTTATATTAGCATAAGATCGTATTGTCGTTTCATTTTATATAGGAAGGTTCACAAATTAATACCATTTCCTATTAAGATATTAATGACTGTCTACATAAACTCCTTGCCATAATAACATCTTTTCTAAATTTCAGGCTCCGAGTATGTGAAAAATATTTGAAATTACATAGTTACGAAATGATACTTCGAAGAGTCAATAGTAAACCTTCTCGTAATACTATGCTATTTACGACAATTTTATTCATAGTGTTAGGCACTAATAAAATGTAGTAATACTTATTATCACATCTATTATATCAAATACCTTAATTAACACTATCCCGTAATTCAATTCGGGACATTGATTCAATTTTCTTAGTCAAGAAAATAAACCTTTTAAAATTAAATCAACGCGACATTAAGCAAAGAAGAATATAACATTTACTTTTTGCATCGATCGCAGTACGTGTTGCATTAAATAAATTATAGACAATTTATTAATACTTTATTTGTAACATCAGGTTCCCATGACACACACATTGAGATTGCTAAACATTTATATGTAACATTTAGACACACATTAGGGATACCAGCAGAATATAGGTACAAGTAGCAACAGTCTTATGAGGCACATATTAATATGTGAAAGTATTTAAAAGGCTTTCAGTAGTCTTATTATATCAAGAGAAATATAATTACAACCTATATTTTTAGAATATCAGGTAAGTAGCTTACCTTGGTCATTGAAGATAAAATATATATTTATATCTAACTGCTATGCCAGGCCTAGATATGTGCATAGATGAATACAAATGTTTTTCAAAACATTTTCAGACAATAAATTATTGTTTGGTTTACGCTAATTATATAGTATGTATTTGTACTTTTAATATAATAAAAATAATAAAAATTTACAGCTTCTCGCTATTGGGTCTGCTTTTTCATTGGATTCTGTATTAGAATAAAGGCGATATTTCTTACAATTCTATGCATTTTGATACAAATTCATGTTAGTTCACTCCCTTTAAAATTAAACTGGAGAAAAAGATCAAGATATTATATGTGAAAGAAAGAAGTTGCTAAATCTGGCGAACTTTTACCAATAATTTGAAAATGAATAGAAGCTTAACAATTGCAGTTTACGTCGTTTCAGGTGCACCCAAAAACAGACACAAACGAATATCAAATAAGCAAACAGAAGACTATTTCATACACTATTGTACAGATCCTATTTGCACATTAATTACCACGTAGTTTTGAGCATCTATACTCTTAATTACTTCTTTACACATATCTGTGACTGGCCTAAGAAATAGTTGAGGTAGATAAACACAGATACGTTCTGGAAAATCTGCGAAACCTTAAGTTAAGATATCTTAAACATCTAATAGTTGAATTTTAGTGAGAGGCTCGCTGCGCATTACTGATTTTAACCTATTTATATTATAATTTCACTTCGTACTTCTGTTATTAATCTTAATTAAATTATAAATTGATAAATTATTGGACGTATTTTTTTACCTTCACTGTACAATGTTAAAGGCATTAGTATAGTGCATAGTATAGTGCATTGCGTTATTTTTAATAGTTAGGTTTGCTTTTAGAAATAATATATAAAAAGCCCACAATGCGCAGCCAACCTCGTGATAAAAATATGCAAGATAAATGCAGATTTATTTTAAAATAATTGCTTGAAGTAAAATATCCACTTAATTATTATTTAAAATCGTAGGAACAACGTCGACGGCATACAATAGTGCCAAACATTTAGATATTGGGGCGCAATATTCAATATATTTCAATAATTATAATATATTAATACACAATTACAGATTATTCATAAATTACTCCATAAACGATTATGGGCGATTTTCTATATAAAGATTATTCAGCTTAACACGCACGCACATACAGAGTGAAAGAGACCTTATGGAAAATTTAAAAAAAATGTGGTACAGATAAAATACTATTTATTTATTGGCACACCAATAAATAAATCAACAAATAAATAAATAAAATTTATTAAAAAGTAATCGAAGTACTATATTTTCATAAAAAAATAAAAAGCTTTTCTAGAAAAATTTAATCAATCTGTGATTTATATCCTGATGTTCTTATAATTATTGAATGATTTTGGGTCCAAAGTTAAAAATAGTTGTACATTATGAGGTTAAATTATAAAGTCGCCTTCACTTTTGTATATCTTTAATAGAAAATCCCATGATGAAAAGAGTGTAAAAACATTAGAGGATAATCCTCGTGATTACGCTCCGATTATAAATATATTCACAAATATAAGTATTATAAAAATTGATTTCTATGAGACGAATACTGCCATCAAATAATTAACACATACACGACATATAATAACTGTTTAAATTGAGTTGATTTTTAAATTCCTCTTCATTTTAACAACAAAAAGTTTAGCATGACTTATACGCTTTAAAAATTCAATAAAATTACATCAAAAAGGTGTGGATGGTTATCGTTTTAATGTTTCTTAACTGTATAGCTATGGAAATTCAGTTGGAAGTTGAAATATCTTCCGGTAGATGTCGCCAACACCCTAAGAGTCACAAATAGATTTAAAATTTCTACTGATACGAGTAGGACACGGTGGCTCAAAGGTAAGAGCGTCGCCACGGTACGACAGAGGTCGCGGGTTCGTGTCCCACCCATGTAAATTTTTAAAATTTCTCTTTAATTTAATAATTGTTTATTAAAAATACGGTGGTAATATAGATGCCGATGAATAAAAGTTACGAGTGGCTTAACTCAACTTTATCCACTAATTAAATCGTGGACGCCAGTAATGAGCACATTGACGCCGTGTAAAACAGTAAGACTAATGTCTTTCTGCATCGGTATTGGCTCTTTACCGTGTGTTTTAAGATGAGCTTTCAAAGCCGCGGCTTTTCTAAACGACTGACCACAGGTGTTGCAAACGAATGGACGCTCACCGGTGTGGCAACGAATGTGAGAAACGAGGTCTTGACGCTGAACGAATGCCTTCTCACAATGCGAACACTGATAGGGTTTCTCGCCTGTGTGAATCCGTCGATGATTCTTCAACGTTCCAGAGGCTCTGAACTTCATGGGACACAGGTCGCAGGCGTAGGGCCGCTCCCCAGTGTGAATGCGACGGTGTTTCACCAGAGAGCTCGAAGTGGTGAAACCGTTGCCGCAGTCATCGCAAACGAATGGATGAGCGCCACTGTGCTTCCGGTTGTGAGCGACCAGTTCACCTTTTGAAACGAATCTGGTAAAAGAAAACATTATCAAATTTGTAACGAATCATCTTTAGTTGACAAAAAAGAGCTAAGTTTAAATATTAAAAGATTTTTTCGATTTGAGGACCTTCGTGGACGAGTGGCGTACCATGGTTTTCGTGGTGACGCCAACTGAGCAGTCCCGGGTTCGGAATCCCGGTCGGGTCAATGTAGAAAACACTATTTCTACATTTTCTCGAATCTGGGTGTTTGTGGTACCGTCGGTTTTTCTTTTTTTTTCCATAATACTAAGCTACTTGCTTACTTTGAGATCTGAACAATGTATGTAATGTTGTCCCTGTATATGTCTCGACATGAAGAATAGAAACACAAATCTATAGACCAAAACTGCGTCCGCAAAATTCCGCCTTTCTATTACTATACACAAGTAGTGCACAAGTGAAAGAACTATAGACTAGCGAATGGAAATAACTGAAAAAGTTACTTGGATGCGTTGTACGATTAGAATGTTGAAGAAACTCAATATTTTGTTGGATTCGACTTCAAGGACATTAGACTAATAAACAAATACTAGACGCGGCAGCGAAGTGAAGAATGAGCATCCACCACATAGTTTTTAGTCTCGCCGCTTATATGAATGTAGGACATTAATGTTAATTTTTTACTTGTACTGAAATTTGTATGTTACATATGGTTTTAGCGTAAGAAAATATCGCACCCTTTTTTCGTGGCTACATTCTTCTTTCTTCTTTACAGCCTGTCAAAAATCCACTATTGAACACATGCAAATGAATGCAATTGTCATGTAAAGTAATTTAATTGCATGCGGAATAATTTTTTTAGAATTAATTTTTATAATTACATGTGTATAAAAACAAGACCTTCAGTGAAAGAAGTGACAAGAAACTCAATTGTTTTTTATAACTATATTTCCATTTATTATTATTAATTTAGTTTATTAAAAGAATAATTAGTATATAATTTTTAATTAACATCCCAACCAATACAGAGTACAACAGCTTGTTAGATAAAATGTTTATATCATAACTATAAACTATTTTTGTTATTGAATGATGTCAACAAATTCAAATAACTTTGATTTTGTTGATACTTTGATACAGCTAAAAAAGATATATGAAATATAAAAGCTAAAATTTATAATGACACACAGAAAACCCCATTTTAATTTATAAATTTACTATAATAATATTAGAGATGCAACAGATATCCGGTATCCAGCCTATCCGGCCTTGTTTTAACTATCCGGCCGGATGCCGGATAGTAATATTAAAAAAAATCTCATTATTTTACACAAGGCAAATCATACTCCAATAGGTTATGGACACCGTTTATTTTTATAATCGCACATCAAAAATGTTTGTTTTATTAATTATGACTTTAATACTCAAAATTAACAAGTGGCAAATTGTGATGAACAAATACCAAATTTTTTGGTAAGAGGCGACTTCACTTGGCTTCGTATACGAGACCAGCTTCCGAAAATTGCCTTTCGCTGTAAACGCTACTGCCAGGTGCTAAAAGATAAATTCTAGCAATCCTTGACAACTGCGGGTACTGATTTAGATTAACTGACCACCAAATGTATGGGTCGTGATTGCGATCGATTCGAGAGGTCTTTAAAAAAAAGTCTTGTTTTTCTTTATCGCGACAATCACTACTATTATCCTTTGCCACTACATTGAAACAGATCCAAAAAGTGTCATGATGATATATGTATATATATATATATATATATGTATGTATATATATGTATATATATATGTATATATATATGTATGTATATATATATATATATATATATATATATATATGTATATATATATGTATATATATGTATATATATATGTATATATGTATATATATATATATATATAAGTACATATATATGTACATATATATATATATATATATATATATATATATATATATATATATATATATATATATATGTATATACATATATATATATATATATATATATATATATATACAATAAATGTGTTATGATGAATGTAAACATTTGTACTTGAATTGTGGATGTTTATATATATATATATATATATATATATATATATATATATATATATATATATATATATGTATATATATATATATATATATTTATTGGGATTCAAACCCCTAACCCACAATGACGAAAAGCAGGGTCAATATTGATTAGGCTATAGGGTCATCAAAACTTTTTATAATAAAATGCTTGGTCCCTTGACATTTGTCTATAAATGGTTTGCATTGTATTATAATTGCATATACTTAATAGACATACTAGCTTTGTAATGAAAATTGATAAATACCTGTGATCACAATTTTCACACTTGAAAGGTTTCAAACCTTGGTGTCGTCTCATATGCTGGGCCAGGTTATTTTTTTGACTAAAGCCCTTGCCACATGCCGAGCACAAAAATGGTTTCTCTCCAGTGTGAGTCCTAATATGATCCCTCAGTGTTGACAGCATGTAAAATCCTTTATTGCAAGTTTGGCATATATGCATTTTTTCCAGTTTATGCGCTTCTCTGTGACTATTTAAGCTTTGTTCTGTTGCAAAAGCTTCTGAACAATATTCACAATTATAGCCAGTTTCTTTTGTATGGGCTGATAGTATATGATTGTCTAAATGTTTTTGATGTTGAAATTCTCTCTTGCATATATTGCATACATACTTTATTTTTGCTTTTAACTCATGTGTTTTCAAATGTGCAATGTAAGAAGGCTTTCTTGTAAATCTTCGCATACACATTGAACAGTGAAACAGCTCAGATGGGTCATAGTTTTCAAGTCTATGTTTCCGTTGATGCATTTTATACTTTCTCATAGTACTAAATTCAATATTGCATTTTTGGCACTCTGTTTTACTTTTATTTGCATTATTTTCAACCGTTTTCAAATCACATGTCTTAGTTATAACAGTTACTGAATTTGCACTACAATTATTATCTTCTAAATGTATCTTATACATGGCATAATTGTCAAAAATTGATCCACATTTACACTTTGTTTTGTTTAAACTTGAATCTTTTTTTACAACCTCTTCTTTTTCTTTAGTACTTTCCAATGGACTTGGCACGCTTACAGTATTCTCAGTGAAGTCAACAAAGTCTCCTTCATTTTGTAATTCATCTTTTGTATCCTTAAAGTCATTAATTCCATTGTCATTATCTAATGCACTGTTAGTGTAAAGGGACGTGTTTTCTGGATACTCCGAATAGTTTAAAATATTCTCTGATATAGTAATGTCTTTTATAAGTGTATAACTGTGGCTAGTTAATACATGAGATTCAAGTAAAAGTAAATCAGAGAATTTTTTTGTACAAACACTACACTGATACGGTTCATCCATACAAAGCTTATGAACTGATTTTTCTTTAAAAGGTGATTTTGGAATATCAAATCGTTCACAATCTTCAACTTTGCTTTCCGTGTAATAAGTGTCATTTAACGAGCCCTCAGATTGAATACAACGCTTTTTAAAAAGATCAAACTTATGAATAATTATATAGCAGTCCTCACAAACTTGTTTAGAATATGTATCACTCATAGAAATGTAAAGATTTAAAATAAAAGAAAGAACCTCGGCTATTGTTCTATCATCACTTTCCATTTTACTCGATAATAGCCGCATATTTTTCCCCTCTTCGAGGCATACTCTACATATGACATCCACTTTATCAACGTTTAAAGAAATATCCACTTCCATTTTTATTATTGTAAATCAACTGAGTAAAGTACGCAAAAAAAAACTATATCAACAAATTATTCAAACGTAAATCTACTGTTCAAAGAGTATAATAATAAACGGACAGCTACTGCTCCTGGCTAGTGCCAAAGAGTATGTAATCCCTTCGTGCAGGCGCTGTATAGTAGAAAACCCAGTGTCAGTCAGTGTCAATAAACAGTGTCATAATTCTTCTTTCTGTATCTTACTTTTATGACCCACTTCAAATAAAGATTATAAAACAAATGTAGTGTATAAGTCAAGCCAGTCAGTGTCAAAAGAATGTCAACAAGTATCTATGAAAGTCAATGTTGCCAAGATAGAAATGTTTGCGCTGTACAACTTATTTTGAAAGCCAATGTGTACGAAGATTGATTTCATGAAACGACGAAATTTTGCCCGGGGCTATTCAGAAGCATCTCTCTTTACGCCTGCATGCCAATGCCATCCAATCGGAGTGAAGGCAGGTGGTGCGGAGTTGCGTAGACATCTGGGGAAGTAAAAGACAAGTGGAAAGATAAGGCCTAACGCATGCATTTTACAGTGGTAGAGCCACGCATTTGTTGTTGCATGAATGGGCCGGCTTGACCGGGAAAGTACCACGACCTCACAGAATACCGGCGCGAAGTAGAAGACTAACACTTCTGCGTTTCGTCTGGTGAGTGCAGGTAACCAGTGGCCCACACCCCCCCCCCTCCCCCAATTCTGGGGGTGGGGGGCCTTGTAAGGCCGGCAACGCATCTGCGATGCCTCTGGTATTGCGGGTGTTCATGGGCGGCGGTAATCACTTACCATCGCGTGAGCCACCAGCTCGTTTGCCTCTCTTTTTAAAATAAAAAAAAATGTGAGCCGTCATGGGACGCCTGGCAGATGTGAAATATCGTGTGTGTACAAGTAATATGCATAAAAGATAATATTATTACAGGAATGAAAAAATGAAGTACTAAGAAAATACTAATGAAAAAATGAAGTACTACGAATTTCTTACAGAAAATGGTAACTTTATTTAATAAGCATTTATTTACATTTGATATAAAAATTCGATATTAATATCAAGTGGCCACAATTTAAATATTTTCTCTCTCTCTCTCTCTCTCTCTCTGTGACTTCAGTTATAGTTATATTCGATGTTTCCTCTGCCGGTATTACTGTGACGATTGGTCGATAATAACTAAACTACGTTACAAAAGTCCCGTAGTAGTAAAGTCCCGTTGTCCCGAAAATATCTTTGGTGGAAGGTGGGTCATAGGGACTTAATTGTCTAGACTTGACCTCTGTCTACCCCTGTATTGGGAATTGCGTGAAGATATTTATATATTTATTTATTACGTTACAAAAGTATTGGATGAAACATTATCAAGATAACTCACAATTACAGCATCTATATTTGTTCCATATTTGGTAGTAGATTCTTTTGGATTGTTGTTGATTTGCAATTGAAATTCTTTTTGAAGAAATGTCATTAATGGCATTGATTCAGCTCTTGCAAATTTACATTAAAATCTCCAGCTAATTTTAATGGTAGTTTATATTTATTCGTTTTAAAAATTATTGAACCTTTTTGGCTATAAGGAAATGACCTTTCATGTAAAATGAAATCTTAATATAATTTACATAGTCACTAATATGAATAATATGAATATAATTAATTAAATATAAAAAGGGATTTTAGTGTTTAATTATAAACCTTAAATCTCAGGTAATAGGGTGTAAATTAGTATACCTTTGTATAGCCACGGCATGCGTCGCCACGCCAGAAATCGGTTTTACGTGCGGCTATAGATGTTTCACATCAAAAATGCAGTGGCTTGTTAATAGTAACCAATGGGGAGCATTTTACGATGATGTTCAAAAACTTGTTGGTATAGCTAATGGTATCAGAATGTCTCTTAAATCACATGACGGCACTAAACTGCTTACCAACAAGCAAGATGTTCTCAATCGTAGGGAAGAGCACTTTAACAACTTACTCAATGTGGACCGGGCTCTTGCTCTCCCGAACCTTGCAGACCTCGCAAACATCAGCTCGATGTCTGCATTGCCTACGATTAATGAGTTGAACAGTCCGCTGTCTCTGCATGAGGTCATCGTTGTTGTACAGCAACTAGACATCAACAAAGCGGTCGGCGTTGACTATGTATGAAGTATGGTGGCTCAGAATTGCAAATTGGAAATTGAAATTGTTGAAAAAAATGGAAATTGTTCTTTTTTTTATAGGGAAGGGAAGCGAACGAGCAGGTGGCTCACGAGATGGTAAGTGATTACCGCCGCCCATGAGCATCCGCAATACCAGAGGCATAGCAGATGCGTTGCTGGCCTTTGAGAAAGGTATAGGCTCTTTTCTTGAAGGTCGTATCGGTCTGGAAAAACCGCTGACGGCAGCACATTCCATAAAGTGCATGTGCGTGGCAGAAAATTCCGCGAAAAATGCACTGTGGTGGAATGCCAAGCATCAAGATGATGTTGATGGAATTTTTGACTATGCCGTAAGGTTCAATGGTGAAATTAAACGGCTAAACAATTCCTCAGAGCACTCCCCGTAGTAAATCTTGTAAAAAATGCAAAGAGATGCAACATGTCTTCGTAATGCCAGGGGATCTAGCCTATCAGATAGAACATGGTCGTCGACGATTCGAGCCGCTCTTCGTGGGGATACGGTAAAATGGAAGGAGCTGACACTGGGATGGCCCCGCCCAGAGATGCGAACAGTACTCCATGTGCGGCCGAACCTGCGCCTTATAAAGTTGCAGGCGGTGGGCCGACATGAAGTACTGTCGTGCTCTTCTGATCACGCCAATTTGGCCTTCCCTTCGAAGTGACCACGAAACTGAACGTCGCTCGATATGTCGACGCCAAGGATTCCGATACTGGCTGAGGCAACTAGGGGAATGCTCTCAAAACGAGGTGATACGACGAAGGATTTCTTTTTAGCGGTAAACGCGCAAACTTGTGTCTTTTTAGGGTTGAACTGGACTAAATTAAGTCGGCCCCAGTCCGAGATTTTGTCCAACAAAATCTCGACTTCAGACACAAGTTAGTTCTGGTACTCGTCGACGTATTCCCAAGAAAAATTGGCACGGCCGGTGTTTAGAGCATCACCAGTACTGTCGTCTGCATAGCAATGTATATTACTTACAGGGTTGGCGATAGCACACAGCCTTGTGGGACACCAGCGTTCACAGACTTGGAGTCCGAGCAGTCCGAGTGTCTGTGAGAAAACTAGTGACCCAATTGCAATATTTCTCTTGAAGCCCATATGATGGAAGCTTCGAGAGAAGTGCTTTGTGGCACACCCGATCCAAGGCTTTTGCTATATCCAAACTACCAGGGCCTCCCCCTTGCTCTCTACTGCCTCCGCCCATCGATGAGTGAGGTACACAAGAAGATCACCAGCTGAGCGACCCCGATGGAAGCCGTACTGGCGGTCACTAATCAACTGGAGCGGTCGGCGGTGAGCTCCCCCTGTCATCGAGAGTCGATTTGGACGCAAAAAGAGAACCTAGAAGATCGGCTTTCTCTTTTGCGTCATGGGCCAGCGAGTTGTTTTCTCTGTGCAGAGATGGTAATGATGGCTGACTGAAATTTGCGTTCTGTCCCTTGGACAGCCTCGCCAAGGCTGTCCAAGGGACAGAACGCACAGGTTCCCGAAAGAAGACGAACCAGTTGCTCGCCAATTCTGCCAATGTGCTCGAACTTTGCCCCAGCAACTACTATTTTGAAGGACCTGGCGGCAGAGTTATACTTCTTTGTTCGCTCGAATGTGGGACGAAGAGCGTGTCCCTGATGACTTTAAAGTCTCTTGTATGTGTGGTTCCCGGCAAGGTTTTCGCTCAAATTTTACTTATCCGGTTGACGCCTTTGTCTGAACACGTTTTGCCCGAAATCCAGGCTGGCTTCCAGTCTAATCGGGGCACACGTGAGGCTATTTTCTCTATGCGCCAACTTCAAGAGAAAAGTCGAGAGCATGTTCAACCAACCTCCCCACACTATAAGTGAGCTGCCCTCATGCTTTGATTATATTTTACCCATATTAAACCCAACATAAAGTATGTTTTAACCAAAAAGGATTGTCATTAATTAAAGTGTCTACTATTATTTTAAATTTCTCCACAGACCGAGCTTGAACCACTAAAAAATCTGAAAACGAACAAATTAATAATAAAATAAATGTTGCCTTATGTTCCATTTTTAATTAAAGGTCCAATTAAAAAAGTAACATAACTGGCGAATCTTTGAAGAAATATTATGAAAAATAATGGTTTTTTTATGTATTCCGCTAACATGCCATTGTGTGCATATTTACGCCCATCTTCAAAAATTTACCACTTTTTTAATAGAAAAGGGAGGCAAACGAGCAGGTGGCTCACGTGATGGTAAGTGATTACCGCCGCCCATGAACACCCGCAATACCAGAGGCATAGCAGATGCCCCCCCCCCCCCAACCAGAATGGGGGAGAGGGTGTGTGGGCCTCCGGTTACCTGCACTCACCACACGAAACGCAGAAGTTTGTTAGACTTCTACTTCACGCCGGTATTCTGTGAAGTCGTGGTACTTCCCCGGTCGAGCCGGCCCATTCATGCCACAACAAAAGCTGATGCGTGGCTCTACCACTGTTAAAACAACCACTACGTTATAACCACCTCAAGACAGGGATCACAGTATACTATTATCACAAGCACCTATTCCTGGGCAAAAACACTATATATTTTTATGGAAAATAATAATAGGAAAAATTGTGAACACATACACAAAGCTCAAGTGTTTGTTTGAGCTTTGATGCGAGCTTTCTTAGGGCATATTGTTCTGTAGGTGCGAGTGTAATGACTGTATGTTAACAACGGAAATCTTTATCTTTAAGGCGTTAAGGATAGGCATAAGGATAATTAGGTATAAAATAAAATTATTGAATGCTTCATTACTATTTATTGCTTTATATATTCTGCGCTTAGCTGTAATTATTTGTAGAGATTTCATTAATTTAAAATTACAAACAGATATACTATAAGGTAATGAACACACTTGTTTGCGACGAAGGGAGCTTTTAATTAGTAGCCAACCAATGGCAACATAAGATAAAACCAATGATTAAGGCTAAGGAAGTTTTGTGAAACGGGGATAAAAAATATTTTATTACTTAAAGTAAATTATATAGTAAAATATATGGTAAAAAAAAACTCCGCCCAACTTACGTCCACAAATAGTAATGTAAATATAATGTTCAAGTATAAATGGTAATGATGAACCTAGATTATAAATAAATAAGTACTTTAATACCCAGGTTTCTATAACGTATGAGGAAAATGTGCAAATCGAAGCAGACCAGACTTACCCTCAACTTCAATGTATTTTCTTTTTGTAATGTTCTTATTATTTATACATATAAATAAAATTGGAGTGTCTGTAATATTGAAATAACCCTTTTTTACTTTACTACATCTATATCAAAATATATACGGTACATAGCAAAAAAAAACATTTTTTTACAACTTTTGTCTGTCTGTCTGTCTCTTTGTTCCGGCTAATCTCTAATGTGGCTGAAACGATTTTGACGGGACTTTCACTGGCAGATAGCTGATGTTATAAGGAGTGACTTATGATACTTTTAATTTAGAAAAATAATTAGGGGTCCGCGTCAAATGTTAATGTTAGGAGGAGACGTGCTCCCCAGGTCACGATCACCCGACCTGGCGGGTAGCAACCCTTTTCCTGCATCACATCATCCGCTACAGTTGGCTTGGACATAAAGACGGCGACGGGCTCACCACCTGTCACGTTGTTCCGAAAATATCTTCGGTGGAAGGTGGGTCAAAAGGACTTAATAGTCTAGACAAGACCTCTGTCTACCCTTGTATTGGGAATTGTGTTAAGATATTTTTTGTGTTAATTGTTAAACCGCGGGAGACAGCTGGTATTATTATTTATTTTTAATGCTCCTTATCCATATCCATTATCTGATTTAGATGAAACTTAGTGTGAACAGTTAACCAAAATTCAGTTCCATAATATCATATACGAGTATACTAAGAAATAGTATTAGAATAATTGGAGCAGAACATGAGTATCCTGATATTCATAAACCGACTAAGACAAATTAATGTGAACATAGTTACTTAAATGTGAAATAAAAATGTTGAGTAATAATTTCTTTTCTGATATTAAGTTTGCAATTATACCGTCCAACAAAAACCATTGCAAAATGAACAATATTAATTTATCATCAGTTAGAATATTAATAACACAGGAATAAAAATTAATTAAAAGCGCAGTAAAAGGGCTTACCATTATTTATTTTCTAGAAAATATTGCATTCACTTATGCCGCTATTATACGGTCAGTTCCAGGTCAGAGATAATAAATAAATGTTATAAAATAATCTTACAATTAAAGTTTTATTTAAACTGTCTATGCTGTTGATCTTCGAGGAGTTTTTTAGTCTGAAGTCATAGAGAATCGTAGGTGTAATATCAGATCATTATTCATATCAAATTTTAACACTGGAAGCGGAGAATAATTACAATGGTTTAAGTAACCTTTCAATTAAAATTAAAATTTGTACTATTTAGCAAAAAGAATATGAATGGTTTCTTTATTTTGCGATTGAAAGAGGACAAACAAAAATAAGTTTTGCAAACTTCAATGATCTAATCATATCTTATAAAGTACCAGTTTACTATAATTTTTAATAAAAAAAAATCTTTTAAATAACATTTTTATAAAATGTTAGAGGTATTCCTGTAAATTTGGAATTACTGTTTAAAATTAGTATCGTTATTTAACTTGTAATGCAGCTAGACGTTTCTTGAGATCCAACAAAATGTTGACTTCGGGCTGCCACACGGTCTTGTCTTTGGTGGAGGTCTTCAGTTTTCGAACTTTGTCACCCTGTAGACACATATTTATTATTACAAATTAAAGTCACTATAGCCAAGTGGTTGGGTGATAGGAATTCGACTCAAGACTCGCAAGTTCGTACCTATGATTTTTTAAACTTATGTACGATGTATATCGTTGGTTTGGACATAAAGACGACAACGGGCTCAATACCTGTCACGTTGTACCAAAATGGTCTTCGGTGGAAGGTGGGTCTAAAGGCTCAATTGTCTGGACCTCTGTCTACAATTGTATCGGAAATGGCGTAAAGATACTTTTTTGATGCTAACTATAATTTGATGCACACATTATTATTAAAAAACACATAGAGTAAGATTTTCATTACTTCTTTTTTGTTTTATGACCTCTTGATGAATCATTTTTATTACTTAGAATGATACCGAGTTCCTTTGGACACTAAGACGACAATAGACTTACCAGCTGTCACATTACCTAAAAAAGGCTTCAGTGAAAGGTATGTCGTGAGGACTTAATTGTCTTGTGAGTGTATGACATATTATAGTTGAAGCAACAAACACTCTAAATTATAAGCTGGTAATTATCAGTTTAACTTTACTACAGATATCTATTTTTTGAAACAGGTGTTGAGATCCTCGCAGTTTTTATGTACAAGCCAACGATATAAATCATACGTAAGTCGTTGAAAAAACCCATTGGTACGAGCCTACCATCTGGGAATCGAACTCTTCACTAACGTCATTATTATCATTTTACGATTAATATCATTATTTTTACTACTAATATGCTATTTTTAATAAAAGTTTTTTTTTTCTACAAGTTGATTATTCATATCTTTAAAATTGGTAAAAATCTGTTACCCGTTTCTTGATAACAATTACTACTAGTAGATTTTATACACCAAATAGGATAGGTATTGTTAGTTTCCAGAACGATGTACCTTACAATCAAGAATAATTGTAATTTCAATAGAAATACCGAAACTGATAAGAAATTGAAGAAAATTCTTGTTCCGACTGCAGCACTGAATAAAAGAGAGCGTCATACAGTCAATACTGGCTCGTTTATTTTATAAACTATTAAAAATAATTAACGACCTGTTCGGCAATAGCCTTTTCTAAGCTGGCAATACTGTCGCTACCGCTGTTCGTACTTGGTGCGTTATTGGTCTGCGCCTGCGCTGCAGCCAGCTGCTTCTTTAATTGCAATAACTTGTCCACTTCCGGTTGCCAAACACTCTTGTCCTTTGTCGACGCCTTTAGTTTTCTTACTTTATCGCCCTGAAATAAATTATGTACAGTAAATAGTAGTAACAATGTAAAGTACCACGGTGATCAAGCTTGTCTCAAAGTTAATAGTTAACTAACTAAATAAATAATGATTTTTTTTATAGTCTACATCTTTGGGGTGGTGTTTGGGAATCGAAGCTGGGACCTCTGAGCTGGCGACACCTTGAAAACTGGTGTATACGCCACTAGTCCACGTTGGTCGCAATTTCCACATTTCGTTAGAATTTTAAGATACAATATAAATAAACATCATAAAACTACGAACATCTAAAGTATTATTTTTTTTTTTATATTAAGTATATATTTTATACCTGTTCGGTCACAGCTTTCTCCAAGCTGGCAACACTATTACTAGAAGGGGCCTCAGGTGTCGCCTTGGCTGTCTCCAACTGCTTTTTCAAATCTAATAACTTGTTCACTTCGGGTTGCCAAACTGATTTGTCTTTTGTCGATGCCTTGAGTTGCCTCACTTTGTCACCCTAAAACAAATTTTACATTGCCCTTTATAATACACATAGTTATGGCAGAAATATAAATTGTTATTACAATATATGTAATCCCGTTCACAATTGGTCTAAGTGGCAAAATAGTGAAAGTGCCACGGTACGGCATTGGTCTAAGGGTTCTAATCTCGCCCGTGTCAGTTGCACCCGTGTCAGTTGAAATTTTAAACATTTTTTCTCTTCAATTTAAACAGTGATAACTTACGAAACCCTGTAGAGTTATACAGGATTAGAACTATTGACCTTATATACTAGAAAACGTGGAAAGCTCACTTATAAGCATTGTTATTTAACAATATATTTATAATCAGGGACTCGGCAGTTTATTTCGGGGGTAAATTGAAAATAACGTAACACCTTCGAATGTTTTTGAATACTCACTTGCGCTGCAACTGCGGCTTCTAGCTCTGCAACGGTTGCTTTTGCGGCTGACTTAACGTCCCCGTTTTGCTGTAAAACCAAAATTTAGATAAATGCACAGGTGTATAACCTAACTTCTATTTTTTTTAACTATCCATACACGTTTCGTGCTGGTACGTTTACCAACTATTACAAAATAAAATTTAATACACAACTTGGTCGATGATGATAAAAAAATTGTCAGTAAAGTGGTAATAAAATTAAATATATTATGTATGATTATTTTTATCCATGGTCGACAGACGCCTAGTATCTACTGTCATTGTAATTTATTTAATTTATTGAAGTTTTTTTTCGCCATGCGATTTTCAAAGATTTTTTCCCAAGTAAACTCTTATGGAAACTACTATAAGTAACAATTTAATTTATTAAAAAGTAAATAAAATAAATAAATATATATCTTCACGCAATCCCCAATACAGGGGTAGACAGAGGTCTAGTTTAGACAATTATGTCCCTTCGACCCACCTTCCACCGAAGATATTTTCGGGACAACGTGACAGGTGGTAAGCCCGTCGCCGCCTTTATGTCCAAGCCAATGATATTCGTACATAAGTTTTTGAAAAACCCATTGGTACGAGCCAGGCACTTGGGGATCGAACTCGGGTCTCTTGACTCGAAATTTCGACCACCCAACCACTCGGCTATCGTGATTTATTAATAAGTAGTAACTTTAGTTTATATTTTCTATCTGCATCTACTTCATTTTTTCTCTGCATCACCCTTTAGCTAGACTGGCAGAGAATGCCTCAGGCATTAAGTCCGCCTATATGTATAGATCATTTATGTGTATGAAGTGTTAATAAGTATAAGACAAGTACATTGTCTAGATGTAAAGTGTTTGTTGACTGAACCCAAACAAACTATGCTATGAAATATTGGATACAATTTTTTTATTGGTGCCATTTAAGCTCATGTTGGCGCAACTAAGAGCTACTGATAATTGAATGGTCGTTATCCAGGTAAATTTAAAGTTGTTTTAATTAATTTTCAGCGTCACTCACTGATATTACACTCACCTTCGCCCTGTGGATCGTGACACTTGGCGATCTGTTCTCTCTGGCTACCCCGTCAGGGATTGTGCGTAAAGATAAGTAAGTAAGTAAGTACCTTCGCCCTGTCGCTCTGCGTGCCGGCGTATTTCGCCCGAAGTTTCTCCAGTAGCTCGGGTTCTATTTTAGCAAATAGCGGCTCCGGTTTTCCGATGACGTGTCCCGTTGGTAGATATTGTACTAGCGATGGATTCCTATACAATGTTATAATTATAAGTAGTAGTTATAATTATGTTTGTATTCAAAAAAATTATCTATAATGAGAATTTTATCATGTTAAAACAGACGGCATAGATAAAGTTATTATTTAATTAATTTATGTATGCCAAATGTGTAAAAGGTCAAGATTGATTACATTTAAACATTAACACAGATGAAACTAAAAACATAGAACACGTCAGCTGTAATAGAGACAACTTCAAAATTGTATAAAATTTTATTGTGTAGGCTTATCACCATATGCCCAGTGCATACCGATTTTGATTTTTTATTTATGTTTAAAATGTTTTCTCAATAACTTATGTACGATTAACATCGTTGGGTGGGACATAAAGATAGCGACATGCTTATCATCTGTCACGTTTCGGTGAAAACTAGAAATTAATTGTCTAGACAAGTTTTATATATGTAATTGTTCAGAAATGCGTGAAAATAAAAAAACATGACTGTCACAATAACAATAGCAGCAGTAGTCAAAGTCACTTTTGTTGGATGGTCGGAATTTCGAGTCAAGAGACCCGAGTCTGATCCCCAGGTGACAAGCTCGTACCAATGGGTTTTTCAAAAAACATATATACGAATTATATTCTTGGCTTGGAATTATACTCGGCGAATTATATTCTGGCGACGGGCTCACCACCTGTCACGTTGTCCCCGAAAATTTCATCGCTGGAAGGGACCAAATTGTCTAGACTAGACCTCCGTCTACCCCTGTATTGGGGAGTAGCGTGAAGACAGGAGGGACGCTCACGCCGGGTTGATGCGCAGCGCGGCGGCGGGCAGCGCGAGCTGCGCGCGCAGTCGGCGGCCGGCGTGCGGCAGGAAGGGCGCTAGCAGCGCGCACAGCAGCGCCACCACCTGGCAGCACAGCCCTATCGCGCTCGCGCCGCGCCCCCTGCACATAATTTTTTTTTGGTTAAAAGAATACTAGCAATGCCGAATAACATTACTAGTATTCCCGTTAACCACTCCAATTAAGCTGCAACGCTTGTGTCTGGAGTTGGTTTACGTCAATAGTCGAATGGCGGGGCCCGAACCTGCGACGTCATGTTTCGCAGTCCGCACCCTAAACCATTAGGCTATTGCCGCTCTAATTCATCCTTCATGTCAACCCTTATTGCATGCAAAACATTTATTCACGTACGTACATAACGGATAATTAGAGTACATTGTGGTGTGCAGACCTTTCCAGTGTAAGGGAGGGTTCAATACATATACAGATAGATACGGACCACATCACATTTATTGTTCTGATTCCAAAGGCTAAAGCGCTTGTGTTATAGAGTCAGAAACAACGAATGTATCACCAAAAAAAAAAGTGAAACCAAAACCACAAAAGAATAGCTTCATCAATGACGTAATAACTAAAGGATTGTGAACAGTGACGCTCCTCATACTCTGCCGCCGTGGGCATAGCCCACAAAGCTTTAGGGTAAACTCGCCTAAGACACTATAAAATTTATTTTAAAAACTAACTTATTTATTGAAAATTTTAGTCGAGTGGTAGGGTAATCGGAATTCGAGTCAAGAGACCCGAGTCTGATCCCCAGATGACAAGCTCGTACCAATGGGTTTTCAAAAACATATATACGAATTATATTCTTGGCTTGGAATTATACTCGGCGAATTATATTCTGGCGACGGGCTCACCACCTGTCACGTTGTCCCCGAAAATTTCATCGCTGGAAGGGACCAAATTGTCTAGACTAGACCTCCGTCTACCCCTGTATTGGGGAGTAGCGTGAAGACAGGAGGGACGCTCACGCCGGGTTGATGCGCAGCGCGGCGGCGGGCAGCGCGAGCTGCGCGCGCAGTCGGCGGCCGGCGTGCGGCAGGAAGGGCGCTAGCAGCGCGCACAGCAGCGCCACCACCTGGCAGCACAGCCTATCGCGCTCGCGCCGCGCCCCTGCACATAATTTTTTGTTTCAAAGAATACTAGCAATGCCGAATAACATTACTAGTATTCCGTTAACCACTCCAATTAAGCTGCAACGCTTGTGTCCGGGTTGGTTTACGTCAATAGTTGAATAGCGGGGCCCGAACCTGCGACGTCATGTTTCGCAGTCCGCACCCTAAACCATTAGGCTATTGCCGCTCTAATTCATCCTTCATGTCAACCCTTATTGCATGCAAAACATTTATTCACGTACGTACATAACGGATAATTAGAGTACATTGTGGTGTGCAGACCTTTCCAGTGTAAGGGAGGGTTCAATACATATACAGATAGATACGGACCACATCACATTTATTGTTCTGATTCCAAAGGCTAAAGCGCTTGTGTTATAGAGTCAGAAACAACAAAAAAAGTGAAACCAAAACCACAAAAGAATAGCTTCATCAATGACGTAATAACTAAAGGATTGTGAACAGTGACGCTCCTCATACTCTGCCGCCGTGGGCATAGCCCACAAAGCTTTAGGGTAAACTCGCCTAAGACACTATAAAATTTATTTTAATAACTAACTTATTTATTGAAAATTTTAGTCGAGTGGTAGGGTAATCGGAATTCGAGTCAAGAGACCCGAGTCTGATCCCCAGATGACAAGCTCGTACCAATGGGTTTTCAAAAACATATATACGAATTATATTCTTGGCTTGGAATTATACTCGGCGAATTATATTCTGGCGACGGGCTCACCACCTGTCACGTTGTCCCCGAAAATTTCATCGCTGGAAGGGACCAAATTGTCTAGACTAGACCTCCGTCTACCCCTGTATTGGGGAGTAGCGTGAAGACAGGAGGGACGCTCACGCCGGGTTGATGCGCAGCGCGGCGGCGGGCAGCGCGAGCTGCGCGCGCAGTCGGCGGCCGGCGTGCGGCAGGAAGGGCGCTAGCAGCGCGCACAGCAGCGCCACCACCTGGCAGCACAGCCCTATCGCGCTCGCGCCGCGCCCCCTGCACATAATTTTTTTTTGGTTAAAAGAATACTAGCAATGCCGAATAACATTACTAGTATTCCCGTTAACCACTCCAATTAAGCTGCAACGCTTGTGTCTGGAGTTGGTTTACGTCAATAGTCGAATAGCGGGGCCCGAACCTGCGACGTCATGTTTCGCAGTCCGCACCCTAAACCATTAGGCTATTGCCGCTCTAATTCATCCTTCATGTCAACCCTTATTGCATGCAAAACATTTATTCACGTACGTACATAACGGATAATTAGAGTACATTGTGGTGTGCAGACCTTTCCAGTGTAAGGGAGGGTTCAATACATATACAGATAGATACGGACCACATCACATTTATTGTTCTGATTCCAAAGGCTAAAGCGCTTGTGTTATAGAGTCAGAAACAACGAATGTATCACCAAAAAAAAAAGTGAAACCAAAACCACAAAAGAATAGCTTCATCAATGACGTAATAACTAAAGGATTGTGAACAGTGACGCTCCTCATACTCTGCCGCCGTGGGCATAGCCCACAAAGCTTTAGGGTAAACTCGCCTAAGACACTATAAAATTTATTTTAATAACTAACTTATTTATTGAAAATTTTAGTCGAGTGGTAGGGCAATCGGAATTCGAGTCTAAAGACCCGAGTACGACCCCAAGAGTTCGTACTCTTTCCAATGGGTTTATTCAAAAACTTATGTACGATTTATATCGTTAGCTTGGACAAAAAGACGGGCTCACCACCTGTCACGTTGTCTCAAAAAAAATGTCTACGGTGGAAGATCGGTGGTCAGAAATACATAATTGTCTAGACCTCTGTTTACCCCTATATTGGGAATGGTGTGATGATATTTTTTACGCAAAAATTAAGTGATGACTGACTTAATGCCTCAACGCATTCTCTCTTATCGACCAGGCTAAACTGAGACATACATATACCACTTACTTGTCCTCGTCAGATCCTTTAAGCAGTACCCATGGTTGTTCGGACTGCATGTGCTGGTTGCCGAGGCGAGATATCGACATCATGTGACGCAACGACTCCCGCAGCCGACCCCTCTCCATGTTCTCTACGTATGCTGAAATATATGCGAAGCAGATGAGCTTGACGCTTGAAGGAGAGATATGTTGATTGGAATACACATGAAAAAATGGCCGGAGACAGATTAACTAAGTTTGTAATACATTATTTGTCCAGCAGAAGAAAATTATTGAATTTTTAATAAAGGTTATTAAGTAATATTATAATTAACTTCGACCCCAATTTAAGTAAGAAATGTAATAAAGATCCTATCCTAAAATTATTCTAGGTTTCTTCTGACGTCTTGTGTCATAAAACAAAATATAATTTGAAAGACACGATAGCCGAGTGGTTGGGTGATCGGAATTCGAGTCAGGAGACCCGAGTTCGATAACCAGATGGTAGGTTCGTACCAATGGGTTTTCAAACGTACGATTTATATTGATTGGACATAAAGACGACGACGGCCTCACCACAGGTCACGTTGTCCAAAAAATAACATAAGTGAAATGTTGATCGAAACGATTTATGTATTGAGTATGGCGTGAAGATATTATTTTTTACTATTATTATGATTTGTTTGGAAGTTACATGTCAGGGGAATAACCCAAAGCTTGAAATGATGTTTCCACTTTGCCAACCATCCTTGTCCATCCTTGAATGCATCCTTTGCGATGTCTCTTTCTTCGTATTTGCCTCAAGAAGAGTCATAACAAAAAATAATTCAATAAACTCAGTGGCAGATTGGTAGTTATTATTTTGTAGTTATTATTCAATGAGATATTATTCACTGTATTGTTCTCACTCACCTGCAACCTCCCTGTTGATCAATGCTATTAACTCTAAGTCCGCTTGATTCAGATTTATTTCGGGTACTTTCCCTTTGAAGGTATTGGCACAAAAACTCAGTGAACGGTGGCAGAAGTTGCCCAGGTTGTTGAGGAGTTCAGAGTTGTTCCTTAAAAAGAATTTATCAATATGTATGAATGTATAAATATTCTTCAAGAAAACTTGATTTTTTCTATGATTCTGTATACTTTAAAATTAAAACCACACAAATAGGAGTAATAATTCTCCTTTGCCAATAAAACTACGATAAGTTGCTGAGTAAGTTTAGCTTACCAGTAAATAATACGAAATCTCATATCTTTTTCTTTTTGTTCAGTTTAACGACAGAGACGCGATGATACAGGGTAGTCACTTTTTTGGTATTGCCGGTATATTTAATATACAATATTTATATAAACTAATTTACATTGAGAGTGACAATAAACCAAAAATATCACTCTTACAGCATTACCGGTTCGAATGCCACCGCTTGTCTTTCCGTGGGTGTCATAAGAGGCGACTGAGAGAAGGGCTAAGGCTCCCCAAAAGCAGCGAGATAACCATCTCGAAAACTGCCAGACCAAAATAAAGCAATCTGGTGACGGGCAGCAGTGTCTACAGAGCGAGATGTCTGGTACTGCCATCACAAATTCGTTTGCCAAGCGTGACGATTATAGCAAATCCTCCTTTAAGGAGAAGCCTCATGTTTTGCAGTTGACTTTTACAGGCCAAGTATGACGTTGGGGTTAAGCACTTGCCATTTCACCCTTATAATAAAAAAAGAAAGACGTTGTGTTGAAAGAAAGTCGTTCTTGATACGTTATGATGATTACCTTGTACCAAGTTCCACCCAGCTGAAACTGGAGTCCGATGTTTCCGGTCGTATGCTCGCGAGATAGAACCTCCACACGTCGGAAGGAATACCAGTGTCCTACAAAGTATAATAATCTTAAGCATAAACATGAAAAAATTATAAAAAAGTACTAAAATATGATATATCTTAACCAACAAACCAATTTTTGTCATTCAAGAGGTTTAAATCAAAAGTGGGCTTTGGTTTAAAACTTTTGATTTAAACCGTTCGAAATAATAATTAGCGAAAGATACTAACCTGTGCATCCGTACCGAATACACCAACACCACGTGACTTAGAGAACTTGCCTTCCTCATAGTTTAAATATTCTATAAAAAAATATTAAAATATTTAAGTTATCAAGTCACGATAGCCTTGTGGTTGGGTTACCAGAATTCGAGTTTAGAGACCCGAGTTCGATCCCCAAGGCTCGTACCAAAGGGTATTTCTAAAAAACTTACAAACGATTTAGACCATTGGTTTGGACATAAAGACGGCGACTGGCTCCCCACCTGTCATCTTGTCCACAAAATATCTTGGGTCGAAAGGACTTAATTGTATAGAACTCTGTTTACCCTTGTATTGGGAAAGGCGTAAAGATATTTTTATTAATGCATAATTTTAGTTCTATAATACCGGTTTAAGGATATAGTTGCCACATAACTTGCCTTTCAGTTTCGATATCTTTAAATTTAATTGCTATTAATACATATTTTACATTGCAGTAACGGAATAATTAATTACCTGTGGCAAATATGTGGTCGACGAGCTTGTGGCCTTCGTTGACACCGATGACCGTAGCCGGAAACATTACTACATGGAACGGTACATTGTCCTTTGCCATGAACTGGTATAGTTTCACCTGAGTAAATACGTCACAGATTAGTGAACTAAATTCTATAGACTAGAGGGTTAAGGGGGGAGCAGAAATTCTAGTATGAGAAATCAACTCTTTCAGTTATATGTAATGAGCATATCTTAAAACTTTGACATGCTTCATCTATCTCTGCTATTTAATTTATTGTCAACCATTAGGCAAAACAGAGATATACAACTAGGAGGAGGTGCAATGAAATTAAACAAATCAGAAAAAAAATTGAGTAATAAATAAATATATATATATACATATAACTATATTTAATTATATGGGAAATAGATGCATGCTGCTATTTGAGACATGGCGCGTGTTGTTCTTAATTAACTCATTGTATATGACAACATAAAATATACCTTCATACGTATATAATGTAAGGGAATATAAAGTTTATGTTAAGTCAGTCAAAGGTTAGAATATTGCTGTCAGACAAGAGAGCTAGAACCCCGATCTCTTTAATTCATTAATCGGTTGGAAAATGTCCAAAAGTGCCTTTTGAAAAATCATGGTATAATTGTCATTAATTTGACAATCGTGCTGAACTAAAGTATATTAGAAATATTGCTTGTTCATGCATCTTGTTAGTGTAAATATTGTGTTAGTTATTAGAAATGTAGTAAACACAAGATGAAATGCTTTTATTATTAAAGAAATTAGTGTAATCTTTATTTGTTGTCCTTAAATAAATAAATTTGAAAAATAAACCAAGTAAAAAAACTACTTACATCATACTCTTTGTCCGGTTTCCACCACTTCTCATACTGTTTAGTAGCACATTGGGTTATACTTAAATATCCAATGGGTGCGTCGAACCACACATAAAACACCTGTTACGAAAAATAAATGGTTTAATATTTGGGTATTAAATCTTATCTGAATTAATTTTACCTGAATATGTAGTGGACGATAATTGCAAAGGAAATATTTTTGTCCCGCCAAAAAATGTGTAAATTTGGGTTCTGCACAACCACATACGTGACACTCAGATGCGCATTTAAGATTGAACAGAGCTATACTGGATAACGTGATTCTTCTTCTTCTTCTTCTTTACAGCCTATCAAGAGTCCACTGCTGAACATAGGCCTTCCCTAAAACTTTCCTCAGTGAACGGTCCCCAGCCACCTGCATCCATCGATTTCCCGCAACATTTTGCATGTAGTCACTCCATCTCGTCTCGTCCAACAATGCCTGTACGGGGTTGCCACTCAAGAACCTTTCTTTCCCAACGGTTGCCAGTTCTACGAGTTATGTGGTCGGCCCATTGCCACTTCAACGTGCTGATCCTTTAATCACAACGTGATTGCGTATAAATAATTTAAGTACATTCATAAATGTACTGATATGTACATCGAGAAAACATCAACAAAAAGGTACCACAAACACCCAGACCCGAGGCAATATGTCAAAAAATGCTTTCCTACATTGACCTGAAAAGGAATCGAACCCGAGACCACAGAGCTCGCGACACCGTGAAAAATGTGCACGCTGCTTGTCGACATATAATTTAATGTAGGTATACATAGCTAAAGCATCTGTGTTATGGAACCGTAAACAAAGTTAAAAATAAATAAATTTGAAAAATAAACCAAGTAAAAAAACTACTTACATCATACTCTTTGTCCGGTTTCCACCACTTCTCATACTGTTTAGTAGCACATTGGGTTATACTTAAATATCCAATGGGTGCGTCGAACCACACATAAAACACCTGTTACGAAAAATAAATGGTTTAATATTTGGGTATTAAATCTTATCTGAATTAATTTTACCTGAATATGTAGTGGACGATAATTGCAAAGGAAATATTTTTGTCCCGCCAAAAAATGTGTAAATTTGGGTTCTGCACAACCACATACGTGACACTCAGATGCGCATTTAAGATTGAACAGAGCTATACTGGATAACGTGATTCTTCTTCTTCTTCTTCTTTACAGCCTATCAAGAGTCCACTGCTGAACATAGGCCTTCCCTAAAACTTTCCTCAGTGAACGGTCCCCAGCCACCTGCATCCATCGATTTCCCGCAACATTTTGCGTGTAGTCGCTCCATCTCGTCTCGTCCAACAATGCCTGTACGGGGTTGCCACTCAAGAACCTTTCTTTCCCAACGGTTGCCAGTTCTACGAGTTATGTGGTCGGCCCATTGCCACTTCAACGTGCTGATCCTTTAATCACAACGTGATTGCGTATAAATAATTTAAGTACATTCATAAATGTACTGATATGTACATCGAAAAAACATCAACAAAAAGGTACCACAAACACCCAGACCCGAGGCAATGTGTCCTGAAAAGGAATCGAACCCGAGACCACAGAGCTCGCGACACCGTGAAAAATGTGCACGCTGCTTGTCGACATATAATTTAATGTAGGTATACATAGCTAAAGCATCTGTGTTATGGAACCGTAAACAAAGTTAAAAATAAATAAATATATATATATATATATATATATATATATATATATATATATATATATATATATATATATATATATATATATATATATATATATATATATATATATATATATATATATATATATATATATATATATATATATATATATATATATATATATATATATATATATATATATATATATATATATATATATATATATATATATATATATATATATATATATATATATATATATATATATATATATATATATATATATATATATATATATATATATATATATATATATATATATATATATATATATATATATATATATATATATATATATATATATATATATATATATATATATATATATATATATATATATATATATATATATATATATATATATATATATATATATATATATATATATATATATATATATATATATATATATATATATATATATATATATATATATATATATATATATATATATATATATATATATATATATATATATATATATATATATATATATATATATATATATATATATATATATATATATATATATATATATATATATATATATATATATATATATATATATATATATATATATATATATATATATATATATATATATATATATATATATATATATATATATATATATATATATATATATATATATATATATATATATATATATATATATATATATATATATATATATATATATATATATATATATATATATATATATATATATATATATATATATATATATATATATATATATATATATATATATATATATATATATATATATATATATATATATATATATATATATATATATATATATATATATATATATATATATATATATATATATATATATATATATATATATATATATATATATATATATATATATATATATATATATATATATATATATATATATATATATATATATATATATATATATATATATATATATATATATATATATATATATATATATATATATATATATATATATATATATATATATATATATATATATATATATATATATATATATATATATATATATATATATATATATATATATATATATATATATATATATATATATATATATATATATATATATATATATATATATATATATATATATATATATATATATATATATATATATATATATATATATATATATATATATATATATATATATATATATATATATATATATATATATATATATATATATATATATATATATATATATATATATATATATATATATATATATATATATATATATATATATATATATATATATATATATATATATATATATATATATATATATATATATATATATATATATATATATATATATATATATATATATATATATATATATATATATATATATATATATATATATATATATATATATATATATATATATATATATATATATATATATATATATATATATATATATATATATATATATATATATATATATATATATATATATATATATATATATATATATATATATATATATATATATATATATATATATATATATATATATATATATATATATATATATATATATATATATATATATATATATATATATATATATATATATATATATATATATATATATATATATATATATATATATATATATATATATATATATATATATATATATATATATATATATATATATATATATATATATATATATATATATATATATATATATATATATATATATATATATATATATATATATATATATATATATATATATATATATATATATATATATATATATATATATATATATATATATATATATATATATATATATATATATATATATATATATATATATATATATATATATATATATATATATATATATATATATATATATATATATATATATATATATATATATATATATATATATATATATATATATATATATATATATATATATATATATATATATATATATATATATATATATATATATATATATATATATATATATATATATATATATATATATATATATATATATATATATATATATATATATATATATATATATATATATATATATATATATATATATATATATATATATATATATATATATATATATATATATATATATATATATATATATATATATATATATATATATATATATATATATATATATATATATATATATATATATATATATATATATATATATATATATATATATATATATATATATATATATATATATATATATATATATATATATATATATATATATATATATATATATATATTATTATTATAACGCTGACAGAGTATTCAAATTGCATCATGTTATTATTATAATGCTGACAGAGTATTCAAATTGCATCATGTTATTATTATTATAACGCTGACAGAGTATTCAAATTGCATCATGTTATTATTATAACGCTGACAGAGTATTCAAATTGCATCATGTTATTATTATAACGCTGACAGAGTATTCAAATTGCATCATGTTATTATTATTATTATAACATGACAGAGTATTCAAATTGCATCATGTTATTATTATTATAACGCTGACAGAGTATTCAAATTGCATCATGTTATTATTACAACGCTGACAGAGTATTCAAGTTGCATCATGTTATTATTATAACGATGACAGAATATTCAAATTGCATCATGTTGTTATTGTAACGCTGACAGAGTATTCAAATTGCATCATGTTGTTATTGTAACTCTGACAGAGTATTCAAATTGCATCATGTTGTTATTGTTATAATGCTGATAGAGTATTCAAATTGCATCATGTTGTTATTGTTACGCTGACAGAGTATTCAAATTGCATCATGTTGTTATTGTAACGCTGACAGAGTATTCAAATTGCATCATGTTGTTATTGTTACGCTGTGATTATTGACCTTGTGCGCGTACTGCGGCAGCGGCACGGGTACGCCCCACTTGAGGTCGCGCGTGACGGCGCGCGCGCGCAGCCCGTCGCGCAGCCAGGCGCGCGTCACGGCGCGCGCCGGCGCCGACCAGCCGCGCTCCGCCGCGCCCGCCCACGTGCGCAGCGCCGGCTCCAGCTGCGCGCGCGACGCGAGTGTCGTGTACATTTATTTAAAAATATATACATCTTCACGCTATCCCTTCACTGATGTCTAGACAGTTAAGACTCTTTCAACGTGACTTCCACTGGAGAAATTTTTGGGACAAAGCGACAGCTAGCGAGCCCGTCGCCGTCTTACTATAATGATTCGTACATAAGTTTTTCTAAATTTAAATCGTAGTAATCGTACATAAAAGTTGACTCGAATTGAATTTTCTATTTATTCAGCACAAATAAAAATAATTTTAATTAAGCAGCAGAAGATAATGTCGCTGTTCGAGGCGCCATTTGCAGTTTAGTTGAAGTGGTTAGCAGGAATAATACTAGTATTTCTGTTATTTGGCTAGTATCCAATAAATACAACCAAAAAAAATTATTATTTACGTACCGAAAAAGTATTGGCTCAGCTTTTGACGAGTAATGTAATAATCTTATTCGATTAATGTAATAAAGTAATAATCTTATTCGACGCCAATTTTCATCCAAATGGTGAAACATGGTGCAAAAAAACCTGGGTGTTACGAATGACGCAAAGTTTTCACTATGATAATCATAAGATAAACTACAGAATACTAATACGGTATCATAAATACTAATACGGTAAACTACAGAAAACTGCATTCCCCTCTGTTCTTAATCTTTTTAAATATGTTACAGGAGATATGAGATTTTAAACATTATACTTTAGCACGGTCGCCTAAGTGTCTACCTCGATTATTTTAAGGGATTTAGTTTCATCTTTTTTTTTCGTTCGGTGGAAACAATTCAACGACACGCCATTCCCAATACAGGGGAAGACAGAGGTCTCGACAATTAAGTATTTTCAACCCACCTTCCACCGAAGAAATTTTTGGGATAACGTGACAGGTGGTAAGACCGTCGCCGTCTTTATGTGCAAGCCAACGATGTGAATCGTACATAGGTTTGGGAAAACCCACTGCCTGCCATCTGGGGATCGAACTCGGATCTCACGACTCGAATTCCGAATCACCCAACCACTCGGCTATCGTGACTTCTTCACAATTCAACAACGGTGTCAAAGTATCCATAATTCGCTCGTTATACGATTAGGTTAGATTAAGCTTTAGTTTGTGTGGCGGCTAGCGCGGGTGGGGTCGCTGATGTGTGCGGGAGCGTTCCCGTGGCCCTGCCAACATGCCACGAAGGCGGAAAACCGTGGGGTTTTAGTCGGTGCGAGCTCGACATCACCCGTCCTTGCCCCCCCCCCCCCACGGGGCAGAGCATACATTAGACATTTCCCCACGTTAAAAAAAAGGCTCAGGTTTTTGTTACGTCACCGACCTGTCCCAGCTCGATGAACAGCTGCTCGCTGGGCCTGACGGAGGGCTCGTGCGAGCACACCTTGCAGCGCGGCCGCACGAGCTCCACCGCGCTGACGAGCCTGCCGCACTTGTCGCACTGGTCGCCGCGCGCGCCCTCCCACCCGCAGCCGGGGTGCGGGCACCCCCCCTCCACGAATCTGCACCAGTCGACCTGGCCCTTGTAATCTTCACGCCACTCCGTATACGGGGGTAGACAGAGGTCTAGACGATTCAGTACTTTCGACCCACATATCAACGAAGACATTTTTTTGGGACAACGTGTCAAGTGGTGGAGTCGTCGCCGTCTTTATGTTCAAGCCTCCGATATAAATCGTACATATGTTTAAAAAAAAAACCATTTGACTTGACTTTGGCTCGAATTCCGATCACGCAACCACACGGCTATCGTGACTATTCGTTTGTAAATCATTTGCTGATTTTTTTTACAAGTCTCGAGAATGTATTAGGGCGTGCTTCGATGGTTTCGACACTTTGAGGAAATGAGTGAAGAACCGAGTGGCGAAGAAAATACAAAGCGCGAAAGTAAACATTAAAATTGGTCGTAGGCGAGAATGTTAGATATTGCTGTATCAGCAATATCAATCTATGTTAAATTTTCTTATTAAAACTAATATTTTTATTACAGTTTCTTAACCTGTTTTCTCTGAAGCGAAAGAAATTTTTAATATTAATAAAAAGAGATGAATAAATGTTAATTTTTATATATTTATTTTTGAAAGAGCACCGGAATGTGGACCGGGTAGTATTACTAGTAAGAAAACATTCTAAATAATTATTGAAAAAATTTAATATTTATATAATGAATTTTTCTATAAAAAATAATTGAATAAGATGGAACAGGTTGGGTGGAACAACAGGTGGGGCAACAAAGGTTAAAAAAAATCAATAATTACCTGTCTGCCAAGAAACGCTCGCATTTTTCACAAAATAATTGCTCCACTGCCTGATTACTAACGAATCCGTTGTCCATTAGTTTGAGAAACAGTTTCTGTGCGATTCTGTTCGGAAAAAATACAAATAGTTTTTAGTGAGATAATAATCTATATATCATTTAATACACAGTTTTTAATATGTGAGTATATATATATATATATATATATATATATATATATATATATATATATAGGTCATAAGTATATATTGATAAAAATTCATATATACATGTAAATATCATAACTCGAGTGAGTCGAGCGGAATTCGAACCCGCAACCCTTAGCTTTAAGTTTTTCTTTCTGTATTGTTCTATACTCTTTGATAAAAAAAAAGTATTATATCTTACTCAGTCTGCTCCGCAGTGCTAGTTCTGCCAAAATAATCGAAACCAATGTCGAACCAACGGTACACGGCGTTGTGGATGTCGAAGTACTTATCGCAGATCTGACGCGGAGTTAATCCTTCCTCCAATGCCTGTGCAAATGTTTGTTATCTTAATTTTTTTTACAAACATTTGTTTAAATTAACATGAATCATCGTCATCAAAAAAAGGACTTATCACACTGAAAATTTTATTGATTTCTGAAACCGACAGTCAATACGCAATTAAATTTAGAGCATTAAAATGTACTTTTCTTATGTAAAACAGAATATAATCAACAATATATTTTAAATTTTTACAATTGTTGTATTATATAAAAAATAAAACCCAACTAATAATGTAAATAAACTTGAATTTACGAAGTTGACGGTGGCCAAAGTTAACAATGACACCAAGACTTTCAAAACCACGTGACCACGGATGCTGTAAAGCATCCAAAACTTCGACATGAAAAACAGTTTTAAAAACAAAGCTAAATAAATAATAGTTTTATTTGTTTATAACGTTTTTACGCCTAAATCGCTGAACCGGGGTCGATGAGTTTTGACAGAGATTGATGCGATCCATGATACGTTTGCAGGTGACTTTTTTTAACAACGTTCGAACGCATGAAAAACCGCAGACAACGCAGACCTATCGTGGCATGATAAATAAAAAAAAGTATTGCTATAAACACATACTATATTAAACAATAAAATTTTTCCAAAACATTAGAATACCTTCGTTTCCGTAGCAGTTCCGTATTCGTCTGTACCGCAAATAAACAGTGTGTTGTAATCGCACAATCGACAGTATCTGGAACGAAAGACAGAAAAAGCACTATTACGTATAAAACATAGCGTATTATTCCACGAAACTTAGACCGCTACAAATTTATATATTCTAGATTTTCAGTTTTCTAGGACTGTTGGTTACTTAACTTACTTAATTTTACTTCTCTAAAAGAGGCCGTCTAATTGGAAACTCTGGTAGATATAGAGAATAATGATTAACAATTTAAATCAATCTAAGACCCGATTTTACCAGACGATGTGATGTACCAGAATACTAGATCTGATGACAAATTAGTAACTAATCTGTAAATATTTTCACATATTTTTATTCTACAAATAGCTTTGCATTTATTTTACTTTATAAATCTAAGTTTAAGCTAATCTTATTTTAAATACTTAGATTAATACATCGCCGAAAATGGAGTCATAAACATTTTTCTTGCATAGTAGTAAGCTTATTTCTAGAAAATTATTTAATAAAACAGAAATATTGTTTACACAACAAACTCCAAAATCACTAGTTATTTACTCTCTCATAAAACTTTATTTTAGTTTGCTGATTCGACAGCCCTTTATAAGACATTTAATTTGCAAAATTTCGTCTGTATTCTCCACTGCAAAGCCAAGTTCTTACAGTATCTAAAGTTAATTAAAGAGCGGTAATATGAGTGGTATATGCGGCAGAATGTGGTGTAACCTTTTTATACTAACCTTGCGAATATATCGGCGGAGAGAACGCAGCCGATGATATTGCCCAGATGCGGTACATTATTAACGTAAGGCAGCGCCGAAGTTATGAGTACGTTTTTACGTCCTTTCACCGGTAATCTGACAAAGTGATAACATTCAGCTAAATATTACTCTTCTATACAAGTATTTTAAGGTGAGTTATAGCAATCTACAGTTACTATGAAGCTGATTCAGCATTATTCACTAAACTACAAATTGTCACTTCATGATCGGAATGTTCCAGAATCGTCCAAATACCAGGCCAAAAAGCAGACAGGTGCAAGGTGTCTGGTACGTCAATCCGCTTGCGGCATGTGGCGATAATGGCAACCGAGACAGAAAACGGTAGAGGCCTATGTCCTGTAGTGAACTATTACAGGCTGCTATGTATGTCAATGTATGCTGGTGTTTCAAGAAAATTACAACCATCAATACTTATTTTCTATGTATATAGTATATAAACATACAACACATAATTTCAAGCAGTAACAAAACGTATGTACCTTTAGTATGAAAATATATAGACATTTATGTGTATATATAATAAATTATAAATAAATATCTTCACGCAATTCCCAATACAGGGGTAGACAGAGGTCTAGTCTAGACAATTAAGTCCCGTTGACCCACCTTCCACCGAAGATATTTTCGGGACAACGTGACAGCTGATGAGCCCGTCGCCATCTCAATGTCCAAGCTAACGATAAATTCGTCGTTCGCCGTCTTTATTTCAAGCCAACGATGTGTGTATATATATATATATATATATATATATATATATATATATATATATATATATATATATATGTGTGTGAAATTATTTGCAAATTATCTTAGTAGCTCATGCTATATGATCGCATCGCATTACACTGTTTATATCTTTTATATATTGTATATTCGTATTTCTTAAAAGTCCTAAATTACCATTTAAGCCTATCCCAAAGCAAAGCATGTCTCTATTCATAGCTGGAAGATTATTAAATTTAGTTGTCTGATTAGGCACATAGGCTTATTTAATATACATGATCTGTAAAAGACAAAGAAATATAAAACTATTTGCCTTACACTATTTTTTCTTGAGGTAACGGAGCTGGCATATTTTTAAGACCATTTAACCATCCTTCTTTAGCAGCCTCTACTTCCTCTGGTGTGGGGCCTAAAGCTCCAGGATCATCATCTGGCGACCTAGAAAATATAAATTAGAAATATAACATATGCATAAAAACATTAATACTTTTATCAAGCTTGTAACACCGGTTACTAGACTCCATAGAGTAAGTAACTCGTTCATAGGGCGGTGTATACGCTTCTACAACAGAGTCCCGGTAAATATGCAAAGCCTGTGTATTAACAGGTTTAAGAAATTTATTAAAGAAAAGCTTTATAGGAAGGGATATTATAATATATATGAATATATTAATGACAGTAACCCCTGGGAACGAGGTGATCGCTCCCAAGCTATTTCTAGAAAATAAATACATTATATATGTATAATGAGGAAAAAAAAGAGGATACCTACGGAGTTTCATTCGCCTGTTTCTTCTCCGTTAGAGGAAACTCATTACGGAATGGAGGTAGATTAAAATGACTATCGATAAACGAATGTATGTTCTTATGTCGATGAATAAATGATTTGATTTGATAGAGTCAGTTGAGGTAGTACAGGTTGTTGATGTCGAGGCTATATTAGTCTATTCTGTCTTTATAACTTTCTATACATAATCCTTTTCCATACAAGCGGTTAGATTGTATAAATCGCTACCGCCTAACATTAACGATTCTCTGACTATTAATTAAGAAGATTAATTAAGAAGAAAAGATTTTAAGAAACTTTGTTTATATCTATTTTATTTATATGTATATGTATGTACATGTGTGGAAGTACTGTAGAAATGATACATTTATGTCTATATATGCACTAAGTTTGTAATTTCAGATGCATCTCTCCTCAAATAAATCATATCACATTAATTTGTTAGATGTGGTAGTCACTTTAACAAATGTTTTTGTCTTTGTCAATATGAGATAATAAAATAAACGAAATTAAAATAGTAAAAAACATTTATATTAACTTGTGGATATTATGTAATAATTATATTATTAAGACTTACCCGACAGGTGAGACAAGGCTGGTGATCTGTGGGATGCCAAGTGTGGAGGATGCTCCAAATGGTCCTTTGGCCGACCCTCCCCATTGTTTAACTGCTTCCTAAACATAAACTAAGATAACACATCTAATGATAGAAACATGTATAGCTATTCATAGTGTTGAGTTGTTTTCTATTAATACTGAATTTTACTGAATAATTTTTGGTATCTATAATATTCTAAATAACTTGTTACTCTTCAAAATTTTAATATACAACATTGTTCATCAAGCATTCAAATTAAAAAGTTATAACATTTATATAAATGCATATTTTTTTAAAATCCGATTTTTAAAATATTATACCTGAACTGCTTTTGCTGCAGCCAGTTCATCCACCCAACGAGCTATATTTTTACATTCAACCAAGTAGCTTTGTTTTAGAGATTCTTCATAGTACACAGGATACAGTGTGCTCCAAATTGAAATATCAGCAGCAGACAATTTATCCTGCAAAAAAAGAAATGGTTTATTGCATATGAAATTTCGATAGCCTGTAGTTGTCTATACTTTTAACTCAAGATAAAAAGTGTCACATCTGTCACTTATTTTCATTCACCACCTGATGGCTATTAAAAGACAACTTAAAATTAAAAACAAGTCGGAAATTAAATAATTTTTGCAGGCGTTTTTTCCTCACATTTCACTTAATCTCTTTCAAGGTATCCAGAACCTCATACATGCTATTTCAGGCTGGTCAATTAATTTTTCCTTAGATCTGTGGGTACTGATTGACAAGGCAGAAATACTTTTAGAGCTGAGAAGTCTATAACTTGCCCCTACAAAAAGTAGTAGTGAATTTATGATCATAGCCTCGCAGAATATCAGCATGAATTAAAGTCATTGCAGACTTCTGTATTTCGTCTAGCAAGTGAGTTAACTAGAGATAAGCTATCCCTTACACCTCAATTCCTTGGCAGATAAATTCACATCAGAAAACAAACACTTATCAAAGTTAGCGATAACTTTGATTGTAAATGGGGAGTAAGCTACACCTTGGCCTTTAAATGCAAAGGAATGTTAAGTTTAAATTAATCTTACCCCAAGAATATATTTGTGCTTCTGTAGCAATGAATCAATCAATTGCAACAATGATTGCAGAGCTTGTCGTAAATCAGATGCTACACTTTTTCCACCCACTACAGCAGCCACTGCAGGCTGAAGCCTTGTTGCTTCCCATTCCTGCATCTGTTGGCTGAAATTAAAAGGAATTAGTTATGTTGGTAGAAAAAGGGTAGTTCGGACATTAGCTGCAGCAAACGTATTTTTGTTTACAATTTATGTTTAATATAAAAAAAGTGTTGTTTACGTATTTTAAAGTATTTGTTTACTGTCAATATAGTTGGGACTAGTGCATACAGTGTTATTAACAATCAATACTTAGTGTAAACTGTTTTAAACAAGAAATTGTGTTCACACAAATTAGCTGCGTTGCATTACGCAATAGTTGTTGTCGGACTTAAGTTAACTGTTATCGTTAAATTTATAGACTGTGTTTACTGAAATCTGCAAAAAATTATACATATGAAATTATTGTAAGTGTATATGCAGTGCGAACTATCGATAACGGGTTAGTCATGGCAATCAAGTGCAACAGTTGTGCGAAGTTTTTATCACCAGTAGACGGTGCAAAGTGTAGTAAATGTATGTCACTGTATCATCGACAATGTGCCCTCTTAAGTCCAAAAGCACGAATCCCTGCCAAGTGGCTTTGTCACAGCTGTAAGCCAAAGCCATTATCCATTGTAAAAAATGCCACCCCAGAATCCGGCAGCTCATCTAACTCAGATTTCCATGATGCTATAATTGATAGCACCCTTGCTACTAATACTGCTCAGACCTTGGTTCACGAAATTAAACTTTTACGTATACAATTAGAAAATGTGTGTACAGAGATGGCTAGCTTCAAGCAAGAAGTAACAAAGATGAATTCTACTTTTGAAGAATTTAGTAAGAGGTTGCGCAGCATGGAAGGAAGGGTAGAAACGTTGGAACAAAACACCTCTAAAGTACAATCCGCATATCCAATCAGTAGTATAGATACCGCAATTGTACAACTACAAACCAAAATAAATGATAGTGAGCAAAAGTCCTACTGCAATGATATAGTTATATCGGGAATCCCAGAGGAGAGAGACGAAAATCCAATTAATTTAGTCACATCCATAGCGAAAAAGCTAGATGTTCACCTAGAGGAACGCGATATTATATGCGCCGATTGACTGAGAAGGCGACGAAGACTGGGTGTAAGCGTTAGGGCATGCTAACAGTGAGCTGCGGACGGGTCTTATCGTCGTAAAACTTTCCCGTCACGCTCCTCGGGATCACCTGCTGCGTGCAGCGCGTAAACGTCGAGACGTCGATACGTCTGGAATAGGTTTGATTTCGTCTCCTAGGCGGTTTTTTATAAATGAACGCCTCACGCATGCAAACCATAAGCTTTATCATAAAGCGCGAGATCAAGGAAAACAAAAAGGTTGGAAATTCGTATGGACTCATAACGGATGTATATTCGCCAGGAGAGAAACCGGCTCTGCAGCTTGTCTTATTAGAAATGAGGGTGACGTAATAAAATTTTTTGGCGACAATTAATTTGCTCATACTGTTTACTAATTTATCATCCATTCTTTTGTGTTCTTTTATTTTTTTTATTATTATTTGTTACAAAATATATTTTTATAGACGCTGTATTAGTTTCGAAGGAAGTAATTGCCAATAGAGGATAGATCTGATATTTTATTTCATGTGATTAAACTGCGTAGTATAGTTATAATGATTATAGCAAGTAGAAAAAACCTATGTACTTACATAAGATTTTTTTTTAAATTGAAATTTATTCCAAGAATGCTTTTTAAAGAAGTGTGAATATTTATTGGTTGTGTTATATTTTTTTTAATGTATAATCGTGTACTTCATGCTGAAATTAGTGTCCGAAGTACACTCCAAGGACTCACTGGAAATCAGTGCTGTATTCGCAGCTAATGCTGAGTGAGGGCCTTTTTGTGTATATGCTGCAGTATAAAATGTACGGCTTGTCAAAATTATTTATGAAATAACCTGTGTAATGTAGTGTTTAAGTAAGTTGAACTGTTTTTTTTGTAAAATGCTGTTGTTTATGCGCAAATAAAGTTATTCTATTCTATTCTAAAAAGCGGTCTTTATGGAATAACTTTTACATTCCTTTAACTTTCTTTAAGCTACTAAGTGTAATCACAAGATTGAGCCACAGATTACAAACACTAAAAATAACTACACACAATAAACATCAAAATATTTTTCTTAATGTTTTTGTTAATATGTCAATGTTTTTGATAGCTTGTCACTGATAAAATTATTTCTCAATCAAAAATTAATAGAACAATTACATACCACTGCCCATTATCTGACAAATCCAGAACAGGAAACAGATACTGCGCCGCAGCATTACTAGAGAAGAATGTCAGCTGATCATCTACTTCCAGCAATGGTAGCACTTGCGGTCCTGTGAAAATGCCGTCTGCAATACCAGACGAATGCTCAGTACCAACCCCAGGTTGTTAGTTGCATGCTAATATATACATTTATAATAATAAGATTTGTGCTTCTTCGAATTTGCGTAAATTTTTCTTGTATTAATTTTTGTTTATTATTACACAATAATTTATTATTATTTAAAATAAGTATTGTACAGTAATTATTCTATAACCTTCACCAAAACAACAAAAAACCTGCATTCTACAATAACACAATGTGCTGTTCATGTTGTGTTTTATTCTGGACTGACCAAGAACACCTACATCAATCATCTTTCTTAGACAAAATTCAAGTTATACTCAACAACAAATTAAAAGTGCTAATGTAAATCTGTCTTGCGCTTAATGTGCTCGCATGTTCAGCGCAAAAATTGGTTACATCAGTCACTGCTTTGAGCCCAAGAATAACGATCGCAGTCCAAGTTGCTGTGTCCGAAATCGGTCAGGATACTATATAAAGTGTATGTTTAGGATACTAACTTGAATTATACTTTTGAAATCTGATTTACTTAAATATATAATATTGCATACCACAAAAATACAACTATTGGGTATGGTATGAGTAATGATTTAGGGGTAAGATGAATTACAAACTGGCATTTGACCAAGGAAATGTCATCCCATTTATGAAGAGATTGCATTTACAATTTATTCAATATGTTAATAAATAAATAAATAAATAAATATCTTCACGAAATTTCCAATACAGGGGTAGACAGAGGTCTAGTCTAGACACTTAAGTCACTTTGACCCACCTTCTACCAAAGATATTTGCAGGACAATGTGACAGGTGTTTGTGCCGTCTTAATGTCCAAGCCAACGATGAAATTCATACATAAGTTTTAGAAAAACTCATTAGTGCTGCCACTTGGGGATGGAACTCAGGTCTCTTGACTTGAAATTTCGACCACCCAACCACTGGGCTATCGTGACTTCAATTGAAATTCAATTTGCTTTTGCTTTTTCTGTTATATCCTTATTAAGAAGCCAGTACACTTCACTACATTCTATCTTTTAAGCAGTACAGCAAATAACCCTGGATCACTAATCTTTTGTAAATCAAGAAACTTAACTTCATTGATAGAATAATAAAATAATAAATTGATGTTCTGATAAATAATATTTTCTAAAACTTTGAAATGATATGTACACTTCATAAGTCAATTGTCAAACACATACTTTCAACTAACTGAATGATGTAAGCAGCTTGGCCATAATAAAAAGTCATGTTGATATATGATCACTAAAGAATTGTAAATTAAAGGTTAATTATACTATTGTAAGGGGATAACTATTGCTTAGTGCATACAAAATGATGTTTATTTTAAGATTTATTATTAAACTTATTTTATATTATTACTCTCACTGTTACTGAGGAAATTAATAAATTATGCAAATTGCAATGACAAAAAATCAAATTTTAAACATTTCCTGTATATAGCACATGCAATAAACAATATAATTATATTTAAAATTACCGCAGAGAGGATATTTATAATCTTAAAAATAGTTCTTCATTGAATAATTATATACTTAAATACCTTCGAAGGTAGTTTTACATAATTCAAGTTTTTTGCCCGCTAAATTAGCCGCTATTAATAGTTTTAAAGTTGCTGTATTGTTTTCATTTGTATAGATCTTCATTATTACAATTAAATTCGTGACAGGTTATTTAAGTTTTGTAAGTTTTTCATACATAACCTAACAAATAATAATTTCCAGCTGGCACTTCGCAATTGCAAAATTGATAGTGACAGTTGACAGTTAAAAGAGTTTTCACATTGTACTTTTTTAGGCCCGGTATCTAGACCTTTAAGCCAAGTCTTGAATTTTCACATTGTATTGTAACAAGCTGTATTGCCAACAAAAATTTTCGCAAAGAGAATATAATTACAAACGACGAGAAAAGTCACGATAGCCGAGTGGTGATTAAATTTAGAGTCAGCATATCCGAGTTCGATCAGCAGGTTGGCTTGTACCAAGGGGTTTTTTCAAAAATTTGGCTTGGACATAAAGACTGCGACGGGCTCACCATCCATCACGTTGTCCCGAAAAATATATTCGGTGGAAAGTGGGGCGAAAGGTCTTCATTGTCCAGACTAGATCTCTGTCTACGCCTGTATTGGGAATGGTGTGAAGATATTTATTTATTTATAGGTGAATGAAATTGAATACTTAGGGTGCGCGTTTAGCCGAGATGGAAGATGTGATTTAGATGTGGACACGTGTAGCTGCCGGAAACAAAGAAGAAGGTGCCCTGATTGCGTTATTCAGAAGGCAAAGCATTTATTAGCGTTGCGATCGACGGCTTGGTGTAACAAGAATAGTATAAAAATGGCGCTTAGATTAATATTTACAATTATCACTTACTAATACAGGTTTATAAGTATTGAATATATTTAATTCATCCATGACGCCGGTATAGACATTTTGTTATCGTACAAGTTGTACTCTTTCGGGAATCAAATTCGGAACTACTTAACAGCTCGTTCTAATTAAAATAAATAATAATTCATAACAATTAGTGCGGTAAACTACAGAAAACGTTACTCCGCTCCGTTTTTAATCCTTTTGAAATATGTTACAGTTGATATATGGTATTAAACATTATTTCTTTAGCACGGTCGCCTAAGTGTCAGCCTTGATTATCTTAACGGACTTACTTTACTTTACTTATATTTATGCACAGACCCTGACGGGGTAGCCAGAGAGAACAGATCGCCAAGTGTCACGATCCTTACATACCTCTTTGGTTTCTTTCAGATTCATCATTATCTTCATACACGCACGTTGAGGTATCCGAGTACACTTGACCCTCCCTTGAGCAAATTGCTCGAAGAGGGTCAAAGGGTCAGGCTCACATGGTCTTCAAAAGTTAGTCTCAGCCTACCTCGACCCCTTTCAATATTAACTTTCGCGCTATATTTTCTTCATCATTCGGTCTTCACTCATTCGCTCAACGTGCCCAAACCATCGAAGCACGCCCTTATCCATTTTAGTGATAAGGTCATCTTTCAAACTTACCATTTTACCAATCTACAAACGAAGAGATCGCATCTCTACTGCATTCAACTTGCTTTTATGCTTCTTCTGGCATACTCAGGTTTCGCTGCCATATCACAAAGTACCCAGAACTGCGTTATGTATCGCAAGGCGTGCAATTTTCACTACGCCTTGCCTTTGGACTAACACAGTCAGGGCACCGTTGACCTTGTTTCCGGCAGCGACACGCCTGTCTATATCTATATAACATCTTCCATTCCTGCTAAAAGCACTGCCCAAGTACACAATCTCATTCACCTGTTCTAGACATTCCTTATTTACCCATATTTCACACTTCGTTCTTTATTCGTCCCTTTCAAATACCAGAACCTTAGTTAAATTAGATTTCAAACGGAGACCTTTATTTTCACATTCATACACGTGACTAAGGCCTGCAGTTCCGCCTCTGACGGTGCAATAAGCACTGCGTCATCAGCATACAGCAGACAATTTACTTTTATGTCACCCAATTTCACACTCAAACAACTACCTTTCAGCTTTTGTAAACAGCTGTCGAGATACAATATGAACAGCCAGGAGGACATGACACAACCCTGCTTTACGCCCGATTGAACGCTAAACATGGGTGATAGGTCATGCCCTACCCGCACACAGGCTTAGAAATCGACCACCCACCCCATACCCTGGCAACAGTTCCCATATATTCTTCCCTACAACCTTATCAAATGCTTTCTTAAGAACCACAAAAGCACAGAAAATCTTCTGGTTAGCAGCTTCTCCGCGATCATGCGGAGAGAAAACATTTGATCCGTGAATCCTCTTCCAGGTCTAAATCCGTATTGTGTCTCCCATAGAAATCTTTCCGATTTCACTTGCATCCTATGTGTCAAAACCTTCGAGTAATCTTTACTTGCTAAACTGGTCCAGCTGATCGCCCGATAGCTCCCGCAGTCATAATGTGAACCTTTACCTTTGTATAAAGGCACAATGACTGCGGATCGCCAATCATCCGGGACAGCCTCCGTCCACCAGCACAAATTGTACAGCAGATGAAAGCTGTCTCAGACGCGTGGCCCACCATACTTGAAAATTTCAGCAGTAACTCTGTCTAGTCCTGCAGCCTTACCACATTTCAAACTTCGAATCGCACATTCAATCTCTTTCATACTGATGACCTCAGTGTCATCGAGGTCCGAGTCTGGTGTACCAGTTACGGCGTCAACCCCGGATCCCACACTAAGATCATCACACGCATACATTTCTCTATAAAATTCGCTCCATCGCTGCATGACGTCCGATTTTTCTGAGAGGACGTCATTGGTTCTCGAAAGCACTTTGTTCATTCTTCAGGCTGTCGCACCACTCCGGGTCCTTCCAACCTCTTTCCAGAAAAGTTTGGAGTTCTCCTTGAAGTTGTGCGACAAACTTTCGTCCGCTTCCATTCCACACCTTTCACACACTTCCTCAATCAATGCTTTCGTGTGAACTTTCTGTAGCTGGTATCTTTCTTTCGTCTTCTCTCTCATATCCTTATCATTACTAGAGGCCAAGTAGTCTAACCATGCTTTCTTCTTCTTATTTACTGCTTCTTTCACTTCGTCATTCCACCATGCATTGCACCAAACATTTTTACTACTACCTCTTTTCACAGTTCCACACACGTCTTCCGCTGCACTAACCATTCTATCCCTAAGGCTCTACCATATTTCTTCCAAACATTCTTTCCTGACATCGATGATGTCCAGCTTTTCGGCTACCCTTGCTTGATATTTATTCCTAGTGTCTGCTTCCAGAAGCTTCCAGTTTCGGATGCTACCGACCGACTGTGGTTCTGGTATCGCCGTCCGGTGGCTCCAACCCGCGAACAGACGCTAAATCTAGTAATCACTAGATAGTGATCCGTTCCCAGGTCAGCACCCCTGAATACTCACGTATCCATCACCAGTTTTCGCAGTCGGTCATCCACCAGGAACAAATCAATCATACTTCTCTCATTCTCTCTTTGTCTAGTATACATATGGATTCTCTTGTGACTAAACATAGGGTTTGTCACAAGAAGACCCTTTTCCTTGCATACAGCCGGTATGAGCTTGCCAACATCGTTAACCCTTTTATCACCAAACATTCCAAGCACCTCGTACATATAACAAGTCTTTCGTTTCCCCTAACCAAATCTAGAACTTCTCTTACATTCTCCCAAAACTCCTCCAGCTCAGCCCTGGGCGACGAAGCTACCGGCGCATAAACAGCCAAAAGGAATAACTTCGTCAGACCCAATTTAAAGCGAACCCAGAGAAGTCTTGAGTTCACAGCCTTATATTCAGTCATAAAATCGACCAACCGAGACGAGAGCAGCACCCCCACTCCCTGGCAGGCACTCACGCTCTCTGGGACTCCGGACCATAGAGCTAAGGCCCCACCAGGGAGCATTTCAGTACCACTGCCCTTCCGTTTGGTCTCCGACAAACACACCACATCTAATTCTCTTTCATAATTTCGATCAGCTCATTTGTCTTATCTCTTATGCCTCCTCTAACATTCCACGTGGCAACTTTGCACCCCGTTCCCCACCTTCCGCTGTGTCGAGCTGTGCGTGACGAGTGGCGGTCCCCATCGCCGCTTAGCTCGCTGCCCTCCACACCAACGGGGACAAACTGGTGTGCGTCGCCTTGGGGAAAGGCCCTAACCCTGGATGGCATGGGTGCGCAGCTGTGTAGAATTGCAACCCTGAAAAGGGCAGGCAGGTGTCGCGACCGGCACGCTTCTACAATGACAAACTTACTTCATCTTTTTTCGTTCGGTAAAACAATTCAACGACACGCCATTCCCAAAACAGGGGTAGACAGAGGTCTCGACAATTAAGTCTTTTCGACCCACCTTCCACCGAACATATTTTTGGGATTGATTCGTGACAGGTGGTAAGGTCGTCGCCATTTTTATGCACTAGCCAACGATATAAATAGTACACAAGTTTTGAATAAACTCATGGGTACAAGCCTACCACCTTACTGCTCTAATTTGTGTAAATAATTTTCATTCGAGCATTTATTTACCTCGTCCGAGCAATAGCAGCCAAGATCCGTCTAGCATTTTATATGTATTATCTATCGTAACCCACATAGCCGAAAGGATCAGCACGTTGAAGTGGTAAATCGGCCGGCCACGTAACTCGGAGAACTGGCAACAGTAGGGGAAGAAAGTTTCTCAAGTGGCAACCTCGTACAAGCAAACGCAGTGTAGGACGACCCCCCACAAGATGAAACGACGACTAGTATAATGTTGCGGGGAGTAGATGGATGCAGGTCGCTCTATGTGGCAATCTTTGGGGGAGGCCCATATTCAGCAGACGACTTCTCATTAGCTGTTATGTTAATCATTACGATGATGATCTATGCTTTAGCAACACGGTTCGCCCAGTATAGATTATGGAGAGCGGGTAATGTTTATAAATATATAGAGGTGTGTCTTTATGGATTTATAAAAAAATGAAGAAATTATTATTTTATAAAAAAGTCACGATAGCCGAGTTGTTGGGTGGTCGGAATTTCGAGTCGAGAGACCCGAGTTCGATCCCCAGGTGGCAGTACCAATGAGTTTTTCAAAAACTTATGTACTAATTTCATCGTTGGCTTGGACATAAAGGCGGCGACGGGCTCACCACCTGTCACGTTGTCCCGAAAATATCTTCGGTGGAAGGTGGGTCAAAGGGACTTAATTGTCTAGACTTAACATCTGTCTACCCCTGTATTGGGAATTGCGTGAAGATATTTATTTATTTATTATTTATATACAAATTATACCTGTAAAATCGTACTAACTGAAGAAAAAAATAACTTTAAATTTGATTTAAAGAAAACTAGCCCTAGTATGTTTTGAACATCAATACATTTTTTTTCATTATATGTATTTGATTGAATGGTACTGCTATAAAGTTATTTAATTTATTATGGATCTTCTTAGGAACGTGGGAGTTAAAGTAATAGCGAAGAGAATGTACCCACTATGTTTGAGGTTGAGTTGTTGGAAACAAAGCATTTTAGTATTTTTTATGATTTTTTATTCTTAAAACTAAAATCTTTGCTATAAGACATTTCTACATTACTTAATACATTAAATTACAAAAATATCGAGTTGGAATAACAACTTAAATAACTTAAAAAAATGCATTAATTAGCGCTTTAACGAAACAAGGTTGACAATGTCATAGTTAAAACATTGTAATGCTTTTTTAGTATTTTATGTTATGGCGAAAACAAGATAATGCTTTGGTCCAAATATTAAGAAAATACGAGTAGTTTACTCATTTACTATAAAACCATAATTTTTGCATGAAAAGATAATAATGTATTGTATGCTTATATAAAGATTAAATAAAAATTTATAAGAGAATAAATAAAATAATAATATAATAAATTGCGGTCTTTGTGCCTGATTGATTTAAAAAAAATATTACTATTACTAGGCATCTGTCACCTGTCAAAAAAACTTTTCTTGTATATATGTTTATAAACAAAATTCGTACTTTATTAATTTTTTAAACAATGAATATATAGTCTGAATCAGATGCCATGAAAAACAGCCCCTTACTTACAAATATATTAAGATGTATAATATATATTTTTAAGTATACCTAAAGTTATTGTGATATATGAAAACACAAATATAAAAACAATTTATAAAAATAATATCATATATGTTTTATAATAAGGAATACCGAGTATTAATGATTCATATACAAATGTTTTAATATTTTCCTTTAAAACCTACAAGAATACTGTCGCTGTATGTAAAGTCGAAACCTAGTCATTTGGAGTAATTGTAAAATAATCAAAGTTATATAACATATCAGCATAAAATTATGAAATAGAATTTATATTAAATGAATTTATTACATTTTGTTGTATAGCGGCAGTAAGATATCTGAATCAAATTCTAATGTGCTAGTTTATTTATTATGTATATATTAATATCAATAAAATTTGAGCCAACGTATCCTATTGATTTTAATAAAAAAAGTAAATTTTAGCAAGCAAATATAATAAATATGACTTTAATATCACATTTGTTACAAAATGTAGTAGCCTACGCAACCTTTTGCCGAGGTTTATAACAAAAAAATAATTTGGAATATTAGGATTCATCAAAATATAATTTATTTCTACAACTAGTGATATAATCATTGCATGAATACGCACATACAATGTTTTCCTACAGCCAGAGATAGATTTAAAAGTATTTTTTGTTAAATCTGTTAAAAATTATAAAAGCAAGCCGTCTTGATCGTACATATTACATATACAGAGTCAGAGGTCTAGTCAGTTTATTAATTTCATCGCATATTGTACCATTTATTTGTAAAAAAGTCACAAATGAGAATGAGGACCACGTAAAAAACTATACAGAGGTTTCGGAAAACTTACAATATGAGCTGAATAGTAATTCTGAATTTTTCACTGTATTCAGTTTCAAATTCTTTTAATGAGAAAACCCGCACAGTTACGAGACATGTATCCGATTGATGATACATACTCCTTCCTTATCCTTTTTTTACACTATCATTACTCAAAAATATGTTTTATTGCAGTATTGTTAACTTTGTAAGCGATACAAATTGTTAGGAAATACTTTCAAATAAATCTCCGTTTTGGAACTCGCACTAGAACTTACAAAAAATATAAATATATATCTTTTACTTAAACAATAATAATGTTACAGTTATTAAAGTTACATTTTCAAATATCCCTCCAAAATCGAGTGTAATTTATGTCATATCTGACAGTTTACTTGTACTTATCAAACTATACATTTGACGTAGCTAAAACATAATGCTTCACACAAATTCAGTCCAATTTTGCGATCTATAACCAATAAACACTATACCGAGTATCACATTAAATAAGAAATATACAATAAAAGGAAACAAAAGAGACTCGCAGTAAAATATAGCGTTATATAAAAACAATAACATGCAGCCTTCGAAAAAACAGTCCACATAAAAATAATTTCAAAAACAATGTACAATGCTACTACTATATTTAATTAATTGCTGACAATTTTGTACTATTAAATCACAAATTAATCGATCTAATGTAAGTTGTATAAAAGCCATACCAGAATACATAATAATTTTAGCACAGTTTCCTATCACACGATTACAATTCTCGATGGCATTCCGCGAACTACCACAGACACAGACAATAGAGAATATCCTACCAATTAAGACTATATACTGCGAGTCATGTCGTCATTTATTCATTCCGTCTGCTTCCACTATAGGCCGTGCGAGAGAGACGGCGACAGTTTCTCCCTGTTCTTTGTCCGCGCACACTGCGAGTTGCTGCCTGTGTTCAGAGAGCCCGACCAGTCCGCTAGAGTGGGCACCGGCCGGTAGAATTTGGTGGATGTGCGATTAAACACCGGCAGTAGTTCGTTCGCTTCGTTCGTCAACGCCTGTGGAAATAATCAGAGCAATGTGTTGATTAATAATACAAAAAAAATATTATCAATGTTTAGTAAAATACGTAAAAATATAAATATCTTCACGCAATTCCCCCTGTATACACAGAGGTCTAGTCTAGACGATTAAGTCTCTTCGACCCTTTGCCAGCCCCTAATTGGTCGAGCCCTGACTGGAAGTCTGAAGTCACACTAGTGCTAATATTATAGATATGTAACCCCGCTACTTCGTTCGTGTAGTACTTTCTATTACTTTCAGCATTTGATCTAAATATCAGTGTATGTGCCATCAGTATGGCGATCTATATTTATACAATATCACACAAGAGAAACAACTACAATACTACAATACTATTTAGAATAAATTCAAACAAATCGATGAACATAGTTACTCTTGTTTTTAAAATGTTTGTATGTTAAATGATGATTGAAAAAAAACAGATATGAAGTTTATTCACTTCTTCAGAAGCATTATTTAAAACCTAAACACAATAAAAAATAATAAGAATATAAACATAAGAAGATTAGAGTTCTTAACCTAAGCCGTAATGACGCACGTTATTCTGATTAAGTGTTTGTTGAGATAAAGACATTGTTGATATAACGTTAAAAAGCAAACTAAAAATTTCACTAGGCTTTATCGCGACAATGCCCGCGTAGATCCGAAAGTTGATCTAGAAAATAATATAGGACGAAGACAAAATAAATTTTAGACAAAAAAGTTTCTAGATATCATGTACATCGAATTAAAACCTAGAAAAGATACTTTTACCTTTTTTTCTTTTAAATAACTACAATAGCAATGCTTATAGCTTTACTAATGCTGTTTAATCACTCCAATAAATCTTACGTATGTTAAAGACGTTATACACATTTTTGGTCAAATACTTTTAATTTTAAACTGTTATATTTAATAAGCATTTATAAAAAAAAAAGATAAAAAGTAGCTAATTTGTTGGATATGAGCTACCTTCATGCAATTTCCCATACGGGAGTAGGCAGGTTACTAGTGGCAGGTAGCACTGTCGGCGCCTTTATGTCCAAGCCAACATTGTGTCGTTATAAATCGTACAAAAGTGTTGAAAAAAAGTTATTAGTACAAACCTATGTTCTGGGGATTAGACTCGGGTCTCTTGTCTCGAATGCCGATCACCCAATCACTCGGCTATCGTGAATACGTCTATCTCTGTTCCGAATTCACTGATATCATATAAGCAGTTACACCAATAAATTATAAACGTACATATACACAATATTTCATATATAGAATTTTAGTGTATGTAAATGATACTGTTTTTCATAAATAGACTATAAATCAAGGTCCTATTTTCTTTTGAACAAAATAATATCTAGGGATTCCTTTTATTCTTGAACACATGCGTGCTGTTTGACTCACTAAAACTTATTTATTCCCTGCATATTCTCTTTTGAAGACTCACCTTCAAATATATTACGGCGTCAGTTCCGAAACCCTCGCACGACATAAGCACCAGGTCCCCTTGGAAATATCGCGCATAGAGTCTTGAAATCGGCAGCCCGTATCCGTAACCTGCGGATAAGAATACTGAGATATATATTTTAATATCTACGGTGATTTTCAATCAATTATGATCAAAGTTATCCATATTCTTAATGATAACTAGACTGGATTTATAAAAACATAATTAAAGTATTTTGTACATAATAAAAATAATGATTCAGACATTTTTCATGTATTTCAAGCTATAATTTACTTGACCTGTTTTCTGAAAGCGGGGTGTTCAATCAGTGCCCTAATTTGCGAAAGCGAGAGGCATAAGTACTCGAGATAACTAGATTTTCATGAATTTTGCTATAGTGCAATGCAATATTCTGTAGTCAGTTTTATTATGTCACACTACCAAGATTGTTTAAAATATAAAAGGCATGCTCCGATACCTCGAATACCTAAGAAAGTGATGAATCTGAAAGAAGCTAAGGAAGTATGTAAGGATCGTGATACTTGGCGATCTGTTCTCTCTGGCTACCCCGTCAGACACTGTGCGTGAAGACAAAGTAAATAAAAATAAAATAAAAATCACGATTACGTTACTATTTCTAAATAAAACTAAACTAACTGCTATGAGTAGATTAGTCAATGTGTGTTTCTTTATTAGTCGTGATTCAAATATTGCAAAGTGCCATGATAATAAAATTTAAATGAAAGAAAATCACGTATAAGGTTTATGTTTGTATATATTTTAAATATACTGGTACATTTATGTTCACAATAGTGATAAAGAATAACAATACAAGGTTATGTCATAAAAATAATAAACACAAGATACAATAGTTTGTGCAATTTTTTTTATACTGTTGTTGTAATTCTGTATTGTTTTTTTTTTGTATTTTATTGTTTAGGTTTCAGTCCCGAATTCGGATCTGTTCAGTATGTTGTTTTAAAGTTAAAAAAAAAACCTTGAAAAATATCATGGAATTATACATTTAAATTTTGGAAAAGTATATGGGGCAAACATTTGTACGATTGCATATGAATGTTTGTACCAGTGTCATGGTCATGGATGTTTAATGTGTCTTTATTTAGTTATCAATATCGATATCAGTTAATTTCCCATCTGACTGTAGTCATTGAGGTTCAAGGTTTTTCCTTTTGTCGCCTGTCACGTTATCAACAAGAAGGGGTAGTTAATTATTACGTCATCCTTCTGATATAAAATAGATAATAAGATATAAAAATTCCGCGTAAACAAATTGAATAATTGAATAAACAAAAAGTATAGTCAGAGAACACAAAGTAAAAGTATGAAATCTACATGAATATAATGAATCTGGTACCAGCGAAACAGATATAAACAAACAGATATAACCACCGAGGTTGAAGGATGAAGATAAGTAAGTGTAGAGTCCAGGAGTCATTTGCATGACCGTGTTTTGAGAAACATTTATTTAACATATATTTATTTAACATATTTATTTTACATAAACATTATATTTTTAATTGAGTAACATATTCATCGGTGTCAATAATTATTTATTTGTATTTTCCTTTCCATACCATATGTAAAATACATCTATAAAATAAACATTATATAAGATTTGAGCATTATACGGAAGTTTATGTCGTTAAGACCTTAAAATATTCTATGAAATTGATTTAAAATATTTTCCCGTTGCATAGAAATGTATTGTGTTTTCACACATTTTACAAAAATTAGTCTAGTTTTCGTCCCTAAGTTTCCACAAAACTAGAAAATCCAAGGAGGGTAAATATATTAAAAGGACTGACGTGTTTTCTCCATGACCATTTGTTCACATGAGAATTTTTGTTGAATTCGGTAACATAATATCAGATTTAGCCACAGCAAAACGTGGTCGGATTATGCTGTTATTTTTTTTAAAATGTAACTAACGACAACGAGGCAATAGAACATAATTGTGAAAACAAACTGAGAACTTACCGGCCAGCGGTACTGTGTGCGAGTCGGATTTGGAAGGCTGCGGCGCGGTGCTGTACATGTATTTGAATAGCAGGTCCGAAACGCTGCGGGGTATACCGCCGCCCCTATCTGACATCTGTGAAAAAAATGATTTTTAGTTGAACTTTACATATAGTTCTTAGTTCTTTAAGAATTCGTAAAATCTGCCTTCTTGTAATTGGTATACTTCCGAAAGACTACAATAAATAAATATATTCACGCAATTCCCAATAAAGGTGTGGACAGAGGTCAAGTCTAGACAATTAAGTCCCATCGATCCACCGAAGATATTTTCGGGACAACGTGACAGGTGTTGAGTCCGTCGCCGAAAGACTACAGTAAAACCCAATAACTACAATAAAACCTTTATTATAAATTTGTAAGGGACTTTGCAGATTATCCATTTATCAGAATATCAGAGGCACAGTAAAATACTTTTACAATCTTTCTTCCCAGAGTTTCATTGGAAATTACAATGGCCTATCGAAGGCGACCAATTTATAAAAATAATTGCCAGGTGACGACAAGGGCATCCACGGACCACTTGCCGTGCCCCAAGTCGTCCAAGTAGCAAATAAAGTTCCAGAAGATAACATCTGCTAAACTAATATTGCGTAAGTTATATATGACGTCACATCAATTTCCAATTCGCCACTAGTAACACAACCGAAAGCCCCAAATTAATTTCGCAAATTATACATGTCAATATTCGAAATGCACAAAATATTGACATAAACAATTTAAATATAATCGCAATATAAATTTGATACTACATAGCAGTGACGTTGCGGTGTTAATAAACAATCACACACAATCGGGTCATTCATATTAACGTGACCTTAATATAATACGAAAGACTATCAACACAATAATTGGAATATTGACAAACCGCCAAGCACGGTTGAACATTACGCTGATTATTTGTATATGAAACGTTCAGGTACATTGATGTTGAAACATCATTACGTTTACGTAACAAATACGCAAACTATTTAAAAACGTATTCAAAGTGACCCTTTTACATAAAAACCATTTTATTGTTAAATCCTATTTATTTACATGTTGGGATCTCCCCAAGGTTGTCAAGTAAATAGCTTTTTTTTATTTAGCTTGACCAAGTGAATTGACGATTGAATGAGACATCTTCATAAAATAGACGATGCTGAGGCGTCGCATTATTGATGTAGTGACAAATATAAGTAAGATGGTGGCACCAATTCAGACAAGACAGAGTTTTTCGACCTATTATAAGCCTATTGCTGAATAGGCCTCCTCTATTGCCACACAGAACGGTCCAATACCACCTGCATCCATCTACTTCGGTCAACATTGTGATGGTCGACAAACGATTTGAAAACGATGAATCATATGAGACCCGGAATTGCAAATATTAATATCACTGTACTTGCGGTACAGTGATATCAATATTTGCAATTCCGGGCAAACTTTCTTATCGAGAAGAATATAGTCACGATAGCCAAGTGGTTGGGTGATCGGAATTCAAGTAAGAGACCCGAGTTCGATTCACAGGTGGCAAGGCTTGTGACAATGGGTTTTTTCGAAAACTTATGCATGATTTATATCGTTGGCTTGGACATAACGGCTGCGACGGGGTCACCGTTTGTCGCGTAGTCGCAAAATAATGTCTCCGGTGGAAAGTGGGTCGAAAGGACTTAATTGTCTTGACCTCTGTCTACCCCGATATCGGGAATGGCGTGAGGATTAAACGTAAGTATAAACGCCATCTCGATCACGAGCATTCACAATGTAGCGACGCGAACGTAGCGTATGCATACGTTACAAATTATCACTTCATGAGGCGACTCAATAAAATCGTCTCGACCTCATTAATATTGCAAGTACATAGCAACTTCTTGTTATTGATGCATCTCATAGCAAAGAAGATAGAACAATCGCGTTCCAGCTATCTTAATAACGTACTTTAATATTACGCCTCGTCTCTGTCAAGCGGTGGGCAGAGAGGTATTCATAACATTTCCAAGTGTATGCTTAACCAACTCTTTAAAAATACAACATCATTTGTATAGAGCATTAAAGCCAAACGAGGAATTTAGCTAACCTATCGTGAACCTTTTGATGATAACCTAATGTCTATTATCTTGACATAATACTTAACAACACTGAAATAGTACGGGATATAGGCCTCACTCATCTTACAAACAAAATATACATTGTTAACAGCATAGCCGTTAACCGTAAAAAACACATCAATATGACTGGCTACCACGGAACAAGACAGTCTCGCGCTAAGAGGTGCTACTACAGAGCTATATCACGACCACAATATCCTACCAATTCCGGTAGGTAGCTTCAAACCTATGAGAAAAGAATACAAACGTTATTATATTTAGACCATTCTCACCTTAACAGAGATATCTTCCCTGCCGTGGACAAGGTTGACCTGTATGGGCGGGGGGGCGTTCTCGTGAGTCTCCATCACGGCACGCATGGCGTTCTTGAACAGCTCGAAGAGCATGTGGTAGAGATGCGACGGCACGTAAACGATCGGCATTGGCCGGTCGCTGGGCGCTGTTGAGAAATTATTACATTTAGATGTAAAAAAAAAAGTCACGATAGCCGAGTGGTTGGGTGGTCGGAACATCCGAAACATAAGACCCGAGTTCGGTCATCCGTTGGCGGGGTCGTACCAATGGGTTTTTCAAAAAAAAAAAAAAACTTATGTACGAATATCGTTGGCTTGGATATAAAGACGGCGACGGGCTCACCACCTGTCACGTTGTCCCGAAAATATCTTCGGTGGTTCGGTAGGTTCACATCAATGGGTTTTGAAAAAACCCATTGATATGAACCTACCACCTGAGGCTACCAGCTCGACTATCATGAAATTACAACATTTAGATGTGATGTTTATAAAGGAAATAGTCTACTTTGAATTCTAAGAAATTGAGGGATCGATACGAAATCGTAGGCTGTAACTGTACGCGACACATTCTTTATTGAATTTTAAAGCACGTAATGCCATGCCTTACTTTAAGCCATACATTTTGTTATTAATCAATAAGAAATAAAAAAAAAAATCAACTGACACGGACGGGATTCGAACCCGTGACCTCTGCCGTACCGTGCGTACGCGCAACACTCTCACCTCCGTGACACTTCACTTCAAACACTTCTTGAGTTTAATTAAATTTCTCATTAACTTAATAATGCGATATATCCATTAAACGAAGCGGCGACATAACTTGTCAATTACGCGAAACGAGAGGAATACAATAACACTTATTAATATATAAGTTACTAATTGACACTTTATTAATGTATGTAATTATCAACAACTATTTACAGATTAACTAATTGACCCAAAAACCACGCGGTGTAGTGGTAAGTGTACCTGCCTACTTCTCGGGTTGACACCCAGGTTTCAAATTCTAACAGGTGTCATTGAGTGTAAAACAGATTTATGTATAGGAATTTTGTGGTTTTATAAAAGTTGATGATGATGAAATGCCTTAATATATACATACAAAAAGAGAATTAGTTAAAGTATTTATCGATATCTTTAACTGTTCTGTCATTATCTTCTTTCATTAATAATAGTACCTAGCTGAATAATCTTCGCAGGGTATAAATGAATATTTAATAGAAAACCAATAAATATAAAAAAGTATTTTCATCGTTACCTTAACAAATTTGTCTAATGTGACACCTATCTTAATTAAACATGGAATTTAAATATAAAATATTTTCCGATAATCTCCGAGACACTAGTGCATGAATATATACACACAATATGACATGATTATCAGTAATTGTATAATCGATCCCCAGAGGAAACTAACCGATGCGTTAATCGACCAGCCAATGAACACTCACCGCCATTCTGTAGCAGTTCAAGCTCGGGCGAGGCCAGATAGTACCGGTCGCAGAGGAATCGCGCGTTCTCGTAGGCGTCTCGGACGACTGCCACGACGTCGCAGGCTGGGTCGATGGAGCCGATGTGCCTACCGCCGCTGCCCATGCCGTTCACAGACGCCTGCTTACCGATCTGCTCCCCGAATAGTAGAGCTACAAGAGACCGAATAAATTACTTAATTTAAAAAAAAATATTCACACCATTCACGATTTAGTCGCGATAGTTGTGGTTGGGTGGTCGGAATTTCGTACTCTCGGCACGTACCAATGGGTTTTTCAAAAACTTAGTACGAATCATTGTAGTATATCTACACTACACTATTCCCAATACTGGGGTAGACAGAGGTCAAGTCTAGACAATTAAGTCCCTTTGACCCACCTTCCACCGAAGATATTTTCGGCACAACGTGAAAGGTGGTGAGCCCGTCGCCGCCTTTATGTCCAAGCCAACGATGAAATTCGTACATAAGTTTTTGAAAAACTCATTGGTACTGCCACCTGGGGATCGAACTCGGGTCTCTCGACTCGAAATTCCAACCACCCAACAACTCGGCTATCGTGACTAGTAGACTACAACTGGGAATATTCAAACTGACCAGTGCTTCAAGTCCAACTGGACAACAAACGTACACATATTAAATATTCTTTACAGAGAAATATAAAACATATATACAGACATAAAGATATATGAAAATTTTATGTCTTCGTATATCTTTGAAATAATCTGAAATGATTCCAATCTGACTCTCAGATTATATACTATGCAGGTAAAAATCAATACCTCAAATAAAAATACGACTGTGGGCGAGGTATTTAAAAAAATCAAACTAAACAAACCTTAGTACCATTTCGTAATGGCGTGGAAAATTCATTCGACAGGCACTTCCAAAATATGCTGGTACATAATGGAAAACGGATTGTCTTAGTAGTTTTACAATGGTCGCATTAACATTAAGTACTACATATTTTCATCAATACAAAATAGCGTCATTCCGGCCAGTCATGTGACAAAATCCTTGAGGCGTAACGTCAAAATTTCCCGACATACGCGTTGTGTTTCAACATAAAAGGACGTCTAGAAACTTCCATTGTGGTCGAGGAAGTTTTTAGATGGGATATCCTTTGCATTTGTTACGAGCGAAAAACTGACTGCACTGCATTCATTATGTATTGCGAAGGACATGCCGCATAGGAAGTTAAATAGTAGGAGGAAGTGCCAATTACCTTTATTGTCAGGTACTTAGCGCCTTAGGGTCACGTTAAAAGAATGTTTGTAGTGGATTAATGTTATAAAGCGAAAATAACTCGTGTGTTGTGTAGCTTTTATAAGGATACGACTGTATGGATATTGACAAAAATAAATAAATAAATATTTGCCGACCCAATAGCTTAGTAGAGTATAGGTAGTAGTGACTCTGCCATCGAAGCTAAGGATTCCGGGTTTGAGTCCCGCTAGAGGCTAAAATTACTGTGATGAATATGAATGTATTTACTCGATGCATGACTGTTCATATAAATATTTATCTACGTAAGTATATTGTACAGTTGTCTAGGATACTAAGAGGGCGGTAGGCTACTTTTAACGTTGACCCAGTTAAGTGAAAAGTGTTATTAGCAGTAAGTCTGATTGTTAGAATTTAAATATTGTAAATAAAATTAAAAATATAAATTTAAAAACATTAAATACCTGCTGGAAGTAAATTTGTACGAATATAATGAATTTACACGATGCATTTTCACCAAGGAAACAATCGTATACAATTTACTAGTCAGTTAAAGTAAGTAAAGTGAATAAAGAAACACTAACTGTGCTGATTTATAAGCATCCGTATCGATATCCGACTCATGTAGAATCGGTCCAAAAAGTACTGTATCGAGTTCTCAGTGCCGGGATCGACTTCGTGGGACTCTTTAAGCTCCAAAACGCCCTGCGCCATCGTCTGTACCACGTCCGCGTGACGATTCCGGATGTGAACCAGCCTCTCGCAGAACCTGTCCAGAAGTGATGACCCGAAATCAAAAAGAATATCAGAAACAAACTAAGTTAAAATGTAATATGAAACTCTCTCTGATTCTTACACAATTTCTCAAATAATTAAAAAGTAGTAAGTAGTAAGTTTTAGTAGTAAGTCAAATCAATTACTCCGTAGTAACCAAAACAACTTCGTATTCAACAAACTTAATTAACTTTTAGGATACTCATAGGAAGACAAGACGCCACATTTTTAAGATCTTGCTAATAATGAATATAACGAAAAAATATAGTCTTCTCTTCAATAGACAAGAAAAAGTGATAAAAGCTTTCCGTTAAATATTATTTCAACATAAAATAAACCAAAAAATATGGAAAAATGCCTAAAATAATGTCGTGTAAAACGAAAAAATTATATTTCAGAAATCAACTCACTGGCTTAAAATAGGTGGTTCTGGTTCCATTTTCTCGAACTGTATGATTTCTTCGAACGACCTCTCGTACCACTGATTCACCATGCCCACTGATGGCATTCGAAGAAGATTCTCCGGTAGTAAAGCGATCTCTTTCATTATGTTTGCCAACCTGTTGGGTGAAATCTTTTTTAGTTTGACTAAATAAACTTAACGATTCTAATATAACTGTAACCGAATTCAGCCTGGCGAACGAGGTGAGATCGGATGAAGTGAGTAGAGATCATGGGTTCATTAGACAAAATTCAGTTTATCAAAACGGCTATCTTACATAATTGAACAATGAAATATAGGCTGCACAGTTAGGTCTAAAAATCTTTACGAATCAATTATTATATTCCACAAGGGCGGTCAATTAATAACAATATAATAAGCTTGAGATTACGGATCACAGTCAAAGTGCATACTTCTTAAGTTCTATTTTCCAAACATAAGTACACAACCAAATTTACTAGTTCAACCTTGAACTGGTTTCGAAATTTTCTCGAAAGGCATATATTCAGATTGTTTGCTGCGATGATTTTTTATCCTTGTATTATCTTATTTATCACAAGAACCGGTTTCTGTTAATTATTGTAAGCGGTTTGCGCATGGACAAGGCTCCACGTAAGAACCCATTGATTAAGAAAAAAATAAAATCTATACTTTATTTATTCAATAAACAGGAAAGAATATTTGTTTACATTAAGGGCAATGAAGACGCTAGAATGCAGTAATGTGTCTGTCTGTTCCACTTTTCATGTACATGCTTACATACAAAACATAACATAACATATAGTTACATATATTACACATATACTTCGGATAATAAAAGGAACTCGTGGACGAAAAGAATATATTTTTTGTAGAATCGGAAACCGAATAATCAAATAATTTATTAATAATTATTTTTAAGATATATATTATATCTTTAAAACTTCAAAATTCGAAAGAGAACTTTTTGGTAGGGTTGTTATCATATCGAGGTCATACCAAGAATCCGATCTACATATAACGGAAACTACAATTACTACATACAGTACCTAAAACACCGATGTGTGTTTCTCAAGGAAATTTCTCAGTTTTATTTCCAAATCGCAGTTATAGTTTATTAAAGACATCGGTTATGGTATACTAATACTAGCTTTACCACCAATCAGTAGAACAATTGAAAAAAAATCAAAGCACTGAGAGGTCATCGAACGAAACAGGTCGTAAGGTGTGAACGTAAACTAGAGTATATCGCCAGCAATGTAGAAACTTGTTTACAAATGTATGCAGTTTGTATATCAAAGTGACAACGAACGGTGTCAGGGTAAACTAACGTGGGAATTCATTAATCAAACATGCGGGTAAAGTTCTATTTTGGAAAAAGCTTTATAATCGTACAAAATCCTATGAAAAATTACTAAGAATGTTTTCTTTGTTTAAAATATGTTTCAATAACCTGTAAACAAGTAAGAAGTAACATAGAAACGTGATTAATTTTCACCACCACTTTTCTTCTTGTAGGCTTCGTAACAGGTGACTAAGGGTAAAAGGGTTTAAAATGACAATGCTGCCGACAGATTGCCGGAAAGCCATCTCGAAGAATACCAGGTCAAAATTTAAGTAGAGGTGTTAGGGTAAATAAATACTACAAGAAAATCTAATAAATCAATTTAATTGATTTACTTTTGTGGTCACGTGTTTAGGTCATATGCCTTTTCGTTTTAAATATTCTTTTGAATTTGTCACACTTGTCGGTATAATTACGTTAGATTTGGTACATAACAAAGGCTTTTGAACTCGTTCGGCAATTTGTACATGATAAGTGTTTTGTTTGTTAAAATTATGACAAAAAGTACTTTGGCAATTTGTTTTAATATCATTAAATCATGTCTTTTTTGTTGATATGATTTTATACATAAAATCTATTTTAAACATACTCGTATTTGAATATCTTTTTTGTACTAATTTGTTTCAAGGCATTTTATTTATGATTAAATCAAAAAAGATTATGTAGACACTTATTTAAACAAGATTACTTGTGTAGTCAGGTAAATTGAAAATTATTTCATCGTGACTATCTAAAAGTCCGAAGTTCGATGTTCAATGTTCAATGCTAAAGAGGATGAAAAGATAAATATAGATGAATATCTTACATAAATAACTAATGTGGATCCATGATCGTAAATCTCAAAAAATATCTCCATGCCTTGTCCATGACGGGCATGCAATACCCCCTTGGCTTCTTTCAAAAACTCTTAATTCTAATATAAATTATATATATGCGCAAAACAAATATTGTTTGTTTTATTCCAAAGATCGTAACACATAAACATAATATCGTACCTGGGAAAAAAAAAGGCGAAAGTGCGAGTGTCGCACTATTAATCTGTTTTTGTTATTACTGCCGATAAACATTTACGTCGGTCAGTACAAGATTACACACAGATGTCCTGAAAATATCTTCGGTGGAAGGTGGGTCGAAGGGACTTAAATGTCTAGACTAGACCTCTGTCTACCCCTGTATTGGGAATTGCGTGAAGATATTTTATTTTTTTACACACAGATTCTAATACATAACAACATGTTTAAATTAGTTAATTGACTCAGGCGTTACTTTGCGGAAATTCATTGTAAAGTTGTTATTTAAAAAATTACTTCTCAACCCTCCGCATGAAAATATAAAAAGGTATATGCTACCTGGTCCGAAGAGAAGAAGAGCACCACCCTCCCTCCCACAGATGCGTGCACCAATTCCACAGATGTGTGCACCAACTCCACTGTATGCACCACCACCACTACACTCAAACCAGGTAACACACACCACCACCGAAAACGCGACACGTGTTTCGCCTCAAAACAAGGCATCCTCAAGCGAGTAGCTCATCGTAGAGTCTGTGGGAGGGAGGGTGGTGCTCTTCTTCTCTTCGGACCAGGCAGCATATACCTTTTTATATTTTCATGCGGAGGGTTGCGAAGTAATTTTTTAAATAACAACTTTACAATGTTTAAATTGTAAATGTAAGTGTAATTTTGAGTTAAGAAATAACATAATACTTTTCTGTACAGGTCAGACTACAACAGAAATGTTTAGATATTACCAATATCTATTATTGCCAGGTGAATGAAATCCGTATTAAGTATTGAACGAATACTTGCTCCCAGCTGTTTATTTAAGGGATAGTATTATTTGATTAAAATATTGGTTAAAATGCAAAATAATTTTATATTTTTACGGGTTAAACGTGACTGAGGGTGAAAACAACGAAGGAATACGACGATTGAATAATAAAATCAAGCAAATTAGCTCTTGATTTATTTATTCTGTGAAGCGTGGGGTGAAAATATATAGGACATAAGTAAGAGCATATGTTGTGCACTTCGCAGATAATGTATTATATTATTATTATACATTTGCGAATGAAATATCGGGTGCATCCCCTTTCATCCCGTGGGTTTGGGTACTGAAAGGCTTGAATATGCATAACACTGTACAGATGACGTTATAACCATTTACATAAAAAAAAACTGAAGAAAAGTATAAGACTAAAGTGTTTAATGGAATGACGGAAGGATCCTGTATCCTGCAGTGGACTTTCACGGACTATGAAGTATGAAACCTGGAACCCTTGATTTTTGAGGCAAATTATTACCAAAACTAACTGAAGATCCGAACTTAGTATTAACACCTCTTCTTCTTTTAAAGAATAATTCCATTCATATGCCTAATAGTTATAGAGCGGTTAATAGTATATTTTCAAATAGCTGCGCCTCGCTGTTTCACGCATGGTTTGATAGTTAACTAGTAAAACGGACACATTCTTCAGGATTTGACACAGGCTACACTTTAACCTGTGTGAAATGTAACAAGCCTATGAGTAACAAGCATCCACTTAGCCTCACGAAATTTCTATAAGAATAAAAATATTTATCAAAAGTTATTTTCAAAAACTGATTGGGTATGTACTTCCGATAGCACAACAGGAAGAAAGTTAACGTTAGAAATGTATTACATCTGAGAAACCCTTGCATTGTGTTTAAATGTAGGCGTGTTGCTACGGCGTATGAATATACGGGTAGTATGCACCTTTCTTGCCAAAGGTCGTAAGAAGTGGCTAAGGGAAAAGTCTTAAAATTTTGTCTTTTTATTCGACTTCCGTTAAGTGACGGAATAACCATCTGCTAAAATACAAATAAAATATAAAAAAGTCACGATAGCCATGTGGTTGGGTGGTCGGGATTTCGAGTCGAGAAACCCGAGTTCGATCCCCAGGTGGCAGGCTCGTACCAATGGGTTTTTCAAAAACTTATGTACGAATTATATCGTTGGCTTGGACATAAAGACGGCGACGGGCTCACCACGTTGTCCCGAAAATATCTTCGGTGGAAGGTGGGTCGAAGGGACTTAATTGTCTAGACTAGACCTCTGTCTACCCCTGTATTGGGGCGACGATATTTTTATTTATTTTCAAAATACGAGACCAAAAAAGCAGACCATTGACGGGCAGCAGCGTCTAAGTTGCGAGGAGCGAGGCGTATGAATATACGGGTAGTATGCACCTTTCTTGCCAAAGGTCGTAAGAAGTGGCTAAGGGAAAAGTCTTAAATTTTTGTCTTTTATTCGACTTCCGTTAAGTGACGGAATAACCATCTGCTAAAATACAAATAAAATATAAAAAGTCACGATAGCCATGTGGTTGGGTGGTCGGGATTTCGAGTCGAGAAACCCGAGTTCGATCCCAGGTGGCAGGCTCGTACCAATGGGTTTTTCAAAACTTATGTACGAATTATATCGTTGGCTTGGACATAAAGACGGCGACGGGCTCACCACCTGTCACGTTGTCCTGAAAATATCTTCGGTGGAAGGTGGGTCGAAGGGACTTAAATGTCTAGACTAGACCTCTGTCTACCCCTGTATTGGGAATTGCGTGAAGATATTTTATTTTTTACACACAGATTCTAATACATAACAACATGTTTAAATTGTAAATGTAAGTGTAATTTTGAGTTAAGAAATAACATAATACTTTTCTGTACAGGTCAGACTACAACAGAAATGTTTAGATATTACCAATATCTATTATTGCCAGGTGAATGAAATCCGTATTAAGTATTGAACGAATACTTGCTCCCAGCTGTTTATTTAAGGGATAGTATTATTTGATTAAAATATTGGTTAAAATGCAAAATAATTTTATATTTTTACGGGTTAAACGTGACTGAGGGTGAAAACAACGAAGGAATACGACGATTGAATAATAAAATCAAGCAAATTAGCTCTTGATTTATTTATTCTGTGAAGCGTGGGGTGAAAATATATAGGACATAAGTAAGAGCATATGTTGTGCACTTCGCAGATAATGTATTATATTATTATTATACATTTGCGAATGAAATATCGGGTGCATCCCCTTTCATCCCGTGGGTTTGGGTACTGAAAGGCTTGAATATGCATAACACTGTACAGATGACGTTATAACCATTTACATAAAAAAACTGAAGAAAAGTATAAGACTAAAGTGTTTAATGGAATGACGGAAGGATCCTGTATCCTGCAGTGGACTTTCACGGACTATGAAGTATGAAACCTGGAACCCTTGATTTTTGAGGCAAATTATTACCAAAACTAACTGAAGATCCGAACTTAGTATTAACACCTCTTCTTCTTTTAAAGAATAATTCCATTCATATGCCTAATAGTTATAGAGCGGTTAATAGTATATTTTCAAATAGCTGCGCCTCGCTGTTTCACGCATGGTTTGATAGTTAACTAGTAAAACGGACACATTCTTCAGGATTTGACACAGGCTACACTTTAACCTGTGTGAAATGTAACAAGCCTATGAGTAACAAGCATCCACTTAGCCTCACGAAATTTCTATAAGAATAAAAATATTTATCAAAAGTTATTTTCAAAAACTGATTGGGTATGTACTTCCGATAGCACAACAGGAAGAAAGTTAACGTTAGAAATGTATTACATCTGAGAAACCCTTGCATTGTGTTTAAATGTAGGCGTGTTGCTACGGCGTATGAATATACGGGTAGTATGCACCTTTCTTGCCAAAGGTCGTAAGAAGTGGCTAAGGGAAAAGTCTTAAAATTTTGTCTTTTTATTCGACTTCCGTTAAGTGACGGAATAACCATCTGCTAAAATACAAATAAAATATAAAAAAGTCACGATAGCCATGTGGTTGGGTGGTCGGGATTTCGAGTCGAGAAACCCGAGTTCGATCCCCAGGTGGCAGGCTCGTACCAATGGGTTTTTCAAAAACTTATGTACGAATTATATCGTTGGCTTGGACATAAAGACGGCGACGGGCTCACCACGTTGTCCCGAAAATATCTTCGGTGGAAGGTGGGTCGAAGGGACTTAATTGTCTAGACTAGACCTCTGTCTACCCCTGTATTGGGGCGACGATATTTTTATTTATTTTCAAAATACGAGACCAAAATTTAGCAGACCATTGACGGGTAGCAGCGTCTAAGTTGCGAGGAGCGAGGCGTGGCGATTATGGCAGACCAAGGAGGTACGAGAGAAGCCTATGTCCTGCAGTGGACTTTTAGAGACTATAATTTATGTATATAAATAAATATTTACCTCACTGGTAATTCCTTCCTCAAGAACAGGTATGACTTCCTTTCGCAAGCATTCAACCCTGAAACAAAAATAAATGTCATTATGAAAGAAATATAAGCCATATTTACGATGACGCGATATAAAACGTGAGGTCTTATATTTACGACACTCGAAAGTGTTACGATGCTCAGGTCACTCTTTGTTTTTGTTTTGATTTCCTTGTTTCTTGAAGTATTATTTAAAAAAGGACGTAGTTTAAAGAGGTATAATAAGACAGTAAAATGATTTTGGTCTTACGCGATCCATTTATATGACTTATATAGAATTGGTGACACCATGGAAACCGATATGTACACTAGATCTAGATTATTTAAATAGATTGTTCTTGTAATAACGTAAAATTTTACATTTTAAAGATAAAATAATAGATTAAGTCAAAGAGTTAATAAAATCATACACTATATCGTACTCATATACCAGATTTACTAGAAATAAAAATCTGATTTAGAGTAGGCAATCAAATTTGTTAAATCTTATCATCGCATAAAACGATCAGGAGCCCGTTCATTTTTCCAACTCGTTGGTTAAGAAAATCAATGGCAAGGCGTTAGCTCCGCGTGGGAGACCAGTAATTGAAATTCTTTACACGGGAAAGGCAAATGGCATTTACTTCAATATTACGTAACTAGAACTCTTAAGGCAATCCCTTGCACCAGTTTCTTGGCAGCTCGTTGCAAATATTGCGGTCTTTTAGATGAAAATCTAATAAAGTAATACCAATTAGACTTACTGGGAAGATCTAGATAAATTAGTCCTATCGAGTCACATTTCACTTTTCTTTAGTAGTTAAATACAGAAGAAGCTTGTATATAGCTTATATGATTAAATTGGAAACAATTCAAAATAGTTGGAAACACTACATTTAATTGAAACGTTCACCTATCTGTTTTGAATAGCACTGAAAAGCTCTCTTCTAATTCATGAAATCTTTTCATTTTTTTTTTCTATTGTGCATAGCGGTATCCATTAAAGCCGTTAGCGTACTGGTAAAACAGGTTTCTTGTTTAAAAACTTGTCACCGACAGCCGTTACCGAATCTTAATACCTTCTACTAATTTGACATGAATGATCAAACTTGAAAGTAGTGTATTCATTAGTGAGAGCAGTCCATTGGATAGTCACCTTGAGGCAGTCATGTCACTCTACAAGTAGCTTCGAAACAGTTTTATTATACTGTGACACTGATGGTATACTTTCTCTATTTATTTTTATTTACAAACTCGGAACTTAACCCAAATATTATAAATATAATTAACCGTCCCATAAGTATGTTTTTATTTTTCTAAACAGTTGTATGTATAAATTTATATGATACTAAAAAAACTTTATATGTAGTCAAAATATTTTAACTGTCTTCGCATTAGGAATAGTTTTCTAGTGTGACAGTTCCGTTTAACAAAAATTGTCTTTTATAAATTTTAATATTGCGCCTCTGTGACAAATGCGTTGCATGGCTTAACGTAAGTCACGATAGCCGAGTGGCTAGGTGATCGGGATTCGGAGTCAAGAGACCCGAGTTCGATTCCCAGGTGGCAGTCTCGTATCAGGTTTTTTCAAAAACTTAAGAACGAATTATATCGTTGGCTTGGACATTAAGACGGCGGCGACGGGCTCACCATCTGTCAAGTCGTCCAAAAAAGACTCGGTAGAAGGTGTATCGAAAGGACTTAATTGTCTAGACGTCTGTCTCCCCCTGTATTGGGAATGGCGTAAAAGCTATGTTGTCATATGTATTATATTTCGAAATAGAATTTTTTTTCAGAAATATAGACGCTTTTGATATAACCTATACATATAGACTCAGAAAACACCTAGATAAAAAAAATCCAAATTGTATTGTTTTCTCAATTTTATCTCGTTTAAAGTAATTGGATTTTCAAACAACGTCTTCTTTCATGTCATTAAAATAGAAATCATATTATTTCATAGTATTAAGATTTATTGAAATCTTTACAAAATAAAGAGAAAATAAGGTAACAGATAGGACGAACACAAAGAAACTTTTACTCAAGTTAATAATAGTGGTAGAACAAAGTCCACAACACCAAGCTAGTACGAAACTAGAACGTATAGATTTTATGAATCAACATCAGTTCGGACTTTGACACCGGTTTCGTATATTTATAAACAACAGCGTCCTTCACGTCTAGACATTCAGCAAAAATATTTACATACAAGATTTGATATTTCAAATTATGGTGAAATTGACATACCATGTAATACACCTAATGCTTTAAAATTCGACAACTTGTGATTACCTGCTATTTTCCTTATTTACTGACGCATTTGTTTTTTTAACCAAGGGCCTTTTAACCAATTCTTTAACTAAACTGAATTAATTCAATATTTTCCACCATGACATAAACCGCTTGACGTCAGTAAAATTCAGAGAAATTAAGTGCTTGACCAGAGCCATAATATCTAACATTAATATTAGCATCATCTCGTTCTAAAAAGTGATGCTGCTAATCATCTTGTGCGCAAACAATTAAAATGCGATTCACAGAATTCACACTGGCTAGAAAAAATTAACGCCATTGAATTGCATTTTTAAGTACCTACATGATGGGTCTATTTAATTAAGTTCGGTTTAGACATCTATTTTACACTCGCCTTGAAAGAAAAAGCATCTTACAGTGATCGAAGATGATTAAAAAGTTTTATGTTCTTTAGAATGCTTATCACTATGCACACATCAACACAATTATTATTACAACCAGACCATTATAACCCATTTATCGTTATTTGCCGCATAAGTATTAGCTGTTAACTACCTACACCATTATACGTGTAAGGACATTATTTTCTCTTGACTTTGTTTCACTTTTTCACGCCAATCTCAATACAGGGACAGTAGACAGAGGTCCAGACTATTAAGCCTTTTCGACCTACCTTCCACCGAGGATATTTTGGGACAGCGTAACAGGTGGCGAGGCTGTCGCCGTCTTTATGTCCAAACCAACGACATAAATCGTACATAAGATTTTGAAAAAAAAAACCCATTACCTTGGGGACCGAACTTGGGTCTCTTGACTCAAATTTCGATCACCCAACCAATCGGCTATCGTGACTTGAAATAATACGTTCCTTCGACGGTTCGTAAAGCAACGATTATAATAGAAATGGTATTTTCCATCAAATCTACGATGTTCTGCACAAGATCCGAAATACGTAATCACAGAATAAAACTGTTGTTGACAGAATGCCAAGCTTGCGTATTCAATGTTATGATATTTTCCACGGTGTTTACGTATTTCGCTACAAATGTACGCGTATTCAGAAATAATTTTATATGTTTTCTAGTAGAAGTTTAATTTAATTCTAGAACTACTTATCTTAATGCGACGGAAAACTTTTAAAAATCCAGTACCTTGAAAACAAAAATAAACAAAACGTGACGTCAATCTCGAAGCTTTCCTTTGGTAAAATTGCAAGTATTTGGAGTAATTCTGTTTTCCTCGTGCCAGTGTTTTTCATAAATCTTTTTAAGTGCTTACGACATTCAACAACAAAGCAATAATGAGAAAAATCAGACCCATGATGGGAGATTCGCACATCAGTCGAAAGTCAATATATAAGTCATCAGTGTGTCTATATCATTTGTGATGCGCTCAAACCTTAGGCATCATTAGAAGAATAAAACATATTGAATTACAAACAACGATATAAAGCGTCCCGTTTATCTGTCCATTTCGAACTACCACACAACTTATCGCAAAATAGTTCCATTACAAATAAACATATGACGTCAGACAGAGCCTGTGTGTCCAAGAATGTAAATGTTGGGCGCATATTTTATCTTATGACTCGTTGAAAGCTTTCGTTATATTTAAAACCATGTTGAAAAAAGTCAAACCTTAGTTTGTTAAATGATCATCGAATTAAAATTATATAAAACTATGGACTACGTCGCATTTAATTTTTTTTTATTTACCGTCGTTTCAGTTACTTTATACCGCTCGTGGTCATGAGCATTTTTGCGTAGAGATACTAATAAATAAAAACACGGTAGAAGTGAAACCTTCAGAAAAAGAATTGAGTGTTTCAATGTCCAAACAGGGACAAGATTTTAGAATTCTTTGACGTTCGTTTTCGGAAGCCCTAAATGTTTTCTCTCATCCCGATATCGTGATAATATCATCAATAGTCACGATAGCCGAGTGGTTGGGTGATCGGAATTCGATCCGTGAGACCCAAGTTCGATCGAGAAGTTAAAAGACAGGGAATGCAGAATAGTCGTGAAATAGAATAAAGACACTTCGATGAATTTTATTATTTGTAATGAAAATAATTGAAATGAGGTTTAAAAATACTGTCAATTCCTTCCCTAATTTCATAATCCCAAGCTTCTCTGATGAAAGAATATAACTTGCAATAGACTACGTACCTTAGTTCAGACTATTTACAGATATTACTATTAAAACTAATCTTATATTCATTCAATAGGTATAAAAACATCCAATAATTCATAAATTACATACGAACGAATTTATAACCGAAATATCACATTAGAGCTAAGAGCAGAGACGAAGAGATGAAACAGCTGAAAAAAATAAATTTCTTACAACACTAGGAATGACCACATTCGACTTTCAACTTTTACGTGATCACAGTCCACAGTCATTTGGAATGTATCCAATTTCCCGGGCTTGCATCAGTGCATAATGTTAACAAAAATCAAGTCACAATGAAATTGTAATTAGAAACAGAAGTATCAAGATAATTTTTCAAGTGTATGGGCCGTACAACATCGACCTTGGCCTGACAACGCTTTTATCATTTTGTCCAGTGATATAAAAATCATTGACAACGTCACAGCAATACCGTTGTGAATTAAGCGTCAGATCCTATCCAGTATTGGACAGCGTGATAATAAAGTGCATACAATTTGTATTTTGTTTGCTCTTTCCTCGAGTCTTGTTTTCAGCGGTAAACTGAAATAAAGGTATAACCAACTCCGCTACAACTATAACTAAACAGTTGTTGCGATGTCTGAATCTAGAATCCTACCTAGGACACTCAGTTTTATAAAACTAAGTGGGAGCCAGATCTCTGACCTGCCTAGCCTACTTTGATATGAGTTCTTACGTTTAAGGCAAAAAGAAACAAAATAAGTGTAGGTATAAAACTGGCAAAACAAACAAAGAAAAAGTTAAAAGGAATTCGCAAGCATTGTAATCGATTTATAATGGTGAAAATTGTCGTGCAATATTATTTTATCAAAGCACGTGTAGTCTATCTGGTAACCCCAATGAAATAACTCACTAACGTGTTATTCTTATTCAATGTGTGGCAAAAATACACAATTCTCGAGATAATGGACATCACGTTCATCGCCTCAGCTCAGATCTCCTTAAAATAGATAAAGAAAAAAAAATAGAGAGATAACCATTACGAAAAAATAAATCTACTTGACCAAAATTCAGGAACCCTTATGACGGTTTTTGTACGAATGAAAGTGTGTATTTGTATAGGCAAATATATACTACCGTTGGCTAGGAAAGTAACGCAGCTTACCACCTATACATTGAACGTAATAAGTATTGAAAAGAGGGAAGAAAGAACTTAATTGCCTAGCCCTCTAACTACCCCCAGTGCTAGGAAATAGGAGCATCCGTATGGGAGTAATGGAGAATTCGAAAAGTATTTAAAACAGTTCACCAAATAGTGAGTGATTAATATAGCCAAGGACACTAGCATGCAATCGCAAATGAAGAAATTTACAAGTTGAGAGTTGACACACTCCAAAACGAAGGTAGAATGGCATATAACCCGTACATACAGTGACCGGAACACAACAATCGTTACACTACTATTTGGCGGCTACTGCTAGGTAGTGACGTAATCAACTGCCCTTTAAGCTTATTAAGCCAGTTATTTTAATAATATTATTCCGCTTATTTTCGGAGTCCAATGTAATGAAATATTTTAAAATATACACTGTACAAAGCCGTGAGTAACAATAAGTTAACATAAACAACAATTACGTCAACCTTACTTAAAGTACTTGCTTATTTATCTCAGTCTATAAATATGATTTGATAATCATAAGGATCACGGTAGGTATCATCAAAGGCGCATGTGATGGTTTTATTAGGCTTCAATGACGCATTGTGTGACAAAAAGAAATTGTGCGCTTGAGACAAAAACATTGTTTTGTTTCAAAATGGCGGTGATTTTTTTATAAATGATAATAAAAACGCTACTAATAGAAATTAGTATTATGAATGTACATTGAAATTAAAAAAATATATCTTCATGCCCAATACTGGGATAGACAGAGGTCTGGTGGTGAGCTCTATTGTTATTTGCAAGCCAACGACATTAACACGTACATAGGTTATACATCGTACGTAAGTTTAAAAAAAAACTCATTGGTTTGTCTCATTTTGATTGAGCCTATCATTAAGGGTTCGAATTTGGGTCTCTTGACTCGATTTCCAATCACCCGGAACTGGTATATCGTAACTCCTTTGAAATCAAAATTTTGAGTTTAAAATATATGTTCGGTCAATACGGTACTCGTTTAAATGATTAAAAATTTATTGTGACATTATTAATTAAATAAATAAAAACGGCTGAACGGGCGAGATGTGACATGACCGCGAACTCATCCGACTCACCCTGATAAAGGACCTCCGACAGGTCCGACACGAATCGGTACCACCACCAATTGGACGTGGTTTAGTCGTTTTTAATTATTTAACGGAACTCGTTTATTAAACACTTAATTATCATTGTTGAATGTCTGGTACATAAATAAGTATTTCTCATAATTAACGATACCACACGTAACTGAAACTGTTTGTGAAAACAACTATGTACGAGAGTACCAAACATGTTATTGTTACAAAGTGTAAATAAGAGTATGCGTACTTAACAGGAACTTAAAAATTTAAGACACGTAATTTGTTTCATTGGTAGCTATAATTAGGATGTTATTGTCTGGAAAATTTTGCGTATTTTGCATTGTTATTTATTAAAACTGAGATTTTAGAGACGGACTTAAAGTCTGGATTAATCTTGGCTAGTTAACCTTTAGGTAATGCAGAGATGAAATTAAGTAGGTGAAGGTATTTAGGAAGTTGAAAGAGGAAAATCTTTCATCATGCAAGCGTATCGACTCCTTAAACGTCTTGGTATCAAGAGACCCCGAAAATATAAATTCTTACATCCTGCGCAATTAAATATTCTCTTTTAGTAAACAAAAGAAACAAAACGGATGCAATTACGTATAAACAATTCACTATAAATAAGCAGGATTTACATTACACGTGAGCAATGTAAACGCAGTCTTATTTGAAATGGTCACCTCACAAATGTGTACGTGCAGTTGAACACACACGAGATACGGATTGCGTTGTAATCGCAATTCCTAATGTGGCCAAGTCTCGCGCTTGGTGTGTCACCCTCGTCTATGCTTGTATGTAAAATAATAAATATCTTCACGCAATTCCCAATACAGGGGTAGACAGAGGTCTAGTCTAGACAATTAAGTCTCTTTGAACAACCTTCCACCGATGATATTTTCGGGACAACGTGACAGGTGGTGAGCTCGTCGCCGTCTATAAGTTCAAGGCAACGATATAATTCGTACATAAGTTTTTGAAAAACCCTTTGGCACGAGCCTGCCACCTGGGGATCGAAATCGGGTCTCTCGACTCGAAGTTCCGACCACCCAATCACTCGGCTATCGTGACTTCTATGCTTGTATGTAATGTATGAAAAGGTATTACTTACTATTCGATGGTGACAACCATAATTTGTTTAAAGCTATACGTTGCCTTAAAGCCATACGTCGGGCCCCTCATAATATTTAAATAATTGAATTAACTCATGTAACATTACTTAACATATGTATTTAAGGCAACTCATTACATACTCAAATAGAAGAATAATTTAAAGTACATTAAAAAATGCTATAAATGTAGCTATATAGTAAATTAGGTATACGAGTACGTTAATTCAATACATAATTACATTTCCGGTACGTCCGATTTGTTTGTTAAAATTTAAATTCGCCTTATTGTTACTCATTGAAATTATAAAAGTAAAGAGACGTTTCTGTCAATATTTGTCTTTTAGTTACGATACCTGGTAGAATTGTGAATACTTCGTGGCTCAGAAAGATATTCCACGAAAAAAGATTACGCGGCATGCAGGTAGGTCTCTAATGTCAATTTAATGTGATTGTGTGATAACACAGTATTTTTAAATAATAATAAAATAAATATCTTCACGCAATTCCCAATATAGGGGTAGACAGAGGTCAAGTCTAGACAATTAAATCCCTTTGACCCACCTTCCACCGAAGATATTTTCGGGACAACGTGACAGGTGGTGAGCCCGTCGCCGCCTTTACGTCCAAGCCAACGATGAAATTCGTACATAAGTTTTTTTTGAAAAACTCATTGGTACTGCCACCTGGGGATCGAACTCGGGTCACTCGACTCGAAATTCCGACCACCCAACAAATCGGCTATCGTGACTTTACAGTATTTTTGATTATCTATTACTGTTACTCATTTTTGCGATTGGAAACGTATAGGGATCCAGTGTAATCACTGTGACTGTGGGGGCTTTTAATATTAGTTTCCGGGGGTGAAACAGTTTTTTGTTTCAAATTATTCTTAGTCATACTTTAGATCGCGCAAGCCATATACCATTAGCCAGACTATGAGCTTGTTTTCACCCTGATCCCATAAAAAAAGAAACGATTCCTCTAAATTTTAGCATTCATCAATAACTTAGTATTAAAATAATTCTTAAAATAACCTCTGACAATAATAGCATACCGAATTCAGAAGCGATAAGACCTATACTTACATATGCATTGAGAGTTAGAATGGTCCTGACGCATGGCACTAAAATGAGCTAAACTTTAAACGTCTTCATAAATTTTAACTATTTTTTAAACAACCTAAAACGCGAATCACAATAGGACCATTCGTTTGGGAGTAACGATGCAACCATTCCGAGGGCTCATAAAATGGGATTTAAAATTGGCGGCATAACTATCTTTAAGAATACCTTACGGAAGGTATCTTCTGAAGTGGTGTTTTAGAGGCTGTTTAAATACATACACAGATAGATAGATAGATAGATTAGATAGGGATAACATCGCATACTTTGCTCTGATACCAAAGTCGCTAAAGCTCTCGTGTTATGAAAACGAAATAACGAAGGTACAACATACAGCCAGAGAAAATATAGAAAAAGAGGTTTTCCATAGTGACTCGTCTGGGAATCGAATCGGGAGCTCAGGTCTGGCGAAACTGGTGCCTACGCTATTCCTCAACTGAGGTCGTTAATGCGTATCATGTAACTTGTTTTATATAAATCTAATGTAATAAATCTAAATCACATTTTCATTTATTACACATTAAAGGCAAGGCACTTAGTAAACACACAAACAGTTTGCGTCATTAATTTAAATAAAAAATAAAGTTTCAAGAAAAAGCATGTCAATTTGAAACTAACATATTGGGTACGACAAATATCATTAATGAAAGCCTACAAGGACTTTTGGAGATAAACAAAAAATCTCACGATCAGATTAGATGAACGTTACCTTACAGATAACAAACATTAACTTGAAACAAAAAAAGTCACGAGAGCCCAGAGGTTGGGTGGTCGGATTTCGAGACGAGAGACCCAAGTTCGATCCCCAGTTGGCTGGCTCGTACCAATGGGTTTTTCAAAAACTTATGTATGAATTATATCGTTGACTTGGACAGAAAGACGGCGACGGGCTCACCATCTGTCACGTTCTCCCGAAAATATGTTTGGTGGAAGATGGGTCGAAGGGACCTAATTGTCTAGACTAGACCACTGTCTTGGGAATTGCGTGATTATATTTTTTTTTATTTATATTTATTTATTTAATTTGAAACATCCTTAACGGCCTGTATTTATGCACCGCGGGACAGGCCTCTCCGGTAATGAAGGAATTTCTAGAATCGCCAATCTTTGCAAGCAGATTACCGATCGCATTACCAGATACTTTGCACCTTAGGCGCTGTCACCACTCACCAGTTTTCTGAAAGTTGGTATGTTTTGAGATGGTTATCTCGTCATCCCTCCGTAGCGACTGGCATTATCAAGGATTTTGTCTTTGCCTCTATGCATGACTCAGATAGTTACGTACTTATTTTTAAATACGATCATCGCAAATATTAAACACTCAAAAGTATTGTTTTTATCCATTCAAGGCGATATAACTGCGATCAACAATACAGATAAAGATTAGAGACCGTGACATGCACACAGTGAGGCAAAGATAAGCATTAAATCCACGTGTCAGTGCGTTTTATTACGACTTTGCTATATTATTACTTCAAAATCAATATCAATTCTTAAAAATATATATATTTATCAATATATTTATTATTTTATTAATTCGGCTTACGAGGTAACCTAACTCTACCACGGCGTCTAACTGTATTAATAAAATTCATTAATTTTCAAAAATTGTATCCCAATGTTATTCTGTCTCTATTAATAAGATAAATACATACATACATAAAAGGGGCAACATCATATACAAGCCACTGATCCCAAAGTAAACAGCTTAATAACTTATATTATGGAATCAGAAACAACGAAGGTACCAGAAACCGAGAAAATGTATAAAGTGTTTTCTACATTGAACCGACCACCGGGAATCAAACCCGGGACCTCAGAGCTGGCGACACCTCTTGACAACCGGCCTGAACGCTATTCATCAACGGTGGCCGTCATAAAATTGTAAATAGTTCGTGTCGGACTGTATACTAAATCATGTGTACATTACATGATATAATGTATAGGATAATTAATAGATAGAATACATTCCGACTATATTTGGAATAATTTTCGGCTTATCGGTTTGTTTGGCCACTCATGGCACAAAAACTGCATGTTAGTTTCATCGGAGCTTTTAGAACCATATACCAGGTAGCCTGTCGCCTAATACTGTGCAAGTCAACGATACGTTAATCGTACACAATTTAAAGTATCAAAAGTAAAGGAACAAATGGTACAAGTCACGACAGCCGAATGGTTGTGTGATTGGAATTCGAGTCAAGAGACCCGAGTTCGATCCCCAGGTGCCAGGCACGTACCAATGTTTTTTTCAAAAACCTATGTACGATTCATATCGATGACCTGGACATAAAGAGTGCCACGTTGTACCAGAAATATTTGCGGTGGAAGGTGGGTCGAAGGCACATTGTTTAGACCTCTGTCTACCCCTGTATTGGGAATGGTGTGAAGATAAAGGGAACCCATTGCAATTTTTTCCGATTTGTTTCGAATTTCAATCACCCAACCTATCTGCTATAGTAGGTCCATAAAGGCAAATGCAATTGATCTATACTTAATTTAAAATAAAGCATATCATAATAGACACAAGTAAAATGATACGCATCGACTCTGTCATTGAAACAATCTTATCTTTCGCACCACGCTGAAGGCTCAGGTTACAGTACTACGCAACCTCACAACCAACAATAAATAACATTTTGTACTAAAATAACGCAATAACATATGTTACTGAATTACTTGACAACACGGATCACATGTGTTTAGTCCATATCGCATGAACGTTATATGAAAAATTATTATTATCTACACACTACAAATACTAACTTACGTGTTAAAAATAAAATCACAAATATTTGTTAGTAAAAAATCAAATGGACAGCAAAAGAAATGATAAACGCGTAGATCTAATATAATAAATGAAGACAACAGTGGACAGAATCATACATTTTAAATGGTAAACTAACAATGTAATATAGATTTTATTAAACTTTACCTGCCTTAAAATGACGACGAGAATAATACACAAGAGAAAACAAGGGACACGAGTGATATAAGTATAACAACATCGTTAAACATATTTGTAATCAAAACGTACTGCTATAAAAACATTTTGGATTATATGCATAGAATTTAAGAAGTATTTTCCTAGTCCCTAACGAAAACAAATTAAATGGTATGAGTATTAAAAGTAACAAGCTCATAAGGTTTTATAACAATCAAACATGAGTGTTTTTTACGTTAATTGAATTATTTTATTAAAATAGTTATTGTTTGAGTTACGTTAATTGAATTACAATCTTTCAAACACTGGATTATCGTGAATTTTACAATAATTCTATCTGACGCCTGCAGCTTCTAATTTATCGCCCAAAATTTATTTCATTTTGGTTAAAAGGCATCTTCAAGATCTTTCCCAAGTGTTCATGATACCTTCATTCGAAGTTTCACTATCGGAACAACGGTTTAACTCTGTAAGCTTAACACAGTGATTGACATTTACATACACATTATAATTATCATAACTATTCCATAACCATCGGCTACCACTTACTGCAAACTCATAGCTTCGGTGAAAGGTGGGTCGAAAGAACTTCATTGTTTAGACCCTTGTCTACCCTAGTATTGGGATTATGCGTGACGATGTATATTTATTATTTTATTTATTCACAATAGCCGAATGGTTGGATGGTCGGAATTTCGAGTCAAGAGACCCGAGTTCGATTCCCAGATGGCAGGCTCGTACCAATGGGTTTTTTCAAAAACTTATGTACGAATTTATCGTTGGAATGGACATGGAGATGGCGACAGGCTCACCACCTGTCACGTTGTCCCGAAAATATCTTCGGTGGAAGGTGGATCGAAGGGACTTAATTATCTAGACTCGACCTCTGTCTACCCCTGTATTGGGAATTGCGTGAAGATATTTATTTATTATTTATTTATTTATTTAACTATACAATCCATGCAGATTGTTTATTTATTTGATAGTTAGCAAATGTGATAGTTAAAAACTTGGACATGAATTCCGTGTATATTTTAAATGTTTATATTATTAATTCCCAAATTCATCAAGAAAAAAAGTCGTTTTTACAAAGGCTACAAAGGTAAAGGAAGAAAACAACTTTGTTAAAGCTGTTGGAAAGTCGTAGAAATTGTTCTTGCTTTCGAGTCGAGCGACACATGTTTTATGTAATTTTTCCCTGAAATAAGATCTGTTGAAAAATTACCTACATACCTACTTAAAAATTACCTACTTTATAATTATGGTGACTAAAATTAATAGATGTCTAGTATATGGGACACTAGGGTCTTATTACTGGATACGGGATAGGACGCATAACTCCTGTACATTATCGAATTTTCCGACCATTCCTATAGATGTGTGAAATTTTATTTAGGTATTAGGTTTGCACTGGGATCGCCAATGTGTATGCCAAGCATGGCGATTATAAAGAATCTAAGTTACGGGAAAGACAAGTTCAGTGCAGGGGAATTTTCCAGGTCGCAATGGTATTTATATCGGCTCTTTAAAATTTTCCATGTAACAAAATATGACATGTGGGAGTATGTTGCCATTACGGCGGGTAAAACTAAATAAACGAATTTCTCATTATCAGAACTGGTCAAAAATTATCTTTTGTTTCTACTTGTTTAATGAAATAGTAGATTGAGTTACCTTAACCATGTTATTTTTGTTCTAGAAGTGTTTATAATAGTCGCGAATTTTCGGGAACTCAATCTATCAGACTCGGTGTGACTGGCAACAGTTGATATTTTCAAACGTTACTTTTATCTCCCATACGCTATAGTTATTCACTGTATAAAGATCACGTTGTTATAGAAATAAACAATTGCGTTCACAGCGCATAGCCGTCGTATGTATTCAATAAGCGGACTTTGATACTGCGGTAGATGCGCACTGATATATATGTACATATGTACTATATTAGATACACAAGACGAATCGTACAAATATTAAATGAAAAACAAGGATAAAAGTTACGTTTTTCTTATGATGTTTTATCCAGTACGTAAATAAAAATATATTTACGCCTTTCTGTAGATTTAGAATCCATTACAAGTTTTGTTTCTACGTCACGTTTAAAATATTACTTCAAAGTATCAACAACAAAATGAGAAATTGCAGGCAAGTTGGTGTTATTGCAAAAACAGCCGAAGTCTAAACAACGATATGTATAAACTAATTTCTCTTTCAATAGCGTTTCTAAGAACAATGTTTGTTGACGTATACTACCGGGGCATAAACGACATTACAGGAAGCAGGGCGTTGTGCTATTCTGATCCCAGCTACTCACGTAACATGTCTTGTAACCATTCATCAAACTATTTATAGCGCTGTTATAACAACTAGATTTGTGTATGTGTTTACAACGTTTCTCCTTAAATTTGAAAGTTGAAAATGAACATGAACAACGGATGTTTTTTGCATGGACTCGCCCTTATTATGGCAGCAGGGCCACACACACTACATTTTCTTGTTGTCATTGTATCATTAGTTAAGTGACGAACGTTCTATATAAACTTCCTTATTCACCTTCTTTTATTAAAAATTACGATGTTTATTTCTAAACAGTTACGATTCCAAATTATTCTTTAATACTTCAAATTATTTCCAACTACTTCTTATATACTATATTACTTCCAAATTATTCTTTAACATTCTAGATTAAGCTAAGATATTTACGTAACGTTTTTCGAATACCCACAAATGGCCTGGACTATTTTAGGAATTTTTAGAGGACGAATCTTTCAACACTTTTAACTTTAAAAACACACCCTACACGTAAAAACGAGATCCTTCTCCGTGGATGGGGGATAGAGGGCAACCACACCATATAGTTGAGTGTGCTTTAGTGATTATATGTGGATATAAATATTTATATATCAAGAAATTTACTTTTACGCGTTATGCAATCAAATATTTGATTTGAAAAGTACCAAAACATGACCAACATTAATAGGTCAGACTTTTAATTTACCAAAGGTCAAGCTAAAGTAATATGTGATCTAATAATTATGGGCCATGTGTAATCTAGAAGCATTTATTAAACGAATTGACGTGAATGTTTTCTTCTCTCTTTTAAGTGGTGAAGGCCATTTAGGTGGTTGTTCTATCTAGATACTTTGAGCTTTTCGTCCCATACTATGTCTCCCGCTCATTATTTACGACATTAAATAGGCAAAATATTTACGACATTAAAATTGGGTTTGAGTTTTTGTATTGGTTGGCACAGTTATCATTTTAAGAATTTGCCACCTCCCATTTTCACATAGATGTTGTTAAAGGCGACAGTGGAAAAGCTTTGAAACTACGGATATAGTAATATCTAATAAATCGCAGGATAATTATCAGACAGCAACTTCTAAGTTGCGAATGCGTATGCCAAGATTTTTGCATATGCATTGGCAAGTAAGAACACTTATAAAAAGTAATTCATAACATTTTTTATGCGAGGAATATATATTGGTAGATTGCTCGAAGACTGATTAAGTGACGGAAAACGAATATATTATTAAAAAAAAATATTACTTAAATCGATACACGACTGCAGGGGCATGGATTACATCAATTTAAAACTATGTATACATATATCAACATACCTAGATTACCTGACATTGACCTAGAGCTATGGGCAGCGAGCCAGCTTACATATACCTACGTACGTACGCACGTGTTTGTATTATGATATATCTTCTACTTTGCGTATGTACGTTTCTTGCAATATTAGTTAATAGTTACCATATGTTGTAAGTGACGTATATGTTATTTATGAATATCTATCTCCTTACTTTAAGTTAGTGATCATATCCCTTATCAGAATTAGCAGTTTTTAAATCAGTTAATCATCTTTAAGATGTTATAGGAAACCCTACTATGAATTCTACAAGATTATTAAATTAATTAATCGAAAATGGTGCAAAATTAGTAGTTCTTTCAATTGTGCCTGATGAAAAATAGGAAAAATTTAAAAATATCAACTTGGCATCGATAATGGATGACGACGGTGAGTTGAATAGGATAAAACTGAACACGGGCTGGTGAAATGTGCATCGAAGAGGTGAATTTGTCTAATGTTTTAACAGATTATAAAAATATTAAGACTTGTTAGTTGAGTAGGTAGTTACCTTGTATTACATACAAAGCTAAGGGTTGCAGGTTTGAATTCCACATGAAATTGGGTGAAGATATTACATAATTTTTATTTTAACAATTTAATAATATTATAATCACATTCCTAAATTAGTTAATTTGAATTTAATGTAAAAAAAAAATTTAATTGCTTTCAAACAACACTATTATTTTGCCTTTGATATGAAAACATTGGTAAGTAAAACTGCATATAAAATAACGAAAAAACAGCATATGTGTGTGTAAAATGGTTATAATGGTATACATAATGATTTTTGAGATTTGAGATATCTTGAGAAGATTTGAGTATATTGAAATAGTTATTAGGGGAAATGATGCCAGCAAGCATTGAAGCTAAATCCTATACAGTACTACTTTTAATTTTTATAGAGAATAAAAATATGTATTTATTATATGTCAACAAAAACAGCACTACATTCACCAACCCAACTGCCTGTCCCTGTGAACAATCTCAAATCTTTGAGGCAAGGTATACCAGCTTTTACTATATACAGAATTTTAATGAATGGTTATGTTTTTGCTCAATAATTTTAAATTACAGTCTTATTTAAAAAGTAACTATATAAGTAAAAAATAACTAATGTGAAAAAGATTGATTTTAATTTTATTTGATTGATTTAATTTGATTTTAATCTGAATCTGTTTAATACTGAAAAATTCCCATGAAAGAGAGCCATAATAAGTTGTTACTCTAAACACATTTGTATATGTTATAAAAATTCCCGAAGAGACTATAATTTAGGAGTTAAAAATATTAAATGAGTAGGAACAATGAGTTAAAAATGGTTCTTACATATAATAAACAAGATTGTATAATTTAATGATAAACCATACCTAAAACAACAAGTTGCTATAAACAGCAAGTGAGAGTTTACAAAATAGGTTGGCATTGTATTACCAGCAAATTCTTGCAACTGATATGGTTAAAAATTATAACAGCTTAATTTAAATGTGAGGAATTTTCAGACTGTTAACTCCAAGTCTGAAAATTCCACACATTTAAATATATTGCTTATACTATAGAAATTTTTTATCATGTATAGCAGAGGCATTACTATTTTGTTTTTCCTCTTCTTGAGTTTATTTTACATAAATAAATGACGTACAATAATATACAAAAATATTGAAGATATACACACGTCAAATACATTTCGTTTATTTCCATTCAGCTATGCAAATTTAGCAAATTAATAATGATGGATATTTTTCGAAAGAGCGAACTAATCAAACCTTATATAGACCACATAAATAAGAGCTCTTAATATATCTTTGTAAATGGTAGGCAAAGTCGCTAACCAACGACCTTGGCTTTACTTTGACATCTTATGTAAATAAATCGATACTATCTTATTTGAGAACAATATTCCAAATACTTACCGAAATCAATAAATTGCTTGATAGACAGCGGCGATGGGTTAAATTGAGAGTAAAAGTCCAACATTTTTGTAACATTGCTAAAAATCGTCCCCGCCAACCTCATTTTGAAAATAACAAAAATCAAACTTAGCCCAAAAAGTGAACAAACAATAATATTCAAACAGAATAGATCACAATTAAAAGTATGTGACTTCAACACATAACGCATTAATTTATGATTGAGAATAATAAATAACAAATCACAGTTGTATTACAAGTCCTCTCAACAACTAACAAAATATTTGACTGAACTGAAACTGAATCTGATTTATCCCAGACTGTCAGTTACTGACAGTCAAGACATCGTAGTCTGTGGACAAGACAATACCAAAGAGAATATAAACATAACGGTGACAACGTTAAATTATTTACTGCATATAAATAGACCAAGTCACGATAGCCGAATGGTTGGGTGGTTGGAATTTCGAGTCAAGAGACCCGAGTTTGATCCCCAGGTAGCAGGCTCGTACCAATGATATTTTCAAAAACTTATGTACGAATTACACCGAGGGCTTGGACATAAAAACGGCGAAGGGCTCACCACCTGTCACGTTGTCCCGAAAATATCTTCGGTTGAAGGTGGGTCAAGGGGACTTAATTGTCTAGACTAGACCTCTGTCTACCCCTGTATTGGGAATTGCGTGAAGATTTTTATTTTTATTTATTTATATAAATAGACCACTGCTAAATTATCGCTATGTATACTTCGGTATAAGGGAAACATAATATTGAGGTATCAACACTGCCGTAATATGTGTTTCGTTAAAAAAACATCGGCCTATAGACACCCACTGCAAGGCAAAACTTTCAGACCAAACCCTTTAAGCATTGCCAGTAAAGAACAGAACTAGTGAACATTTATGCATACGCGTAAAATATTTATGTTACATTTATCATGAAATTATTTCTTGTATTTACGCGAACAATACACATTTAAAATAAAACTATTTTCGGATTTTATCGAGTATTTTTAATCAGTTTTTACAAACTATTTTCATTTCCCGACAGGGGGGCCCCCGTGACCACGGATGCTGTAAAGCATCCGAAACGTCGGGAAATGAAAATAGTTTGTAAAAACTGATTAAAAAACGCGATAAAATCCGAAAATCGTTTTATTTTAAATGAAATTCTTTATTGGATCAGAAAATTTTTATTGATATGAACAGATTTAAACTATATTTGTTAAGTCGATCGACATAAGTAATCAGACATCCTCATAATCATTTCAATCGCACATCACTTTCGTCGCCGTATCGGGAACTCGACAGAATTTTGAAAATGAAACAACCGAAAGTGCTTTGTGCTTCCTACCACATATCTGAATCATAACTTATTATCGATTTCTTTACGTTACGAATTCGTTAAAAGTTCATTGTGATCTACTCTACTCTGTTACATACGCAAACTCTATAAATCTATGAAAATGAAAATGAAAATATCTTCACGCAATTCCCAATACAGGGGTAGACAGAGGTCAAGTCTAGACAATTAAGTCCCTTTGACCCACCTTCCACCGAAGATATTTTCGGGACAACGTGACAGGTGGTGAGCCCGTCGCCGCCTTTATGTCCAAGCCAACGATGAAATTCGTACATAAGTTTTTTTAAAAACTCATTGGTACTACCACCTGGGGATCGAACTCGGGTCTCTCTACTCGAAATTCCGACCACCCAACAATTCGGCTATCGTGACTCGGAGTGCAAAAACCAATCTTCGGTTAAAATGCGACTAAAACAGGGAAGTCTGGATATGTATGTATGCATAATATGCACTGCTTATTTACTGTTTACCGTGCAGGTACGGTGTGACATCAATTTAGTTTTTGCGAATCCGTTTCTGTACAGTTAGTTAGACTGGGTTAAAACGGACCGCAGGTCAGTATACTTTTAATATGTTTTTGTGCTGTATTGACTATCTGTGATTATCTGTTCAACGAGAACAGTAAATTAGTACACTGTTGTAGGTAGTGCGTAACGGAACATATCAACAGCTGTTTAGGTAGACAGTGTCTACTACCATATAACGTAGTGATTATACACTCTTTCCTATCATCGAGATGATGACAGTTGACAGCTTTTTTACAGACATTTTCATTTATATTAATCCCTACTATTGTTATTTACTTGTCTAATACTAATATATTGTTCATAATTGGGTTCATTATCATTTACTATCTATATCTATAAGTAGTACATTGCCGTTTTTGGTTTTTATATATGTCTGTATCATCCCGTAAATGATAATATTGTCAAGTTTGGCATTATTTTCAGATATAAATCAAAATATCAGACATTTTATTAGAAAAGTAAGTACTAAGTAGATTTTTATTTACTTATGTAAATGTTTTGGACAGAAGTGGGGCCGCGCATAAAATATTAACTTTAACATAAAATATTAACATACAAATTTGTTTTTTGAAGAAAATAAGAAAAAAAAGTAAGAGTAATTTATGAACCAAACAAAATAGCTCGCTGTATTAAAATCGACTTTTCCCATGTTCATATAAAGATATTACTGCTCTATCCTATAAGTTCATGAATGTCTTATATCACATTCATGATCTTGCTACAATCCCAACATCCTTTTCTTTAAATTTCTTTTAATTAATTTAATTTCCTTTCAGAGAAATACTTACAATCTGTAGTTCCTGATTTTCATAGTAATAAAAATTGTTAATATTGGGCATATTGTTTAAGACACATATTGTTAAAAAAAATATCTTCACGCAATTCCCAATACAGGGGTAGACAGAGGTTGAGTCTAGACAATTAAGTCCCTTCGACCCACCTTCCACCAAAGATATTTTCGGGACAATGTGACAGGTGGTGAGCCTGTCGTTGTCTTTATGTCCAAGCCAACGATATAATTCGTACATAAGTTTTTTAAAAACCCATAGGTACGAGCCTACTAACTGGGGATCAAACTCGGGTCTATTGACTCAAAATTCCGACCACCCAACCACTTGGCTATCGTGACTTTTATATGTTAAAAGAAAACAATATTATATATATATTGTTAAAAGAAAACAATATTAAGTTGTATACATTTTGTAATTTGATTTATATTTAAACTAGATGTTAATAATGATATTTTACATCATGGTATGGTTTTCTTAAGAGGATTTAATAGCTATTGAGATTTCTTACTACCAAAATGTATTAGAATTAGTATTAGTACTAGTACTATGCAATATTAGTCCATTGTGGCACTAAAATTAAGTACCAAATTCTATAAGCTATGTAGATCAGTGCACAGTTGTGGTTTTATCAGCCCTTCAAGTGTGCACAACAATATGGGATTGCTATAACAACCACAATTTTAAGTACATATAAAACAATTATATGCTATGCACTTCATGTTTCAATGTTTTCTTGGTGAATATGATCTACATATTATTCTATTCTTTGGTTGTGACCTACCTTTCATGTTGCTGTATTGTTTACAGATGTCACACAATGTATTTGTGTATGGTACCCTAAAGAGAAATGAACCAAATCATTATTGGTTAACAGATCCGAATAATGGATTGAGTAAATTTGTATCAGATGGAAAAACTAGTAAAAAGTATCCATTAGTCATTGCAACAAAGTATAATATACCTTTTATATTGCACAAACCAGGACTGGGTCATCAAATTCAAGGTATGGTCACATATTACATTATCAGTCAAAGCAGTCTGTATGATGTACATTGTGCTATACAGAACTTTAAAAAAAAGTATACTCTGTCCTAAACAGGATGGTATAAGCACAGTCTATCAAATTTAATTAATTTCAATGGCACTAATGTAAAAGGCATTATAAAATATTTTTTTTTAATTCACACATTTTCCCAGTACTGAGACAGACAGGGGCTAAACTTTTACATTTATAGCATTAGGTCAGATGGTAGACTACCACATCTCTAGCAGGGATTCTTCTGGGTTTGTACTACAATTTTATCAGTTTCTGTTTCCATACATCAATGTTAATGTGGTTGTGTTGTAGTTTAAATATAAATTTAATGTAATATAATGTAAATCTGTAGAGAGCCACAATAATTACACATGTATTCTATTAATATAATCAATACATATGGTAAACTTAACTTGTACATCTTTGTTGAGATCTCTAAAATCCAATTATATCATGGGTGTTCTTACACTTTCCACAACACTACCTAGCCTCCATTCTCTTCACACCTGCTATATATATGTATGACCGGAAAATATCTAAGTGTATTTGTAGCTTTCTATTTATGGATTGTCTAATGAGGTATTTTCATCTTATATCATATATCATGTCGTATAGCCATAGCATAATATTGTTGAATCTTAAATGTTTCTATATATATTTTTAGGAGAGGTTTATGAAGTTGATAATGAAATGCTTGGAAATTTGGACATACTTGAAGACCACCCCAATTATTATGTAAGAGAATTAGATAATGTGGAAATTATTAAAGTGTAGGTATTTGATGTGTAAAAATTTTATTTATTAATATTTCGCAGAAAAAGAAACAAAAATAAATAAAGAAATAATAAATTAAATCTTCACGCAATTCCCAATACAGGGATAGACAGAGGTCTGGTCTAGACATTTAAGCCCTTTTGACCCACCTTCCACTGAAGATATTTTCGGGACGAAGTGACTGGTGGTGAGCCTGTCGCCGTCTTTGTGTCCAAGCCAATGATATAATTCGTCAATGATAAATCCGACCACCCAACCACTCGGCTATCGTGACTTATCAAAACAAAAAAGAAACAGTACATGTGTATATATATATTGTATTTATGTATTATGAAATGTGTACATGTGTGTAGTAAATGTTTACTTTAAACAAAATAATAACAAAACTTCTGAAAAAAAAGGAATTTATGCTTGATTATAAATGCTTGATTTTATTTTACAGAAATACAAATGAAATCAAAACAATAAGGTGCTGGATATATTTCTTAAAAAGTTTTAAAGATGATCTTCTACACAGACCAATGTTAGATAATTACTCTTCCGCAGGAAGCCATGGACTGCCTTATTTGGAAAGGTCTAAGAGAGATCCTAATTATGATCATAATTCAGCTGTTAAAAAATGATCCACAGTTTGTATTCCAAAATTTACTTGAAGTAAACATTTGTAGAAATAAAGTTAGCAGTAAAGGCTGAAATTGGTTCTAGGATATTGTGATATTCTTTATAATTGAACATTATGAAAAAAATCCCATACAGTAAGTTTCAGATATTGGTGAGGATATATCTTGTGATTGAAAAATGAATTTTAAAATTCAAATGTGGGGTTGCATTTATATTTTACTATCAGTTGCAGTATTTTCTATTATTTATGTTGTTATGTATGTATGTGGAGTTTCATGTGAAATATTACTGTTATTCATAATCATGCATTTTCCAACTGGAGTAGTCAGAGGTATAGATAATATAGACATTTGAACCCTGACATTGATGTTTCACTTGAGCTTATTTAGATAAAGTAATAGGTGGTTATCATGTTGCTGTCTCAGTGCCAAAATCATCAATACATTATACTTTTAACATCTATTACTGGAGTACAAACATTCATATCCATCATACATATCCTAGCCTCTAGTGGGATTCAATCCCACAACCCTTTTCTTCAAAGGCAGGGTAACTACTGACTTGACTTGACTGACTGAGCTATGTATAGAATTTTCAATCAAATGAAGCTCTAAATTAACCACTCAATATTTTAATTAGCTTGGCTGTTCTCGAGATGCATTTCCCAATGAAAATCCTTTAGAAACATCTACTTAACATAGAAAGTTGCCAATGCATTTATTGTATTTTTTAAAGTATTTATGTTTATTCGCATTCGATGTAACTATTGAAAAAAGGATCTTCCTTAGGTAAAATGACACAATAGCCGAGTCGAGAGACCCAAATTCTATCCCCAGGTGGCAGGCTTGTACCAATGGGTTTTTTTCAAAACCAATGCACGATTCATATTGTTGGCTTGGACATAAAGACAGGGACGGGCTCACTACCTGTCACGACTTCAGTCTACCCCTGTATTGTGAATGGCGTGAAGATATTTATTTATTTGTCTATCTTCCTTAGGGGTCCCTTTAATAGCATTTGCTAACGCATTCAACGCATCTTCAATGGTCATGAAGCGAATACCTCGAAGTTTATCTATGGTTATTGGAAAGTGAAAGGCGCCAGGTCGGGACTGTATGGCGGATGACTCATTGATTCGGATGAGTCTACTGTCAGAGTTAAATATTCGCTAAATAATTCTTCAGTCTAAATAGTCTTCTCTCGAGCTATTTGGCACTACAGAAATGTTACAATTAATTATCTGCACCCTTTTTACAATTCTAAAGGATGATTCTGCTTCTTAGTATGTAAATCTAAGTTTCAATAATCGGTTGATTCCGTTCTACGGAGTCTCAAGTTATATTCACCGTTACACCGTGCTCGTTTCACATTTAAATCCCTGACTCTTACGGCTATATGGAACGAAAACCCTCTTCATATGAAACTCGTAACGGGTTCTCAACATTTTAAAATAAAGTTCGCGAACACTACAATAATATTTTTTGGACTAGTGATATATACACCAGTTTTCATAGGGTCCCCAGCTGTTAGCCTCAGCAAAGTTTGTTTTCATGTTTAATATCTATCAATAGTGTATGATAATAATCTTTATTTTTTAAAAATACTAGCAATGCTACTACTAAAAAATTCTAAAACTACCACAATTAAGCAGTCCAACGGGCTCGAACGTACGACATTCCGCAGTCCGCACCCGAAATCATTAGGCTATTAACCCTAGATACTGAGGCATAATTTTATCTTTTTTTTTCAGTAATAACGAGTCTACAATTGATGACCTGAATGATAATGATAATGTAAAAGTGGTCAAATAAAAACCTTAACAATTATCACTAATTTCTGAATTTATCTGTGATGTGTAAAAATGATAATTAATTTTTGAATCAGACTATCAATTTTACATATAAACAAGATTCCTTATATTGTTTGTTATAAAAAAAAGTTATATTTTTTATAGTTTATAAAAAAGTGATTAAAATTAAACAAAAAAAAATCAACAAACAAAACATGAATGTATTTTTTTTTTATAGAAAAGGGAGGCAAACGAGCAGGTGGCACACGTGATGGTAAGCGATTACCGCCGCCTATGAACATCTGCAATACCAGAGGAATAGCAGATGCGTTGCCGGTCTTTGAGAAAGGTATATGCTCTTTTCTTGAAGCTCCCTAAGTCGTATCGGTCTGGAAAAACCGCGGACGGCAGCTCATTCCATAAAGTGCAAGTGCGTGGCAGAAAATTCAGCGAGAAGGACATTGTCGTGGAATGCCAAGCATCAAGGTGGTGTTGATGAAATTTTTGACTATGCCGTAAGGTACGATGGTGAAATTCAGCCGCGGGGATTAATCCGAACAATTCCTCGGAGCACTCCCTGTAGCAGATCTTATAGAAAATGCAACATCTCTTCGCAAAGCCTGGGGATCTAGCCGATATTCTATGTATGGTCCGACCATACTCTATGTATGGTCGTCGACAATTCGAGCCGCTCTTCTATGGATACGGTCAAGTGGAAGGAGCTGACACTGGGGTTGCCCCGCTAAGAGATGAGAACAGTACAACATGTGCAGCCGAACCTGCGCCTTATAAAGTTGCAAGCGGTGGGCCGGCATGGAGTACTGTTGTGCTCTACTGAGCACGCCAAGCTTTTAAGAGGCCAATTTGGCCTTCCCTTCCAAATGATCGTGAAACTGAACGTTGCTCGATATGTCGACGCTAAGGATTCCGATGCTGGCTGAGGCTACTAGTGGAGTGCTCTCAAAACGAGGTGATACGACGAAGGGTTTCTTTTTAGCGGTAAACGCGCAAACTTGTCGGCCCCAGTCCGACATTTTGTCCAACAAAATCTCGACTTCAGAGACAAGTTTGTTCCGGTACTCGTCGACGTGTTCCCGAGAAATATTGGCACGGCCGGTATAAAAGGCATCACCAGTGCTGTCATCTGCATAGCAATGGATGTTACTTATTTGTAACAACTCATTGATATGCAGAAGAAACAGGGTTAGCGATAGCACACAGCCTTGTGGGACACCAGCGTTCACAGACTTGGAGTCCGAGCCTGCACCGTCAACTACGACCTAGATGCTCCTGTCTGTGAGAAAACTAGTAAGCCAATTGCAAAATTTCTCGGGAAGCCTATATGACGGAAGCTTTGAGAGAAGCGCTTTGTGCCATACCCGATCAAAGGCTTTCGCTATGTCCAAACTAACTGACAGGGCCTCACCCTTGCTCTCTACCGCCTCCGCCCTTCGATGAGTGAGTGAGTACACAAGAAGATCACCAGCCGAGCGACCCCGACGGAAGCCGTACTGGCGGTCACTGATCAACTGGTGCTCCTCTAAGTACATGAAGAACTGACAGTTTATAATGGATTTCATTATTTTGGAGAACAAGGAAGTGATGGCGATCGGTCTGTAGTTACCCGGATCTGAGCGGTCGCCTGTCTTAGGGATCGGGTGCACCAAAGCTGTCTTCCATGTCATCGGGACGACGCCTTCAGAGTAGGAGTACCGAAAAAATCGCGTTAGAACCGGTGCCAATTCTCGAGCACACATTCTCAGCACAATAGGGGGGACACCATCGGGCCCACTCGACTTCTGGATGTTCAGGGAGAGGAGAGCTTTTCGCTCTGAGCTCTGAAAGAACCGGATGTCCGGCATAGAGCACTCACTGCACGGGATGGTCGGTAGTGAGTTCCCCTGTCATCGAGAGTCGAGTTGGACGAAAAAAGAGAACCTAGAAGATCGGCTTTCTCTTTTGCGTCATGGGCCAGCGAGGTGTCCTCCCTGTGCAGAGATGGTAGTGGAGGCTGACTGAAATTACTTTGGACAGCCTTGGCGAGGGACCAGAACGCACGAGTTCCCGAAGGAAGACGAACTAGTTTCTCGCCTATTCTGCCAATGTGCTCGGACTTTGCCGCAGTAATTACTCTTTTGAAGGACCTGGCGGCAGAAATATACTCCTTCTTAAAAACGATAGTTTTTGAATCCCGAGACGCCGATGCTTTAACCCAGGCCCGGTAGCACTGCTGCTTTTGGCGAGATGCCATTTTGCAGGTGCCACCAAACTAAGGCTTTGATCTACCACCGATGTGCACCACAGAGGAAGGAACGAAGAGTTCCATTTCTTGGAGCACCACATCGGCGACGGAATTTGCATCGGCGTCGGGACTATCCAGCGAGAAGCAAACCTGCCCCATGGGTAGGATGCAAAGAAAGACGGCATCCCTTCCCAATCTGCCGACCTGTAGTACTAGACACGGCGGTAGCCAGAAAATCGCTACCGCAATGGGCACATGATGGGCACTTTACTCCGAATCAAGCAGTGCTCCGAGGAACCCAAAGGGGCATCAACGGAGACCACATAGCCGTCCGGATGAGAGGTCAGCAGAAGGTCCAGCAGGAAGGTGTATGATCCTCCACATCCAGAACCCAAGTTGGCAAAGTAACCAGTTGTGTCAGATCATATGCTAGGGCAAAGTCAAAAACAGATCTCCCCGCATGATCAGTGGTTCGAGATGGTAGTCGTTCGGCGTGTTGGGCGTTGAAGTCGCCGAGTACCACGGTCTCTACGGATGGGATCTGCTGTAGCACGGAATCTTTTCAGCCATTTGGATGTGGTCGATGAGTCCGGTCAATTTCGGTATTACCGCTGTGGGACCGCTCGACGTCGCTGTCTATGCGTAGCCAAAGGATGGACAGGACCTTCAAGGCTGCCGAGGCGTTGAGAACATAGATGCTCTCTGACGAACACACAAACTCCGGCCCGAGGCACAAAAGAATGTTCTAGCTTTTACCCCGGGTAGGAAAGATAAGAGGTTTCCGCCGGAGAGGATATCTGCGTCTCGGTAAGAAAGAGCAAGGCCGGCTTTGTCGTCTCCAGATGGTAGTGGACGGCATTAAGATCAGAGTGGAGTCCCCATTCATTGCAGAAATCCACAGCAAGCTTGGTAAGGGGTGCCGAAGGTTTTTTGCTTCATTTGCCTCGAACAGTATGAACAGAGCATCCACACTCGGGCAGCATTTGGTTGCCCGAGCGCGGGTGCCCAGAGGGTGATTCTCTAGCACCGGTGGTGCTGGTACCCCCCTGGTGTAGATTTTTTCTTCCGCTACCATGTTTTGGGGGAGGGGGTGTGTGGGCCTCCGGTTAAAAATTAATATTTACTGCGCTGATCACAATATATTACAAAAGGAAGTCAATCAAAATACAAAGAAATGACGCAATATCAAAAAATACACAAAGTTAAACATTGCTATCTTTATTTCTCTTGATTTATTATAGAGAGGCGAGGGAAATAAAGCACTCCACCATCATAGATAATACATAATCTTCCAAGTTTTTAAGTAGTAAACTGCAAAGAGAATATAATCACTTGGTAAACTGTTTTGATTTACATGTGTTGAGTACCATGGAGAATAATGTAGCTGCATAAGCAAAAGGAGCACTTGGTTGGTCTTAACTGGTCATGATTAAAACATAGTGATTATATTCTCTTTGGTCGTGATGGTCTCATCATATAGACTCATGTAAGCGTAACTCTCGTTTGAGTTCGGGCTCTTCTACTTTACATATTCCCCATTTTCTGTAAATTTAACTAATTGTAAATTATTGTAGAGTATTTATGAAAACAGAAAACAGTTGATTTTCAACGACAAAATATCTAATAACTGAATCAACTGAGTATCACGTATCGACTAAAAAATATATAATTATGAATACATATATTCGGCGCGAAAAATCGATTGATTGGTCAGATTGCCTATCCATATCGCAAAAAGAAAATAACATAACGTAATGATTATATTCTCTTTGAAAATAACTATTTCGAAATTTAATTATTATCTATGGGTTCACGCAAAGAGTATACTATCACTTTGGCCTAAAGGTATAGATACCAGGCCATTAAATTAAAAAAAAACTATACAATCACAATTTCACGTTTCAAGAGTTTAATTTTAATTTGCTAGTTCGGAGGTTAGTTAGGGAATTTTATAAATAATAGTTTTGTAATCACTAATAATATTTATGGATTTTGCAAGAAAGCAGCTGGAGAAGTATGGCTGGACCGCTGGTAAAATTTTAATTTATTAGATTAGTAAGTTATATCTCTTAGTTAATTCTAACATTTTTATTAATATGAAATAAAATTTAGGAAATGAAAAAAAAACTTAAATACTGTTTCTTAAACTTAAATATTTAAACTAATACTTATATATTTAAACTTTATTAAACTTAAATATTACATTATTTCCTTGTTCTGTTCTACATATTTGAAAAACTTGCTTCGTAGAAAGTGATATTGTTGACCTTCCAAACAAAGTTATTTTTATCCAGGTAAAGGACTCGGTAAATATGAGAATGGAATTTCGGAGGCATTAAAACCCAAAATAAAACGCAGTATGACAGGTGTTGGTCATGATCCAGCCGCTGATTTTACAGAACATTGGTGGGATAATTTATATAACAAAGCTGCAGAAAATCTTGAGGTGATAATATTAATCGCTACTGCGATTTATTATATGCTACATGAATTGAATGCTTAGACATTGTAAGTCCATAGATCCACATTGGGTGTATAAAATTAATATATATTATATTTATGTAGCTACGCAAATATCTACCTGTCATATTTGTATTTTATCTGCATTTTAATAGCAAAATAGCCTTATCTCATCCACTGATATTTGCTCAAGTTCTATAACTGTTTGTGATACTAGATTCAACTCACCACATTATGAAGCAATAAAGGATTGCAAAGACAGATAGATGTGTTAATGGAAACCTCCAATATTTCATATATTTTCTTGTGTTGAACTATGAACTCTTCACTTTTTTGAATATGTAAGATCTGGGTGATAAATTAATAAACACGATATGTTATAATTCATTTTTCTGTTAGTGATATCCAGTTTCATTTTTAATATTCCTTTATCATCACAAAATATCTGTTAAAATAATTTAGATAAAAAGTAAAAAACATCGTCAAATTCCGTTCATCCAACCACTCAGCTTTCATAACTTATTTGATTGACTTTTGACTTTCTTGATTAAAAGTAATTTAGTAAATTAATACGAAATGATGTTGTATGGCCTTGTTTATTGCATAATTCCCGATTGTGGTTTGAGTGGATTTAAATGATGAATTTGAAAGAAGTGGTAGAGGTATTTGAGGATTGTGACACTTGGCTATCTCTTCTCTCTGGCTACCCCCCAGTTAGGGATTTTTCATGAAGATAAGTAAGTTTGGGTGGGAAGGAAATTGTAACTGCACATGCTCCATTGAATGGTTTTGGGTACCTATTTTGCAAAATAAGTACACCCTAACTGTAATTTTAGTATGTCTGTGGACATAACATGAACATTTCTAATTTTTCATATGCTTTTCTATATGCAAATCAATCAAAATCAAATCGAAGTGTTTTTATTAGTAGTTTTGCATTTCCTATATCAGACAAGGCAAAAATATCCTACATAAAGTTTTAAAGACTGGATTCCAAGAAGTATGATTTGGGGTGGCACTGTGGGAAATAAACTTTTAATTCATAAAGTGAAAAACTATCTTAAAATGCCTTAAATGAAGTCTTTTAAGATGTTCTATGATTTTTTTATAGTAATATTTCTGTGATAACAGTTAATTGTATTTCTAAGGTTATGAATTTATAACTTATATCATGAAAGGTAGAGGAAGAAAATGGAAAAGTAAAGAAAATCAAACGAAAAAACTCATCTGATTTTGAAATTACAAACAACGCCTGGCAGATTAAAAAGAAGAAAAAAGGAAAAAGTGTTGAAGAACAATATTCTGATTATTTTGTTAATACAGCAATCCTTAGAAATGATGGAATTAAACTTAAGAGTACTCATGAAGCTGGGTCTGATGAAGAGGAACCTAAAAAAAACTTATTTAAAATCAGTGACGATGAATTATTTGCAGCTTGTGAAGGTCGAACAGCACATAAGTGAGTAATACAAACAGTAAAATTAAAACTGAACAGATCTTATAAACAATTATAGTTATTAATTTTCATTATAATTTTCTAATTTATTATAATTTTCATTCTATTTATACAAATAAATAAATTTCACTAAGAGACCATAATTGCAAGTTTAAATGGTATTCAATTATTGTTCACTTAAAGTATTGGTTTTCTTATTTTTACAGATTCTGTTTACCTTTTATTACTTAATTGACATTAAGTCTCTATTCCCTATATAATTCTATTTTTTTTTTATTTTTCATAAATGAATATAAATATATTAGTGTGTATATATAATTAATTTTAGTGTTGTTGTTTTTCAGGGGTGCTCGGCATGGTTTAAAAGCTTTAGGTAAATTAGCCAGGATAGAACAACAAGAGAAAATGCTTTTAAATCAATCTAAATATAATGGTTATTCTCATGCCAAAAGAGAAAACAAGATGGATCCACATGCTAAAAATGTGTCACAAGTTACAGATAATACTAATGATGTTGACATAGATGTAATAAAAAAGAAAAAAAAGAAAAAGAAACATGGTCAATTAGAAAATGAAATTGAAATTAAAGATAACAGTATAACAGCTGTAAATATTAAACAGGTTCATGAGCATTCAAACATAAATTCTGAAGTGAAACTTATTAAAGAAAGTAAACTTGAATCAAGTAATGTAGACGAAAGTGATAACATTTCCCATAAAAAATTAAAAGTAAAGAAAAACAAAATAAAACATAATATTGAGCAGCTGGTAGTTGAAAAGCCTAATGATGAAAGTGTAGAATGTGAGATATCAAAGACGAAAAAGCATAAAATTTTTGATGAGTTTGGCAAGATTGTCAACGACGTGGAAGCAGGGATCATACCTTCAGAACAATGTGAATTGCATTGTGATCCTATTAAAACAAGTAAAAAGAAGAAAAGGAAAAAGGACAATAAAGATAGTTGCTTTTAATAATAGATTAAAATGTTTTATTAAACCATACTGTGTGCTGTGGGTGATAATGTGTGATTTCCTTCCAATGGTCATAATAAGAGTCAACTAAAAGAAATAGCCTTTCAAAATATAACGAATTGGTGACGCGAATAAGGTTTGACAGTAACAGTCAAGTATTGGGATTGCCAAGCATGATAAACAAACGACAACAAATATCTTCACGCAATTCCCAATACAGGCGTAGACAGAGATCTAGTCTAGACAATTAAGTACCTTCGACCCACCTTCAACCGAAGATATTTTCGTGATAACATGACGGTGGTGAGCCCGTCGCCGTTTTTATGTCCAAGCCAACGATATAATTCGTACATAAGTTTTTTGAAAAAACCCATTGCTACAAGCCTGCCTTCTGGGGATCGAACTCGGGTCTCTTGACTCGAAATTCCGATCACCCAACCACTCGGCTATCGTTACTTCTTGTCGCCAAGCATGTTAATTAAGGAAAATCCTCCTTGAGGGACTGTCTTTGCCGTCCAGTGGAATTTTATTTAGAATTTCTTGATATGCATAAAAGCCATGAAATTGATATATTTGTGCCTCATATCCAATATATGGAGAAAAAGCCTCCACGAAATTCAAAAAAACAATAATAAACGGGTTTGAATGCGACGTTGTGGCGTTATAACACAACGGTGCAATACCGCAATTGGGTGTTAGAGGTCTTCCAGATCCGACCAAAACTGCTTAAAAACAGAAGGCAATTTATGGGAGCGTCAAAAATAATGTAACGCAGAAGTGAAGCAATTTGGGAGCGTAATAAATATATGTAGTTAATAGATTCAAGCGTTACTTGCGAAAATTCATTATTATAAAGTTGTTATTAAACAATTACATTGCACCATTCGAGAAAAAATAAAAAAAGGCATATGTAACCTGGTCCATAGAGAAGAAGTGCAACATCTTACCTTCCACAGATGCATGCATTAACTCTTCTGGATGTACCACTAAAGACAACGCAACACGTGTTTCTCCCTAACCAGGCATTATCAAGCGAGTAGACTACGGTGAGCGACCGCATAGTGAGAAATGAGTTACTCGATCAGTCTTTAATAACTTTACCGCTAAAAAAACCCTTCGTCGTATCACCTCGTTTTGTGAGTACTCCCCCTAGTTGCCTCAGCCAGCATTGGAATCCTTGGCGTGGACATATCGTGCAACTTTCAGTTTCGCGGTCATTTGAAAGGAAAGCCAAATTGGCCTCTAAAAAGCTTGGCGTGCTCAGTAGAGCACGACAGTACTTCATTTTGGCCCACCGCTTGCAACTTTATAAGGCGCAGGTTCGGTCGCACATGGAGTTCAGTTCTCATCTCTGGGCGGGGCACCTCAGTGTCAGCTCCTTCCATTTGACCGTATCCAACGAAGACGGCTCGTATCGTCGACGACCATGTTCTATCTGATCGGCTAGATCCCCTGGCTTTGCGAAGAGATGTTGCATCTCTTTGCATTTTATACAAGATGTACTACGGGCTGTGCTCCGAGGAATTGTTCGGATTAATCCCATCCGCTGAAATTCACTATCGTACCTTACGGCATACTCAAAAATACCATCATCACTATCTTGATGCTTGGCATTCCACCGCAGTGCGTTTTTCGCGGAATGTTCTGCCACGCACTTGCACTTTTTGGAATGTGCTGCCGTCAGCGGGTTTTCCGGACCAATTCCATCTTAGGGACCTTCAAGAAAAGAGCCTATACCTTTCTCAAAGGCCGGCAACGCATCTGCTATGCCTCTGGTATTGCGGGTGTTCATGGGCGGCGGTAATTACTTACCACCACGTGAGCCACATGTTCATTTGCCTCCCTTTTCTATATAAAAAAACTTCGAGAGACGAAAACTGCCGCCATTCCACTGATAACCGCCGCTTGCATCTCCAATCTACCAGAAAAAATATTCAAAAAAGGTGAGTTAGACAACATAGACAGCTCTTTAGAATCCATCATGTTTCTCATATCGCCTTGAATAATTCTTTTGAGAACTGTCGTCTATTCATTTTAGTCGTCCATTTATATGTTAGAATTATGAATCCGATTGGCAACATCGATGTCATTGTGGCAGAGACGTCGACGAGTTGGGTCTACAAGGGCTTTCGTGCCAAAAGAGTGCCCGCAGATTGTCTCGTCATAGCTCCTCAAACTAAGTCATCCGAAAGGCAATTTTTTTATAAATATTCTCTCCGTTCTAGAGCCTTATGCAGTATTTAGGGACGACGGCATGATACTTGTTGGCATGACTTTATTCGTAAAACTCTTGTGAGGGTCGCTACTTGCATCGATGTGAAATGCTCACATCAAGAATACTTCGTTGGGGTATCCGTGGCAACTGATTTGAAGTTAATAAAAATTGTAAATATAAACATAATTTTGTTTTTGGATATAAGGTAGGAAAAAAAAACTTATGTGATTATGGTAGCACTGTCATGTTGTCATATGTCAGTGTATACTGTCAACTCATCAGCTGTCCTGTCAATAAAAATTAAAAATATTTGTAATTTGTATTTCAAGACAAATTTTTATATAAATATTTAAAATGTCATTTGGAAAATATCTTGCCCTTGATAAAGTGGCAAATTTCTTTAATATTATTAAGCAAAATGGTGGGATTAGGGCATCTTTATACAAGTTGTATAGGTGAATATAAAGTTATTATGTAAGCTATCGCTAGGTTATGTTCGAATGATTCGAAAAAAACTAAATTAAAACAAAAAAAATATTTATCGCTAAAGCCTACCTTATATTCCATTATGTGGGATTACTCGTGGTTTGTGGTCACATCAATTGTTAGGATATAAAAGGATTTAGACAAACTGACTAAAATATAAATAATCTTGATATTTAACTGATCTTGGGATTAATAGTTTTAGTTAGTTTTGTGTCGTGAATAATATCAAAAAGCCTATAGTCCAGTTTGTACACACTAACACTGACTTAGTTAACCATACTTTGAAATTATACTACTAGCTGAATATATGTAAATGTGTTTGGGTATTCCAAATGTTTTGATTTTTTTTTGCTTACATTTAATAATAAGTTTCAGTAACTTACACATTTTTTATGAAGTTTAGATCAATTGACGGAATATTTAATAGCGTTTCAGTTAAAATTCTTTGGAGATTAACCATTAATGTAATGTGATAAACAATAAAAATATTTGATTTGATTTTTATAAATAGTATTTGAAACACTGTTATATGATGAAATTCATATACAATTCACAATTTGCAGACAGGATAACCTTAAAGATGGAGTTTTGGTAGGTGAAGACAAGTTTGGCAATAAATACTATCAAAATCCTCGTTATTTCTACAGTAGTAATCGCTGGGTTGAATATTCTGACAAGTTTAATATGGATTATGATGGCAGTCAGGTGAGACAGTTTATTTTGTTTATTTATTAGTCCATAATCACTTGCAAACAAGATATTAGGCTACATTCAAGTTTGTGTCATTGGATATATTTTAATAATATATATTTTACTAAGGTGTAACTCAGTTATCTTAGAATTGGTCTGTATTTGGCAACCCTATTCAAAATACAAACAGTTAAAAAATATTTTCAATTATAGACTATTTTTTATGCTGATTGATAATTTATTTGAATGTTCACCCTTATGTTTCCTCATACTCAATCAGTTTAAGTAGGCAAATGCAGAAATGAACAAGCTTATTCTTGCAAAGGTCTACACATTTCAGAAGGTTTTCGCAGGGCAGTAGCCCACATAAACTAACAAAACCTTAATTAGAATCAAAGATATAGAGAAAAAAACTATGTAAACACAAGAATGTTTCTAGAGGAATAAATAATGAGGGTGAAAGTGAACAAAAAAAGAAGAATTCTATTCATAAAATGGCTGAACAAACTCATATTAGATTTCATAAATTCTTTTAATACAAAAGTGTTGTTTGAAAATTTAAAACATAATGTTTAAAAATTTGTACAACTTATAAATTTATCTTATTAAATAGCTTTCAACTGTATCTACTTTTTAAATTAATTGGAAGAATTTTATAAGTAATAAATGTCTTCACACAATTCCCAATACAAGGGGTAGACAGAGGTGTAGTCTAGATAAAAATTTTATAATAATCCTAAATTATTTTTCAGGTTCCAGCTGAATGGTTTGGCTGGCTTCATTATAAAACAGATCTACCCCCGCATCAGGTTAGATTTGAAAACATTTTTTGTAACTGAACAATAAAACATACAATAGAGATGCATAGAGTGGTATAATATGATAAGAATAGAATTGCATAGAGGTAGTGTGAAAACTTTTGTTTTAATATGAAAGTTTTCATTATTTCCATATCTTCTTGAAACCTGTGTCAGTAACAGCATGAAAATGTTACTACCCCTCTCTTCCCATGGATGATGAACAAGGCAATTGAGGTAAAAACTTTGAAAAGGCTGCAGTGTCTAGGGTACAAGGTTTGTGGTACTGCAATAGACAATCTGCTTGCCAAGTGTGGCTATTATGAGAAATTCTCATTATAGGCAAGGACCACTACAAAATGTCTTTAAGTTTGGAATGCAAGCAATGTAAGCAAGAAGGGAAAATTTAAATTCAAAATTAGTTTTCTTTTACCTATGTATTGACCTCTATGACGAATGCATTTTTGAGATCTATAATTTATTTATTTATAACTGCATTAAAAAATTCTTGCATGGTGCTTCACTCATTTTGAGGTTAATAATGATAAACCTAAGTTTCACCTCCAGTAACAATATGGTTTAGTACATCATCCTTATTGTGTTCATAGAGATTCAAAATCACTTGAAAATATACAACGCTCTTTTGTTTTTGTCGCATGACATTGCATAACATATCAGAATTTGAATGGTGGTTATCTTGCATGCTAATTTTCGACTAGTTCCAGAGTAGTCATCTTAAAGTGATTTCCTGCCATGCTTAAAAAGGCAAGGCAGTGTCACACACTTACAAAGGTTTTTTCATGGCAATATAGATAAAGATATAGAGACATAAACTAACGACATCTCTTTCAGTATGATTTCTACAGATTTTCTGTGCTTTTACCAAGACAACTTGTTGACGGCATGATACATGATTTTCTCCAATTTCCAAAATTTCCTTTAAACTGAGTTGCTTCATTCTGTATAGTTCGAAAACTTATACAGTAAAACAATTGTGACTTTAAATTAATGAAAATTAAACATAAAAAATTTATATTTATTCTGTTTATTAAACTGTCTATACAACATGTTAAGCCTCAATAGGCCTGCCGTCAACCATTTTGAGAACTTAGAAACGCACTTTAGTAGGATATTTTAAGATTCTCACTGGCCAGTTGGAAAATAAGCAATTAAGGATAAACTATTTAATTTCAGGACCCAAGTCGCCCAAAATATAAATGGATGGCTGAATTCACCGAAAACATGTCTGGAACCACAGGACAGTATACTCCTTACAGCACCACAAGACCCAAGATTGAGCCATGGGTGCCTCAACGTAAAAGCAGTATTTAGAAAAAACGTGTCATAAAAAAATTGCAAAACAAAAACTAATGGCTTGAAATCAACTGGCTCCTTAATTTGCTTGCCATTCAAAAATTTTTAAAATTGTGAAATCTGCAAATTAATTTAACAAAGAGTGTACATTTTTAGTTTTAAGTAGAAAGTGTAATAAACCGATAAATAAATGTTACTATTGTAATTGATTGCCATATTTTTTTGTAATATATAAAATAAATAAATAAATATCTTTACGCAATTTCCAATATGGGGTAGACAGAGGTTAAATCTAGACAATTAAGTCCCTTTTACCCACCTTCCACCGAAGATATTTTCGGGGCAACGTGACAGGTGGTGCGACAGTCGCCGTCTTTATGTCCAAGCCAACGATATAATTCGTACATAAGTTTTTGAACTTGACTCGAAAGTCCGACTATCTAACCATTCGGCTATCGTGACTCTTTATTATATAAAAAGGTACATAATATCAGTTCATAGTGGTAGTAGTGCATATAATTCAAGTACATCAGTCGAGCTAGCATTGATTTTTTTTGTTTTGTTATATCCCCTGAAATATATACTTGTCGGCGTAGGGTAGGCCACATGAGGAAACTCGTTATTAAATCCGTCTTGAGCCATATCAGAAAACGGATCTAAATGGGTGGAAACGCAGTAAGTTCGATTCAGGAAGATCAGAAGGAGAAGCATTCCGACTAAAACCATCCACGGGATGCTGTTGGCCCGGAGGCCTTCACAGCTTCATCTAAAGAGACTTGCGAGGAGAGGCTCGCAAGTTAGAAGTTGGAAGACAATAATGGCTGCTGCTGCGAAGCGCTGCGTCCCCTAGAACGAAAGAGAAGACTTCCGACATGGGGGAGGGGCCATGCGATCCGAGGGCCCCATACATTTACAAATATACATTTGTTATAATTAATTTTTAACATAATTACAATTTTCAAAGTAAATTATTGCATTAAATCAATAAACCTGTATAAAATAAGGATTATTAATCTTGTCATGTGTAAAGTCGTATTGTCGTATACTTGGTAGATGCTGCTGATACATGAATGGCCCGGTTAGACTATGTCATGACCACGGCATTGCAATATGCCGGCGTAAACTATGCTTCGGAGTAAGGTACGCCGAGGCCTACACTCCTGTTCTTCTCCTTTCCCCTTATTTATTTTCCCTTTCTCCAAATTATTTCTCAAAGATATGCACCCATAGGTTATTTGGTGTTCCGAGTGTATACTTGAGTGACTTCTTTTTTATAGGCTTTTAAGAGTCCCCGGCTGAACATAGAACTCCGCTAAAATTTTACCACGAAGAACGGTCCCAAGCAACCTGCCTCCTGCCTGCGGGTCAGGTCAAAAATTTTCAGGTCCCTTTATCGACTTTTACGGTACCCATGGGATGAAAGGGGATGACGACCTCACAGAATACCGGCGTGAAGTAGAACTTTAACACCCTCGACTGCCGTGGATTTCTGCAATAACAGGGGACTCCACTCTAAACTTGATGCCGTCCACTACCATCTGGAGACGGCAAAGCCGGCCTTGCTGTTTCTTACCGAGACGCAGATATCCTCTCCGGCGGATACCTCTTATCTTTCCTACCCGGGGTACAAGCTGGAACATTATTTCGTGCCTCGGGCATCAGTTTGTGCGTACGTCAGAGAGGATATATGTTCTCAACGTCTCGGCAGCCTTGAAGGTAGGGACCTGTCCACCCTTTGGCTACGCATAGACAGCGACGACCACACTCGCTTCTATGGGTGCCTTTATAGGTCCCACAGCGGTAATGCCGAAACTGACCGACTCATCGACCACATCCAAATGGCTGCAGATTCCGTACTACAGCAGATCCCATCCGCAGAGATCGTGGTACTCGGCGACATCAACGCCCACCACGCCGAATGGCTACGATCTCGAACCACTGATCATGCGGGGAGATCTACTTTTGACTTGCCTTAGCATATGATCTGATATAACTGGTTACTTTGCCAACGCGGGTTCCGGATGTCGAAGCTCATACACCTTCCCTGCTGGATCTTCTGCTGACCTCTCATCCGGACGGCTATGTGGTCTCCGTTGATGCCCCTTTGGGTTCACCGGACCACTGCTTGATACGGAGTAAAGTGCCCATCATGTGCCCATTGCGGTCTACAGATCGTGCCGTGTGTGGCACTACAGATCGGCGTATTGGGAAGGGATGCGGTCTTTCTTTGCATCCTACCCATGGGGGCAGGTTTGCTACTCGCTAGATAGTCCCGACGCCGTTGCAAATTTCGTCGCCGATGTTCCAAGGAATGGAACTCTTCGTTCCTTCCTCTGTGGTGCCCATCGGTGGTAGATCAAAGCCCTGGTTTGGTGGCACCTGCAGAATGGCCTCTCGCCAAAAGCAGAGGTGCTACCGAGCCTGGGTTAAAGCATCGGCGTCACGGGATTAAAAAAATAGCGTTTTTAAGAAGGAGTATAACTCTGCCGCCAGGTCCTACAAAAGATTAATTACTGCGGCAAAGTCCGACAGAATTGGCGAGAAACTAGTTCGTCTTCCTTCGGGAACTCGTGCGTTCTGGTCCCTCGCCATGGATGTCCACGGGAATTTCAGTCAGTCGCTGGGCCATGACGCTAAAGAGAAAGCCGATCTTCTAGGTTCTCTTTTTGCGTCCAACTCGACTCTCGATGACAGAGGGAACTCACCGTACATCCGGTTTTTCAGAGCTCAGTGCGAAAAGCACTCCTCTCCCTGGACATTCAGAAGTCGAGTGGGTCCGGTGGGCATAATAGGGGGGATCCCCTATTGTGCTGAGGATGTGTGCTCCAGAGTTGGCACCGGTACTAACGCATCTTTTTCGGTACTCCCACTCTGAAGGCGTCGTCCCGATGACATGAAGACAGCTTTTTAACCGACCGGTTTCGCCTTACGGTATCATCAGGGTATTGCAATACCCTGATGATGCCGTAAGGCGAAACCGGTCGGTTAATTAATGAATAATTAAATAAAGTGAAGTGTGTACAAGTGTTCAACAATGAATTTTAATGCAATGCAATTTCATCAAGTGACAACAATCGCAAGGATAAATTATAAAATTGTTGTTATTTTCACACTTTAAATTTGGTGCATTACAATGAGGAAATTAACCTTTTACATTCAGCTTCAAACCTGTAACTACACAATTTTGTAAGGAAATTTGGAAGCGTCTATTTCATCGTTTAGTTTTTGGCAAGCTGATAGATAACAATCCGAAATACGTTAATTCATATTGAGACTTGTTATTTTATTATTTCTCCGTACAAACCTGTTTGGGACTACGGGTCCTGATCGCTGTATGTCAAAGTTTAAAATTTCAATTCTTGGCGTGATAATACTTTTGGTACGTAATATGAAATTTAACTCTAATTTTTTTATGTTACTTGACGACCCGATAGCTTTGTTGGTAGTCAAGAAGTTCGAAGCTAAGGATTTGAGGTTCGAGTCCCGCTAGGAACAGACATTTATGTGATGTATACGAATGATTTTGTTGAAGTAATAAAATATATAATATATGTACAAAAAATATAAAATATATCTTTATCTTTGTTAGTTTTATTATACCCTTGCTTGGAAAATAAGCCGGCGATGGGCTCACCACTTATTATTTTGCCCCATATCCACTTCGGTGTAAGGGTGGGTCAAAGAGACTTTATTGCCTTTGTTTACCCCAGAACCAAAAAAATGCGTGAAGATGTCCTTTATTGAACTCCTTATAATAACTAAGGAATATCGCTGTTAATCAAAAATTATTTAATTAGGTATATTATTTTTAGCTAACTATGTAACTATTAATTATTAATAATTGTTACTTAATTATTCTTCAAAAGTTTAAAAAAAACTGTTTCTTTAAATTCGTCTGCATTTTCTTTTCTTCAGTTATTTTGTGGCATTCTTATTCCTTTATTTTCATCAGCCAATCCACAACTGGACTACAATATGTCCAATTTTATCAAAGTTTTAGCACCACTGAGTAACAAACAACTGCTCACAATATACCTACAACGCTCAAACCCAAAGCTCAAGCTTTTGATTTCAGACTTCAAAATAGAACTTTATTACATCGTGTTTAATGTCAGTATTTCCTTAAAGTGACTTATACTTATGGTCACAACATTACATTTACTTTTGAAAATGAATATTGAACTTAAAATGTAAGACATTAAGTGTTTAAACTGACTAAAACTTTTATTAAGCTTGTGTATGGACCGAACTTTTTTTGCTCGCACAGGTAAAAATATCTTTGACTCCTATCCCATCCAGTCTAAACGCGACGCGGTGTAATACGGTTGTTATAGCACTTGGTCGAGGTTATCTAACGAAAATATGATTTAATAACTTTATATCAGTAAAAGAATGGTTAAATAACCGTCTGATGGATATGGTGATGCAGATTATGTAGCAAAAGTTCAGTGATTACTTGTAGAACAACTTCGTGACATGTGTTCACTAGTACAACAGTTAAGTTTTGAAACAGTTTTGTGCAAAGTATGTGTTACTGTTGCGAAAGTATTTTTAAAAACCAAAAAAATTAACTGAAGCCTGTTTTTTGGTAAGTTGTGAAACATTATCGATTAATTTAAATGTGCCGATGGTTCTCTCAGTTAATTTTCGTCGGTTAAGAACAAAGGCCATCCAAGATAAACTATTTTCGAAAGTATTATTTTTATATCGTTAGTTCCATCATTCGCGTGTATCATTATACGGTATTCATAAGTTCAACATCTTTTCTTTTCAGGGGAAGGTAAATATGAGCGTGATTTTTTATAAAGCCATGATTAAATTTCTTTATACATGCTTGTTTTAACTGTATACATGTTTCATCGTTAACATGAAATTTTGTGAATGCTTGTTTCGCCGATATACAGCATCACTTTAATGACAGAATTACCGATATATTTTTTTATAAGTTAATTATTATGCCTGCATCGTTGCCAATTCTGATACCCATAACAATGTTTCATTTATCTTTTAAAACTGGAGAAGTATTGCGTGTAATCGTTTATTTGATTTTTTTGTTGTAGATTCACTTGTTTTGGTCAGCGTTAAATAATATTTATTGAACCGCTAACCAAGACATTTTTATATTTTTATGGTAGTTATTGTTCCCGAAAATATCTTCATTGGAAGGTGGTTCAAGGGACTAAATTGTCTAGACTAGACCTCTGTCTAGCCCTGTATTGGAAATTGCGTGAAGATATTTATTTATTTATTCAGTTATTGTTGTGGGAGACTCTCACAGTATCCTGTCGCAGTGTTTTGTATGTTATAGTTGTGTGCTTTTTGATCGTGTTCTTTTACTTAGTGTGGAACTAATTGACCGGTTATTGACCCAGGGTATATGAAATATATAGCCTATTAGAATAATATCGTTTTAACCATCGATTATAGTATATTTTTTGTCTTTGCGCATTCCGATACCGGGATAGTCCGAAGTTTAGATAATTTAGACCTTTTGAGCCACATTTCACAGAGCTTATTTTGTTATTGTTTTTAGCTATGTTTTTAGCTTGGATACTGATGTCCAAGTCAAAAATGCAAAGCTTACATTTCGTTTCTCCTGGGATCGAACTCGAGTCTCCTGATTCGATTTTCTGATCACCCAACCACTCGGCTGTCTGACTCTTTATTACTTTTATTTTATTTATTGAACATTATCTGATATAAAATAGCTTTTATTTAAGATACTAAAGTTTTTATTCAGGTATTTTTAGTCTTCTATGTTTACAGTTTCTAGTCCATGGGGCAATTGATTAAATTTTAAAAGCTATTAGAAAAGTTAAATGGAATTTAAAAGAAAGCTGGTTTAAACACTCGTTTTTTTCACCAGTCTGTCTGTCAAGTGCTAGTCAATCATATGGATCGAGTGTTGCAAAAATCCATATAGATACTATAATGAACTCTGATTCATTTTTTGAGAGGATTTTATAAGAGAGTTCCATTAATCTGGGCAGGTGAAATGGCGATCCCAGAGCTGTAACAGTTTAGTGAAAGTTACGTTTCCTGAAAAGTTAATTTTTTTGCTGCAAATACTACATTTGTAAATGATAAATAAAGACGTCACGTTAGCCGGGTGATCGGAATTCGAGACAAGAAACTCGAATTCGTTCCCAATTCGCATTCGTCGATTATGGTAATTCCTTTCAGGAGAGGATCATGTCCTATAGTGAAGTTTTACTGGCTTTTGAGTAAGTTACCTTACCTTTTTTTTATAGAAAAGGCCGCAAACGAGCAGGTGGCTCACGTGATGGTAAGTGATTACCGCCGCCCATGAACACCCGCAATACCAGAGGCATAGCTGATGCGTTGCCGTCCTTAGAGTGCCCCCCAAAAAAAATTAGGGGAGGGATGTGTATGGGCCTCCGGTTACCTGCACTCACCAGACGAAACGCAGAAGTTTGTTAGACTTCTACTTCACGCCGGTATTCTGTGAGGTCGTGGTACTTCCCCGGTCGAACAATATGGCCATTTAGGTGAGATTGAATTTGTTATAAAGGTTAAACTTAGTCTTAAATAATTTCCTATGTTATAAATATTATACATAACGTAATAAATATTAATAACGATGAGTGTACAATTAAAAATTTGGTTTTTAATACGGCAATTTATAATCTGTCGTACTTTGTAGTATTGTACTCCATAATTAAATTTTTGTAAATATTTTGAATTAATGAAACATATAAGTAGTTATAATTTGTACTCCACACAATTATTATCGTTAGAGGATGTTCTCTTTGCTTTCCATTCTGTGTGCGCAACTAGTTATGTATGTAGCTCTTGACACAATTCTAGCAATTGACGCCTATATCTTCTGGTGTAATTGACCAAGCATTTAAACATTAATTAGACCAAGATAAATGGTGGGACTAATTTAAACGAATCATAGTCTATTTAGAAACGGCTTCACTTTAAACAACTTGAATATCACATGAAAATGGAAAGATGTTTGGTTAGACTTTCCAATCAATGTTACTATCTCTAAATTGCAATATCTGCCTGGATGGAAGCGATATAAATAACTTTGCTTATTTATTTAAAATTAATAAATTAATAAAAATACGTCAAAAAAATCTTAAATAAAACAACACAGTAGGAGTAAGTAATTCATCACAGCATTAGTTTTAAAAACCGTAACCATCAAGAATTTATTTATATTTATTATTATTTATTATTTTATATATATATATATATATATATATATATATATATATATATATATATATATATATATACAACATTCAGGGGAGCCAGCAACGCATCTGCTATTCCACCGGTATTGCAGATGTTCATGGGCGGTGGTAATCACTTACTATAAAAAAAACACCTGTAGGTGGCAGTTCGACCTACCTTCCACCGAAAACATTTTGGAGACAACGTGATAAGTCATGAGCTTACCGCCGTGCAAAAAACTTAAAATCTAGCACAAAACCGCCATCGGCCCAACAAAAAAGGATGGAGTAACGAATGTCGAATTTGTCATAAATTCTTCTATTTATTCGATCTTCACGCCATTCCCAATACTCAGGTAGACAGAGGTCTAGACAATTTAGTCCTTTCAACCCACTGTCCACCGAAGGCATTTTTTGGGACAAAGTGACAGGTAGTGACCCGTCGCCGTCTTAATGTCCAAGCCAATGATATAATCCGTAGTTAAGTTTTTTTTAAAAAAACCCATTGGTACGGGCCTGCTATCTGGGGATCGAACTCCGGTTCCTTGACTCTGAATCCCGCCTCTCGGCTATCGTGACTGTTGATTTGTTGACGGCTATCCTGACAGATTTAGTGGTAATTATCCAAAAATTCATAATATCTCTTACGACAATACTTCTACTAATATCTTTTGAAACTATCCCGTTATTAATGTTACCTTTTCTAACAAAGCGCCCATTTTATTATCCACCATTTTACATCGTGCATAGAAATGGCAGTTTATAGAAGGTAGCTACCGGGGTCAGTGAAAGTGAATAGGTCCCTTGTTCTCATGAACTTTGTGAAAATGTTATGTTAAACTAGCTGCTACATACATAATTTGTATACTACAGCAATTATTCAAAACTGAATACCCAAACTTTCTACAGATATAGCGGTGACTTTGAACCTACCCGGGCTATATTCTGTACGTAATCTATGAGGTATAAAGATTACGTACAGAACTGCAAAATTTTATCAAATATTCGAACGACAAAAAATACATACACATAATTTATTTTTTATGGACTATTCACGAAAAGAATTACTATCCAGACCTTATTTTTATTTCTCTGTCAGGTTTTTTATACATAATCAAATGTACTGTGTGCACCAAGTACTGAGTTGTCAATAAGAAAGTCAGTTATTAAACATACGCATAATGGGCCTGCTTGGGTGCGAATTTTAGGGAAAAATATACATTTTGATTTTTTTTTTAATTTTGTTTATTTGAATTTTGAAAAGTTAATTTGTTGTCTCTGAGATCTAATAACCTCTTTTTTCTATTGGGTTTCATAATAAGTCGGAAGGTAGGAGAAAACTCTTGAAAACACTAGAGTAATAGTACGAATTTATTAAAATATTTATTTTATATATAGCCCTTGGAAAACTTTTTGATTTGAAGTCAGATCACTGAATTTTTTTATACATTTACAAATGGCGAAGATGAAGAGAACTTAAATTATAAAACTGATGACTTCCTCAGTTGTATTCCGACTAGGCTGCGTATAAAAGACGCAAGTATACAGTTGTATTGACCAAGAAGCCTCTATTGTATATTTTAAAGGCATTCAGTAAATAACAAAGCGAATTTTTGTAGAGGTTTATAAAGATTAAAAGAGCTTCGTTGTGATTTGGGAAAGCGCTTGGATGTTTCACAAGCCAGGTAAAAGTTATTACAATGAAACTTAAATACTACAGCAATAATAAATTTTATAACATCACTAAATTCATTTTTGTTCCTCTATCTCTATTGTCTTTTTATTTATTATTTGAATAATCTTGCTATTGCCCTAATTATGTAATTTATAACGGTTTTTAGTCTCAAATTGTTTGTGCTTGAACATTTACCGAATAATATTTATTTTTTAATGTATTTAGTGGTTAGGTAGTGGTGGTCGGAATTTAAATAGAGAGACCTGAGTTAGATCCTCAGGTGGCAGGCTTGCACCAATGGGTTTTTTAAAAAACCATGTACGATTCATATCGTTGGTGTGAACGTAAAGACGGCGACTTCGTCTGACGATTTTTGTACATATATACATACATAGGGATAATATCACATACATGGCTCTGATCCCAAAGTAAGTAGATAAAGCACTTGTATTATGGACAATGTAGAAAGTGAATTTCCACATTGACTTGCCCGTTCGGGAAACCAATCCGGGACCTCAAAGCTGGCGACACCATGAAAACCGGTGTGTACGCCACTTCTCCACGGAGATCACCATGAATAAATATTCTATAGATCTCAAAGTAGCCATACCAATTAAAGATTCCTAATAAGTCACGATAGCCGAGTTGTTGGGTGGTCGGAATTACGAGTCGAGAGACCCGAGTTCGATCCCCAGGTGGCAGGCTTGCACCAATGGGTTTTAAAAACCATGTACGAATTTCATCGTTGGCTTGGACATAAAGGCGGCGACGGGCTCACCACCTGTCACGTTGTCCCGAAAATATCTTCGGTGGAAGGTGGGTCAAAGGGACTTAATTGTCTAGACTTGACCTCTGTCTACCCCTGTATTGGGAATTGCGTGAAGATATTTTTATTTTTATTTTTATTTTTTACCTCTTTCTGTTTCCCTTTGTTCAAATCGGGCGGTGTAATATTTTTCAAGAATCTTCACGCCAATTCCAATACTAGGCTAGACAGAGGTCTAGACGACCCACTTTCAATCCACCAAAGACACTTTTGGGACAGCGTGGCTGGTGGTGTGCTAGTCGCTGTCTTTATATCCAAGCCAATATAAATAGGACATAAGTTTTATATAAGTATGCTTCGAGCCATCCTATTTTGGAGCGTAGCACCTTCTATTGACGCTAATCGCGTCTCAGTGGAGCCCTTGCCCTTAATATACTTTCATTGCCTCGGCGATGAATACCCTTTCATCGCAGAGGCAATGAAAAGGTCATGCCGGACTCCTCGTGTTAAATTCTCGCAACCTCACGGTGTTTCTCTCGTCTTCATTTCGTCGCAATCGTCGCGGAGAGGCCCGGGAACCGTGTCCAGGCGATGTAGCTGAAATTAGTTTCAACTCTTTTGAAGCTTGCACTCAACTTTGGGGAAGTCTTTGCACACCTCCTCGGGGTTTTATAAGCAACTGATTATACCTTCTCAAATGATATATTATGTTATCATTATTTAAATTATGGTATTCATCCTCAATTGAACGAATAATCCATACAATGAAACGGGTGTACCACTCGCTTTATTTCACATCTTTACTGCATAAATGTCCCCACTTTACTTTGTATATTGACTGTATCTAAAGCAATAATACGGTTACGTATCGCCTTCACAAAATATTCAAGTTTGAATTCAAGTTTGAATACTTTGTAAAGTTTAAGTGTAGTTTGAGTAAATGTGTGGGATTTAATCATGGGAAAGATTTTTACAAAAATGGATAAAAATGACTAAGATAGTTAAGATAATAATGTCGAAAGTTTTTGTGCTTATTTCAAGTGTTTAAATTGTTGTGCCGCGGTGTTGCGTCGGTGCTAGTTATACTATATTTATGTCGTAATGTGGATGAATGTTTAATTGATATTTTTCATTGTCAACCTATCCTTTTTAATTGCCATTCCAGTATTGCTACAGTATAGATTCGTTGAGAAATCTTATTAGAAAGCTCTATAAATAGGTAAGAGTTATGCCAATGCTAAAAAAATGTAAAAGTCTCTATAAACGAATACGGAAATCGATAAATTTTCTTTTTGTCAATTTAAAATAATTTTAAAAATAAACTTTATGCATATTTCCACAATTTATATTACCCATGATACATTTCCAATCTTCTAACAGTTGCAGCGTATGCAATACAGAACCTTTAGAGAATTTATTTACCATTCTGAATAACAAGGTTCTCTTCTACAGGAAAACTTAACCATTGACATATTATGTAATTTAAGAGTATGGAATGCGTTGAATCTAAACAATGTAAAACTTAAAGTTAACATGTATAACAAATTTTGACAGTGCTTTCAAAATTTACCCTTAAAATTTAAAAGAAATTTTTCATGAAATATTTCTGTAGGCAGGCTCTTACAGAATAGTGCTCACTCGAACTGGTTCTAAGCCATATTTTATTTGTGTTTGTTGCTTGTGCGCTGTGTGTGTGTGATTTAGTTTTGGGTGTATTTTGTGTTTGAACGGAACCTTATACTATTTATCAAATAATTTTATGTTTTGTATGATTAACTTCGGGATGACTACCCATCATGGGGTCTGCCTAAGCCCACACGGGTTTTTGATATTATAGCGTTTGCCGAAGACACGAAGGTACGAGTATATTCACGTATAAACATGGCGGTGTACCCAGACAGAATAAATCGTTTAGTGTTACCTAAGATCCTTTTATAGTTTCGAATTTCTTCTTCTTCTTCTTCTTCCTGCCCTTATCCCATGCTATGTGGGGTCGGCACAACATGTCTTCTTCTTCCACTCTCCTCTATTTCCCGTCATGTCAATACTCACTCCTTTCTTTCTCATGTCTTCTTTCACACAATCCATCCATCGTTTTTTTGGTCTCCCCATAGCTCTTCGTCCATCCACACTCATCTCTAACATTCTTTTGCCTATATTACATTCTTCCCTCCTCCTACCTCCTACCATGCTAACCTACCACTCTTCATTTTCTCTGTCACTGGTGCTACTTTCAAGCTTCCCCTTATATACTCATTCTTTATGCGATCTTTTCTAGTCACTCCACACATCCATCTCAACATTCTCATCTCTGCAGCATGCACTCTTCTTTCATCCGTCACTTTCGTTGCCCAGCACTCTGATCCGTACAATACGACAGGTCTCACGATCGTTTTGTAAACTTTGCCCTTAAGTTTAAGAGGCATGCGTGGATCGCAAGTTACTCCCGAGACCTGTCGCCATTTCATCCATCCCGCATTTATTCTATTCTTTACGTCCCGGTCGACATTGCCATCATTTTGGCTCACTGACCCAAGGTAACGGAATTCGGAGCAGACTGGTAGGAGAACACCATCAAGGCAATATGAGAAAATCTGGATGGACTACTGAAGTCACAGAGCATGTGTTCAGTTTTGGTTCTGCTTATTTTTAATCCGACACTTTCCAGTTTTCTTGCCATTTCCCAGCTTGCTCTGTACCTCAAGTGCATTTTCTCCGACAAGCACAATGTCATCAGCAAATAGCATATACCAGGGTGCTTCCTCCTGTATGTTCGATGACAGAGCATCCATAATCAGAAGGAACAAATAAGGACTTAAAGCCGAACCCTGGTGTAAACCTACAGACACATTGAACTTGTCTGTGATTCCAGCCTCAGACCGGATGCAAGTATTGGCTCTATTATACATCGCCTCAACAAGCCGCACATACTTCTCTGGCAGCCCTTTCTCCCTCATACACCACCACAGAACCTTACGAGGTACCCTATCGTATGCCTTCTCCAGGTCCACGAATACCATATGCAAGTTCTTTTGCACAAGCCTGTATTTTTCAATCAGTTGCCGAAGTGCAAATATGGCATCCGTTGTTCCCCGGCCCGGCATAAACCCGAATTGGTTCTGTGTTACCTCAGTCTCTTCTCTCATTCGTTTTGCTATCACTTTTCCCATATCTTCATACTGTGTGATATGAGCTTTATTCCCCGATAGCTGTTGCAATCTTGTACATCACCCTTCTTTTTAAAAACAACAGTGAACTGTTGCACCATTCATCGAGGATCACCTCTTCTTGCAACAACTTATTGAAGAACAAAGTCAGCCACTTCCATCCATCTGCTTTCAGATACTTCCATGCTTCTACTGGTATACCATCTGGCCCTACTGCTTTTCCATTTTTCATACTCTGTACTGCCATCCTAACTTCGTCTTCAGTCACCTCTTTAACCATGCCCATATTACTCCTAGCATCCTCTAGTACTCCATTCCACTGATTTTCCTCATTCAAAAGTTTGCTAAAATAGCTCTTCCAACGTTCTTTTATGCTCTCGTTTTCCGTCAAAATCTTCCCCATTTCGTCTTTCATACATTTCATACATTTGTCCAGAGGGTGGATCCACCAGATTATCTGTCCGATAACTGGTTGGAGCCACTACGAATACGCGACCCCGGACCGCTCTAGCTTCCAGTGTCACACACCTCTCTGTCTCCGTGGTACTGTTATCCCACCCATCCCCTCCCAATTCCCTCCTATACCCAATCTATCCTTCTTCAAACCAAGAATTCCCAAGGAGGGTTGGTGTCAGGCAGGCGGCCGATCGGAAAACATTGCCAAATACTTCACAACATGAGTACAACTGGAGATAGAATAGTTTTATAGTTTCGAATTTATTATAATAATACAATAATTAATTTTTGAATTTGAAAAGTACGTAATTCTAGTAAAAAATAACTTGTTGATACATAACTATTGCAACTTTTTATAGTTGTAACATTGCAGTTAATAATATTGCTGACTTTCCTATTCAAATATATTATGAGCAAAGATATTTGGAATCTGTAGTTTTTTTTCTCTGTACTTTTGACCATAAGGTATTTTTATATCACTTTATTCCTTAAGCCGCATGACGTTTAAAACACGATTTTACTGGTCGAAAATCTAAAAAATCATGCCCTCCCGGTGTCACGACTAATTTTTAAGGCTGCATTTTTTTTACTTTGTGCTTTTCATTGCCTAGCCACCGTGAAACATCCCAAACCGCTTCCTTTGTATGAAATCAGTGTATCGGCAACGCACGATTAACTGGCAAACTCACTGAAATGGTTAGTTGTAAATAAGGTCCATAACGGTGTGAAAACATTTTTATTAACTTTCTACCTGGTTTGGCAAGGCTCCGGTTAACTTTTTCGTTGCATTTTTGGGTGCATTATTCAGATAAATCTTGTAGAATTTACTAAAAATATCTTTATTGATGCGGCTGGTTAGGGATACGTAAAGATGTTTTCATTTTTGAGGAGACAAAATAGAATGTTGCATTAACTGCAGCATTCTATTTTGTCTCCTCAACTACCTCCTCACTAAATACTCTTAAACTGAATATAATTTTACACATTTTATGAATAAATACCAGATTTGTTAATATTATTACATACGAAAAATATATTATACCTAAATAGCAAAGGTTGATCACGAGAACTATGAAAGCAGGAAGTAATAACGGAAAATATACTTTCCATTAGTTTTTAAAATAAATATTTTTTCATTCCCAATTCAAGGGCGGTCAGACTTCTAGACAATTCTGTTCTTTCGACCCATATTTTACCAAAGCACATTGGGGACAACTTGACAGGTGGTGAGCCTGTAACCATTGTGTCCAAAACAACGGTACAATATATTGATGACAACCTAGCGGTATCGAACCCGCACCCTACTTTTTCACACTTTCGTGTGAAAAAGTGGGGTGCGGGTTCAAATCATCAAATCACAGCTGTAAGCCGTTTCACGGTACAAGTTTGTATATAAATTAAATATTTTTATTGTTTAGCACATAATAACAAGGGTCTTTGTAGTTCCTGTGATACGCCGTAACGCCACTGCAACTTACGACAAGAGAAGATTGTTATTTTTTAATTATTACAAAAACCATTTAAAACTTTAACTATAAACAATTACATTAAGTAAATATTTTTATACTATTTGTTAACATATTTATAGTTTCTGTATTAATTTATATGCCATGTATGAAGTATGGTTTTATGTTTACCATATATCATAGACTGTACCGATACAATATCAGTGGCCAATTTATGGCAACGTCTTTAACAAATGTGGAATTAATGGTATAAAAGTTAGTGATCAGTTGTATTGTAAGCTCTTACTGCTGTTAGACTTGCTTTGCACTAGTATAACCACCAAGACTAATAACTGGTTTGTGATTAAACCAGTTGTGTAATATTACCGTTGATACATATTACCGATTTTCGGAAGGGACAAAAGATTATTCGTGGAAAATAAATTACTGATGTTATCAAAGTGAAATAAAAAGAAATTACACTCTGTCACACAATTTGAAAATGTCACTCTCTACTACAAACGCCAAACAATTATGTATACAAAAATAAAATAATTGAAGATGCGTATTTAAAATTATTGAAAGTTTAGTTTAAAAATTTGGCAGTTAAAATTTAAAAAGCCAATCATTTATATTGTTACATTTCCGTGACAAGCAGTGCGCTAAGTTGTTAATTTAAATATGAGAAAATTATAACAATTAAAAACTTGAATTTGTTTACAAGTTTTTTAATTATTACAAAAACCATATAAAACTTTAACTATAAACAATTACATAAAGTAAATATTTTTATACTATTTGTTAACATATTTATAGTTTCTGTATTAATTTATATGCCATGTATGAAGTATGGTTTTATGTTTACCATATATCATAGACTGTACCGATACAATATCAGTGGCCAATTTATAGCAACGTCTTTAACAAATGCGGAATTAATGGTATAAAAGTTAGTGATCAGTTGTATTGTAAGCTCTTACTGCTGTTAGACTTGCTTTGCACTAGTATAACCACCAAGACTCATAACTGGTTTGTGATTAAACCAGTTGTGTAATATTACCGTTGATACATATTACCGATTTTCGGAAGGGACAAAGATTATTCGTGGAAAATAAATTACTGATGATATCAAAGTGAAATAAAAAGAAATTACACTCTGTCACACAATTTGAAAATGTCACTCTCTACTACAAACGCCAAATAATTATGTATACAAAAATAAAATAATTGAAGATGCGTATTTAAAATTATTGAGAAAGTTTAGTTTAAAAATTTGGCAGTTAAAATTTAAAGCCAATCATTTATATTGTTACATTTCCGTGACAAGCAGTGCGCTAAGTTGTTAATTTAAATATGAGAAAATTATAACAATTATAAAACTTGAATTTGTTTACAAGTTTTTTAATTATTACAAAACCATATAAAACTTTAACTATAAACAATTACATAAAGTAAATATTTTATACTATTTGTTAACATATTTATAGTTTCTGTATTAATTTATATGCCATGTATGAAGTATGGTTTTATGTTTACCATATATCATAGACTGTACCGATACAATATCAGTGGCCAATTTATAGCAACGTCTTTAACAAATGCGGAATTAATGGTATAAAAGTTAGTGATCAGTTGTATTGTAAGCTCTTACTGCTGTTAGACTTGCTTTGCACTAGTATAACCACCAAGACTCATAACTGGTTTGTGATTAAACCAGTTGTGTAATATTACCGTTGATACATATTACCGATTTTCGGAAGGGACAAAGATTATTCGTGGAAAATAAATTACTGATGATATCAAAGTGAAATAAAAAGAAATTACACTCTGTCACACAATTTGAAAATGTCACTCTCTACTACAAACGCCAAATAATTATGTATACAAAAATAAAATAATTGAAGATGCGTATTTAAAATTATTGAGAAAGTTTAGTTTAAAAATTTGGCAGTTAAAATTTAAAGCCAATCATTTATATTGTTACATTTCCGTGACAAGCAGTGCGCTAAGTTGTTAATTTAAATATGAGAAAATTATAACAATTATAAAACTTGAATTTGTTTCTCTGTCACTGGTGCTACTTTCAATCTTCCCTTATATACTCATTCTTTATGCGATCTTTTCTAGTCACTCCACATCCATCTCAACATTCACATCTCTGCAGCATGCACTCTTTTCATCCGTCACTTTCGTTGCCCAGCACTCTGATCCGTACAATACGACAGGTCTCACGATCGTTTTGTAAACTTTGCCCTTAAGTTTAAGAGGCATGCGTGGATCGCAAGTTATTCCCGAGACCTGTCGCCATTTCATCCATCCCGCATTTATTCTATTCTTTACGTCCCGGTCGACATTGCCATCATTTTGGATCACTGACCCAAGGTAACGGAATTGGAGCAGACTGGTAGGAGAACACCATCAAGGCAATATGAGAAAATCTGGATGGACTACTGAAGTCACAGAGCATGTGTTCAGTTTTGGTTCTGCTTATTTTAATCCGACACTTTCCAGTTTTTCTTGCCATTTTCCCAGCTTGCTCTGTACCTCAAGTGCATTTTCTCCGACAAGCACAATGTCATCAGCAAATAGCATATACCAGGGTGCTTCCTCCTGTATGTTCGATGACAGAGCATCCATAATCAGAAGGAACAAATAAGGACTTAAAGCCGAACCCTGGTGTAAACCTACAGACACATTGAACTTGTCTGTGATTCCAGCCTCAGACCGGACGCAAGTATTGGCTCTATTATACATCGCCTCAACAAGCCGCACATACTTCTCTGGCAGCCCTTTCTCCTCATACACCACCACAGAACCTTACGAGGTACCCTATCGTATGCCTTCTCCAGGTCCACGAATACCATATGCAAGTTCTTTTGCACAAGCCTGTATTTTCAATCAGTTGCCGAAGTGCAACATGGCATCCGTTGTTCCCCGGCCCGGCATAAACCTGAATTTGTTCTGTGTTACCTCAGTCTCCTCTCTCATTCGTTTTGCTATCACTTTTTCCCATATCTTCATACTGTGTGATATGAGCTTTATTCCCCGATAGCAGTTGCAATCTTGTACATCACCCTTCTTTTTAAAAACGGGCACCAGTGAACTGTTGCACCATTCATTGGCGATCACCTCTTCTTCTAACAACTTATTGAAGAACAAAGTCAGCCACTTCCATCCATCTGCTTTCAGATACTTCCATGCTTCTACTGGTATACCATCTGGCCCTACTGCTTTTCCATTTTTCATACTCTGTACTGCCATCCTAACTTCGTCTTCAGTCACCTCTTTAACCATGCCCATATTACTCCTAGCATCCTCTAGTACTCCATTCCACTGATTTTCCTCATTCAAAAGTTTGCTAAAATAGCTCTTCCAACGTTCTTTTATGCTCTCGTTTTCCGTCAAAATCTTCCCCATTTCGTCTTTCATACATTTCATACATTTGTCCAGAGGGTGGATCCACCAGATTATCTGTCCGATAACTGGTTGGAGCCACTACGGGTACGCGACCCCGGACCGCTCTAGCTTCCAGTGTCACACACCTCTCTGTCTCCGTGGTACTGTTATCCCACCCATCCCCTCCCAATTCCCTCCTATACCCAATCTATCCTTCTTCAAACCAAGAATTCCCAAGGAGGGTTGGTGTCAGGCAGGCGGCCGATCGGAAAACATTGCCAAATACTTCACAACATGAGTACAACTGGAGATAGAATAGTTTTATAGTTTCGAATTTATTATAATAATACAATAATTAATTTTGAATTTGAAAAGTACGTAATTCTAGTAAAAATAACTTGTTGATACATAACTATTGCAACTTTTTATAGTTGTAACATTGCAGTTAATAATATTGCTGACTTTCCTATTCAAATATATTATGAGCAAAGATATTTGGAATCTGTAGTTTTTTTCTCTGTACTTTTGACCATAAGGTATTTTTATATCACTTTATTCCTTAAGCCGCATGACGTTTAAAACACGATTTTACTGGTCGAAAATCTAAAAAATCATGCCCTCCCGGTGTCACGACTAATTTTTAAGGCTGCATTTTTTTTACTTTGTGCTTTTCATTGCCTGCCACCGTGAAACATCCCAAACCGCTTCCTTTGTATGAAATCAGTGTATCGGCAACGCACGATTAACTGGCAAACTCACTGAAATGGTTAGTTATAAATAAGGTCCATAACGGTGTGAAAACATTTTTATTAACTTTCTACCTGGTTTGGCAAGGCTCCGGTTAACTTTTTCGTTGCATTTTTGGGTGCATTATTCAGATAAATTTTGTAGAATTTACTAAAAATATCTTTATTGATGCGGCTGGTTAGGGATACGTAAAGATGTTTTCATTTTTGAGGAGACAAAATAGAATGTTGCATTAACTGCAGCATTCTATTTTGTCTCCTCAACTACCTCCTCACTAAATACTCTTAAACAGAATATAATTTTACACATTTTATGAATAAATACCAGATTTGTTAATATTATTACATACGAAAAATATATTATACCTAAATAGCAAAGGTTGATCACGAGAACTATGAAAGCAGGAAGTAATAACGGAAAATATACTTTCCATTAGTTTTTAAAAATAAATATTTTTTTCATTCCCAATTCCAAGGGCGGTCAGACTTCTAGACAATTCTGTTCTTTCGACCCATATTTTACCAAAGCACATTGGGGACAACTTGACAGGTGGTGAGCCTGTAACCATCTTTGTGTCCAAAACAACGGTACAATATATTGATGACAACCTAGCGGTATCAGACGCACCCCACTTTTCACACTTTCGTGTGAAAAGTGGGTGCGGGTTCAAATCATCAAATCACAGCTGTAAGCCGTTTCACGGTACAAGTTTGTATATAAATTAAATATTTTTTATTGTTTAGCACATAATAACAAGGGTCTTTGTAGTTCCTGTGATACGCCGTAACGCCACTGCAACTTACGACAAGAGAAGATTGTTATTTTTTAATTATTACAAAACCATATAAAACTTTAACTATAAACAATTACATAAAGTAAATATTTTTATACTATTTGTTAACATATTTATAGTTTCTGTATTAATTTATATGCCATGTATGAAGTATGGTTTTATGTTTACCATATATCATAGACTGTACCGATACAATATCAGTGGCCAATTTATGGCAACGTCTTTAACAAATGCGGAATTAATGGTATAAAAGTTAGTGATCAGTTGTATTGTAAGCTCTTACTGCTGTTAGACTTGCTTTGCACTAGTATAACCACCAAGACTAATAACTGGTTTGTGATTAAACCAGTTGTGTAATATTACCGTTGATACATATTACCGATTTTCGGAAGGGACAAAGATTATTCGTGGAAAATAAATTACTGATGATATCAAAGTGAAATAAAAGAAATTACACTCTGTCACACAATTTGAAAATGTCACTCTCTACTACAAACGCCAAATAATTATGTATACAAAAAATAAAATAATTGAAGATGCGTATTTAAAAATTATTGAGAAAGTTTAGTTTAAAAATTTGGCAGTTAAAATTTAAAAGCCAATCATTTATATTGTTACATTTCCGTGACAAGCAGTGCGCTAAGTTGTTAATTTAAATATGAGAAAATTATAACAATTATAAAACTTGAATTTGTTTACAAGTTTTTTTAATTGTTATAATTTTCTCATAAAATTTGGGCCCCCAAAAAAACTCTACTAGCTTAACTACGAAAAGTTAAACTTTTAAATTTATTATTGGCTTATAAGCTACTTACAACTTGAATATGTAGATGTTAGAATTGAATGATGCTTATGAATAGGTATGACACAAAATAGATCTGTTATTTATTTCCCTGTTTTGAATATATATTGTCGATGGTTATAGTATTTATAATCAATACAATCGTAGTGTCATTTTATAGGCATCATACATAAATTGCATAACCAAAAGCATAATAACAGCAGGGCAGAGGTCGCGGGTTCGAATCTGAGCCCAAGTCAGTAAATTTTTTTAAATTTCTCATTCTTAATTTAATAACAAAAGTCCATCATGATTTAGATGTTTTAAAATTAAAAAATATGCATCAAAAGTGTAAGGATAAATAGACAAAAGTCGACTAATAAGATAAGGTGGTGGTAATCTCATAAAATGATCATCATGACTTCTTATAAATATGGACAGTACTTGGCCGATTATCAGCTTGCTAAGCGCTTCGATTTTGCCAAATTCTCGCCACCGAAAAGCCATATGTCTTGCAATTTTAACAGTCCTTTAAGTAATTTATGTTTTATAAGCAATGTATAAATATACTTCAAAATAAGTAACAAAATTCAACAGATAGATTGATGGCTAAAATATTACCGTTGATACATATTACCGATTTTCGGAAGGGACAAAGATTATTCGTGGAAAATAAATTACTGATGATATCAAAGTGAAATAAAAAGAAATTACACTCTGTCACACAATTTGAAAATGTCACTCTCTACTACAAACGCCAAATAATTATGTATACAAAAATAAAATAATTGAAGATGCGTATTTAAAATTATTACATACGAAAATATATTATACCTAAATAGCAAAGGTTGATCACGAGAACTATGAAAGCAGGAAGTAATAACGGAAAATATACTTTCCATTAGTTTTTAAAAATAAATATTTTTTTCATTCCCAATTCCAAGGGCGGTCAGACTTCTAGACAATTCTGTTCTTTCGACCCATATTTTACCAAAGCACATTGGGGACAACTTGACAGGTGGTGAGCCTGTAACCATCTTTGTGTCCAAAACAACGGTACAATATATTGATGACAACCTAGCGGTATCGAACCCGCACCCCACTTTTTCACACTTTCGTGTGAAAAAGTGGGGTGCGGGTTCAAATCATCAAATCACAGCTGTAAGCCGTTTCACGGTACAAGTTTGTATATAAATTAAATATTTTTATTGTTTAGCACATAATAACAAGGGTCTTTGTAGTTCCTGTGATACGCCGTAACGCCACTGCAACTTACGACAAGAGAAGATTGTTATTTTTTAATTATTACAAAAACCATATAAAACTTTAACTATAAACAATTACATAAAGTAAATATTTTTATACTATTTGTTAACATATTTATAGTTTCTGTATTAATTTATATGCCATGTATGAAGTATGGTTTTATGTTTACCATATATCATAGACTGTACCGATACAATATCAGTGGCCAATTTATAGCAACGTCTTTAACAAATGCGGAATTAATGGTATAAAAGTTAGTGATCAGTTGTATTGTAAGCTCTTACTGCTGTTAGACTTGCTTTGCACTAGTATAACCACCAAGACTCATAACTGGTTTGTGATTAAACCAGTTGTGTAATATTACCGTTGATACATATTACCGATTTTCGGAAGGGACAAAGATTATTCGTGGAAAATAAATTACTGATGATATCAAAGTGAAATAAAAGAAATTACACTCTGTCACACAATTTGAAAATGTCACTCTCTACTACAAACGCCAAACAATTATGTATACAAAAATAAAATAATTGAAGATGCGTATTTAAAATTATTGAGAAAGTTTAGTTTAAAAAATTTGGCAGTTAAAATTTAAAGCCAATCATTTATATTGTTACATTTCCGTGACAAGCAGTGCGCTAAGTTGTTAATTTAAATATGAGAAAATTATAACAATTAAAAACTTGAATTTGTTTACAAGTTTTTTAATTATTACAAAACCATATAAAACTTTAACTATAAACAATTACATTAAGTAAATATTTTTATACTATTTGTTAACATATTTATAGTTTCTGTATTAATTTATATGCCATGTATGAAGTATGGTTTTATGTTTACCATATATCATAGACTGTACCGATACAATATCAGTGGCCAATTTATGGCAACGTCTTTAACAAATGTGGAATTAATGGTATAAAAAGTTAGTGATCAGTTGTATTGTAGCTCTTACTGCTGTTAGACTTGCTTTGCACTAGTATAACCACCAAGACTCATAACTGGTTTGTGATTAAACCAGTTGTGTAATATTACCGTTGATACATATTACCGATTTTCGGAAGGGACAAAGATTATTCGTGGAAAATAAATTACTGATGATATCAAAGTGAAATAAAAGAAATTACACTCTGTCACACAATTTGAAAATGTCACTCTCTACTACAAACGCCAAACAATTATGTATACAAAAATAAAATAATTGAAGATGCGTATTTAAAATTATTGAGAAAGTTTAGTTTAAAAAATTTGGCAGTTAAAATTTAAAGCCAATCATTTATATTGTTACATTTCCGTGACAAGCAGTGCGCTAAGTTGTTAATTTAAATATGAGAAAATTATAACAATTAAAAACTTGAATTTGTTTACAAGTTTTTTAATTATTACAAAACCATATAAAACTTTAACTATAAACAATTACATTAAGTAAATATTTTTATACTATTTGTTAACATATTTATAGTTTCTGTATTAATTTATATGCCATGTATGAAGTATGGTTTTATGTTTACCATATATCATAGACTGTACCGATACAATATCAGTGGCCAATTTATGGCAACGTCTTTAACAAATGTGGAATTAATGGTATAAAAAGTTAGTGATCAGTTGTATTGTAGCTCTTACTGCTGTTAGACTTGCTTTGCACTAGTATAACCACCAAGACTCATAACTGGTTTGTGATTAAACCAGTTGTGTAATATTACCGTTGATACATATTACCGATTTTCGGAAGGGACAAAGATTATTCGTGGAAAATAAATTACTGATGTTATCAAAGTGAAATAAAAGAAATTACACTCTGTCACACAATTTGAAAATGTCACTCTCTACTACAAACGCCAAACAATTATGTATACAAAAATAAAATAATTGAAGATGCGTATTTAAAATTATTGAGAAAGTTTAGTTTAAAAAATTTGGCAGTTAAAATTTAAAGCCAATCATTTATATTGTTACATTTCCGTGACAAGCAGTGCGCTAAGTTGTTAATTTAAATATGAGAAAATTATAACAATTAAAAACTTGAATTTGTTTACAAGTTTTTTAATTATTACAAAACCATATAAAACTTTAACTATAAACAATTACATTAAGTAAATATTTTTATACTATTTGTTAACATATTTATAGTTTCTGTATTAATTTATATGCCATGTATGAAGTATGGTTTTATGTTTACCATATATCATAGACTGTACCGATACAATATCAGTGGCCAATTTATGGCAACGTCTTTAACAAATGTGGAATTAATGGTATAAAAAGTTAGTGATCAGTTGTATTGTAGCTCTTACTGCTGTTAGACTTGCTTTGCACTAGTATAACCACCAGACTAATAACTGGTTTGTGATTAAACCAAATTTGTGTAATATCATACCGTTGATACATATTACCGATTTTCGGAAGGGACAAAGATTATTCGTGGAAAATAAATTACTGATGTTATCAAAGTGAAATAAAAAGAGGTACTCATCACAATTTGAAAATGTCACTCTCTACTACAAACGCCAAACAATTATGTATACAAAAATAAAATAATTGAAGATGCGTATTTAAAATTATTGAGAAAGTTTAGTTTAAAAAATTTGGCAGTTAAAATTTAAAGCCAATCATTTATATTGTTACATTTCCGTGACAAGCAGTGCGCTAAGTTGTTAATTTAAATATGAGAAAATTATAACAATTAAAAAACTTGAATTTGTTTACAAGTTTTTTTAATTGTTATAATTTTCTCATAAAATTTGGGCCCCCAAAAAAACTCTACTAGCTTAACTACGAAAAGTTAAACTTTTAAATTTATTATTGGCTTATAAGCTATAACAATTTACAACTTGAATATGTAGAATTGAATGATGCTTATGAATAGGTATGACACAAAATAGATCTGTTATTTATTTCCCTGTTTTGAATATATATTGTCGATGGTTATAGTATTTGTAATCAATACAATCGTAGTGTCATTTTATAGGCATCATACATAAATTGCATAACCAAAAGCATAATAACAGCAGGGCAGAGGTCGCGGGTTCGAATCTGGGCCCACGTCAGTAGGGCACTAATTTCTCATTCTTAATTTAATAACAAAAGTCCATCATGATTTAGATGTTTTAAAATTAAAAAATATGCATCAAAAGTGTAAGGATAAATAGACAAAAGTCGACTAATAAGATAAGGTAGTGGTAATCTCATAAATGATCATCATGACTTCTTATCAATATGGACAGTGTGACGATTATCAGCTTGCTAAGCGCTTCGATTTTGCCAAATTCTCGCCACCGAAAAGCCATATGTCTTGCAATTTTAACAGTCCTTTAAGTAATTTATGTTTTATAAGCAATGTATAAATATACTTCAAAATAAGTAACAAAATTCAACAGATAGATTGATGGCTAAAATATTACGCAGGTTCTTTTAAAAAAAATACATACATTTCACGAAATAAAATTGTTATATATTTCCAATTCTATGGTACATATATTATACCAACTGTAACTTTTTTTTGCGAGATTATGTTGAGTCGAGAAATTTATTCGATGTATAGTCAGAGTTCATTCCGCCAATGTGCCGTGGGAATGGGGCTTTGAAATAACTAATCTCAATTTGGTCGATAAAAAGATTTATAAAGGTATATTATATTCATTTAAATAAGTACCAGGCAAAATGGCCAAATACAAATCAATATTTACATGTCTATTAGCACATTATATTAGAGGATACCTACAGGGTTGCTTTAACCTGTTTCTTCTCCGTTAGAGGGACCTCATAACGAAACGGTGATAGATTTAAAAATTACTATCGATTAATGAATGTATATTCATATTTTTATAAATGAATAATTTGATTATATATATATATATATATATATATATATATATATAAATATAAATATTACATTCTTCCCTCCTCATTACATGCCCGAACCATGCTAACCTACCACTCTTCATTTTCTCTGTCACTGGTGCTACTTTCAATCTTCCCCTTATATACTCATTCTTTATGCGATCTTTTCTAGTCACTCCACACATCCATCTCAACATTCTCATCTCTGCAGCATGCACTCTTTTTTCATCCGTCACTTTCGTTGCCCAGCACTCTGATCCGTACAATACGACAGGTCTCACGATCGTTTTGTGAACTTTGCCCTTAAGTTTAAGAGGCATGCGTGGATCGCAAGTTATTCCCGAGACCTGTCGCCATTTCATCCATCCCGCATTTATTCTATTCTTTACGTCCCGGTCGACATTGCCGTCATTTTGGGTCACTGACCCAAGGTAACGGAATTCGGAGTAGACTGGTAGGAGAACACCATCCAAGGCAATATGAGAAAAACTGGAAGAACTACTGAAGTCACAGAACATGTGTTCGGTTTTGGTTCTGCTTATTTTTAATCCGACACTTTCCAGTTTTTCTTGCCATTTTCCCAGCTTGCTCTGTACCTCAAGTGCATTTTCTCCGGCAAGCACAATGAACATGAAAATAACATACACCAGGGTGCTTCCTCCTGTTTGTTCGATGACAGAGCATCCATAATCAGAAGGAACAAATAAGGACTTAAAGCCGAACTCTGGTGTAAACCTACAGACACATTGAACTTGTCTGTGATACCAGCCTCTGACCGGACGCAAGTATTGGCTCTGTTATACATCGCCTCAACAAGCCGCACATACTTCTCTGGCAGCCCTTTCTCTCTCATACACCACCACAGAACCTTACGGGGTACCCTATCGTATGCCTTCTCCAGGTCCACGAATATCATATGCAAGTTCTTTTGCACAAGCCTGTATTTTTCAATCAGTTGCCGAAGTGAAGAATTTGTTCTGTGTTACCTCAGTCTCCTCCATCTTTATACTGTATATATATATATATATATATATATATATATATATATATATATATATATATATATATATATATATATATATATATATATATATATATATATATATATATATATATATATATATATATATATATATATATATATATATATATATATATATATATATATATATATATATATATATATATATATATATATATATATATATATATATATATATATATATAATATATTATAAATATCTTCACGACATTTCCAAAACAGGGGTAGACAGAGGTAGATAATTAAGTCGTTTCGACCCACTTGCCACCTAAGATATTTTTGGGAAAACGTGACAGGTTACGAGCCCGTCGCCGTCTCAATGTCCTAGCCAACGACATAATTCGTACATTGGTACGTGCCTGCCACCTGGGGTTCGAACTCGGGTCTGTCGACTCGAAATTCCGACCACTCAACTACTCGGCTATCGTGACTTTTAATAATAATAGTTATTAATATTTACTTTACCTAATGTATTCATGTTAGTATAGTTATATCCTAGGAGACTCTTTCATGCTCACAACCGTATTTCTTTAATGAAAGGAAATTTCCCCTCCCACATCTTTACCATTTCAAATCTTTTATTCTGCTGCGTATATCAATATTGCAGTTAACACTATGCAATAACTCTTCCAAAATCTATTGGAATAAATAAATTATAAAAAATGCTAGTTAACCTGTTTGCGAACTTCATAAATAACAGTTAATATACTTTAAATTCTTACTAAGATGATAAATGTATGTATAAATCAAATGGTTAATCAAGATTAGTTCCTTCACGATCAAGACGCACACACGTGCAAAGCTTCACTCGTTTACAGGGGTTATGATTGAATGATTGCGTACGGTTATTGACCTTGCATTGCGAGTGCGGGAGTGGTATGTCAACAAGTTCGAATGTTTTGTCTCAAATGTAAGTAGTCACTTTACTCACTTGTACTTTTAAGTTAATGTTTGTTTTTTTTTTATTTAATTGTTATTTGAAATGTTTAAACTTATTGACATTAAACACACTTAAAGCTCTCGATTCTTTTAAAATTAAACTGATATTTTGTCACTAATTGTCAATGTCTTACTGTCTTACCTACCGTGGATTAAATTATGGACAGTTAAAGATTTATTTCTAAGATAGATAGCCATGCGCAGAAAAAAAGTAGATTATGTAGCACAATCGTAAAGAACATAGTTCATACAAGTTTAATGATTTCTAGTATTTACGCGAATACTACACATACATTTTAAATAAAACGATTTTCGGATTTTATCGCGTTAAAATCATATCACGCGATAAAATCCGAAAATCGTTTCATACAAGTTTGTTAGAATTAGGCTACGATGTTTTTGTAGCGTGTAGGCATTGACATGTAGGGTACTTAAATAATTTCTATTAACGTATTAGTGCTGGTTAGCGTATTTTACATATGCAAAAGTGACATATTAATTAATTATTTTTATTTCTTTTTCATATAGGTTTGTGGATATTATAATATATAACATACACAATGCTATCTGTCATCGCGGACCTTAAATAATGTACATAAAATGTTATCTACGTTATTAGTGGTTTAGTGGAGATTGAACCTTGAGCACTCGCGTACTAAGTTGAGCGCATTGAATATAAGAATACAGAGTCTAAACAAATGTATACATAAATAAATAAAATTGGTACGAGCTTGCCACCAGGGGATCGAACTCGGGTCTCTCGACTCAAAATACCGACCACCCAATAACTCGGCTGTCGCGACTTTGTATATAGTAAATATATACATGGGATAACATCACATACATTGATCTGATACCAAGCTCAAATACTTGTGTTATGGAATCAGAAACAACGAGGGTACTACAAACACTCATGACCGAGAAAATGTAGAAAAGTGTTTTCTTAATTGATCCGGGAATCGAACCGTTGTGTGCGCTATTCGTCCACGGAGGTTCTTTCAAGAAATAAATAGTTTGAATACTAATTCCATGTAAATTAAACTTAAAATAACAGTTTGTACGTAGCTAGTAACTTAAACTCTGATACTTTTTATTCTGATGCTGATTTTTAAATACAAACAGTAAGCTACATAATTCATTTTTTGGCTATAAGTTAGATATAAATAATGTGTCTCAGCAGTGCTATCAACTATTTTACTATTAATTTATATGATAGTTGTATTGGTTGTCGCAGAAACATAACTCAAAACTTTGTAGTTTCTTATGGTTAATAAATTTGTAATAAGCAAAATCAACAATTCATTCGCGAAATGCAGATGTTAACCCCCTTGATTCTGTAGTCGGTTAACAGCTGGCCGGATGAAGGCGGTCAGCTGTGGACGCCATATTGTTTTTGCTGGGAACAATGTACGAGAAATTATGTGCGGTATGCTTCCATCCTAAGCTTTCAGGTTTTTTAATTTTTTGCTTCACAGTTCTAGGACCTTAGTATAACGGATGTCGATGCAATAGATTTAATCGACGAGATCAGTTTTTATCTATCGATAAATAATATGTCTAAATAATAATGATAGTATATATCATTGTATAACAAAAACTTATATTAAAATGGTATGGTTACCTCATCTCATAAATATATTTTATTAACTCTGATCAGAACACCCAAGTTGAATCCAACAATTACTAAACACTTTTTCGAAATTAAGTAGATAGGCTCACCGCTGTCACGTTTTACCAAGTAAGTTTCAGTGAAAAGTGAGTCGAAAAGACTTCTTTGTCTGACCTTCTGATTATCAGACTATTGCAAGAAGAAAATTGCAAGAAGATATAAATTATTCTGATAGCCAACTGAGATGCAGTTGGCTAGCATAGCGTAATTTGAATTTTGCCTAAATTATATTACCTACCTGTGGCATTTAATTAAAGTTAATATGTTTCTTGTTTTTTATACGGGTTTATTAGACAGAGATTAGTGGATAAATATATTATTACTAAAAAGATTTCCAATAAAATAATCTAATTAATGTAATTTTTAACCAGTATGGCCCTAACGAAACGTGACGGTTCAGTTTTTAAACTTGAACGTGTACACACTATGTACGAAAGGTTTTTAAGTGATTTTTAGCCTTTTTAAATTCCGTTTTCCGTAAGTGTTTTTATCTTTAATTCTTCGCAATTGACGAGAGAGGACGTGATTTTACACGCTTGGGTAATTTTCTCGCATTCCTGCGTCGCTTTCATAGACGAGTATAGTAAATACTAAACGTTATTCAAAGTTCCCATGGGAAAGGATATAATATTAAGTCACGATAGCCGAATGTTGGGAAGGGTGGCCGGGTGGTCAGAATTTCGAGTCCCGTGTTCGACCCATAGGTGGCAGGCTCGTACCAATGGGTTTTCCAAAATCTTATATACGAATTATATCGTTGGCTTGGACATAATGACGGCGACGGGCTTACCACCTGTCATGTTGTCCCGAATATATCTTTGGAGGAAGGTGGGTCGAAGTGACGTAATTTTCTATTACGTAATTGTCCAGAATAGACCTCTGTCTACCTCTGTATTGGGAATTGCGTGGAGATATTTATTTTATTTATTATTTTACGACCAGGCCTTCAAGTTTAACATCATTTACAATGTACGTATATCACACATGTCAGTTGGAATGGAGTTGTGGAAATTATATGTAAATATATATGTATCTACGTGGTATAGCATAAGAGAGAATCGTGGTAGCCTATGGTTTAGGGCGATTGCAGAATACGCCAGTGACCCTTGGGTAACTCGCGTAGTCTGCAATTCGATATCGAGCCGGGCCGACTCCACTGAGATTGTTAAAATTAATTTTAAGTGCTGAAATTACCACGAGCTCGGCGATGAAGAAAAAGTCGAGAGAAAAACTGCCCATCTGAGAAATATTAATAAAAAAATTGTTGTTTTGAGGACGTGTGAAGTTTACCAACACGCAATGGAGCAGCGTCACCGACATTCACCTGCTCGAATTTCTTTCAAATATTTGAGAAAAAGCCTTTGCCCAGGAGTGGGCATTCACAGGAATTCTTCAGTTGAAATGATAACTCGTTTGCTACCGATAAATGTAGACGTAAATAAAAATACTTCCATTTAATGTATTTTGCTATTAATAACTTTATTCATAAGACATTTTTTTCTTTAGCTTTTCACAATTGATGGTAATACACTTGCTATTGCTTTATGGCTTCTAGGTTATAGAGAGCATGTATACGGGCAAAGCGGTTTTGCATTTTGCATTAGACTGAAGATCTTTAACATTAGGCTAAGATTTCAATCTTTTGCATCAATTCGACTTGTTTGTTTGTGTTTAACTCAATCAAATAAAAAGATCAACAATCAATCAATCAATCTTTTTATGACCGAACTACATGACGTTTTTACTTTTTATTTATGATAGTAATATTATATAATAAATAAAAGTCACGATAGCACGGTTGGGTGGTCGGAATTTTGAGTCGAGAGACCCGAGTTCGATCCCCAGGTGGCTGGCTCGTACCAATGGGTTCTTCAAAAACTTTTGTACGAATTATATCGTTGGCTTGGACATAAAGACGGCGACGGGCTCACCACCTGTCACGTTGTCCCGAAAATATCTTCGGTGGAAGGTGGGTCAAAGAGACTTAATTGTCTAGACTAGACCTCTGTCTACCCCTGTATTGGGAATTGCGTGAAGATATTTATTTATTTTTTTATAAATTGAAGAAAAAAAATCGAAACCTTATAAGATCACTACGTTTTCCGTCTGTTCGTCCGTCAGTTTGTTATGAAACTTTTTCGCAGTAACGCGGGAAGATGTCCTGTATATCATTTTAATTAATTTAAATATCAAATGCCTGTATTGGGAATTGCGTGAAGGTATTTTATTTTTTTTAAATATCAAATGCGCAGATTCCAGGTCTCATACGTAAAGAAAAAGCCGAAAATAGTTCAATCGTAATTTTGTCACTTAAAGATTTCAAAACAGCATTAGCAATTAGAGAATCGATCGTGTTGTATGACGATGTATACATTATTTATTATGCTTCAACTTATTTCCCTTTTCGACAAAGTAATGTCCGATGCTTTCATAGTTTATAAACTGGAGCAAGTTATTCAATTATTTTGGCTGTACAATGATCTTATTTTACAGAACCCCGGTTCGGGAGTCAAATTCAAACTTCCGTTTTTATAACTTGAAACTTATGTATTAAATTGTACATCTGATAATTGATTCATGTAACCTTTGGTGCAAACTCGAAGTGTTGGTTATGTTTACTTTAATTTTAATGTTTCTACATTTTATTAGTTTTAATTTATAATATCATAATATATTTTGTCAGACGTGCTTGTGAATTTATGTAGTAATGTAGAAATTAGATGGAAGGTTGGAAATCGTTGATTATCGTTTTGATGAAAAGCGTTATCTTCTGCTATGATTATTAAAAATCGTTGCGAAGGACTTCGCAAAAAAATGCAAAAAAAAAAGTAAAGTAATGTGAAATATTTTATTTAATCTTTAAAATATTTATTACAGTTTATCTTTTCCAGTTCTGAAGAAATGTCGATGGCAGATGTGACTTCGGCGCGCAGTTCGCCTACACCGGAAGCGTGCCCTGAGTGCGATACAAGCGCCTCTGTCACTTCTGACTTGCATAAGGTTAGTTTATAAAGTTTTTGACCAATTCAGATTCAATTTTGTTTTATGTATAGTAGGGTATAACAGTGCGGTTTCACACAACTTTATTCTATTTGTTCTTGTGGATAAAAACAAATAAAAATAATAGATACTACCTTCGTGTATTGCTAAGATCTAATTCTCAATAGTGGGTTAGTCAGAGGAGGGTTAGTAAACTTTACTTCTTTCAACCCATGCGTCTTTCAAACTTGACCGTGTCGATGCCAACGATATAAATCGTACATACTCGTATGTTTAAAAAATAGTCATTGATACGAGTCCTTTAGATATTAGGATAGCACTCGGATGTACTAATTCAATTCGGTGACACTACCACTGGGCTATCGTAGCTGATAAATTATGTAATTGTATAACAAAATTAAAAACTTCTTGTTTTACTTGCGTTTTTATAACAGTTTGTGTTGTTTTTCGAGTCACTACCGACTACGAATTATTTACGTAATGCTTTTGTAGTCCTTTGGCTTGACTGATAATGAAGTATCTTCAACTTTTCAGAAGGCACGATAGCCATGTTGTTCGGTGGTCAGAATTTCGAGTCAAAGAGACCCGAGTTCGATCCCCAAGTGGCGAGCTCGTACCAATAGGTTTTCAAAATCTTATGTACGAATTATATCGTTGGTTTGGACATACAAGCGGCGACGGGCTCACCACCTGTCACGTTGTCCCGAAAATATCTTCTGTGGAAGGTGGGTCGAAGGGACTTAAATGTCTAGACTAGACCTCTGTCTACCTCTGTATTGGGAATTGCGTGAAGATATTTATTTATTTATTATTTTACGACCAGGCCTTCAAGTTTAACATCATTTACAATGTACGTATATCACACATGTCAGTTGGAATGGAGTTGTGGAAATTATATGTAAATATATATGTATCTACGTGGTATAGCATAAGAGAGAGAATCGTGGTAGCCTATGGTTTAGGGCGATTGCAGAATATGCCAGTGACCCTTGGGTAACTCGCGTAGTCTGCAATTCGATATCGAGCCGGGCCGACTTCACTGAGATTGTTAAAATTAATTTTAAGTGCTGAAATTACCACGAGCTCGGCGATGAAGAAAAAGTCGTGAAAAACTGCCCATCTGAGAAATATTAATAAAAAAATTGTTGTTTTGAGGACATGTGAAGTTTACCAACACGCAATGGAGCAGCGTCGCCGACATACACCTGCTCGAATTTCTTTCAAATATTTGAGAAAGCAGCACGCCAGCAGTGGGCATTCACGAAATTCTTCAGTTGAAATGATAACTCGTTTGCTACCGATAAATGTAGACGTAAATAAAAATACTTCCATTTAATGTATTTTGCTATTAATAACAATTTTTTTCTTTAGCTTTTCACAATTGATGGTAATACACTTGCTATTGCTTTATGGCTTCTAGGTTATAGAGAGCATGTATACGGGCAAAGCGGTTTTGCATTTTGCATTAGACTGAAGATCTTTAACATTAGGCTAAGATTTCAATCTTTTGCATCAATTCGACTTGTTTGTTTGTGTTTAACTCAATCAAATAAAAAGATCAACAATCAATCAATCAATCTTTTTATGACCGAACTACATGACGTTTTTACTTTTTATTTATGATAGTAATATTATATAATAAATGAAAGTCACGATAGCACGGTTGGGTGGTCGGAATTTTGAGTCGAGAGACCCGAGTTCGATCCCCAGGTGGCTGGCTCGTACCAATGGGTTCTTCAAAAACTTTTGTACGAATTATATCGTTGGCTTGGACATAAAGACGGCGACGGGCTCACCACCTGTCACGTTGTCCCGAAAATATCTTCGGTGGAAGGTGGGTCAAAGAGACTTAATTGTCTAGACTAGACCTCTGTCTACCCCTGTATTGGGAATTGCGTGAAGATATTTATTTATTATTTTATAAATTGAAGAAAAAAAATCGAAACCTTATAAGATCACTACGTTTTCCGTCTGTTCGTCCGTCAGTTTGTTATGAAACTTTTTCGCAGTAACGCGGGAAGATGTCCTGTATATCATTTTAATTAATTTAAATATCAAATGCCTGTATTGGGAATTGCGTGAAGGTATTTTATTTTTTTTAAATATCAAATGCGCAGATTCCAGGTCTCATACGTAAAGAAAAAGCCGAAAATAGTTCAATCGTAATTTTGTCACTTAAAGATTTCAAAACAGCATTAGCAATTAGAGAATCGATCGTGTTGTATGACGATGTATACATTATTTATTATGCTTCAACTTATTTCCCTTTTCGACAAAGTAATGTCCGATGCTTTCATAGTTTATAAACTGGAGCAAGTTATTCAATTATTTTGGCTGTACAATGATCTTATTTTACAGAACCCCCGGTTCGGGAGTCAAATTCAAACTTCCGTTTTTTATAACTTGAAACTTATGTATTAAATTGTACATCTGATAATTGATTCATGTAACCTTTGGTGCAAACTCGAAGTGTTGGTTATGTTTACTTTAATTTTAATGTTTCTACATTTTATTAGTTTTAATTTATAATATCATAATATATTTTGTCAGATGTGCTTGTGAATTTATGTAGTAATGTAGAAATTAGATGGAAGGTTGGAAATCGTTGATTATCGTTTTGATGAAAAGCGTTATCTTCTGCTATGATTATTAAAAAATCGTTGCGAAGGGACTTCGCAAAAAGAAATGCAAAAGAGTAAAGTAATGTGAAATATTTTTATTTAATCTTTAAAATATTTATTACAGTTTATCTTTTTCCAGTTCTGAAGAAATGTCGATGGCAGATGTGACTTCGGCGCGCAGTTCGCCTACACCGGAAGCGTGCCCTGAGTGCGATACAAGCGCCTCTGTCACTTCTGACTTGCATAAGGTTAGTTTATAAAGTTTTTTGACCAATTCAGATTCAATTTTGTTTTTATGTATAGTAGGGTATAACAGTGCGGTTTCACACAACTTTATTCTATTTGTTCTTGTGGATAAAAACAAATAAAAAATAATAGATACTACCTTCGTGTATTGCTAAGATCTAATTCTCAATAGTGGGTTAGTCAGAGGAGGGTTAGTAAACTTTACTTCTTTCAACCCATGCGTCTTTCAAACTTGACCGTGTCGATGCCAACGATATAAATCGTACATACTCGTATGTTTAAAAAATAGTCATTGATACGAGTCCTTTAGATATTAGGATAGCACTCGGATGTACTAATTCGAATTCCGGTGACACTACCACTGGGCTATCGTAGCTGATAAATTATGTAATTGTATAACAAAATTAAAAAAACTTCTTGTTTTACTTGCGTTTTTATAACTTGAAACTTATGTATTAAATTGTACATCTGATAATTGATTCATGTAACCTTTGGTGCAAACTCGATGTGTTGGTTATGTTTACTTTAATTTTAATGTTTCTACATTTTATTAGTTTTAATTTATAATATCATAATATATTTTGTCAGATGTGCTTGTGAATTTATGTAGTAATGTAGAAATTAGATGGAAGGTTGGAAATCGTTGATTATCGTTTTGATGAAAAGCATTATCTTCTGCTATGATTATTTAAAAATCGTTGCGAAGGGACTTCGCAAAAAGAAATGCAAAAAAGTAAAGTAATGTGAAATATTTTTATTTAATCTTTAAAATATTTATTACAGTTTATCTTTTTCCAGTTCTGAAGAAATGTCGATGGCAGATGTGACTTCGGCGCGCAGTTCGCCTACACCGGAAGCGTGCCCTGAGTGCGATACAAGCGCCTCTGTCACTTCTGACTTGCATAAGGTTAGTTTATAAAGTTTTTTGACCAATTCAGATTCAATTTTGTTTTTATGTATAGTAGGGTATAACAGTGCGGTTTCACACAACTTTATTCTATTTGTTCTTGTGGATAAAAACAAATAAAAAATAATAGATACTACCTTCGTGTATTGCTAAGATCTAATTCTCAATAGTGGGTTAGTCAGAGGAGGGTTAGTAAACTTTACTTCTTTCAACCCACGCTTCTTTCAAACTTGACCGTGTCGATGCCAACGATATAAATCGTACATACTCGTATGTTTAAAAAATATTCATTGATACGAGTCCTTTAGATATTAGGATAGCACTCGGATGTACTTATTCGAATTCCGGTGACACTACCACTGGGCTATCGTAGCTGATAAATTATGTAATTGTATAACAAAATTCAAAACTTCTTGTTTTACTTGCGTTTTTTATAACAGTTTGTGTTGTTTTTTCGAGTCACTACCGACTACGAATTATTTACGTAATGCTTTTGTAGTCCTTTGGCTTGACTGATAATGAAGTATCTTCAACTTTTCAGAAGGCACGATAGCCATGTTGTTCGGTGGTCAGAATTTCGAGTCGAGAGACCCGAGTTCGATCCCCAAGTGGCAGGCTCGTACCAATGAGTTTTTCAAAATCTTATGTACGAATTATATCGTTGGTTTGGACATACAAGCGGCGACGGGCTCACCACCTGTCACGTTGTCCCGAAAATATCTTAATTGTTTAGACTAGACCTCTGTCTACCCCAGTATTGGAAGTTGCGTGAAGATATTTCTTTTAATTTTATTTTTCAACTTTTCAGTATCAAGTGGCGTGCACATGTAAACCGTCAAATGCCCAGTATGCATGCGCAGACGATCCTGGTCCCCCGCCGCCCGCAAAGACCGACACCCCTCCAGCGCTTCCGCCACGTCCACCCACAAGTGTCCTCGCTGCTACTAACAGAAGAAATAATGGTTTGTAGATCTTGACACTAGAACGGTTAAGCATAAAATTCAACGAAACCAAGTGTTCCACATCTGGGTGTTTGAAAATTTGCAGTTAATTTTCTCGGAAATAAAACATTTTCACACCGCAGCAATATATTTATAATTGGCAGATTAGTAATAAATTTAAATTTTTAACGTAAAATGAAACTGAACGGAAAATAAGAGAAAACAAACAACAACAACAACTTAATATGATCTTCCGAAGATATAGCTAATGCCCTTTGCATTGGCCATATCTTCGGAAATATATATTCGATGCATATCATAGCGATGCGACTAACTAACAACCCACAAAGTTTGTTATTCTGTTGAATGCAAATACAGCGAGAGTGCGTGCTTTAACTGCCAAGGAATGTTAAAATTTGTGTTATAACATTTGAATTAATAACACTTGTTTTTTATAAGTCACGATAGCCGAGTGGTTGGGTGGTCGGAATTTCGAGTCAAGAGACCCGAGTTCGATCCTCAAGTGGCCGTACCAATGGGTTTTTCTAAAACTTATGTACGAATTATATCGTTGGCTTGGACATAAAATCGGCGACAGGCTCACCACCTGTCACGTTGTCCCGAAAATATCTTCTGTGGAAGGTGGGTCGAAGGGACTTAAATGTCTAGACTAGACCACTGTCTACCCCTGTATTGGGAATTGCGTGAAGATATTTATTATATTTATTTATTTATTTATTTGTTTTTTATACATACATTCTTGGCATTATCCTAGACGAAGTAAAGGTATGGATGGATATACAAGCCACCGAGGCAAGGAATCGTATCACAATCCTTACCTCTACCTACCTCTTTCAAGATTTTTTTTCACACGCATATTGTAGGTTATCAGAGTGCACTTTATGTTCCCTTTTGTCCGATGATGGCAAACCATGTTCGACTTCTTGTTTCACTCGCAGCACTGGACGATGCTAACCTGATACATAACCAACTTTCTAAAAAAATTGGGAAAAGTGACAGAAAAAGGGAAGCGAGGAGGACAGAGGTCTGTGACTCCGATAACTTTTCTCACCTCATGGAAAGGAATCAAAAAATTAAAGTTTATCCGATGCTAAAATACCTGGACACGTATAACATACTTTACATGCTACTTTAATATTTGGTATGTTGGAATATAGCAACGAAAAGGCATGCATCCGAGTCTACATTTTGCTGCAGCAGTGTAGCCTCAGTGCTGATATTCTGTCGCTGCTTTTGTCAAAAGTCGGGAACAGCTGAACCGACACTATTTAAGGAATAAATAGAATGTAAATTAAAAAAAAAGAAAGAAGTAAAATTAATGACTTCGCCTAATAATTTTGAAAAACATTTATCTGCTATTTTAATAATTTTATTTATATAAGTTATTCTAGAAGTAACATTCTAGAATAACTTATATAAATAAAATTTTTAAAATAATTTCATCAAAATATTCCCCGGACAGCAGTACGAATGTACATCACAACGTAATATTCACGTTAACAGCACACGTAATAGTACGTTGTGTTGTACAAATAAAGGAAAACAAACAACAACAACAACTTAATATGATCTTCCGAAGATATAGCTAATGCCCTTTGCATTGGCCATATCTTCGGAAATAAAACATTTTCACACCGCAGCAATATATTTATAATTGGCAGATTAGTAAATAATTAAAATTTTAAACGTAAAATGAAACTGAACGGAAAATAAGAGAAAACAAACAACAACAACAACTTAATATGATCTTCCGAAGATATAGCTAATGCCCTTTGCGTTGGCCATATCTTCGGAAATATATATCGATGCATATCATAGCGATGCGACTAACTAACAACACACAAAGTTTGTTATTCTGTTGAATGCAAATACTGCGAGAGTGCGTGCTTTAACTGCCAAGGAATGTTAAAATTTGTGTTATAACATTTTGAATTAATAACACTTGTTTTTATAAGTCACGATAGCCGAGTGGTTGGGTGGTCGGAATTTCGAGTCAAGAGACCCGAGTTCGATCCTCAAGTGGCCGTACCAATGGGTTTTAAAACTTATGTACGAATTATACTTGGACATAAAGACGGCGACGGGCTCACCACCTGTCACGTTGTCCCGAAAATATCTTAATTGTTTAGACTAGACCTCTGTCTACCCCAGTATTGGAAGTTGCGTGAAGATATTTATTTATTTATTTATTTATTTATTTATTTATTTATTTATTTATTTATTTATTTATTTATTTATTTATTTATTTATTTATTTATTTATTTATTTATTTATTTATTTATTTATTTATTTATTTATTTATTTATTTATTTATTTATTTATTTATTTATTTATTTATTTATTTATTTATTTATTTATTTATTTATTTATTTATTTATTTATTTATTTATTTATTTATTTATTTATTTATTTATTTATTTATTTATTTATTTATTTATTTATTTATTTATTTATTTATTTATTTATTTATTTATTTATTTATTTATTTATTTATTTATTTATTTATTTATTTATTTATTTATTTATTTATTTATTTATTTATTTATTTATTTATTTATTTATTTATTTATTTATTTATTTATTTATTTATTTATTTATTTATTTATTTATTTATTTATTTATTTATTTATTTATTTATTTATTTATTTATTTATTTATTTATTTATTTATTTATTTATTTATTTATTTATTTATTTATTTATTTATTTATTTATTTATTTATTTATTTATTTATTTATTTATTTATTTATTTATTTATTTATTTATTTATTTATTTATTTATTTATTTATTTATTTATTTATTTATTTATTTATTTATTTATTTATTTATTTATTTATTTATTTATTTATTTATTTATTTATTTATTTATTTATTTATTTATTTATTTATTTATTTATTTATTTATTTATTTATTTATTTATTTATTTATTTATTTATTTATTTATTTATTTATTTATTTATTTATTTATTTATTTATTTATTTATTTATTTATTTATTTATTTATTTATTTATTTATTTATTTATTTATTTATTTATTTACGAATTATATCGTTGGTTTTGGACATAAGCGACGGAGCTCACCACCATCACGTTGTCCCGAAAATATCTTAATTGTTTAGACTAGACCTCTGTCTACCCCAGTATTGGAAGTTGCGTGAAGATATTTCTTTTTATTTTATTTTTCAACTTTTCAGTATCAAGTGGCGTGCACATGTAAACCGTCAAATGCCCAGTATGCATGCGCAGATGATCCTGGTCCCCCGCCGCCCGCAAAGACCGACACCCCTCCAGCGCTTCCGCCACGTCCACCCACAATTGTCCTCGCTGCTACTAACAGAAGAAATAATGGTTTGTAGATCTTGATACTAGAACGGTTAAGCATAAAATTCAACGAAACCAAGTGTTCCACATCTGGGTGTTTGAAAATTTGCAGTTAATCTTCTCGGAAATAAAACATTTTCACACCGCAGCAATATATTTATAATTGGCAGATTAGTAAATAATTAAAATTTTAAACGTAAAATGAAACTGAACGGAAAATAAGAGAAAACAAACAACAACAACAACTTAATATGATCTTCCGAAGATATAGCTAATGCCCTTTGCGTTGGCCATATCTTCGGAAATATATATCGATGCATATCATAGCGATGCGACTAACTAACAACACACAAAGTTTGTTATTCTGTTGAATGCAAATACTGCGAGAGTGCGTGCTTTAACTGCCAAGGAATGTTAAAATTTGTGTTATAACATTTTGAATTAATAATACTTGTTTTTATAAGTCACGATAGCCAGTGGTTGGGTGGTCGGAATTTCGAGTCAAAGAGACCCGAGTTCGATCCTCAGGTGGCAGTACCAATGAGTTTTTCAAAATCTTATGTACGAATTATATCGTTGGCTTGACATAAAGACGGCGACGGCTCACCACCTGTCACGTTGTCCCGAAAATATCTTCGGTGGAAGGTGGGTCGAAGGGACTTAATTGTCTAGACTAGACCTCTGTCTACCCCAGTATTGGAAGTTGCGTGAAGATATTTATTTATTTATTTTATTTGTTTTTATACATACATTCTTGGCATTATCCTAGACGAAGTAAAGGTATGGATGGATATACAAGCCACCGAGGCAAGGAATCGTATCACAATCCTTACGTCTACCTACCTCTTTCAAGATTTTTTTTCACACGCATATTATAGGTTATCAGAGTGCACTTTATGTTCCCTTTTGTCCGATGATGGCAAACCATGTTCGACTTCTTGTTTCACTCGCAGCACTGGACGATGCTAACCTGATACATAACCAACTTTCTAAAAAAATTGGGAAAAGTGACAGAAAAAGGGAAGCGAGGAGGACAGAGGTCTGTGACTCCGATAACTTTTCTCACCTCATGGAAAGGAATCAAAAATTAAAGTTTATCCGATGCTAAATACCTGGACACGTATAACATACTTTACATGCTACTTTAATATTTGGTATGTTGGAATATAGCAACGAAAAGGCATGCATCCGAGTCTACATTTTGCTGCAGCAGTGTAGCCTCAGTGCTGATATTCTGTCGCTGCTTTTGTCAAAAGTCGGGAACAGCTGAACCGACACTATTTAAGGAATAAATAGAATGTAAATTAAAAAAAAAGAAAGAAGTAAAATTAATGACTTCGCCTAATAATTTTGAAAAACATTTATCTGCTATTTTAATAATTTTATTTATATAAGTTATTCTAGAATTAACATTCTAGAATAACTTATATAAATAAAATTTTAAAATAATTTCATCAAAATATTCCCCGGACAGCAGTACGAATGTACATCACAACGTAATATTCACGTTAACAGCACACGTAATAGTACGTTGTGTTGTACATTCGTGCCGCTGCAGAAGTTGCCGCTTAGCACTACAAAATTCCACAAAAACTTATTCGAATAAATTTCTCATGTAAAGGTGGTAAAAGAGCCGACTTCGTTGTATTATATCCTTAACTATTCGTTCATAACCTAATCCGATTTTGACCGAAAGATTTTATCATATACAATAATAAGTGTCCTGCAAATGGTCGATAGCAAGATTATTTGTATTATTGAATATTTCTTTATCCTTTTCTTGGTAAATATAACATGAAATAAAGTAAAATATAGAATTGAAATAGAAAAATTAAATTACGGAAAACTCTTCTATTGCTTTATAATCATTGTAACGTACTTAAACCTAAACACCGTATCTTAGATACTGCATGTTTAATTCCAGTGGTTCGTTGTAGGCCAAAATCGTCAGGTAGTCAGTCAAATAATAAGATACTCAAAACACACATACACACGCATGCATATCTATTCATACAAAAATAGTTTTTCTTGTAAAAATTCAATCTTCTCATTTATCCCTAACGCGTCAAATTTTGTGTACCTTAAAAAATATGGTCACTGTTGATAATTTGCAGTGATATTTTTTGTGTTCGTTTAGATAGATAATTTGTCATTGGCGACTTTTATTGTAAAGAATTTTAAGTGAAATAAAAAAAAACAAAATGGTATATTTATGTTTTCCGGTCGAATATTGCATAGAAGTTAATACAATGTATCTTCATAATACATATGGATCTCACAAAATACAATTGATTTTTGGCCAGAACATCATACGCAGGTGTTTGGCAAAAAAAGTAAATGTCTCATACAAATTAAAACTCAACAATAGCTTCATCGTTTGAGAATTCTTACCTGTATCACGAAAAGATATTATGAATAGAGTACCTGATGGCTTAACTTGTGGAAATGTATTTATATCGTTGCCGCATTTTTGGGCAATCTTCGTCACTCAAGGATTTTATTCAGAAGTTGTCACAGCTTATAAGTGCGCGGTAAAATCTATACACATTCGGATTCGTTAATTTAAGACCTTTTTACCTGCAGTCACATAAAGCACGCATTGCTTCTGCGCGGGTCGGCCATTGTCAGAATACATAACCTAGTAGACGGTCGTAAACGTATTAATAAAATATGTAACCTACATTTGAATGGTGAAAAATTTGATATTTCTGATTATTTACTGATTCTAATGGGTGGTGTACATCACGGTCGTTACAGAGACGTTAAAAAATTTAAATGTAACTTAATAATTATTGTACACAAATAAAGGAGGGAAAGTGCGAAATATTTAATTAAACAAAAACTTTAATATGTGTTGAATTTATAAATAATTATTCGACTTATTTTCAGTGATAATTTAAGTAGCAATTGTGTTTGTAATACATAACTTCGCAATTGTTTGTTTCGCACGAAAAGGTCATTGTTCTTTACGTTGTTTGCAAGTGTTGTAAATATCGATTCTCAGGATGGCGCGTAGTTCAAATGTCGCGTTTTTTTGTGAACATTGCCACGAAATTTAAATGACTGTTAATAAGGAAGAAAATTATTTTATTCCTACGCCTATAACTTGTGCGGAGTAAAAACTAAAAGGATAAACAAAAGGATATGCAAATTTGCAGCATTATGCAAGTTTTACAATATCAAGTGGCCACTACACCTCAATCAACAATAGCAGCGGATGTGGCTCAACATTATGTTCCACCGCCTCCGTATTTTGGTAATTTTATAAAATTTATTTTTAATTAAATTATTTAATTTAATATATAATATTTAAAACATTTTAATTTTTTTTTGAAATATTTAAAAAAAGTAAAATTTCCCCTGACAATTAATTAGGAAAAATTAATCCTGGTAGATTAATTAACGATCAACGCTTGTAGCTATTAATTTATGAATACAAACTTTTTTGTGTAAAATTTTGACCCATGAAATGCTAAAGTTTTATTGAACAAAAATTTGGTCTAGAATTTTTAGAAACACCGGTCAACTGATTTTAGGGGGTTATTATCATATGATTAGAGATCAACTACATCAATTTTAAGAAAACTCTTTTTCTAAAGTTAATTTACCATTATTTATTTAAACCTATTGATACTGATAGTGCTCTCTTACTGGGATTTTTAAGTAAATGTATACATTGCTCTTGAAACGTAAACAAGTTACTGGCTTTATGGTGTTTCGTAACTGGAATTACAACCTTGTGTCGGTTCCATGTATTAACGTAACTTTATAATGATAATTTGGTTTAAAATTTCTAATATTTTTTTATTACATTTTTAATATTTTTTTTATGTTTTTAAAACATAGTTATTTGTTAATTACAATAGTAATGACCAGCGCAACAAAAACATCAATAGATTTTTCTGTGCACTGTATGAAGTATTTTTACTTGTAAAGACAAAATTAGTGCAAGTCATTTATTTGTATATAATGTATCATTATTAAAAATCCACCGCTGAAATTACGCTTTCCCCTAAGTTTTACTTTGGTAATTTTTAGTACGGTATATTACGATAGTCTGTGTCGTTTAAAACAATAAAATCATATTCAGATGTTAATATCTTTATATGTCTTTGTATTTGTCACCCCATTCAGTGAATCTTGCTTATTAAACTTATATCGATATTTTTTTGAAAGCGCTAAAATAACCTGTCAGGCTTTTATGAAAGATTATAAGTAAAGTTACTGGTAGGAAAATTAAAGTTGTTGGTAGGTAAGTTACGCAAACCAAATACATTTAGTTCAATTGTTTTAGAATTTATTCTTCTATTGTTTATTTAATTATGACTGAATCTGTCTGAAATGTTTTTAAAATTTTGTTATCAGTTTCAACCAAAACATCGACTGCGTAAAATTTTTTTCTTTTGCTATCTATTCTCTGTATAAAATCTATACAGAGAATATCCATACATGAACATTTCTTTCTCAGTGAAAACTTAATGTATTGGTAGACCAAGTTGGTCATAAATTATATCAGAATGAATTGTAATTTTTGTTTTTGTCTTCAGCATCAGTGGGATGTAATGGCAATGACAATTCTTGTCGGCGGAAGAAGTACGCGTGGTGGTGCGTGGGTTGCGGTGCGTTGGCTGCGGCGCTGGGAGGTCTACTGGCCGCCCAGCATATCTTACTCAGAGCGTATACCGCTTCGCCTCAACATTTAGAAACGGTGCCGGCTGCAGTACCGGCTGCTATGGTAATTGATGGACTCTATGGAAATTGAAATCACTAATAATCACTATTTCGTCACTATGCATACAAAAACATTTGCTTCAATAGCAATAGGTTACACCACTATGGGCGTAAAAACCTTTCAATACCTATGTATTGAAGGGTTTTTTCAAAGTGCCTTGGACTCCCGAGTAACATTATCATTGTAATTTTCTAATGAAATAGTAATCTAAAATTATATTGAAATGCCAACCCAAAGTCCCTCAGTAATTAGCCTCTGTTATTAGCCTCAACTAAAATGTGACTTTATTAACATTGTTAACAGTTAGTCCTGACTGGTGTGTGTATCATGAGTTTGGCAAGACGAAGGAACCGGTACAGCTATATGGTAAGGAAAGTATGTGATTTTTATTTTATTACAAATATAAATAGAACTAATATGCATGGATTTGTAAAAAATGCAGTTTTCTTATTTTTCCTCCAAATTATTTATTGAATCCCCCTTTAACTTTTTTGTGCTGCATGCACCGCTTAATAAATAGCAACGCTGGAAAACTACTATCCAAATTAGCGATGCCATCTATCTAAAAAAAATTCTGGCTTTATTTTCAGCCTTGAAATGCTGGACTATTTGACAATCAATTGATCATTGGACTAATTATATTAGACCTGAGTTCGATCCCCATGTGGCTGGGTCGAATCAATGGGTTTTTTAAAAATTTATGTACGAATTATATTGTTGGCTTGGACATAAAGACGGCGACGGGCTCACCATCTGTCACGATTTCCCGAAAATATCTTCGGTGGAAGGTGGGTCAAAGGAACTTGTCTAGATTAGACCTCTGTCCTCCCCCTTATTGGGAATTGCGTGAAGATATTTACTTATTTACTAATTATCTTAGTCGCGTGGATTCGATGCGTGTTGGATAAGTGTATTTATAATTTCTAATTTTAATTGCTTGAGTAATATAAGCAATTAAAAAATACCCACGTGGTGCGTATGAAGAAAAATAAAAAAGTTGCCACATATTCCCAAAATTTTTGTCGTAAAACTTTTACAAATAATTTAAATAGCTTTAAATAATGGAAAAGTAAAATATTCAGATATTTCAGTTGATACTAGAAAGGATATTTTGCATGTCGATCAGAATTCGATTTAAAATAATTATTTCAGTTTATATTACCCGTTAAGAAAACAGGTAAACAATGTCTTTTCATTTTCAGATTAAAGTAGTGGGCGCCTGTTGTCTGGTTTGTGCATTGACTTGTGTGTTGGTCACCATCACAACCACCGTTATACACATGAACAAGTGAGTGTAATAACATTTAATTATTCATACATTTGATTAATTGCATTTGTTTCTTTTATTGAAGTTAGTAGATTCAAATCAGTAATTAGTTGGTACATTTGTTCTGAATTATAATCATTATTTAAAAGTCATAGAAAAGTGTTAAAACATCTGAATCTGTTTTTAACTATTTGATATATAACTTAAAATATATTTTAATTGTTTTCGTTAACAGATTGCAAACGTTAAAGTTTTGCGAGTACACGATGCGGACCCGAACATGCACTTGTTACTCCATGTCCCCGGATTCCCAACAGAGTGGCTCTGAGGAAGACGGTGAGTTAATACTCACTACTTATACTCACAACCTACAATTAATGTTAGAATTAAAAAAAGAACAAAACACGGTGAGTTAATACTCACTACTTATACTCACAACTTACAGCTAATGTCAGAATAAAAAAAAAAACAAAAAACGGGGAGACAAAATTTGGATTTATGCATATGCAAGTTTATCATGTGCCCTTGATGTTATATACAGCAGGATTTCAATAGTTTCGCTGTTGTGAGGTCCAATGTTGTAATATTTAAAAAAAAAAACACTAATATTCTAATACCCTAGTAAGTGGACATACTAATCTTTTAGTTTTAAAAAATATTTGTTAAAAAATTGCTAAAAACTGTTGTCTAAGTCCAAATACTTTAATTACTTTACAGCCTATTAATGTTCAAAGTCCTGCTGCACTAGGCCCTTCCCCTCAGATTTTCCGTAATGGCCACGCTTGGCAAGCGGAATAACTAGCGCAATGCCAGACATCTTACCTTAGAACTTGTTGCCCGTCGCCTAATCAACAAGATAACAAACTAAGAATCAATTGTTAAAACGTCCAATGCAGGATATATGCCTCTTTTACAAAAAGATTAGCTATAATGGCCAAGCCGATTAGCAACACTTAGATTAAATGGTTTTTGAAAATATTTATCCAATAATATAAATATTCCTGACCCACCGATAATTACCTTATTAGCCTCTTATAACACTCACGGAAGAGGTTGCATTAGACTATCCTGCGTCACATCGCTACATAGATACATTCACAGATAACATCACATAAATTGCTCCGATCTCAAAGTGAGTAGCTAAGGCACTTGTGTGTGAAACCGGACCCAGTGCAGAAAAAGTGTTATTTCTACATTGACTCATCCGGAAACCGAACCCGGGACCTCAGAGTTAGCGTCACCGTGAACACCGGTAGTTCGCGATGGTTGTCGAATCGTTTCGAATGTCACGATCTGGGCAAGCAGTGCGGTGCGTGTTCGAGGGCGTATCGGAGTGCGGCGTGGTGCACGGCGCACTCTACTGGTGCCTGCGCGGCGTGTTTGCGCTGTCCGTCAGCGCCGTTCTCGTGTGCATCTTCAGCTGCATGCTGGCCTACCAGTTGCTCAGGTGGGTCCTAGAAGACACTCCACTAATGGACGGCGAATAATTTTCTTTGGATCATATAAATAACATAAAATATCTTCACGCAATTCCCAATACAGGGGTAGACAGAAGTCTAGTCTAGACAATTAAGTCCCTTCGACTCACCTTCCACATAAGATATTTTCGGGACAACGTGTCAGGTGGTGAGCCCTTCGCCGTCTTTATGACCAAGTCAACGATGTAATTCGTACATAAGTTTTTTGGAAAAACTCATTGGTACTGCCATCTGGGGATCGAACTCGGGTCTCTTGACTCGAAATTCCGACCACCCAACCACTCGGTTATCGTGGCTAACGTCTATTGGATTAAGATAAAAAGAAATACCACTTGTGTTGTCTGTGTGTAAATAATTTAATAAATAAACAGCTACTGCACTCCCAAAATCGGCTAAGAAAAATATTATGGATTTGTTGTTGTATATGTGCACTAAGAAAATAATAATTTACTTTACTTTTAATCTGGAGTTCAGCAATAATTACGTTACTGTTGGACAGTAGAAATGGGTAGGGTAAGGTTAGTTACGGATCCTAAAGTCTCATAAATAAAATGGGAGTTTATTTCCCATTTAATTATATATTAAATTAATGTCCAAATTATTCACAATTAGATAAAATTTTATATTCAGTTAGTTACTGATTTGGGTCTTTAAATTGGCAAATAATTAATTTATCAGATAGTAGGTTTTTCCTCTTTTATTCCTTAAGAAATGTGTTATTTCTTCGATAGCATCAGGTCACCACACTACAGGAAAAGTGAGTTAGTGATCATCATGTAGTCTATGGCACTAGTGGTGTTGCTTCCCATTACTTATGAGTAATTTAATGAAGTTTTCGCTATATTTCCATGGCCAGAGCTTTCTCCATTACATATAATTTGGAGTTAAATTGCAAAGCAATTGACTACAAAACCTACTTATATTGAATTTCAGTTTTCAATTTATGAACTAAATTTATAAACAAAAATTACATATTTTAAGTAATATTAAAACCGATTTATTTATAGTAACATTTATAAATAATCAAATACAAAGATAAATTAACATAAAATATCAACTGATTTCACGGAAAATTGATGCATGCATTCATATAAAATATAAATTAAAATTGTGTCTTAAGTATTCAAATACATAGTATTTAATTTTTTATGATGTGACGACAGCGCAATTTGAAGTACACGAAGTCTATTCTGCAATAATTTCACACTGTGTTTTAAATCTGTAACCTCTGCTTTCACATATACATAATCCATTATGTTAGGAACTTCGTATGCCATTCGTAATTTTCTGATATTTGCTAATTTCTCTTCTAAGCTTTTGGCTTGTGCTTGTATGACCTCTGTTTCTTTATTCAAATTAACAGTAAGTTTCTGTTTGTTTTTACACTATTTATTATTTGTGTCAAATAGGTGTTCTGTTCCATTAAAGCTTTTTTGTGTACAGTCAAAGTTAAATTTGCATCTCCAGTCATTTTTTTCAACTCTCCTAACTGCTGCAGTTTCTGATCTATTATGGATAAGCATTCGTTATTTTCAATTTTAATTTTTTCAAAATCCACTGGTCTTAAACTCTCGCTCAGTTCTGCTTTCACTTTTATTTGGCCCTTTAATTTACTGTACTGAGTGTTTAAAGTACTCGTTCGGAGCCTAAGTTTACCAATTTTACTATCAGTAATTTTTACCCATTCGTTCATGTATCTGACCCAAATTTCGGCGGGAATTCTTTGTGCTATTTTATCCCATCCTTCAACGATAACTTCTTGGTTGAACATTTTACTTTCTTTCTCAATATCATTGACTCGGACATCAATTTCTTCCAACTGAGCTTTTAGTAAGGCATGTTGTTTGGCAGCATGTTTGCGCGTTTTCTCTAAATTGGCCACCATAATTTCCATCTCTACCGACACTAGTTCCGATCTTTCTAATACATTTATTCTCGGGCCTGTTCCAAACATCACTGTACCACCGATTCTAGCCGAAGATTCCGCTCTTTTAGTGGATACCCTAGAAGGACTTGCAAGCATTCTAGAAGGACTTGTCAAGGAGTCAAAAAATAACCTTGAAGTCTGTGATTTGACGAAACTGTTTACATTTAGAGACGAGTTACTATGCAATCTACTGGCGTACTCTAGAGCCTGTTGTATTCCATATAACAACGTCGGATCTAATCTTGTCATAGTTTTTTCAAATATTTCATTTTCTAAAGTTAACACTTTGACTTGATGTTTTAAATCATTCACTTGCTTCACCAATTCTTCATCAGTTAATTCATCTAAATCATTAGTAATTTGACTCATCGACCTTGACGGCTGACTTATATTACCTCTGTGCGTATGTGATTGATATAGCGACATAATTTCTATTATAAATTGTTAAAAATAATCAAGTAAAATATCAAAAACTGTAACCATGAGAAAGCTTTATAAAGCTTAAAAACAATTTTGTATTTTCATATTAACATTTTCATAAAGTTTCTAGCACCTTGACTTAAGGTTCATGTTTAAACGAACTAGTTTTATTATTGTTTTCTGTAACTTAGCAGTTGTCACGATTGTTGTTTTAGTAACCCGGGTTACGGTAACTAGTGAAATATTTTGTACAGTTTTCATTCTTAAGGACTTTAATATCATAGAGTAAAATTCATAGATTAAAATACAACTGGTTCAGATGAGTTATGTAAATATTTATATTCCATAGTCAAGACTTTATATCTAATATTACATTCATAGGATATTTTATCAACGAAATCCAAATATTTCAATCAATATTTGTTGCATGAACTGTTATATGAATTGTTAAATTACATATTTATATATTTTTTGTCTGGGATTTGATTCCTATTGTGGAAAGAAGGGTCTCTATCAACTTTCTTTCAACGGGTATTTAATAACGGTTATTGTCACGTAGTGGCGCAACCGAAAACTCAGCCTTGGATGTTTTTTATTGCAAAAGAAAAATACTTTCAAGGTTTATATTCCTGCACACTAACTTAGCTTGGGGTTTGAAGTGATTTAATACAACAGTGGAATGGCGGACTAATTCCGAGGCGCACGATTCGTAGTCCGCAGTCTGAAACAATAAACTATCGTCGCTGAAATAAATTATGAATGCTATTAACTATTTTAATGTTTTATTTTTATTATTTTAGTCATGAACGCAAGAAGATGTACTGGGAACAATTGGAACTCAGATGCAGATCTCTATCGCCCACCGACCGGTCAAGCAGCTGCCTCTGCGGGTAGACCAGTACAGGTAACTTGTATTGCAATGAATATTTGCTGCAATTTGTTATTTAAAATATAACATATTTGTTCCATAAATATTGAGTACTGGTCAAAGTTAAAGCTGCCGCTTGGTTCAACAAAATAAGTTGTTTAGTAGAACTAACAATGTATATCTTTTCAACTAATATATTGATATATTGTCGATAAACATTTGAATTGTTGCATTTGGTTAAAATGTAACAAGCTAATTAAATATTGACTGGAGGATATACACATCCCCCGTAAGGCGAGTTTGTATTAATTACAACGCTTGGCAAATGGATAGCAATCACCGTAACTGACATCATGCACTTTTAACGTCACCGTTCTGTAGTATAATTTTTATCTTGTAACTTAATAGACATACAGAACTGCTTGTTGCAACTTGTCACTTGTGAACGCTAAAGTAAATTATTTTTCTTATTTTTTTTTAGAATAATTGCAGCTGTTGTGCACAATGTCACACGGCGCAGCCCGCCTGGGATTTCAGCATGCAACACCGGTTTTGGGCACCAGGTCTGTACTATATTCTCAGCATCTTTACCAGGGTATCCAATTATATATTGGACACTAAATTTTGAACTATTGGGTGGTCGGAATTTCGAGTCAAGAGGCCCGAGTTCGATCCCTAGGTGGTTGGCTCGTACCAATTGGTTTTTAAAAAACTTATGTTCGAATTATATCGTTGCCTTGGACACAAAGACGGCGACGGGCTCACCACCTGTCACGTTGTCCCGAAAATATCTTCGGTGGAGGGTGGGTTAGAGGGACTTAATTGTCTAGACTAGACCTCTGTCTACCCCTGTCTCTGTCTAACCTTTAATTATCCAAACAATATCTGATATAAAACGAAAAATTTTTCATGTAACTTTATCGTTTATTTTCATTTCTACATGATTGGTTTCTGTTATTTTCAGGTCGAATAGGCAATTTATACTCTCCGAATCCGAGCGCTGGACGAAAGACTTCCCCGTGGAGTTGGTTTCCTTGGCCTAGGAGTAACAGTCAAAAGTAAGTTTATTTACGTCATCGTCATAGTCATAGCATTTGAATTAATAAATACGCCGCTATATTATAGTAGTCTGTGTAAACAGTGTAGTAGTTTACATAAAAATTAAAATCTTTTAATTTTATAAATGTTTAACCTTCATTAAATTATATATAGTAAGTATCCGCTAGTTCGTTATAACATAAAGTATTTTAAAATAAAAAGTCACGATAGCCGAGTGGTTGGGTGGTCGGAATTTCGAGTCGTGAGACCCGAGTTCGATCCCTAGGTGGCTGGCTCGTACCAATGGGTTTTTCAAAACTTATGTTCGAATTATATCGTTGCCTTGGACACAAAGACGGCGACGGGCTCACCACCTGTCACGTTGTCCCGAAAATATCTTCGGTGGAGGGTGGGTTAGAGGGACTTAATTGTCTAGACTAGACCTCTGTCTACCCCTGTCTCTGTCTAACCTTTAATTATCCAAACAATATCTGATATAAAACGAAAAATTTTTCATGTAACTTTATCGTTTATTTTCATTTCTACATGATTGGTTTCTGTTATTTTCAGGTCGAATAGGCAATTTATACTCTCCGAATCCGAGCGCTGGACGAAAGACTTCCCCGTGGAGTTGGTTTCCTTGGCCTAGGAGTAACAGTCAAAAGTAAGTTTATTTACGTCATCGTCATAGTCATAGCATTTGAATTAATAAATACGCCGCTATATTATAGTAGTCTGTGTAAACAGTGTAGTAGTTTACATAAAAATTAAAATCTTTTAATTTTATAAATGTTTAACCTTCATTAAATTATATATAGTAAGTATCCGCTAGTTCGTTATAACATAAAGTATTTTAAAATAAAAAGTCACGATAGCCGAGTGGTTGGGTGGTCGGAATTTCGAGTCGAGAGACCCGAGTTCGATCCCCAGGTGGCGGGCTCGTACCAATGGGTTTTTCAAAAACTTATGTACGAATTACATCGTTGGCGTGGACATAAAGGCGGCGACGGGCTCACCACCTGTCACGTTGTCCCGAAAATATCTTCGGTGGAAGATGGGTCGAAGGGACTTAATTGTCTAGACTAGACCTCTGTCTACCCCTGTATTGGGAATTGCGTGAAGATATTTATATTTATATTTATTATTTTATTTATTTATTTTTATTTTAAAATTAACACTGATCATTACTATAGGAAGACATTTTGTGTTATTAGAAAGACTTTTCACAGTTAATGTATAAAATTATTTCACACTTAATGTATACAACGTGACAGGTGGTGAGCCGGCGACGGGCTCACCACCTGCCACGTTGTCCCGAAAATATCTTCGGTGGAAGGTGGCTCAAAGGGACTTCATTGTCTAGACTTGACCTCTGTTGGGAATTGCGTGAAGATATTTATTTTTATTTTATTTTAATGTATAAAATGGTGTTTAAATGTATGTTAAAATTTTAAAAATATATATTAATTTTGATTTACAGTTCTCGTTGTCGAATGGGTGGTGTTCCTCAATCAGGCGACAGCGCATACGGATTCTGCGAAAATGACCCCGCACCCCAAAATCCCGCACAAGCATACGATGAGCGGTCCTATCCATCAAATTTCAATCAACCTTTTCAACGTGGACAAAATTCTGGCAATTTCTCACAAAACCAGAGCAATTTTGCACAGAGTTCGAGTAATTTCCCTCAAAACACTCAGAATTTTGTACAAAATTCAAATAACTTTGTTCAAAATCAAGGGAATTTTGGTCAGACCGCTGGGTATACACAGGGTTATCAAGAGGGTTTTGGAGAGGCTAGTGGAAGTTTTGATGCACAAACGGGAGTTTGGGGTCCTCCACCACCATACAGTCCACAAGGAAGAAGTGGTAGCAGGTTGGTTGATCTTACTTTGTTAAAAAAATCATAACGTAATTTGAATTTTATACGTTACTAGCTGACCCTTTAAACGTTTTTCTGCCACATAAATACTTAATATGGCTAGCAAAAATAGGGGCTGATCGTAGAAGGGTAAAAATTTAGAGTTGTATGTATTTGTGAACGCAGTATTGAAAAAACAAATTAACAAAAATTTTGTGTAGAAAATAAAAAACCGGGGTAGACCTCCGTTAACATTTTGGGGTATGAAAAATATATGTTGACCGATTCTCTGACCTACCCGATATGCACAAATAATTTCACGAAAATCAATCGAGCGATTTCGGAGATTTTGTAAATTATATTTAAAAAAAATTCGACCTATTTTGCAAAAAAATATACGACATATTTGAAAAAATAATGATGTATAATATAATTATATAACAACTCATGTTTTTTTTGTCATGTGATGATACAATTTACAATTTGATTTCAGACATCATCTTCATCATCAAGATCCTGCAGCTGCAACACTACTTCATCATCACCACATCGATGTTCACCGTAATTCCATGCCCGTGCATGAACATACAACTTTGCCATTACAACCGCATACTTGTGCTCGAAGTTCCTATCTTATGCACGCAAACGTGCAAATTAATCCTGAAGTATCTCGTTTAAACCCCGAAATAAGTAGAATAAATCCAGAAATAAGTCGTTTGAATCCAGAAATGAACCGTTTGAATCCTGAAATAAGCCGTTTGAACTCGGAAGTTAGTCACATGAACCAAATGTATCCGGTAGATGTGAATGAAATATCTCGACTGCAGGCTGAAATGGCCCATTTGGGTCCGGAACGATTTAATACATTACGCGGTCACTTGGTTCCGTATAGAGGGTGTCCAAGATCATTAGGAATGAGTGCAGGAAACCTTCATAGAGATTGTCGAATGGACGACAACGTTGTGATAGAGTGTATGCATCACAAGAGTGCTAGCAAAGGTATGTATATTGATTAATTTATTCTAATAACTTAATTTTAATTGTTTACTCATGGAAAACAACACTTAAATAGAAAATATTATCATTACACGTTTCTGGGGAAGCGAAATATCTAGTAATAATAACTTAATTTTAATTGTTTACCCATGGAAAACAACACTTAAATAGAAAATATTATCATTACACGTTTCTGGGGAAGCGAAACATCTGGTAATAATAACTTAATTTTAATTGTTTACCCATGGAAAACATCACTTAAATAGAAAATATTATCAGTACACGTTTCTGGGGAAGCGAAATATCTAGTAATAATAACTTAATTTTAATTGTTTACCCATGGAAAACATCACTTAAATAGAAAATATTATCATTACACGTTTCTGGGGAAGCGAAACATCTGGTAATAATAACTTAATTTTAATTGTTTACCCATGGAAAACAACACTTAAATAGAAAATATTATCATTACACGTTTCTGGGGAAGCGAAACATCTGGTAATAATAACTTAATTTTAATTGTTTACCCATGGAAAACATCACTTAAATAGAAAATATTATCAGTACACGTTTCTGGGGAAGCAAAACATCTAGTAATAGTATCGTCACACACCTGCCAGGGATAATGATTATAGCAAGTGTTTCACTTGAACCACATTACACATATATAAAAATTACGATTCATACGATTTGATACGAATCTGCGATTTGAAATTTGTGGAGATATGAGTTTTGTTACTTGGAAATATCAATAATGTAAAATAAAATAAAATAAATAAATAACTTCACGCAATTTCCATTACAGGGGTAGACAGAGGTCTAGTCTAGACAATGAAGTCCCTTCGACCCACCTTCCATCGAAGATATTATCGGTACAACGTGAGCCGTGGAGAGCCCGTCGCCGTCTATATGTCCATGCCATCGATGTAATTCTTACATAAGTTTTTGAAAAACCCATTGGTACGAGCCTGCCACCTGGGGATTGAACTCGGGTCTCTTGACTCGAAATTCCGACCACCTAACCACTCGGCTATCGTGACTTTCTAAAATAAAAGTTTTGTAAAATAAACTCAAAATAAAATTTATTTATTTCAGTGTCAGATCAAAGTACAGATTCGGGTCTGAAGCAAGGGAAAGAGAATTTGGGTTTCCAAAATGACAAACATTCGCCGTTAAGGTTTGTGAACTTCTTTATTTACAATTAGAAAATTTGTTATATCCTCAAATGTACATAAGCTATGGATTGGTGTATTAACAAAAACAAGAATGTTTTTTTTTAAATTTATAATCAATTCTATTTATTCTTTCATAACTATGAAGCATCTTATTATAATATTATATATGTTATAAAAATATTACTTATTTGCAGAGCATCAATGCAAGACTGTCAAGCGGGCAATCAAAATGCAGAATCTGAAGTCTATTTTGCTGACGTGTCTAGTTGTTGCAATGTTTCAGTTAAGGTATTTGTTTTTTGCTATACTATTTCATTTCAGTTTAATGACAAATTATTATACAATTAGTGTGACATGTGCGCCATCGTACAATACATCATTTCGTTACGATGATAATTCGAATAAAAAACAAATTATACATACGTAGGTAACACTTAAGTTTTACCATGCCCTTTATTACAACGCCGACGTTGTAAGAGGCGACAAAGGGATAATAAATACATACATAACGGCCTGTAGTCCACTGTAGTTCGTATGCCTCCCCCGTAAGGGCGGGCTACCATTATCGTAATAACAGACATCTCGCACAACATAGACGCTGTTTTTTATGAGTTGATTTGATATTTTCAGAGATGTTTATCCCGCCATTTGTCGGTAGCCTATATCGAAAAATATACGATCCGAACTAAGCAGTTCGGTTTGAGAAGTGGTGACCGCTTACCAAGAGTGGTAATAAAGACAAATGCTGCTTACGGAAGAGGCGTATGTCTTGTATTGAACTTTTACATTGTTGTATTTATGTATTTAAGTAAGAATATTGCTTTTAAAGAGAAAATTAATATAAATTTATTAAAGCGAATGGTATTTCTTTTAGGCCGACTGTTGTATAAATCCAAACGTATCAGCGCTGGTCGGGACTATAGAAAATCACCCTGAATCCACGTCAGAATCTGATACCGGATCATTCACACTCACTCGGCAACAGCGTCCACAACCGCAAGTTGGATCAAAAAGGCGACCGAGGCAGAACGAGAAACACATAAAAAATCAAGAAAAACTGCGTCAAGACCTTAATAGCTCAATCAGGTTAACAGAACAACAAATTGAGCATTTGAACAGTTCCATGAGAATGAGTGAACGGATGTGTGACAGAATAAACGACGCTAAAATTTGTGATAGTATGAACGAATCACGTATTAGTGGGAGAATGAACGATTCACGTATTAGTGACAGAATAAACGATTCACGTATTAGTGACAGAATAAACGATTCACGTATTAGTGACAGAATAAACGATTCACGTATTAGTGACAGAATAAACGATTCACGTATTAGTGACAGAATGAATGAGACTCGTATCAGTGAGCGGTTAAACGATTCTAGAGATCGTTTGAATGATTCAAGAATTGACAGGGACCGTCTCAATGAGTCGAGAATAGATAGAATAAACGAGTCACGCGACCGTTTGAACGATTCTAGAGTGGATCGAATCGATTCTAGGGACCGTTTAAACGATTCAAGAATTGAAAGAATGACAGAGGGTCGATTCGAAGATAGGAGAATGTCGGACTTGAATGCCAGTATACGTATAGAAGGGAGTCCGAAAATGCGCGCCCACATTAGCCCACTGCGTATGCCTAGAACTAGTCCTAAAAATTTGCCTAAGGACCACCCAAGACAATCTAGTTCAGATTCCAATAAGCCCGAATTCTTTGTTCCACCACCGCCAGCGCATTCACCTCTATCTCCTAACACGGAAGAGTCACTTTTATCTGACGACGATGACAGAAGAAAAGATGCAGTGTACTCTAATGAGCCAGAGACATCTAAATGTCTGGGACCTGATTCTCAGTATGAACCAGTTAGAGAAGTAAAAGAAGAAATTCTAAAGACTAATCACCACCACTGTTATAGCGACACTAATACAATGGATTCTGGGTGGCAGAGTGGTTCAGAGAAGCAGGTTACAGACTAATGGTGTTTTATTTTATTGTAAACATATATAAAAGTTTTCGAATTTAACGTTACAAAATGTTAAGCTATTTTTCGTATCGAAATGTTATCCTTATTACTTGTTTAATATTCCTGATGCAATAGCTATTGAAACTTACTACTAGTTATACTAAATAACTAATGTGTTCTATTGTAAATAAAGTCTAAATTTATAGTATTACATTTAAATATCAGTGTTATAAATTTCGTGATGTGTGCTACGTAACTTGTACTATGTATTGGAAAATATACACAGGTGTTCAATTTACAGGTCCTTTATAGCCTCTTAAATTCTAAAAGGTCCAGTTTTCGTGACATTAATACTAATATGAATATTAGTAAGTAATAATTACTAGTAAGTGACATTAATAATATTAGAGTAGTGAAGTGAAATGTGTAATATTTTACACAGTGGAAAAAATTTACACGGGAAATATCTGTAGGTACATATAAATAAGATAACTTTGAACTATCTGTCTGTGATTTCGAAGTAACTGCTCTTTTCTTTATTATTATTGACATGATATGTAATCTTTTTCCAGTCCATACTTATCTTTGGATAGTCTTAGGCGTTTTTGACTTTCATCAAGATTTATAGATGACATTGGAAACCTTGAAATAAAGGTAAAATTTACAAACCAACGTTAATTGCGAATGATTAGAGCTGATATTTTAGTGCAGCCTCGGCTGTCAATGTCATATTAAATGTAAAGTTGTTTTTATTTGTAATAATTATTTATTAATACTCTCAGAAACATTTTTATTGAAGTTTTTTGGTTTGTCTAACTGTTTGTCAGGATTTTAATACAGCTGATCTGATTGTAATGGAAATATCGTAGTGGAATGAGGAAATGCATAATAAACACAACACAAGGCAACAGTTGCACAGATAACAACGAAGGGTATTAATCTCTGATAGAACGACACCTATTTTAACGTAAGCTTATTTCATACATGGAATCATTCATATTCATACATAAATTTGTCTTCAATAATATTGAAAAGTGTACAATTGTAGTATTGAAAAGTGTGTGTAGTTTTATTTTTTAATTCAGGATAACAACTTTCAACTTTCCTATAACGTTATCTGTATGCCATCCGAAAAAGTTTTTATTTATAAGAATAATCAAATTAAATATGTTATTAGGATTTTAGTATATAAGTATAAATACTCATATATGACATTTAAAGGTAAATTACAAAATTTCTAACATGAAGTCACTAGGATAACGTGATACGTACATACTGAATTATTTATATTTTCATTCAACAAATATTTTGTAAAAGTTAAAAGCTCTTTTAAGGGTTTGAAATAATTGTGTCAACATGAATTTTAAGTTAATAATTTCAAATTAAGTGCTAGCTAAAACCTTAAGTGCTAGCTTATTTTATTTTTAGAGCTAAACAACAGTTTTAAAATTACCTAAATAATTTCGTAATTGGAGATTCAAATTTAGAATGTAGTAAGTAATTCGTTACCTATTTATTTTAATTAAAATAAAAAAATGCGTAGTATTACGCACTACTACTTTTAAATATTTACTACAAACCTTGCCAATGTAATGTTAATGTATATTTTTGTAGGTTTTTTTATCTTCACGTGTTTCCCAATACTGGGATAGTTAGAGGTCTAGAAAATTTAGGTTTTCGAGCCACTGTTCTCAATATTTTGGACAACGTGATAGTTGGTGAATGGTCGCCGTCTTGCTGTCCAAGCCATCAAAAAAATCGTACATAAGTTTAAAAAAAAATAATCGACTTTAGATCATGCAACCATTCGGCTATCGTGGTTATAATTTTGGAGTTTTTGTGAAAATTTATGATTTTTCATATTCAAACGACCAAAATCTTATTTTATTGTTGTCACTAATTTAATATGTTTTTTGTTTTGATACAATTGTTGTATTTTAGGTATAAGAATTTTTCTTCTGCTATTATTTTTTATTTAAAACCTTCAAATATTTTCTCGAATGTTTTGGGTATTTTCTCTGTAATCAGTTTGAATTATTAGTTTGTGAAAAAACAGATTCAAGCCAATGCAGTCAAATGAAAATATTTTAACAAAATAGAACGGCATTTTGGATACTTTTTTTTTCACCAATTCGTAGAAATTAGTTTCGCAACTTTGTTTTAAGTTTTGAATCAAAGCGTGATCATGCGAAACAAGTGTAAATGCTCATTCACATGCAAACGTTGAAACATTCCAATCATTGTCGATGTGATATAGACCAACTAATTAAAAGAGGTACAAATATTAAATGATGTACTTTTGTCACTCGAATGTACCTGCATTTGTACTGATGTTCATGCTTAAATCAGAGGACCGTGAAGCGAAACTAGCAGCGAAGGTAACGTCGCGGAATTGGTATACAATCATTTAAAGAGTTTAGTTACTGATTCGATAGGAATAGCTCATCATTCGTATTTTTTTTCTAAACTCGATGATAAAAATTGGATATCGAATAATTCTTCTCTGATGTCTACTAATGTGCGCTACACTGGGTGCTTTCGACTTTTTCCGTTTTACATATAGAAATTGATTAGTTTGTAAGATTTTTGAAAATATGTAATGTAATATTTTTATCTTCTTGTCATTTTATAATGATAAAATTGTATGTAATCTAACGAAGTGTACCACGAACGAACTTATAGCAATAATTCTTTATGTACTGTAATTAATGATTGTCTTATTAGAGATGTCTTGTGATGTATATTATTTTTGAGTATCTTATTGTAATGTTAATTTTCTTGATTAGTATGTAATCATGTTAGATTGATCAGTTAAAATGATTCTATTAAAAGACTGAAATCTTTGTCTTCTTTTATTTTGTTCGCTCAGTAAGAGTATCCTATCCCATCATAAATCATTGACATTCGTTTAATGTGGTGGATATCGTAAGGAGACGAGTAAGAGGATCTAATCGGTTCGTAAACATGTGTTCTTTATACAAACAGCTGACTGAAGCCCCACCGAAGAGCAGTCATCAGTCAGTCATCGCTAAAGTATTAACAAAGCGGGGGTAAGATAAAATTCTCAGAAAAAGTTTACCTATTTTGAAACAAATTCCAGAAGAAAGAGTTTATTTCAGACTTTTATTTATAGCAGATTTGAAACTTGCTCAGTAATTCGTTTATCGATTCATCTCTGTTGTTTACTAAGAACAGTGAACAGCATTTTATTTTTAAATTCGATTTAAATGATTTTATTATCTGTTCTTTTTGATATTCATTGAGATCATAGATATCTATTTTCTTCATGATATCCATTGACTGCCCTCTCACAACTCATGGCGGCGTTTTGTCTCTTTTTTTATTGAAATATTAAATTTCCCTTCAGTCAATAATATTCTTCCTACAACCTCTATAAAGATGATTTACAAACTATACACAATCTCCCGTCAAGTGTTTATATGAAGTTAGTACTACCATTAACATTAATTTGCAACACACTACACTCAAGTGTAGTAAATCATATGGTCTACTCTAAACCCTCGTAAGGCTTAAGCGATGTTTATAGGCAGCTCGACTACGACAGGTACGATAGACTAGCTCTACATTCCACGCATCGTATTCTATGAACTGTCGTAAACATGAGCGTCACGGTAAAAAAACTTGAAACTATGTAATCAGGGATAGACGACAGGTGTATCGTGGAGACCTCAATTGACATCGGTAAGCAGAAAAGGCTGACTGACTACCACTCTGAACCGGTTACGAATCTTCCTCCCGACTTTCACCAACTTTACGTTTACACAATGGATGTTGCTTCCTATTCACGACTACGATGACCCGTGTCACGGTGAATCTCAAACCAAATAAAATTATCTATAGTATTTTGTTAGTACCACCGTAAATAAATAGACGAAAGAAACCCCGTAAGTAACCTCTTCTTTTTGGTCAATCTTTTTTATTAACTTTAAGACATCTTATTTATTTATTAATTTATTATTAAGATGATAAAAAAATAAGACATATTTTTTTCTCATTAATGTATTCGTTTAGATGAAAATAATCATTCGTATAGAACTTTTCTTTCGCCACCCGACCTTGTGTATATCTTTCAACGCATCTGCTATTCCTCCGGTATTGCAGATGTTCATGGGCGGCGGTAATCACTTATCTTCACGTGTGTCACCTGCTCGTTTGCCTCCCTTTTCTATAAAAAAATATTTATCAATTTAGTCCGTAATATATAATATCATTATATTGAATATACAAATATACTATTGCAGATCATTCTAAGTCACTAAAAGAACCAATATTTGTCAATTGCATTGGTATTATTTTTAAACAAGTAAAATTTTCATTATATTCAGGATATTATATTATGGGATCGAATATAATAGCCTACAGACTCAAATGACGTAATTTCAACCAATACGCATCGACCTTCATTAGATATAATTTCCATACATTATATTGTTTATCTAGAGTTTATCCTTTAAGAAAGCGTAATAACAACAGCAGTATGATAGCTAGGTATCAACATTATGTTGCTAAGTTGCAAGAATACTATATGGCATTATTTTTAAAAAGTGGAACGAACGAACTAAATTGCTTCGTCCAGAATTGGGAAATGCGTGTAGATAAAAAAATCATTTTCCTGCAGGAGTTCATTACATTCTCACAGCAAACATAAAAGACGCTGAGCGAAGCACGTTCCTGCAACTATTTATGTAATTCAAAAAAAAAGGTATTGTAATATTATAATCAATAAGACAAAAACCTTGTCAGAATGTTTTAATACGTTATAAATTGTGTTGTTACACATCACTGAACTTAGTATACAACCTTAATTTCGCCAAGTAAAAAGATTACAGGTTAAAAAGTTTCAGTTTTAGTTATAAGAATAATTGCAAAACATTGTTTTTGTAAAATGTAACTTAAGTCATTAAAAATTCGAATTTATTATTCGTTAGACTACGGACCGATAGTTTCTAAACATTTATAATTATGCTAATTATTACATGATTATATTCAGACATTAATCATTATGTTTATTTGTACAGTGGTTAAAGAAAAACAGCTTAAAATATATAGCCAGAAATTAAGTACAGGTATGGCAATTATGAAATATAATTTTATTTAAAATTGTACCATTAAATGCATGCTACGAAATGATATAAGTTATGAAGTTACATAAACTGTTCCGTTAATTGCCTGAATTTGCTGTATTATTTTATGTATATTTCATGTACTAAGTAAAATTACTTTATATAGAAACATGTAAATAAAAAAAAATTAAATGTACAAAATTATGAGTTTACTTTTACATTATATTGCAATGTTGGTAAAAATATTTGTGAAGTATAAACTGTTTTTATTATTTAAAAAGAAAAAAAATAAAGATTTTAAAATATTGATTTCAATAAGTTCTAGGAAAGTGAGCAGGAATTGCTTATTGAATAGACCCATTTATTTTAAGACTAGCGGACTTAAATGCGAAAGCATTAGTTTCATTACAATTTTAATATTAAGTATGCACTATATTTAACGGTTTTTTTAAATTATAATTAAATCACTTTCACTTATAACTAAGAAATGTATTTATTAAAGGTAATTAGTAAATATGAATTAATAAAAGAACGAGATTTTTATTAAATTAAACTTTTTTTAACGTTTGGATTTGAACATGTTGCACATTGTAAATTTAAACCATAGTAAATAATATTTTTTTGAAAAGCTGTTAACATATTACATATATTGGCAGTGCTAAATTTTTGTTGCTTCAATTTATAGACTACTTTATGTCTTTTACTCATTCCTAAAATTTTTCTTCATAAACAAATTTCTAAGGATATATTGTAAGAATATATTGTAAGGATATATTATAATAAAGTAAATTTCCGTCATAAAAAGGCAAATAATTTTTTAAAAGTGATTTTAAACGCCGTATTTGTTTTTTTAATACCAATAATATAAGCCTAATAGTTAATACTGCGTTTATACTTTGAATTTTCTAAATGTATAAAAATACATTAAATTTAGAAAACAGTTAGTAACAAGTCTTAAGAATTTGGAAAATCAGTAAAATTCACAGGGTTTTATCTACATTTATTTATATAGTAAATGAACTACACCGATTCTAATAACTTAATGCTAATGTTAAACTAATGAGGAGCAGAATCCAGCTGTGGGTGAACAAATTGGAGTTGCTGGAAGCGTGGTGTGTGTGCAAAACCAATCTGTTATCCTGTGTGTGCTCTGCGACGGTCGCTGGAGTGCCGTCAACGTCGCCTAATTTCTGATTTGCAACTTTCAGATTTTTCAGCAGGAAAGAAATTCTGTAATCAGAATTAACACTTAAATAATTAAAAATCTATCACCAAATAAATTAAACCCGTACTATCTTTAACCCCATTTGAATTATTTTAGTCACGATAGCTGAGTGGTTGGTTGATCGGAATTCGAGTCAAGAGACCCGAGTTCGGTCCCCAGGTGACAGGCTCGTACCAAAGGGTTTTTTTTCAAAAGTTTTGTACGAATTATATCGATGGCTTGGCGTCAAGATATTTATTTATTTATGTATTATTTTAGAAATAACACATACCGCTATTATTTACATATAAAATGTATTGCATCATAACAAACCTGAATCTCTTGCAGCATTGGGGTCGGTCCAGTCAACTTTGATGAAAGTAGTCAAAGACACTTCGTATACTTTGTTGGAATTGGCATTTGAAGCGATTGCCCGCCGTTTTCGTCCGTATCCAATTGCTCCGTTACTGCATTCCACCTAAGCATACAATTTTACAATGGTTGAAGTTGAATGGTTAGAAGTTTATCATGTTTGATAAATCGGAATACATTTTAAATCACTCATTTATTTGATAACAAAGGTTAAGCATGGCTTACAGGCACGAAAAATAAATATTATTTATGAAATAAATAAATTTAGCTTTAACTTTTGAATTTTCAGATTAACGACAAATAATTTGGATCAACGGTAGGTGATCTCATCGCCAAAGCCGTCTCCCCCATGATAATTATCGTTGTTTTTGGTATTGGTTACTTAAATCAACTAAGCATATGAAAGTATAATCACTTAGATTTCTATATATGGCGAAACATGCGTAATTTGCCGCGCCTAGAGTAGTCCAAACCGTGCTATGAAATTTATTTATACATATAAATAAAATTGAGTTGTCTGTTTGTAATTCCAAATTAACATTAAACTAAATGCAAGTATTAAATTAAATCTAAGTATATACGGTACTGGTACATAAAACAATACATTTTTTTTAATTTTCCTCTCTCTACCTGTCTGTTAGTCGATCAGTCTAGTCAATCGGGGGACAGATAGTCAATAAGTAAATTCAATAAATCGGCTATAATAGTGATGTAACCATAATAATCTGACTCATTCATATAAATCATTATTATATAAATACATGATTGGATAAAAAGTTGTTACTTACCCCTTGGCATTTGTCAAGGCAGACTGTTACCGTTCCACGGAACTGTACGTAAGTGGTATCGGGGAATTTGAAGGCTTTGAATTTGGCGGCGAGCACGTCGCCGTCTGTCGTCACGAAGTTATCGAATAAATACGGGTCCACTGAGCAGCTGAAATGGTTAATTTCAATTTTATAAATCTGAACACATAACACTATACATCACATCACAATGCAGGGGCACAATTTACAGGGGTAAAAGTCCACTGCAGGCTAATGATCTCTCCCGTACGGGAGTGTTTGCTAAAATCGCGACACACAGCATGCGGATTGCGATCAATATTGTGCTTATTTGTACCCAATTAGAATGTTCGGAAATGTAAATATTTGGTTATTCTGTTGGATAAATGACGTAAAATATTTTGTAAATTCATTTATTGATACTGGTGTAAATTACGTTCGTTACAAAAAATTGTGAACATTATGTTCATCTTTGTTATTGTCCATACTATTACAAAGTTATAGAAGAGTCGTATTTATATATTGTAGACATTAGTGAAAGTGATTGAATAAGGTTAGTAGGGCGTAGCAATAGAATTCTATGATTTTATATATATTAGGAAAATAGTTTTTAAGATGTTGTAAGATGTAATCATCTGTAACGAGTTCTGACCTGGCTTACATTATTTCACAAATTTTAGCTTACCCGTTAAAGACGATGGTTTCCTGCTGTTTGCCGGTGTCGGTAACGTGCATGTAGCTGACGAGTAGTCCGTATACTGGAGCAGATGCGTTGTCCAGGAATATCTCCATCGACAGGGGCGTTCCAGGGCTTACTGATATCTCGCCTGAAACTCTGTACAAAATTTATATTATTTTCATGCTTCTGTCAGACTTGGTAAGGCACAAGAAAAAGTTCTCTAACGTGCGGTAAATACGTAGGAATTAGTTGCCTTATACGTGGGAGTAAAAATTATAAATGTACCAAATAAGCTTCTGTGAAAAGTGACATGAAAATGGTTCATTTTCTATACCTCTGATCTATCCAATTATGGAAAAGCTTTGGCTTTACCTCCCTGGTCCTTGTCTTTGTAACTGGATTTTTTATATGTGGAATATTTGTTTGTGTATGGAATTCATTAGATATATTGGAAAATGCTTTGGAAAGTTTTCGGTGCAAAGCTTAATAAACGTTTCTTCTTTACTGTGTATCGCCTTAACGGAATAAGGTGAAATCGGTATGATATGGTATGGTAAAACTATAATTGCTCGCTAGTCTAATGGTGTAGGGTGCGAACTGCGAAGCTTAACGTCGAGGTTAAGCCCGCCATTCGATTATTGTCTTTGTTGGAGTGGTCAACAGGAGTGAATAATATTATTTGACACTGTTAGTACCTACACTTTATTTTTAAATATTTTTCTGCCAATAAAATACTCACTGTTTTCCGTTTTGCTTAACAATGGCTCCTAAGACTGGTTCAGGTGCACGGCCCTCTTCGTATCGTGTGATGTTCAGTACACTGTTAAATAGAGAAAACTCAGATTTAAATGAATTCAATAATATTATAATTATTGAGATTCTTGAAAATGCCTACTCTGGTTCATTGAAGTCCAACGGAAAAGGTTCCACGGCTCTCCTCACTAATAAATGCGGTTTGCCTTTTGTCATACAACGGACAGTCACCGTCTCGCGACCACCGTCAGCTGATTCTATTATAATCTTGTGGTAGAACGTACGGCTACCCTGAAAATTAAAAGAACGATGTGAATATTTTTTGGGCCTGTACAATACTTCTGATACATAAATAAAATAATAAGGGTTGTAAAGCAGCCTCACAGTGTGTGTTATGTATGCAGGTATATTGAATACAGGAGTTGAACTAAACACATTATTTTTTATAGAAAAGGGAGGCAAACGAGCAGGTGGCTCACGTGATTGTAAATGATTACCGCCGCCCATGAACACCCGCAATACCAGAGGTATAGCAGATGCGTTGTCGGCCTTAGAGTGCCCCAAATTGGGGGAGGCGGGTGTGTCGGCCTCCGGCATAACATAATATATATAAATATAGTAATTTATTATTTCTTACCGTTATTCTATTAATAACTCGGGTTACACCGCATTTGTGGTGGTCCTGTAAGTCCAGCATAAAGGTCGCAGCATTGTCTTCAATAATGGGCAGGCAAGGTTTGTAATCTGAAAAATAAAACGTTTTGGATGAAATTAATAATACGTTGTTCTAAAAAATTTCAGCTTTGCTAACATTTAAACTAAAACTGTTAATCTTTGCCTTACAGATTGACACTGATCTTGGCATTTAAAATATGGTGAAATAAAGTATTTGTTATAAGTATTGTCTTTGAAAGTTATTTTCGGCATATCTCTACCCCTTTTAATTTCTAATTTTTGCGCTGTGTGTTTTTTTTTACTATTTGAGTTTTACACATTCGCTTATCGTGACCAGACCATTGAAGCATGCCCTTATTCATTTTAGTGGTAAGATCATCTTTTAAAGCAGACAGGACACCGTTGAGTTTGTTCCCGGCAGTAACATGCAAGACTATATCTATATAACTTTGTTCATCCCGGCTAAAAACGCTCCCCAAGGATATAATTAACTTATTTTAGACATTTCTGCTTTATCCTCTTTGTCCCTTTCAAATATCAGAACCTTTGTTTTAGTGGACTACATTCAAACGAAGACCTTTACTTTTACATTCCTTTTTCATACGCGTGTCTTATGTCTGCTGGTTTGCATCTGTTGGTGCAATGAGCATTGGATCATCAGCATATAGTAATCAATTTATTTTTATGCCACCAAATTTTACACCCAGGCAACTTTTTCAGCTTTTGTAAAAAGCTGTATAATATACAAAGATTACTTAAAAAATAAGAGTTACTTAAAAAGTTTGATATTTATATCACATTATATTGATATATGTTTGTAATAAATATATCTTATTTTATTCCACCATGGTATTATACCCTTAATAGTTTTGTAAAATTTCGTTGTTATTTTAGTTGCTCGTACATTTTTTTACTTAAGTCTCAGAAACTGTATGTGTAATCCTGGAGACACATTAATCTTCTAGTAAATTTACGAATAAAATATAGCCGTAGATGTTGGTAGTTAAGAGTTATTTTGTAATCAAGTTACTGAATAAATAAATCTAAAGTTTTTTACTGCCATATGACACTTTCATATGTCTATAAATTTAGCAAGTCTGTTCCCACGACATGGTGAGCGTCTCTTGACTTCTTCTTTCGATTCAAAACATTTATGTGATATTTATATGCGCAGACATCGCTCCATTGATGTGTCAATTCAAAACACGCTTGAAGAAAAGATTTATACTGCGTTCTAGCTGTAGTATTATTGGCTCAATAAGTTTCTGGCTTTCTTGGCATAACTATGCAGTTATAAATTGATAAAAGTGCTTACTAGTATAAAGTATTGAAGGTGAATGGAAAAAGAAATATGATTCGTTTAAAGTTATTTTTGGATTTACTTTACAATCCTACAAGATTTTAATTTAATGCAGTATTTAATGAGTCAATCTTTAACTGCAAGAATATAGAATCTTTAAGGTAGGTTTATGCATAGCGGTGGTAACAAACTAACATTTTAGAAAATTCAAAAAAATGAGGAAATCGTTATAAATCGAGGAAGCGTTATAAATTATAACCGACTAAAACTTTACTACGTAGATGACCCGATATTTATATTAATACTAGCTGCCCGGCAAAAATTTTCCGTATAAAGGATTAATATGGCTATTGAAAGTAAGGGTTGGTGGGAAGGGTGAAAATGTAGTTACATGTATTTTTGAAAATTTTAAGCCAAAAAATAAGAAAAATCCAAAAAATAAATTGTTTAGGGTACCCTTATCATATTGGGGTAAGTAAAATAGATTATGACCGGCTTACCGAATGTACATATAAACTACTATTAGACATGGTTTTAGTTTTGTCCATGTCTATCTTTACACTAACCTGTAGGAAACACTATTATGTAGGGGCCATTGAGCATAATGCTTAGTTCCTGTAGAGACTCTGCCAAGAGGACTACATCGCCGGAAAACCAAAGGCGCAAATACTTTTTAGTTCAGAAACTTGTTAACGAAGTGATGAAGAGTTTCAGGGATATAACGTTACCATGTCTTACACCTTTATGCAATTTTTAGTTTTCTTGCTCTGGTTCTGTACTCGGAAACAAATCGTAGCCCCATCTGATAAACATTTCATAGTCTATCTGGCATCGCTGAAGAGACTATAACACCCAAATTTCGACTGAATCGCATTACAAATTAAATAACACATTTGTCTAATATCTTATATGTAGGATGTGTAAATGAGTGAGAGAAAGGATAAGTGAGACTAAGAGGGAAGATATGACAGAATGATAGAATATGACAGATGAGATAGAATGATGTGTGAGGGAGAGAGGAGACGAATGGCGTACGTGAAAGGAAGAAGAAAGTGGTAAGACGAAATTAATATTCTAAAATAGTAAAAGTGAAAATAAAAGACTGAAGTGAGTTGAAAAACCAATTATTTCATTTAATCAGGATAATCCCTACAAATTTTGGGGGCTCGTCCGGGATCATCCCAAAATTTTTACGACGTGACCGGCGTGGTTTTTCATAACCTCAAAGACGAAAAGACGAATAAACCAAAGAAGACGATACAATCACAATGACGACGGAATCAGAAAAGACGACTGATAAGACGGAAAAACCGGAGAAGTTGTTTGCAACCTATTTAGACGGATTCTACAACATAACCAAATTCAACGGCGATGACGATACCTATTCTGCTGTGAAGTGGGCAGAAGACATTGAGGACAACGCAGAAATATTCAATTGGACACCTCAGCAGCAGCTCATTATTGCAAGAAGATCACTAGAAGGTACAGCAGCACTATGGTTAAAGACGGAGAAGGTGTTCAAAGGCTTCAAAGAACTGAAAGCGGCATTGTTACAAGAGTTCCCTGAAAAGATCAACAGCAAAGAGATGCATGAGCTGATGGCAGCTAGGAAGAAGGAACCTGGTGAAACCTACATGCAGTACATGCTAAAGATGAAGGAGATGGGCAAGCGCGCTAGGTTCAATGACAATGTGGCAATACAGTACATTGTTGAGGGCATTCAAGATAGTGAAGTAAACAAGACTATACTTTATGGCGCTGTTACATACTCAGTACTCAAAGATAGATTAAAGCTGTATGAACAAATGAAGGAGAGGTCAGAGGCTAAAAGAAGCTCTGCACCAAAGGAGACCAGCGAGCGACAAGGTTCGAGACGACCAACGACGAGTGGCAAACAGCAGACAGGTGGTCAGCAACGGAGACGGTGCTACAACTGTGGGGAGAATGACCATATGGCGAGCGACTGTCCCACAGGAATCAAGTGTTTTCGCTGTAATGCATTCGGACATTTGAGTAAGCATTGCAAAGTCGAGGTTCCACAATCCTCCGCTAGACGTGATGGCGCTGTTGGCAGCAGAAGCGGCGGAAATGCATTCAAATTTGGCGGCGCCGGGTGCCAGCCAATAAGACGACGCCTCGAAGATTCGACCAACCAAACATGAAGCCGAGGCGGCCATGTTTGCAAGTGATTGTCAAAACACGACAACAGCCAATGAGGAGCGAGAGTTCACGTTTGACAATGAAAACGGAGAACATGGCGGAATGGTTCACATTCAAAACAATAACAAAGACGAGTTTAAGTTGAAAGTGCAGAAAAACCCATGAAAATGATGGAAATGTGTGGTTTTCAAGTCAAGACATTACTAGACACAGGATCATGTGCGAATCTAGTGGCCGACGACCAGTTTATGGCGTTTAACATCGAGAAATACGACGACAACTTGGTGATATCTGGACTTGGCCAAACAAAGGTGAAATCGAGCGGACAGTTTCGTGCTAACGTGACGATCGACGGAGAGCTCTACGAAGACGTGACATTCCATGTAGTGCCTAGAGACTGTATGCCGTTTACGGTTATTTTAGGGCAAGAATTTCTGAGTGAATTAGTGATGGTGTTATGTGATGGAGAGGCGAAGTTGTACCCGAAAGATGATGAATGGTGGAAGAGAGTTGATTGTTTTGCTAACCAAATTGAGTTAACAGGTTGTGCAGCAGGTGTAAACACTCGAGCAGGTGTAGCAAATGGTATTGGATTACAAACCGTGCCAAACTAAAGAAGCACCAGTACAATTGAAGATTGTGTTGAAGGACGACATCCCAGTTGCCCAACGCCCACGACGGCTGGCGTTGACGGAGCAAAAGTTAGTGGAAGACCAGGTAGAGGTGGATAGAGAAAGGCATTGCGCGGGTAAGTTTTTCTGAATATGCTAGTCCCCTGGTGTTGGTCAAGAAGAAAGATGACACTACTAGAGTCTGTGTCGACTACAGGCTACTAAACAAGAAGATTCTTAAAGATGAATTCCTTTGCCAATCATAGATGACGTGATTGACAAACTGAAAGACGGCAAGATATTTAGCGTATTAGATCTCAAAACGGATTTTTCATTTGAAGGTGAGCGAGGAGTCAGTGCCATACACATCATTTGTGACGCATCATGGGCAGTTCAATTTCTGAGTGCACCATTTGGATTGAATTCATCGCCTAAGTGTTTCATGAGATTTATAACGATTATATTCAGAGATCTAATAGCAAAGAATGTGATGATGATATTTATAGACGATATTATTATTCCAGCAATCAGCGAGGTCGAAGCCGTGGAAAGACTACAGCAAGTTCTGAATGTGGCAGCTGATTATGGTCTAGAGATAAATTGGAAGAAGGCAAGGCTTTTAAATGAAGAGATTGAGTTCCTAGGACATCGTATCAAAGACGGAGAAGTACGACCCAGCCGTGAGAAGATAGACGCTGTGGTGAGATTCCCAGAACCAAAGAACACAAAACAGGTGATGAGTTTTATTGGATTAACTTCATACTTCAGAAAGTATATCAAAGACTACGCAAAGATTGCAAAACCATTGACGGATTTACTCAGAAAGGATGACAGATTTAATTTTGGTGGAGAACAAAGATGTGCGTTCAATGAATTGAAGCAGAAGTTGAGGACAGATCCAGTGTTGAAGATCTATAATCCCAGACTACCTACGGAGTTGCACACAGACGCATCTAGCCAAGCTTTAGCCGCAATACTATTGCAAAGACATGCCGATGGTGACCTACACCCAGTACACTACATGAGTCATAAAACAAGTGATGCAGAGAGCCGGTATAGCAGCTATGAGCTAGAAGCATTAGCTGTTATTCAAGGAGTGAAGAAGTTTAGACAATACCTGTACGGAGTACACTTCAAGATAGTGACAGACTGCAAGGCATTCGAAATGACACTGAGAAAGAAAGATTTAGCTCCAAAAGTGGCAAGATGGGCTTTGTTTTTAGACGAGTATGATTTCGAAATAGAGCACAGAGCAGGAACGAAGATGAAGTATGCTGATGCACTGAGCAGAAACCCATGCGTGCTAGCTATAACAAGCTTACATGATGAGATGAGACACAATCAAGAATCAGACGATGAGCTGAATGCTATCAGAACGATTATACTACAGGACGGACAATACAACGACTACTGGATGGACAATGGAATTATTTACAAAGGAGATCAGAAGCAGATGGTGGTACCAAGATCTATGGAGAAGGAAATAATCAAAAAGATTCATGAGAATGGGCATTTTGCAACAAGAAAGATGAAAGAAGCCATAAATAAAGACTATTACATAAAGAACCTTGACAAGAGAATTGAAGAAGTCATACATAGTTGTATCCCATGCCTATTGGCTACAAGAAAGGCCGGCAAAGCAGAAGGAAAAGGCATACCCTTCATTTAGATCACATAGGACCACTCACGGAGACGAGGAAGCAGTACAATCATATTTTGACAGTGATTGATGCCTTTACGAAGTTTGTGTGGCTTTACCCCACGAAGTCGACAACATCCGCAGAAGTACTGACGAAGATGCAAGCACACCAGCAGATATTTGGCAACCCTACCGGAATCATAACTGATAGAGGAACAGCATTCACGAGTGGCGACTTCACGAAATACTGTCTAGATGAAAACATAGAGCATGCGATATCACGACGGGAGTACCACGAGGAAACGGTCAGGTGGAGAGGGTTCACCGCATACTCACTCCAATGTTTACGAAGCTGTGTATAGAGGACAAATCGTTATGGTACAAACATGTGAGCAGAGTACAGAGAGCGCTGAACAACACATACCAGAGGAGTACAGATACCACACCTTTGAGTTGATGGTGGGCTCAAAGATGAAATGTAAAGATGACCTACAAATTGTTGAACTACTGCAACAAGAGCTAGCAGAACAACACAACGAACAGAGAGAAGAACTGAGGCAGAAGGCCAAAGAACAAATCCAGAAAGTACAGGAAGAAAACAGAAAGACCTATGATAAGAAAAGGAAGGACAGCAACAAGTACGAGCTAGATGAGCTAGTTGCTATCAAGAGAACGCAGTTTGGACCAGGGTTGAAACTGAAACCGAAGTTTTTTGGACCTTACAAAGTAGTGAAGATAAAACGAAATGACCGCTATGATGTGGAGAAGGTGTACGACACTACAGAAGGGCCGAACAAGACATCAAGCTCAGCTGATTTGATGAAGAGGTGGCCTGGAGATGATGATTAATGTGTCTTAATATTTTTGTATGTTTCAGGTGAACACTAATTTTTGATAGTTTTTCAGCAGTATGTGTAAGAGTGGATGAAGAATGAATGTTAAAGTAGGATATTTTTATTGTTGTTTTGTGTTATAAAGTAACAACGTGTTACACCATAAGGTGTTATTTTCTTTTAAAAGTTTAGTGATGATGTAATCTATGTTCCTACTAGATTAAAAATAAAGTTTTTTATTAAAATGTAAACCATATCTGAGGACAGATATGAAAGCAGGATGGCCGAGTGTAGGATGTGTAAATGAGTGAGAGAAAGGATAAGTGAGACTAAGAGGGAAGATATGACAGAATGATAGAATATGACAGATGAGATAGAATGATGTGTGAGGGAGAGAGGAGACGAATGGCGTACGTGAAAGGAAGAAGAAAGTGATAAGACGAAATTAATATTCTAAAATAGTAAAAGTGAAAATAAAAGACTGAAGTGAGTTGAAAAACCAATTATTTCATTTAATCAGGATAATCCCTACATATATTACATTTATATCATAGTAAAACGTGTCCGTGATTTCCTCGTATTATGTCAGGAATAACTTCAGCAAGGTTCTGATGTTCGTTACTAAATAAAGCAAAAACAAATATGAATACATTGAATTTTTCGTAGTGAACTATCTCGTCTCTCCAGAATACACAATGGAGATTTACAATTATGAGAAAGCGAAAGTCTGCACATTAATTTCTCACATTTGGTTTTATTATTTCGATATTTCTCAGAAATGTGGTTGAGGGCAAAGAGCCTGCGGTGTTTGTATTATCTATTGTTGTTCATGCTTGCTCTACAATATATATGAGTGTGTGAAGCGCAATATTACTCTCGTACTATGTATTTAAATAAATAAATAAATATCTTCACGCAATTCCCAATACAGGGGTAGACAGAGGTCGAGTCTAGACAATTAAGTCCCTTTGACCCACCTTCCACCGAAGATATTTTCGGAACAACGTGACAGGTGGTAAGCCCGTCGCCGTCTTTATATCCAAGCCAACGATGAAATTTGTACGTATGTTTTTGAAAAATTCATTGGTACTGCCACCTGGGGATCGGACTCGGGTCTCTCGTCTCGAAATTCCGACCACCCAACAACTCGGCTATCGTGACTTATATTATGTATTTAATTTCGAAAATTATATGTACTATTTTAAATGGCGTTGCAGTCTGATTTGTTCCGACCACCCTGGGTGGTCGGAATTTCGAGACAAGAGACCCGAGTTCGATCTCCAGGTGGCAGGCACGTACCAATGGGTTTTTCTAAAACGCATATACGAATTATATCGTTGGCTTGGACATGAAGACGGCGACGGGCTCACCACAAGTCACGTTGTCCCGCAAATATCTTCGGTGGAAGGTGGGTCAAAGGGACTTAATTATCTAGACTAGACCTCTGTCTACCCCTGTATTGGGAATTGCGTGAAGATATTTATTTATCATTTATTTTATTTTTAAATTAATCCCACAGATAGTGACAACATCACATACATTGCTCTGATTCCAAAGTAAGTAGTTCAAGCGCTTATGTTATGAAATCGGAAATACTGAAGGTACCGCAAGGACACCTAACCCCAGATAACGCCAACGAATAAGTAGTTTTCTACATTGACTCGTACTGGCAACGAAGCCAGGATCAACTGGCGCCACCGTGATCCCAGGTGTTTACGCCAATCGCCTGTGGAGGTCGTCAATCTACACCAGATGTATTAAGGTTAGGTTTGACAACTCATTACTATAGTATCTTAGTACTATGTTTTGATTATATGCATCATCCACTTCCTAATTGAGTTTTCCTATTAATTAATTGGATGGTAATTTTTCTACATTTTAATATTTTTTTCGGTAGCAGATTAAAGTTAAAGATAACAGTAAAACAAACTTTGAGTTAGAATAAAAATCGTTGAACTCACAAACCGTTTGAAGTAATCGGCTTACCTTTGAAAAGCTATCTTGTTGATAGAATTATGTTGATGCTTTTATTCCGTGCTTGATAAAATATTGACAATAATATTTATTAAATAAAACAAACCTTTGGATTTTATATACACAATTTTGAATTTGGAGAATATTTAGAGCTAGTACAATTACGTACACAGAGGCATTCCAGATTAATTCCAAACGAGTGATTACCATGTATAACTTTCAATCATTACATTCTTCAATTGACACTCTACGTCAAGTTGACTGTTATGTCCTTTATTAACTAATGAAGTGCCTCTCCGTATTGGAAAATCATACTTTTGGGAGAGTCCTGAATCTCGCTTTATATTTATAATTTTAGTTCACTCTGTTCGTTTAAGATTCTACCGTTATTTACCGGAGGACAAGGTACCCTTGCCATAGTTGAGTTTTATAAGTTGAGATACACGACAAGATGGATGTTATTTTTAAGTCCTTAATCCCTTGATGCATACGGACCCGAGCCTCGCTTCATTATAAACGTTAAAAAAAATAAACTCATATCAATGTAGTTGGAAAACAGGTCTCTCAACTCTCAGGAACTTGTTAATATGTTAAGCGTGCTAAGTTTAAACATTTTCTCAAACTTGGAAATATCACATACAAGAACCATTGCTAAAGTATATACTAAAGACAAATATGAAGAGCGAATTGTTAACAGAAATATGTTTTCCGTTTAAGTCGAAGTTGATCTAAGCAAAGTCAATAATTACCTTTGAGGTTGTCGAGATATGACATCTTTCTGTCGCCGTCCATCGGCACTGATACTGCCATGACCTCTGGTGTGCATTGTATGCGGGAATCAGAACCTGTTGACAAAATTTTCTAATTAATATTTTTAATTTCGTTTTATCCTTCGTAAGTTTCGAAAAAAATTTTATACGAGCCTTCTTCTCGGAGATCGTATTCGAGCAATTTAATTAATTATTATGGATTATTTAGGAAGTGATATTTGAAGAATGTTACCATTTAATGTTGTTTGTAAGAATTAACCTTTTTCAGTCCACGAATGTAATTAGAGGTGACCAAGGGCCACCCATGCGGGATAATCACATCGAAATTGGGATAATCAATATTATAAGTGGAGTAATCAATATTACACCGATACATACGGGATTGGCTGAAAATCGGCGCTCAGTAGGATCACTGCCACTTTCACTTTGGATATTATATATATATATATATATATATATATATATATATATATATATATATATATATATATATATATATATATATATATATATATATATATATATATATATATATATATATATATATATATATATATATATATATATATATATATATATATATATATATATATATATATATATATATATAAATTCGAGAACATTAAGCAGATCAGAGATGGGCATCAGTATCTAGGATACGCGATCAGCGATCGCAAATCCGTTTGGCAAGCGTGGTGATTATGGCATAATAATTATAGGGGTTATAGGCTGCATATATTATATATAGCCTCTATTCTGTAGAGTACTTTTACTTTTAGTACTTTTAGCAAGTCACGGTAAAATGTTTTTCGTGAAATAAATCATTATTAATACGGAGCCATTGAAGCCTAATGGTCAGTATCATTATAATATTTATTCTAACACTGGCTACGTCCAAATAAGTTATATCCAAATAATTTCCTTTTCTTTAATTATATCCAAATAATTTCCTTTTCTTAGAATTTTTTTTGCCAATTTTAAAATCGTCCAAACGTTTTTTTATTCAACGAGACTTTAAGATTTTAGACGGGAAGGAGGATCGTCCTGTATCCAACACTTCTCACTAAATGCATTTAATTTAGACCACGTGGGTATGCCATACTTATTATAATCTATGTAATCTTTGTGGCCATTACTGTTAACTCGGTATTATCTCTACAGTCACGCGAACAGTACACAAAATTTCTACGTTTTGCAAACCTGTGTAGCAAGTTCTGTACCGTGACCTCTGCAGCAGTGACGCATCGAATTACATCACTTGAAGTATTATGTAGTCAAGACACAAAATTTTTCGAGGTTTTTAATTTGGTGTGTCTAATTTTTATACCTATAGTTGCAAATTGTAGGATATTCAAAAAACGTTTGGATAATTTTAGATGTACGCCGGTTACGATAACTTAGTGCGAATGCAATTACGACTACGAAAAGTTTTGACTTGAATAAAAAATTCCTGCGTTTCCTAATTAGGTCTTATAAAATGGAGTTCGGAGAACTTTTCTTTTCTCATTTCCATTACACATTTACAAACAAAAAAATCGTTTTAGAATAATAAAGATTCTTTTATAATAGCTTTTTTATATCATAAGTTATAAAGTATGGTACACTGTAGTATAACTATTAGAGTATAGTTATAGAATACATATAGTTTTGAATTTTGTTTAGAAGTAGTTGTTAAAATGTTACGTTTACTTAATTACTTAAATTAGAAAGCTAGTACTTTCTGTAGTAGTCGGCCTGTGAAAATCATTCGCAAGACAAAGGCGTCTCCCATAAAGAGGTCTTGTCGTGATCGCCACGCTTGGTTTGTGGATTAGCGATCGCTTTTTTATGATTATTTTAGTTCATTATTCTCGTAAAAGGCCGCGGGCAGCTGCAATGTATTAATATGAAACGTTTTAATATTACTCTATGCACAACTCTTTTACTTTTAACAGCTAAGGTCAGAAAATTATTATTGTAATAAATTTCAAGCAATAATAACTTTATTGTTTTCTCTTAAAGGGTATGCGATAGTCTACAATATTTCATAGTACAGTATTTTATATATTTAATTTATTGTATTTTATCAACTTCGTCCGCACTATATTTATTGTATTTTATCGACTTTGAATGGTCCGTGCGCTCTAGCCTCTGTCCCTCCACAGATGCTCAATACAAAAATTCAAAGATCGTTAATCAAAATCATATTTGATGTCTTTCTCACAGGAACCATACATTTTTTTGTTTTGTTTGTTTAAAACCATGTTATTAGAAATAATAAATGTAGAATATATTTCAGACATTAATCGAACTCTGAGGCAAACTTCATCTAGATCCGTCTAGCGTAGCGTAACAATGCTTCCATATCTATCTGACAACCATCTATCAAAACTGTCATATTTATGATATGAGAATGTGTATAATTTAAAGAATATATATCTTAAAATAATTTCAGTTAATTGATTTCTTAGGGCTTATGTTCACTTTTGGACTCTTGATAGGATGCACATATATTATATTGATGGGCTGTAAAGAAAGAAGAAGAAGAAAGCATTTCCTTTAGCAAATTCCTTTAAATGTTTGTTTTTTGAGTCTTCAGAAATGAACTTTTTACTTATATTATTAGTACTTCACGAAAATTCCAGTACAGGGGTAGACAGAGGTCTGGTCTAGACAATTAAGTCCCTTCGACCCACATTCCACCGAAGATATTTACGGGACAACGTGACAGATGGTGAGCCCGTCGCCGTCTTTATGTCCAGCCAATGATTTAATTCGTACATAAATTTTGAAAAACCCATTGATACTAGCCCGCCACCTGGGGATCGAACTCGGGTCTCTTGACTCGAAATTCCTACCACCCAACCACTAGGCTATCGTGTCTTACTTGTACTCAATTATATATATATAGTAAGTTGTTATTTGAATCATATTTTTACTGAGGAAGCATTTTAAGGTGCAATTAGATTGTGTTTCTATATGAATTTCTTAGATTCAAAAAGTATTATAAGGTTTCTTACATAGATGTTTGGAGATTGGCACCACTTAATTATAAATGATGCTTTTTATTGTACGTAACAGTATTAATTCTAGGTGGGAGTTTCTACATATTACCTATTTTTATACAAGTCTGTTTCATACAGTATAGAATGCTAAACCAGGTTAGCTTGAGGTATGAAAGAATTCAATCCATAGTTATATATGTAAATTTTCACCGAATTTAATAATACTCGTATATTTATTTACTTATTTAAACTTTATTTGCACACATTATAAAAAAATTTACAAAATTGCGGACTAAATGCCTAAAGGCATTTTACAACATTATTTACTAAATATTGAGTCAAGTTATGTTTCTAAAGGTCATTATGTTGCTTTAGTTAAGCATCCTAATAACATATAATATTTGAACAATATGTGAAACATACAACATTTAAATATAAAAAAACGATATTTAAGTGGCAAATTTTGTATTTGTAGTAAACGCCTAATACTAATTTCCTTTTTTTTTCTACACGGGGAAATACCCAGCGTGCTAAGTGTCTGTCACAGCTTGTATCAAATGTGATGCTTAAAATCGGTGCAGTATTGAAATCGTTGTAGCCCCATTACTACCAGAGAATTTTCCGAAATAATAAGGCGCTGTTCACACCCGCAGTGCTTCGACAGAGCGGAACGGACATCGAACCGTCACTGCCCGAACGAACCCGGAAAAGACGTCCAAGCTTTACACTTACGAAGTTCATGTTGGTAAATATGCTTGTATAATTCTATAATTCTTGTATTAAGGGATTAAATTTGATGCGATAAATTCCGTAAAATTTCATTCATTTTGTAGTTTTGTACTTTTTGTGTGTATACAAAATGATAAATATTATTTCTTTGTATACACACAAAAAGGATTTCCAAAGGCACTCCAGGATTCAGTCAGGGATGGAAGTAAATGTCTGCTTAGGCTAAGATCTCAGTATGGTCCGTCCGAGCTTAAATCCACCACATCATAAGAACTCCGACCTGATATGAACTTACTGGGTACAAAATGAATTCTACGATTTGAATTTGTAAATAGTTGATTGAAATACACGTAGAAAATGAATTCATATTAACAGTTACGACACCTCTAACAACGAAATGTTTATTACTCAAAGGTCTAAGTATACACAGTATATCTCCTTGACTTTACTTGATAATCTTTGCGATGTGGTAGTGGTAATATATACTGATATTTTAGAGGTTTGACAAAAGTCAACACAGCAATGCATCAGACAAGACGAAGAGAAAATCCTTGAAAATTCCATTGGCTACCGATAAGGGCGGGATAATTGCCAGACCAAAATTAAGCAGACCGCTGATGGATTGCAGTGTCTATAGTGAAAAGTGTTTGGAACCCTCTTCTCCACTGCTAGATAAAATCCTCTCTTACCGGAGAGGGCTTTATCTTGCAGTGGACTTTTACAGGCCGATATGGAATGGATGGGAGGTTTTCCCCTCATATTGATTGGTTTTCGCGAAATTTGTACACCGCGATGGCTCACCACCGGTCACGTTGTCCCAAATAAGCTCTAGTGAAATGAGGGTTAAAAAAGACTGAACCGTCCGACTGAACCGAACTGACCTATGACCTCTGACTCCGGTGTGCTTATTCTTTGTGTTAGATAATAAAACAGATTCGTGTCAATATTAAATGGCATTTTCACGTCATCAATATTATAGAAACTTGATTACCTTCATAAAATTAAGATGCTAGATTTGAAAGGAAGTTGTTGTGTAGTTAGAGAACACAAATAGAATCATGGACCGTAGCTAGTAAGCTTCTTGAACCGTAAACGCGTGCGCACAAAAACACTTCCGCGGACATACGATGCACTTTTAACATATGCCTAGGGGATTGAATGGTACAGGGTGTTAGAATTGAATTCGATTTCGCCATTGCCTTATTTGTAAATAAATAAATATCTTCACGCAATTCCCAATACAGGGATAGACAGAGGTCTAATCTAGACAATTAAAACCCTTCGACCTACCTTCCATCGAAGTGATTTTCGGGACAACGTGACAGGTGGTGAGCCCGTCGCCGTCTATATGTCCAAGCCAACGATGTAATTCGTACATGTTTTGAAATACCCACATGTACGAGCCTGCCACCTGGGGATCGAACTCGGGTCTCTCGACTCGAAATTCCGACCACCCAACTATCGTGACTTTTTTTATTTGTTGTTTCTTAATTTTGTGTAAATTTTTAAAGTTACTTTATAAAACTTAACAACATTTTGCCACTATATTTTTATGTTATACTCCGTAAACACATACTTTGAGCTATGACCATTCGATGCTTTTTAATTGGTCTTTTTCTCCATGTATTGTATATCTTTTGTGCATTTTCCATCTCTGAATCATGCTGAAAAATAGAAATTTTAGGGATAGAGAGAAGAATAATAAAAATTATGCTTAAAAGTAAAGTTGTTATGCTTAAAAGTAAAATTATGCTTAAAAGTAAAAATAATTTCCATAAAGTAACTAAGATCCTTTTACTCTAATTCAATGCAGATTCCTAGCGCAAGTTTCGATAGATACATTAATGTGATAATACACCCTAAGATTCCATGTCACTGACAAATAAAGATAATATCAGATTTTTTATATCGGATATTTTCTTACGATAACATACTAAGGATCCAGTTCATTAATAAATTAAGATATTTATCATTTAAGATGGTACAAAAACTTTTACTTTGATATGAAGAAATGAAAGCTAAATTGGAATTGAAACTTTAAAGAAAAAAAAATATATTTACTGATGGTTAAAATAATACTATTTCGAAGTAGCGTTACTCATTGAATGAATCATTCGTGGTATCATCACTTGATGAAGATAAGAAATGGTTGAATATTGGTAAACGTAACATTAACATTTAATGTAACATTGTTAAATTTAAGTTACGCTATCCGCATGTATTTTCTTGTGCGTAATGCGTAACGAACAGATAAGTTCGGACCAGTTTATATGTTGTTTAAGGCCTGCTTCATGTAAAGCTGGACAAAACTAATTGAAGGCTTGCATTAATGTAGACCGCCATTTAAAGCGAAAGATGATTTGCAGTCATTTTTAATGAAAAAAAGTTAATAATTTTAGATTATGAAAAGAAATAAAAATATTAATATTGCTTAGAAATGTAAGCTTAAACTGATAGACAATTACTAGCTATTGCCCATGACTACACTCCAGGACGTAACCAACTCCAGGGTCCCGTTTGTCTTACGCAAAATTCATCGAAATTGGTTCAGCGGTTAAGTCGTGAAATTTTAACAGACAAAATAACGTAACAGATGTTTAGTTTTCGCAAATATAATGGTTAGGATAGTTAGGATGATATATCATTATCCATTCTTTCTTAGCATTTAGCATAAAGAGATAGTGAATCAGTTAGTCGACCCACGGACAATTCTATTAATAGCGAGTACTCAGAATTTTAGAACCTTACTAATCTGCGAAAGATATCTTAGTATCGATCTTAACTTAATTGGCGTTCAATCGGACAGAGATGGTATTCCAAAACAATCTATTTATACGTTTTAAATGATTCGTATTTAAGTTTATCTTTCAATCTTAAGGATTTAGATTACGAAGCGAAAGTCTTCTCCCGGAACATATCTATAAATTTAAATTTATCCTTCTAGCAATGAGGAGTAGAAAGATGGAACAAAACACAGTACAAAATATAAAGATTGTGCAAGTTACAGCGAAATCGGATGGATAACTACTTCAGACGACAGCGAAATTGAGAATTATAGTAAAATTTGCGCTATCAAAATATGAATCATTTTCTTTTAGTCTCTCAAGCTAATTTTATTAGTCCACAGTTAAATATACAAAGCTCGCGTTAACGCTACCAAGAATAAGAAAACGAAGAGTATGTGCGAGCATATTTTTTGTAGAAATGGGAAGAAATAATGGAAGGCGACGCAGAGTGCTCATAGCGCCAAAAGTTTTCCTATAGACTACATTCAAGTTGCTTGTCTTAATTAGACCATTGTCTTTAACTTCAATCAATTTAACAATCGGTATGAAAGCAATTTCAATTGTCGAGGTAAAACTTCGGCTGCCGAAAATAATTACTTTCATCTTTTTAAGATTGACATAAATAAAAATATACTAACATAAATAGGTCTAAAGTGATTATGACACCTATTAGTTTTTGTAATAATCGTTAATAATCAGGAGAGAATTTTTCTACTTCTTGTCGTGTCGGCTGCCATGTGGTGCCCCTTTCTTCCCGTGGATGTCGTAAGAGGTGACCAAGAGAAAAGCCTAAAAGATGGCAACAAATACCGTTAGGCGTATAAAAGAAAAAAATAAGCACAACGGTGACGGGCAGCAGCTTTATAAGTAAGGAGACGTATAAAAATGGAGGAATAATACATTTTAACTAAATATAAAATATTTTTTATATTTAAACTTAAAATTTGCGCAAGTTCTTCAGTTGTATTTCATGAAAATATCATTCTCCAACAGTTTTATACTTTTTAAACTTTACAAGATAAATACGAGAACTATAATTGCATATAATATGAAAAAGGAATGTTTTGTCCATTCAAGGTCAATTTACAAGTGTTATATATGTATTATTATGGTATATTAAATTATTATAATATTGGAAAAAAATTTCCTAATTTAAATTAGAAGATTTTTTAATTTGGGATAAAAAATTATTGCTTACAGATTCAAATCAGTCCGGAATAATTAATTTCCTTAAGGCACAATATGCGTATACCATTTTTTTAATATTAATACACAACGAATAAAAAAGAATACAACTATTTTCACATTATCTTGGGAAAAGACATTGCTTGGAAATCAAAGATATGGATGAGTTTTTCACTCTTGTATAGTACAAATGTCATTGGTACTTAATAACAGGAACATCGTTCTTAGTATCTACGACAATTAAAAATGTTTAACGTAATTCACACATAATTTTGCATTAAAAAAAAGAAAACGTGGTGAGAAAAGTTAACTAGTAGACTTTTGTAAGGCTGTAAACATGAAAATATAATAAATGTGTTATAATAATACTAATTAAGATTCTATATTCCATAAATCACAATACATTTTATTTCGCATCACAACGTATAGTTGCACAAATATTTACTTTTCAAATTCGTGAGAAAATTAAAAATTGCTTCATACACTTACAAGCATAGTTTAAATAAATTATATAAAACTGATCAGTCAATAAAGTAGATGCTTTAAATATACTTGTTGTATAGAAAATTGTCCATGCTGTGAAGTGTGCTTCATTAGGAACCTTTTGCAATTTAATTGCGACAGAGTGGTTCTCACCATATCGATGTGATGCATTCGACTTCCTGATGCAACTTCTTGGAAGCATGCTCAAACAAACTTGATTTATAGACATTTAACGAAAGACTTGAATTATTGATACTGTCCACTACGGCTTTGTTCGCACCATGTTTGGAATTATTCATTCATAAAGATTAGCCTAACGGTTAATACGATGTTTTAGAAAATATTTTCCACAAAATTTTTCGTAATAATAAACTTTAAAATTGTTCGAATCACGTTGATTCAACACTACTTGAGATCCTTACCTATTTTATTACACTCCAAAGGCGTTTATTTTGTGAATTGTGCTTAAAGGAAAAGATATTTTAAAGAAATCAATCAACTTTTTTAACAAAATATCTTGAAAAATTTATTTATTTAAAATCATGAAAGTGGAATAGTAATTAAAATAAGTTAGTGAAAAAGTGACAATATTAATAATTTATAACTACAATTTCTTCCTCCATTATATGAAACAGGGAAATTACCTATTTATTCTCGTGTTACTACTCTAACATTTTATTGTTACATCGCTTGAAATCGTCGGTAGTTACATACACCACTGTCTTGTAAAGTGGGACTCTTAGCAAATTAATTTTCTTTATGTGCATACGACGGAACAGTAAGCGTGTAAGGTTTCACTGAAAATTTGCGGAGTTGCGGGGGAAGCAATATAAATCTAGCGTAGGATTTTATACGATGTCCCTTTATGTGGACGGTTAAAAGTTAACTGTTTGCTTTTATGCGTTCTGCTTGATATACTGTTGCGATAAATGTTGAGTATTTCTTTAACCTGTGGTGGCTAAGTTGGAGGCTATGTATAGTATAATAGTACATGAAGCTAGGTGCAAATTTAAAATTAAAACTTCCAATACATAATTTTCAGAAACAAAGATAAGTTTATATTTACAATATTTTTTAACTAATTTATAACAAAACTAAGTTTACACATAATGGTTAATGAGGTTAGACATAAATGGTTAGACGCTATTATTGAGCAAGAAAAGAACCAGTCCTTTTGGCAGCAGCAACTACAATTAGTCGCTGATACAATTCATTTACAAACTGCATCGACTCCAAAGATCAATCCTCTACGGCAAATAGAACAAATGTATAGTCTCCATTCAAATTCTCATATTTGCGCCACATTTCTACTGCCTTTGATGCCGCCCCGATTTAGATTAGATTATTGGTGCAGTTATAGCTTATTTAACACTATGTGAATAATGTCCAAGTGAAAGATAAAAACTTTGGAAATTAGTGCCTTCGGCACTTTTTTTTCGTGCTCGGGTTTCCTGTCTGAATTCTTACCACCGATATTGCTGTATGTAACTGCTTTTGATAAATAACCTGATACGGGCACAACAGTGAGGTATATTCGCCGTACCACTTAGCAGCCGTGTCCAGGCCATTTATACAAAACATAACTCAACGCTATTAAATTAAAGCGAAAAGTCAAAATTACAACTGACACGGGCGGGATTCGAACCCGCGATCTTCGCCGATCCGTGGCGACGCTCATCAGTTGAAATTCTGACTTTTTCTCTTTAATTTAATAACATAAAAGTTCAGCATAAATATGCTTTAAAAATCAATAAAATTGTATAATAACTCAACGCTTACAACAAGTAAAAATCAAATGCGCAAAATACTAGTTAAAATAAAAATTCTACAAAGCCAGTAAATAAAAACGTTCAGAGGATTCATCTCCTAAGTTTTATGTACAGTTAAAAGTATATATGGATGATATAAGGACTTTTTAGGTTTTTCAATATCTAAGGATAAAGTCATTAAAATGTTTTTGTGTGGTTGCGTAAATTGTTGGTTTTCACGCAATTTTTTTTTTAAATTGATTTTAAAGCATATAACTTATGCTTAACTTTTTGTTATTAAATTTAAGAGAAAATGTGTTTTTAAAATTTCAACTGACGTGACCCACTCACGTCAGTTGAAATTTTAAATGTTGGTTTCTAATATATTAAATCTTTAAGACGTAGCAAGAAGAATGAAAAAAGTTTATTTGTGGCTTGGCTTCTGTAAGGCTTCATGTCTAAAGTCTAAAGGGAAGAAGAACATTTTAAAAACATGTGTAACGTACCGCTATCTCTTATCAGTTTAACCACATTCGCTCGACGTAAAAATTTTCAGAGAGCCGAAGAAATGCTAAGAGGAAATGGTTAAATCGGAGAGATTTTATTTCGAGATCAAATGGCGATTGGCTATCGTCGAATCAATCCATCGAATCCCGATTAGCGCAACCTTTTGCGGCATTGAATTGCAATCGGTGGATAGTGAGGTATTGCCTTATTATTTGAGTACGTTTCGGCGATAAATCCTTAACAAATGTATAGTTGTTTGTGTGTAATATCTATGTAAAATGTAATGTGTGTAGTGTATATATAATATAAATGTATTAGTTTATTTTGTCTACATATAAATCACGATAGCCGAGTGGTTGTGTGATTCGTGTCATGAGCCCCGAGTTCGATCGCCAGGTTTGTAGCAATGGGTGTTTTTAAAAACTTATGCACGATTTATATCGTTCGCGTGGACATAAAGACGGCGATGGGCTCGCCACCTTTCAGGTTGTCCCAAAAATTTCATCGGTGGAAGGTGAGTCGAAACGACTTAATTATTTAGACCACTGCCTACTAGAAATGTATTAGGAATGGCGTAAACATATTTGTTTTTTATATAAAAGCCTTATAAAGGCATAAGCGATGATTTTTATTTGTTTTTATTCTTCCCAGCATATGTCGCATGCATGCAAAAGTTCCAAAAAGCGATCGTCTTACTTGACAGAGCTAAGGCTTCAATAGAGCCCAATTAATTCCTCCTGTACTTGTCGTTGCCGCCTTGTAGTGACGGTGAGGTTTAGTTAACCGTGGCTAGGGCACCCACGGTTAACTAAGAGGAACCCACATGGCCGGCCTGAATGCGGGGAATGGCCGGCCCGAGGTGGCCGCTTCAAGAGGGCTTCGTCAGACACTTCGGATGTTTGTTGATGAGGAGGAATACTCCCAGTATTTGCATCGTCCGGAGCCCCATGGCCTCCGGGTGGCGGAGTCGGTGGTCCGTAACCCACGAGGTTTTTAGGCCTGGTGGGAGAAAAAGCGGAGACGTTCTCTCTCGAGGAGTCTTAGGCGACCAGCGCAGATGGGGTCGCGGATGTGTGCAAGAGCGTTCCCGTGGGATGAACTACGTGGGGTTTTAAGTTAGTGCGATCCCGATATCACCCGTCCTTGCCCCGCGGGTTCGGGTATACGTTAGATATTTCCCCCAATTAAAAAAGGGCCCAATTTATTAATCTGGTGGTTTTAACTAGTATTTTATTTTTAGGTGTCGAAAGTTTGTTAGTATTTGGTGTTGAGGCTTATACAAATGTCTCATATATTTTGGTACCTTAAGATAGGAATTGTAAATACGTTGTTTTAGAGCAATTTTTCACAGACAATCTTAAGTAACAGCCTACCAACGTTGAATATGAAGTTACTCAACTTCGCACAAATAACGTTACGTATAGTAGAATTCTGCGCGTTTGCTATTACGTCAAGCGCTTACGAGACAGTAATTTTCGAACGCCGGTCACGTAAATATGGCGCTGGTTGCTGTCATCGCACCGGATGCGCGATAACGGATGCGTCCGCGCAGACAACTGACCGCCTCTTTGTAGTTTATGCCCTATTTTTTACTTTCATTTGTATGAATTTTGCATTCGTAGGGTATCATTTACTTAGCTGCATTTTTGCGGCTGCAATATAAGGAACTTTTGTTTGATATCGACTGTACACGTTTTTAGACTGGGATTGAATGCAAAAGATGTCTGGACATTAATTCTTAGTGACTACAACTTAATTGTATAATTATTATTTATACGTTTCGGCGATAAATCCTTAACAAATGTATAGTTGTTTGTGTGTAGTATCTATGTAAAATGTAATGTGTGTAGTGTATATATAATATAAATGTATTAGTTTATTTTGTCTACATATAAATCACGATAGCCAGTGGTTGTGTGATTCGTGTCATGAGCCCCGAGTTCGATCGCCAGGTGGCAGGTTTGTAGCAATGGGTGTTTTAAAAACTTATGCACGATTTATATCGTTCGCGTGGACATAAAGACGGCGACGGGCTCACCACCTGTCACGTTGTCCCAAAAATTTCATCGGTGGAAGGTGAGTCGAAACGACTTAATTATTTAGACCACTGCCTACTAGAAATGTATTAGGAATGGCGTAAACATATTTTTTTTATATAAAAGCCTTATAAAGGCATAAGCGATTATTTTTATTTGTTTTTATTCTTCCCAGCATATGTCGCATGCATGCAAAAGTTCCAAAAAGCGATCGTCTTACTTGACAGACCTAAGGCTTCAATAGAGCCCAATAAATTCCTCCTGTACTTGTCGTTGCCGCCTTGTAGTGACGGTGAGGTTTAGTTAACCTTGGCTAGGGCACCCACGGTTAACTACGAGGAACCCACATGGCCGGCCTGAATGCGGGGAATGGCCGGCCCGAGGTGGCCGCTTCAAGAGGGCTTCGTCAGACACTTCGGATGTTTGTTGATGAGGAGGAATACTCCCAGTATTTGCATCGTCCGGAGCCCCATGGCCTCCGGGTGGCGGAGTCGGGGGTCCGTAACCCACGAGGTTTTTAGGCCTGGTGGGAGAAAAAGCGGAGACGTTCTCTCTCGAGGAGTCTTAGGCGACCAGCGCAGATGGGGTCGCGGATGTGTGCAAGAGCGTTCCCGTGGGATGAACTACGTGGGATTTTAAGTTAGTGCGATCCCGATATCACCCGTCCTTGCCCCGCGGGTTCGGGTATACGTTAGATATTTCCCCCAATTAAAAAAGGGCCCAATTTATTAATCTGGTGGTTTTAACTAGTATTTTATTTTTAGGTGTCGAAAGTTTGTTATTATTTGGTGTTGAGGCTTATACAAATGTCTCATATATTTTGGTACCTTAAGATAGGAATTGTAAATACGTTGTTTTAGAGCAATTTTTCACAGACAATCTTAAGTAACAGCCTACCAACGTTGAATATGAAGTTACTCAACTTCGCACAAATAACGTTACGTATAGTAGAATTCTGCGCGTTTGCTATTACGTCAAGCGCTTACGAGACAGTAATTTTCGAACGCCGGTCACGTAAATATGGCGCTGGTTGCTGTCATCGCACCGGATGCGCGATAACGGATGCGTCCGCGCAGACAACTGACCGCCTCTTTGTAGTTTATGCCCTATTTTTTACTTTCATTTGTATGAATTTTGCATTCGTAGGGTATCATTTACTTAGCTTATTTTTGCGGCTGCAATATAAGGAACTTTTGTTTGATATCGACTGTACACGTTTTTAGACTGGGATTAAATGCAAAAGATGTCTGGACATTAATTCTTAGTGACTACAACTTAATTGTATAATTATTATTTATTAAAGTGTCGATATAAAAGTCACGTTAGCAGAGTGGTTGGGTGGTCAGAATTTCGAGTCAAGAGACCCGAGTTCGATCTCCAGGTGGCAGGCTCGTTCCAATGGGTTTTTCAAAAACTTACGTACGAATGATATCGTTGGCTTGGACATAAAGACGGCGACGGGCTCACCACCTGTTACGTTGTCCCAAAAATATCTTCGGTAGAAGGTTGGTCGAAGGGACTTAATTGTCTAGACTTGACCTCTGTCTACCACTGTATTGGGAATTGCGTGAAGATATTTATTTATTATTTATTAAAACAATATTCATTTCTTTTCGAAACTTTACATTACGTTTTGTACAATAGTTAAATTAAAACTGAAACTAAAACATTGTTAAACTGTTGAAATCCAATATTCAAGACAGGTATAGAACCTAGCGGTCAAGGGGCTCGATTATATTTAACAGTTCGCGACTGACCTAGACTATTGAACATCATTAAAATTTGTTAATTATCATTTTTAGTGATTTTGCATTTGCATTGTATTTACAAATGCAATTTCATTAATATTTAAAATTGTGCTCATTAATATTAAAAATTATGTATTATAGGAATCTTTATATCTTTTTACTTTCCCTTTAAATCCTGAAAAAGTTCACTGCAAAACATTGGCCTATTCCATAATTTTAGTATATTTAGTATTGTATGTGCCATATAGTATAGTTTAGAATTCATTTAACATTCTGAAACTTAAAGAAACTTCTTTTTTGTAGGGCATAAGAAACAGACAGTTATTTATGACTAGTATTCAAAAGGAGATGGGCGTATTTCAGTGCACCGAGCATTAAAAGAAGCTATCGTGTATATAGCTCCAATAAATTATTATTTATAACAGGCTCAGTTAAATACGGGCCGACAAATTATAAATCTGCAATCAGATTACCATATATAAATTGGAGGTACAAAGAACGCGTCCAGTGCTTAAGAGTAATGTCGATTGCTTTACGACGTGGAGTAAGTCCGGCAAATAAGTAAATTGGCACTTTTATTACTACAACTTAAGTAAGAGCCTCTAAGTTATCAAATGACGTGTTAAGAAAGCTTTTATAATGAGAGAAGATTTATATTACTTGACAATTCGATAGCCGAGTTGGTAATAACCCTAGCTTTGAAGCCAAGGGTTGCGGGAATTTGTAAAGCATAAATACTATACTTATACTTAATTAAATTAATAAAATTCCGACTACCCAACCACTCGGCTATCGACTTTTCATACTTATACTTAATAATATAAATTAATAAAATCCGATAAGTTTGTTGAAATAAAAATAAATACAAATAAATCTTCACGTTTATTTTCAATACTGCGATAGACACAGGTCTAGACAATTAAGTCTTTTCGACCCATCTAAGACTTTTTGGGACAAAGTTACAGGTGGCGAGTCTATTGCCGTTTTAGAGTCCAAGCCAACGGTAGAATATACTTTGAATAGAAATAATATTCATATATTTATCAGCAAAGTATATTGATAGATAGAGTACAGACATCCATGAACGTTAAGCATCCTATAACTACTATAGATAACACAAGTTGTACGACGATAGTCAAGTCGGTGGGATCAAACCTGCGATACATCCTAAAACCGTTAGGCTATTGGCGGTTTTACTACCACTAGATTTCTTAAAAGTTAAATGTATAATTTTAAGGGAATAATAATAAATATTTTTTAGTTATTTTATTTAAAAGTCCACTGCAGGACATAACGCCCGTAAGGAAGTTTTATCATTATCACCAGATTTGACAAGTGGATAAGCGATTATACCGATTTAAACGATTACTTCAAGAAATGTTTACGTCATGTCACATATCGATACCATTAGCCTGTTTGGTTACTTATGATATTAAAAATTACATATTTTAAAACATCTTGAAAAAAAGCCAATAACAGTTATGTATCTGGGTTGTAGCTTACACTGACGGTCTGTCACATACAAATAATTATATTTATGGTTTGCTACGTGTTCTTATGGCAGGTGAAAAAGTAGCGCAGGAGGTAACTGTTACTGTAGGGATGATGTGTATTGAGATATCGATAAACAATTAGTTTGGTCAATTTTATTCTGTAAATATATCGAATTCGTAGATATCACAAAACACAAATTATTGAAGATTTTATGGACATACATAATTATAACGTAGTAAATGATGTAACATCATGCAAATGACTTTTACTTCTCATCACACTTCGTTTAAATAAAATAAAATATTCCTTTGAAACTTACATATTATTTAGAGAAAAGTCGAAGAAATAATTTTCTTCCATCAGAAAAATTATTTGACTCTATAATTTATATTAGTAATTACCAAATAAAAGTTACATTATATTTTTTACTGAAAAAGTTTGTCACTTAAAAGCACAAAATAGATTACGCTATACTTTTATTTGAAATTTACAAGTATGTTATAATTGATGAACGGTTTTTATGATTAAACTCCACTTGTCTTTAAGACTACGGCCAATTTTGGGTTAAAAATTAATAAAAATAATAAAAAAATATTACAATTATAAATATAACTCTATCGTAAAACAAGAAATTAAAATTTTGTTTATGAAAAGGCATAGAAACATTTATCGATATAATAACCTATAGGTGACATCACTTTTTAATCCTTTTTATTTATCGATACCCGCCATATTGTAGTTGTGTGGGAGTGTCTATATTTAAACGATAGTCTGTAAAATAACCGGTATTTCATTAAAACCCATACTTTGAACTTTATTTTTACCTTTGCTTGCTTAAGGCTAGGCCACTATCTATGCATTTCTTACATAAACACATCCTGCGTAATGACAAGGTTTGTTAAAAATTATAACACTATGCAGTATGAAATTATATGTTGTTTACACTATCTCACGTTGAAAAGATAATACGTAAAAAGATTTTTTCTTCGAAAATGTTTTATGTATTAATTGAAATGAAAATGTTTTATCATTTAATTTAATTGAAAATGTTTTATCATTTATTTTTCGGTGATTCTGTTTAAAGTGAATGTTTGAATATCAATTTATAGATCTATACTTATAAACTATTAACGAGTTTGTCTTGATTTTGCCGTCGAAAATATTTGACGTCCTGATCAAGATTCTTTTATAGTATACAGAAGATCCACGCAGCCACAGTCATGGGATCATTAGGAAATTACTAAACCTGTAAAATGTAAGTTGTTCGTTCAAAAGTAAATTATACATAACGCGTCGCATATAGTCTTTGATCATTCAAGATCAAGTACTATGCTGCGTTCCTAATTACGCACGATGGATTGTTTTTAATTTTGTTCTATTAAGGTATTGGATATAATAACATCAGCCGATCGACCGCATAGATAGATATCATCATAGAACGTGAAAGTGTGATGTCATACTTGTAATAGTGTTGTGGGTGTCCACAGCAGTGGATCTGCCCTTAAACACCAGGCCTTCCGGTTACCTCAATCCACGAAAGAAACGCAGCAGCACAAGATGCATTTAATTTTCGCTGGTATTGTGTTTGGCCTTGGTCCTGCCTAGGTCGAGCCGGCCAATAGATCTGGCATATGAATGTTGATATCTAGCTGAAAGTGAATATTTATCAATGTATATATGTAATATATGTTTATATTGATAAATATTCACTTTCAGCCGTATTGATGACCAAGCCAACGATATAATTTATTAATATATTTCATTGTATTATTATTAGTATACATAGCATTATTCCTTCGAGGAGAATTTTCCAAATTAACATTTCATATAATAATCAGATAGACATTTCGATTCTTATTAAATTTATTAAAATTTCGTCTAACATATTAATCAATTTTTATGAGTGTATCAGAGGGTATTTGTTCATCATAGAGCATCGTTAACGGTTGAATAGATTTCTGAAATGATTAACAGAAGTGAAGTTAGGCTACTTTGCGGTTTCAAACCGCATGCGGAAAAGCGTATATGATGCACGAAGGTCACAAAAGCCGCATTGTTTTCATTATTTGTCGGCTAGCCGCAAATTAGCTAGTTAACTATTTCTGTTAGAAAGCTGAACTCAAATAGAATCGTGATGTGAATAATTTAAGTGATACGATATTAAATGTATGTACATATACAAATAATATACATCTACACGCAGTTCTCAATACAGGGGTAGACAGAGGTTTAGTCTAGACAATTAAGTACCTTCAACCCACCTTCCACCAAAGATGTTTTCGGGAGAATGTGACAGGTGGTGAGCCCGTCGGAGTCTTTATGTCCAAACCAACGACAAGTATATATGTACCAACCACAACCACAAATACATACGTAAAGCCACGATAGCCGAGTGGTTGGGTGGTCGTAATTTCGGGTCAAGAGACCCGAGTTCGAACCCCAGGTGGTAGACTCGTACCAATGGGTTTTTTTCAAAAACTTTTGTACGAATTATATCGTTGGCTTGGACATAAAGACGGCGACGGGCTCACCACCTGTCACGTTGTTCCGAAAATATCTTCGGTGAAAGGTGGGTCGAAGGGACTTAATTGTCTAGACTAGAGCTCTGTCTAACCCTGTATTGGGAATGGCGCAAAAATATATGTTTTTTTTTAATACTTAATGAAAGCGTCAGAGCCAACGACTGAAGAGGGAATTATAATGATGTTGTATACTCGCAATGATATACTTGTGGCCCATTCCGCGATCGAAATTCAACCGATATTTAATAAAAGGATAAATTACATTTATAATAAAATTACATTCCTTGACCATCTCTATAACGTAGCTATTACATACTCTTTGAAAACAGATTACTACGTGCTTGATATTATATTCTCTTTGTGCTTACTATATTGGCTGTATGAACGTAAAAAATGCTTGTGTGTGCATTGTTATTTATATATGTATGTTCTACTTTATATCATTCATTTTAAACAGATGTTATAGATACATTCATGTTATGTTCCAGCACTCCATATAAACAATAACTGTACCAAATATTATAATCCTCCCTGCCATCAATTTGTTATAAGTATAAATTTTTTATAAATTTAAAGTGTCTATGATATTAAAAGGTGCAGAGAAACTTTTTAATATAATAGATACTTTATATTATATTCAAAAATAGTATGTATTTCATAAGCCACATAGGGAGAAGTGATACGATTTCGCGGTCCCGTAATATGCTGACCAGAGCGTGTACTACTAGAACATCATAAGTGGACCGGAGCTCTCGGGTCCTATTTACCCACTCCGGCCCGGCTCTAAGGGCACGGAATTGCAGTTACAAGCGATGCGGCCACACTGACCGGGACTTATGTCGGAGTAATGTTACAGGTTGCGGTCTGTTTTCTCGTTATTTTTCTTTTTACGCCGTGCGTTATTGAATAAAGCATAGTGTTGGAAATGTGGTTAATTGAATATCCAGATTCAAACAAAACAAAACGATGGATTCAGGTTCTTAACAGTTGGAAATATGAAAAAGTCGAGACACGTTAACACGTAAAGTTAAATTATTGTCTTAAATGTACGTGGCATAAAGTTCAATGTTGTATGATATTTACATTCAGTAATTCAGTTTTACATTAAAAAATGTGATTAAATAATATATAAAAATTATCTAGTTTTTATTACATTTTAATCAAAATATGTTATCTCATCAATAATCGCTTCGATTTGAGTAATTCATATTTAAAATCAACATCGTCTTTTGCATGAAGCGTTCCACAGAAGCGTAAGAGTGATCATAAACCCCGTGTTCTCCCCATATGTAAAAATAGATGTGGTTATATCAAATAAATGAAACCGCCAAGCACGAGGTAGACCGAGACTAACTTTCGAAGACCTCACATGGCAAATTGCTCGGAGAGGGGAGGGTCAAGAGTACTCGGATACCTAGACGTGTATGTATGAATATGATAAATAATCTGAAAGAAGCGAAAGAAGTATGTAGGGATAGTGACACTTGGCGATCTGTTCTCTCTGGCCCGTCAGGGATTGTGCGTGAAGATAAGTAAGTAAGCCAAGCACGATTTTTTTTTAATTAGTTATTCCATTATAGCTTATCGTTATTACCTTCTTACATTCAAAGAAATATTCACTGAATTTCTTTGATTGCAAGGAGGTAGATTAGGACTTTTATTACATGGTTACTTAGTAATAGATAGTCAGAAATAAGTGGAAGCTTCTGTTGTTGCATGGGCTCGACCTGCTAGATATGCTTACATATAGGTGGCTTGAGATGACAGCTTGACAGTTTGGCCTTGAAAAATACCGGTATGCAATAGACACTTTAGCTTCTTTTAACATCTTCAGCTTCAGCGTTTTGTATGGTGAGTTAGGTAATCGGAGGTCCAAATACCCATCCACCACCTCTCTTCATTTATTTCTCATTTCCCTATTCTGTCTTTAAAAGTAGGTAACATACCTGCCGTATCAGCTACATAGTAATAGTACTAGTCACTTACTATCAGGTAACCCGGATGACTCATTTGTCATCTTGACATGATCTTTAACTTAAACAAAAATGTTCACTTTCATTTTATCTTTCTAGGTATTTTATACCTTACTACAAAAAGCTACTTTAAGTACTTTTAAGTAAGAACAATACATTACTTTACTTTATTAAAAGTTGAGGTTATTAAACAATGCTTACAGAATGGAATAATAAGCTAATAAAGATTTATGTTACGCTCTGTCTTGAATGGTGTCTGATAATTTAATTAATAAGAAATCTGAGTAACAGTCAAGATTCAAGAATGGCTTTAATTTCTTAGCCATTAATTAATTCGTTTCAATGAAGAAAAAAGATCCGATTTAATTTTATTGAATTAATTACGTTAAATAGTTTAATTATTGTTTACGAAAACGGAACAAAATAAAAACATCATTTGTGGCAATAATGCATAATTTCATCGTCCTCAACTTTGGTCACTAGGACAAAATGATCAATCATTCTATAGTATGATGACGATTCATGTCGGCACACTAGCCTACAAGATGGCTATATAACCATATTGTCAGACAGGTCATCTGTTGCCTACATTATGCACGTGTCCTAACAAGACTACATCACTCACGCCCTGCAGGAAATGTTCGTATTTCTATGCGTCAATTTGAATTTACGCGATCACCTTTGACCCAACTTGCGGGTTTCTTTACACTCAATCGTTCCTTGCTGATTGTTAATGTAACTTTATATTTTGTTGTTTTTAATCTAGTGTTTGTGGATACTGAATTAATTCCATAATGATTAATTAATTTTGCAAATATTTGGAATAACTACGTTTGATTTCGTATAGGTAAAAAAAATTGTACACATAAAAAGTTCGTTGCACCAGTATTGTACGTTTTTAATTTTTAGTTTTAAATTTGTGCTTGCAAAGAGGCTTAAGGGATTATGATCATTAAATTGAAAACAAGTGTACACGCCCCTCGTCTAGGAGGTCATAGAATTGAAAAAAATTGTAAAAATGTTTTTGCACATTTTAACTATAAAATTTTTTATCTTCACCAATTGGTCAGAGATGTAGACAATTTTGTCTAGACAAAATATAAACTTATTTTAATAAGAATGGAATGAACTTATTTTAATAAGAATTAAATATAATCCTTATAGTCCAACCAGAGTATAGCAGTGCCTTTGTTTCAGGTTAAATAACTGAACTGCATTACCGTCGTATTAACAAACCATAACATTGAATCTAGTTTCACACAATCAAATTCAAATAGCAGAACTATACTTAATTCTGCAGAACAAAAGACAGATTTATATCGCGAAACTAGATTATTGTTAAACCATAATTTACCATAGCCGTCGAACACAAATTCCCACGTTTTCCGGGTTATCTCACTTTTCCATCAGACCGCGCATGAGATGTTTTTTATCGGATAATTTGGTCTGTAATAAAGGCATTCTCATGGAAAGAACAAATGGAGAATATAGTGTGTATTTTTATGACAATATTACGATAGAAAATTACTGTCCTTAGGTTTATAAGAGTATTTAATTTTTAAGTATGTTTTTAAGAAAAGACAATGCTATCATAAATTTATTTTAAAAAATACTTTTGAAAATAAAGAACTAGTAAAACTTTTCACTAAGACTATTTTCTACTCCCACCAGAGATCATGTATTTCATTTCTAAATTAAATAGGTATGTTTAGTAAGTAATTCAACTATAATCTAGTTTAAATAAACTTCCCGATGATTCGTCAGCATTATTTTTAACTTATTATCTACACTTTATCATTAAAGTTTTTTAGAAATTAATTACTGATATACTCTATATACATATTTACTATATATATTTTTTACTCACATAAACTGAGTTGTGAATAATTTTTGAACCATTTATGAATATAAAACTCTGCTTTACCCTGTTATCTGGATTAACCGTGCAGTTTATTGTATAGAAAAAAAAACGCTTTGAAAGTAAAATGAAAGAATTAAAAAATAAAGACCTACGCTGTAAAGTCTACCTTGGAGAAATATTAATGTAGTTTATAAAACGAAAAAGAATGGCGGGAACGCATTCTACATTTAAACCTGTGTCAATTTTACTTTTTACCGTAGAGCTTTGTCGTGACTGTCTTTGCCATAAAACAAACTCGAGATACAAACGACTAATGTTAAACGTACTAACGGGCAGTGATATTAATATTTTAACCATTGAGTTTATTAATATTGAAAACCAGAGACAAATTATAAATAATACTTGTGAAACTGTGTTTATGATAGAAAGTATGGTATATATTCACTACTAAACTTATACGGTATATTACAATGTCATATGATTTAATTCAGTTTTACTTTGATTTAAAGAAAGTAAATGAATTGAACATTAAAAATGCTATATGTTGGGTTGTCGAAATTCGAGTCAAGAGACCCCAGTCGATCCCCAGGTGGTAAGCTCGTACAAATGGGTTTATCAAAAACTTATGTACCAATTATATCGTTGGCTTGACAATTAAGACGGGGACAGGCTGCGTGGAAGGTGGGTCGAAAGGACTTAATTGTCTCTCTCTCCCATGTTTTGGGAATGGCGTTTAGATATATTTTTTCTTTTTTTCTATTGTTTATTCATACAGATTTTCTTGTCTACTTTTTCTTACTTTCATAGTAAAATCTGTACTTAAATATACCATTATACAATTTTGATTGGTAAAGAAATCGAGAAACAAATCCAAATAACTTGCACTCTTTTAGTAATAAATAACACAGAGTGAAAGTACAAAAGTATTTATTTTGATATAATTTTAAATCAAAATTCCAACAAACATCTTTAACAATTAAAAGTAAAAGAAATTTTTAGTATCAGATGTTTAGCAGAGAGCACGTAGGCCATTAATAAGTGAGTAGGGACCATGAACATGTAAATGCTTTTATTTTTTAACGGCATTAAATTTAATCATGGCTTTGCCACTATGCATACTCATTGTATCTACTTAGAGCGGTGTAAAAAACAAATATAAAAAGGTTTGACTATTTATGTTTTTGTAATCTATGTATAAATTTTATAAACTAAAGATAAAATGAATTCACTTTACATGAAATTGTATGCTAAATATAAACAAATTATCAACTCTGATCCTATGGTTGCAACAAAATGTTATTAATACTAGTATGTAGGGAGTGCGGTGACCACAATTCTGGGAATTTCGCTTATTGTTCGCCGCCCATAATTAACGCTAAAGCATGAAACATGGACGTCTAAAGCCGACAAGCGCCCCAAGTATTTTTTAATGATGCCATAGTCACAAACGTTTTCTCATTTCCTTCGTAAACAAAGTCATTCACTTTGTTACGAATTCACGTACCTCCAATAGCTATGAAAGAATATGAAGTAATACATATAAATATAACGAATTTTATGTAATTATATTATATATATACATATATGTATATATATATATATATATATATATATATATATATATATATATATATATATATATATATATATATATATATATATATATATATATATATATATATATATATATATATATACATCACGAGTAAATTATGTTATTTAAAGTTTATTGCTCAAGGTTCTTGTTATTTCAACAACTTTTTGATTAAATTTTAGATATGGATAAAAATATGAGTTGTGGAAGTCTAGTCAGGGTATGCGCGCGGCAGTTTTCTCCGGCTAAATTCCTGCTATTATTATATTTTTATAATGGTAATATATGCGTGAATTCGCATTTTCTCAGTAATAACCTTGGGAAAAGACAAAAAAAATTTTTTTCTCTATAGGTATTCCACACGCGCAAAGCTGCGGGCAACAGTTAGTGTTAAAGACCTTTATGTATTTGTTCAATACAATTCAAATTACATGTTATCTCACACCACAGTCAAGGCCACTAGTACTCCTATGGCTTGTGTTCATGCTGTTTTTTTCTTTTTTAGCTTAGTAGAATACGTCTTAGGTGGTCTTGTAATGATTTTACAAGGCTTCGATGAAATTGATAGCATCGTCCGCAGGCAAGAGGATTTTTAATGTATTTTTTTATTGCATGACTATATTCTAGTACAATAAAAATTGATGAAAATGTAATTAGTGGTTACATTAAATATTTCAGCTTCTTAGAAAAATTATTGAGTAGAATCCATAGAACATAGAATAATAGACATTTTACTTTTCGGGTAGATGACAGCGAGGTAGACGCCCAAGTTCTCATTTTGTTTCGACGCTAGGACTGGGCGAATATTTGATAGGTTACAATTAAATAAATGATAAAAAATATCTTTACGCCATTCCAATACTGGGGTAGACAGAGGTCTAGACATTTAATTCCTTTCTACTCTTTTTTTACCGAATAAATTTTTTGGGACAACATGGCAGATGGTTAGCCTGTCGCCGTCTTTATCTTTAAGCCAACTAAATGATCGTACATAAGTTTTGAAACAACTTATTGGTACGAGTCTCTCATCTAGGGATCGACTCGGGTCTCTTGACTCCAATTCCGATCACCCGATCACTCGGCTAACGTGACTAGAAAAACCTACATAGGACTTGAATTAATCTATACAGTAATCTATATCTATTTAACAAAATTAGTATAGGAACCCTATTAAATAATTATTCCAAGTAACTGTGTAGGTTTTTCTACGTTATTTTTTTGTAAATTACCAACTTACACAATTTAAGAGATATCTCTTTTATTTAGAGGCTAACATTTGTGTTGAATGTTTTTATTCGAGTTATGGATGTTTATACGTATGTATAAATATTTATCTATATAAGTATATTTTAAAGTTAGCTTGGTCATGTTATCCCAAATTGGCTTATAGAATATGGCATATAGAATATATGTGAAGCTATTATTTTTTATTGTTTTTATATATTTATAAATTGCTAAAGAGTATGATCAGAAGAAAGGGGCCAAAGAAAAAAGAAGATCAAGCAGAAAGACTATAATCTTAGTGTTTGAGTGAACGAAACTGTTCGACCATTAGATTCAATAAGATTAATATTACCCGTAAACATGTGGCATCTTTTGATTCGGATTTAAAAACATATATATCTCGCGACTATTATAGTTTAAATAAGAAAAAATAGAAAACAAAAAACATTAAATAAAAACTAACAACAGTATTAAACAAGTAACAGAAGTAAAAAATAAAACATAAAACAAACAAAAGAAGATTCAATGAAATACGTACGCGTCTCAAACACGCAATTGGGATTGACATTCCACTAACAAATGCCCTGCGGCAGACACGTGCAATTTGACTATTAAGAATACAAGACAAAACAGACATACTTACCACATGTATTTAATAATTATAGGATCACGATCAAAATATAGCAAATTTCTGATGAATATTCCATTTGCTATCATAACTTAATCGGTCTTAATGATTTTTTTTATTTACGCGACTATTACACATTTTAAATAAAACGATTTTCGAATTATTATAAAAAGAAATAGTATGCTAAAAACTGATTAAAAACGGGTAAAAATTCGAAAATCGTTTTATTTAATAGGTCTTAATTTAGGAATGGTATCTTCTAATTAAAAATAGAATCTTTATTTTGCTACAAATCTAAATAATATATTGTACTTCTAACGCTGCTTTTACCGAAACGAGGATTTGCCGTAATCACCACGCTTGGCTAACACCAATAACAAACTGTAACATTGACACCACAGCGGTGCTGTCCGTCACTAATCTACACAGTTTTATCTGGAGACCCAACATGACCTTTTAACAGGTATTGGAAACCATATAAATAAATAAATATCTTCACGCAATTCCCAATACAGAGACAGACAGAGGTCTAGTCTAGACAATTAAGTCCCTTCGACCCACCTTCCACCGAAATTTTTTTCGGAACAATGTGACAGGTGGTGAGCCCGTCGCCGTCTTTATATCCAAGCCTACGATGTAATTCGTACATTAGTTTTTGATAAACCGATTGGTACGAGCCTGCTACCTGGGGATCGAACTCGGGTATCTTGACTCGAAGTTCCGACCACCCAACCTCTCGGCTATCGTAACTTAAACAAACAAAGCATCAATAAAAGCATCAATAACTTAATGGGTTAGGGTAAAATTGTAGACTTCAAAACGTACTTCGCCGGTTCAAGCCCAACATTCGACTATTTCCGCGAAATAATTCAGATACAAGAATTTCTGCTTACTTGGATTTGTTAACAGGAATATTAGTATTGCTAGCATTTTTTAAGGTCGTCTATTTAAATATTTATGGGATAAAATATAGTAAAAAAAATAAAGAAAAATTTATAATCTTAGATTTTACTCAAACTGATTGTAAAAATTGTAATAATTCAAAATTTGTTTACTAACTTGTTCAACGATTTCAATTGATCTTTTACATAACGGTTGAGTGTTAAGGGGAAAAAGAATCCTATAATTCTTGTTTGAATAATATTTGCAAAGAAACGACACTAAAAATAAAATATTCGCAATGTAATAAATTCTGAACCATCCTTTTTTTATTCTGTACTAAAAATTAACTGCACCATGCATCCAAAATCTCCTATTCGTCCAACGTACGAAAATTGGCAACTAATCTGACAAGCGTGACGTTAGGAGATACGTGATTCTTGCATCTGACAACGGACCCGAACAAGTTCGTGATAATTAGGGTGATCGAATAAAAAAAATTGGAGTAGACCAATGTATTCGAAATACAAATTTGCAAAGCATACTTCGTTGGGAAAATGTTGATCGATTGTATTTGCATACGCGTGGTCACGATAGCTCTACGCGCTTTGTATTCAGTGGAATTATGTTTTGTTCTCTATGTGCTCTGAATAAATTATACTATTATTTAAATTCAATTACAATTATTAAATGGAACGTCAACCTTTAATAGAAATAGCTGCTTAGCTATATTATTAAAAGTTGACGTTTTAATATTTATTTTGTACTACTTTTCATTTGGTTATATTACTTATCGGAGTGTATAAGTCAGTATGTATAAGACTGTATAAGTAAGTAAAGGTTACGATAGCCGAGTGGTTGGGTGGTCGGAATTACGAGTGAAGAGACCCGATTTCGATCCCCAGGTGGTAGTCTCGTACCAATGGGTTTTGCAAAAGCTTATGTACGAATTATATCGTTGGCTTGGACATAAAGACGGCGACGGGCTCACCACCTGTCACGTTGCCCCGAAAATATCTTCTGTAGAAGGTGGGTCGAAGGGACTTTAATGTCTAGACTAGACCTCTGTCTACTCCTGTATTTGGAATTGCGTGAAGACATTTATTTATTTATTTACTGTATAAGTCCACTGCAGAGCCTAACACTCACGATCGGCAGCAGTCACCATCATCATCAGCATCATCAGATCAGCAGTGGTCTCAGTACCAATCTAATCGCAACTTAGTCACAGTTCCTCGTGTTGGTTATTACCATTTTTGCCTTTTGTAGGCCTGCTATTACCATTTTCAAGTCTCTTATTAAAGCAATGAACAATAAAATGAAAGAAACGAAATAGATAAACGGTCTATATTTTTATCCTATCTTTTACTATTTATAATGTTCTTTTTAAAAATAAGTAAACTCTCGACCATTCGACCATCGACGAAGTCACGATAGCCGAGTGGCTGGGTGGTAATAATCTTCCGAAAATATCTTCGGTGGACGGTGGGTCAAAGGGACTTAATTGTCTAGGTTAGACCTCTGTCTACCCCTGTATTGGGAATTGCGTGAAGATATATTTTTTTTCTCGACCATTGAATATTTTCGATGATGAAAAAAAAAGGAAAATATCATAAAACAAGTCTATGTCTTTCCTTTCCATTAGAAATACATTTTGCGTAAAATTTTATCCATGCATTGCTTTGATACTAGAAGTGAGATCAGAAGAGATGGATATTTTCGTTATAACTATCTGTTATATCGTGTATCAAACGTGATCTTAGTAAACTTCAGTGGTAAATTACAGCTGTTGATTCTTGAATAAATTGAAACCAGAAAATATTTTAATCAAAGTTAAATAAAAAAAAAAAGTCACGATAGCCGAGTTGTTGGGTGGTCGGAATTTCCAGTCGAGAGACCCGAGTTCGATCCCCAGGTGGCAGTACCAATGAGTTTTTCAAAAAACTTATGTACGAATTTCATCGTTGGCTTGGACATAAAGGCGACAGGCTTACCACCTGTCACGTTGTCCCGAAAAAATCTTCGGTGGAAGGTGGGTCAAAGGGACTTAATTGTCTAGACTTGACCTCTGTCTACCCCTGTATTGGGAATTGCGTGAAGATCAAAGTTAAATAATTTGAATAAAAATAAAAATAACTAGCAATTGTTTTGATAAAACATAAATTTTACTGATATTATAGGTTCTAGCTATTTCAATATTCACAAAATAAAATTCACAAAAAATAGACGAACATTTCGACTACATAATGAAGTATGTGATGTTGTCCCTTTCTATTTAAAACTATTCATTTATTTAGACGAAAGCACCTAGTTATATCAATTTCATTTAATTTCGTCATATTAATAGTTATTGAAAAAACGCACAAATTCATGCTATTTTTACGTCTTAGGCATTTTCATTAATAGTGAAATAAGGAAACGTTGTGGTCTGAAAGAAGATGTAGTGCCTAAAATTGAAAAAGGTATGCTGAGATGGTTTGGCCATGTTGAGAGAATGAATGAAGAACTATTGACGAAAAAAGCATATAAGGCGAGTGTGAATGGAAGTATAGGAAGGGGAAGAGCTAGGCGGACGTTTCGAGACCAAATCAGGGACGTCCTGAAAAAAGGCCAGGTCAAGAGTACCCTGAATCGAAGAGAATGTATAAAGGGAATATTGAAAGTGGACGAAGCGAAACAAGTATGTAAAGATCGTAACAAGTGGAAAGAAGTGGTCTCTGCCTACCCCTACGGGAAAGAGCGTGATTATATGTATGTATGTATGTATTAAATGTGAGTATTGTTATTAAATTTAAGTTTAAATTACAAATAAGTCATGCCTTGTATATTACTAGGCCCTCATAATATATGCTGCATATTTGTTTTTGTAAATGTAAAAACATTTTAAAAAATTATAAAAAACAAAATATACTTCAATGTCTTTTAGCCGAATACTATTTTGCTTCAAAGTAAGGTTTTTAAATTTTGAAATAAATAATAAAGTATCTTCGGTGGAAGGTGGGTTAAAGGGAATTAAATGTCTACACCACTACTTGAAGTCACGATAGCCGAGTGGTTGGGTGGTCGGAATTTCGAGTCAATAGACCTGAGTTCGATCCCCAGTTGGTAGGCTCGTACCAATGGGTTTTTCAAAAAACTTATGTACGAATATCGTTGGCTTGGACATAAAGGCAGCGACGGGCTCACCACCTGTCACGTTGTCCCGAAAATATCTTCGGTGAAAGGTGGGTCGAAGGGACTTAATTGTCTAGACTCGGCCTCTGTCTACCCCTGTATTGGGAATTGCGAGAAGATATTTTTTTTTTTTTTATTAAATGTCTACACTAGACCTCTGTCTAATACAGGGGGTATTGGGAATTGCGTGAAGATATTTATTTATTTATTATTTATAATAAGATAAAAAATAAATATAATAATAATAATAAATATCTTCACGCAATTCCCAATACAGGGGTAGACAGAGGTCAAGTCTAGACAATTAAGTCCCTTTGACCCACCTTCCACCGAAGATATTTTCGGGACAACGTGACAGGTGGTGAGCCCGTCGCCGCCTTTATGTCCAAGCCAACGATGAAATTCGTACTTAAGTTTTTTGAAAAACTCATTGGTACTGCCACCTGGGGATCGAACTCGGGTCTCTCGACTCGAAAATCCGACCACCCAACAACTCGGCTATCGTGACTTAAATAAATAAATATGATACATACAATTATACATTAATGGTCAACAAGCACGTACAGTTCCTTTTTTTTAATAAGTTAGGGCGTTGCTGATATAAATTTCATGCCATTGATAGTTGCATCAATTATAATAATGAAACAAAAACACGACAAGGATAAAACGACAAGTTGGTCTTTTTGTAAAATTTGTTATTTTTGTTAATTGGTTCTTATTTGAAGCTGTGTTTAAAAAATAACTGAAAGTATGCAAAGAAATAACAATATAAACTTAAAACTAATTGTCTAACATTTGGGAGTAAAAAATCTTTTATTTTTGTTACTCCCAAAAGTGAGCACAAACTTAAACAGAGCTTTAATTAACGTAAACTTTGTATGAAATAGGAAAAGCGCTCTTATTGCATAGTTTAAAATAATTGTAGAACATAGTTGCGGAAACGGTTGTTATCGTTTTCAGGGAAAATTGTAAGTAAAATCACTTGTAATAGTGGAAATAGTCTGGTAATTGCAGCAGAATTCACACCTCGGGTATAAATATACCTGTCGTAAAGTCAACTAAAGAAAATAAAATTCTGCTATAAAGAGAATTTACAACCGCCAACGCCAATCACAGCAATACAAAGGTATTCTACCACCTTCATTACCGGTTTGCTTAATTGGGATTTGGTATTTTTGGAGATGGTTAAAAATAAATCCTATTTTCGAAAATCTTGTTAGACGTATTTTCAAGGGTTGTCGTTCTTATAATAAATTCGGAAAAAGTAGACAGCAAATTCTTAAGTCGATACAACGTCATTTGAAAAGATATTATTTTTACATACTTTATATTTATTTCACTCAATCACAAACACACACAAACACACACACGCACACACATACCTATACATACACATGTATGTATTTATAAAATTTGTATTCAACTTATAGGTACAATGACTTTGTTTAAAAAAATAGAGGTGAGTTGGCTGTAAAATAACGGGTCGAAGTCGTAACGAGAGTATCCGGTGCATCCCGGACAGATGATCACACTACTTTCCTCGTTAAGGTAACCAAAGTATACCGCGCAACGTCGTCCTACAGACCTCTACTCATAAAGTTTGTCGATCGTGCCATTAGTTTAAGTGATAATAAATCGTTTTTGTACTCATGATAGATGTTATGCATCTTCGATGTAATAAAAAAAATAACTTAATATTTATAACCCTATATCTATTACATACTTTTACTTTTTTACTTTACAGTCTCTGAGAGTCCTCTGCAGGATGTCACATCTTATACGCTGTTGTCACCTGTCACCGTTCTGTTAGTCTGGCATTTTTGAGATGGTTATCCCTTGTGAAAGAATTCAATACCATTTTTAAGGCTACACCTATGTGGTAAATTCTATATTATTATACCGGTACCGATCAGTAATAATTTAAATAGGTTTTAAATTTGTACGGTTTAGTAAACAAGTTCGACACACCCGCACTTCCGTGGCATATTTACCAAAATATTTCAGGCACGACGTAATTTCTATATACCACCATAATTTCCGTAAAGATAATAAATAGCTTATGGTATGAAAGTATTAATTTGTCATTGTTTTCTTATGAGTGAGCAAGAGACGATTACGGAATAATGATAGTACAAAAAGTTAAAATAATCCCCTTTCGAAATTTGTCGAACTAAAAAGTAGGAAATAATTTTGTAAAGTAAAAAATAATATAGTAAATAATAGGGGGTCATTGTAGAAGCGTGCTCGTCGCGACCCCTGCCAGCCCTTTTCAGGGCTGCAATTCTACACAGCTGCGCACCCATGCCAACGAGGGTTAGGGCGTCCCCCCAAGGCGATGCACACCAGTTCGTCCCCGTTGGTGTGAAATGCAGCGCGCAAAGCGGCGATGGGGACCGCCACCCGTCACGCACAGCCCGACACGGCGGAAGGTGGAGGACGGAGTGCAGAGTTGGCACGTGGAATGTTAGAGGAGGCATCAGAGATAAGACGAATGAGTTGATTGAAATAATGAAAGAAAGAGAATTAGATGTCGTGTGTTTGTCGGAGACCAAGCGGAAGGGCTGGCGGGGCGTTAGCTCTATGGTCCGGAGTCCCGGAGAGCGAGAGCGATGTATGCGTGTGATGATCTCAGTGAGGGATCCGGGGGTGACGCCGTGATTGGTACGCCAGACTCGGACCTCGATGACACTGAGGTCATCAGTATGAAAGAGATTGAATGTGCGATTAGAAGTTTGAAATGTGGTAAGGCTGCGGGACTAGACAGAGTTACTGCTGAAATGGTCAAGTATGGTGGGCCACGCGTCTGGGACAGCTTTCATCTGCTGTGCAATTTGTGCTGGCGAACGGGGGCTGTTCCGGATGATTGGCGATCCGCGGTCATTGTGCCTTTATATAAAGGTAAAGGTTCACATTATGACTGCGGGTGCTATCGGGCGATCAGCTTGACCAGTTTAGCACGTAAAGTTTACTCGAAGGTTTGACACGTAGGATTCAAGACAAATCGGAAAGATTTCTATGGGACAATGCGGATTTAGACCTGGAAGAGGATGCACGGATCAAATGTTTTCTCTCCGCAAGATCACGGAGAAGCTTCTGGCTGCTAACCAGAAGATTTTCTGTGCTTTTGTGGATCTTGAGAAAGCATTTGATAAGGTTGTAAGGAAGAAAATGTGGGAACTGTTGCCGGGGTATGGTGTGGATGGTCGATTGCTAAGGGCTGTGCAGTCACTTTACTGTGACTGTAAAGCCTGTGTGCGGGTAGGGCATGACCTGTCACCCATGTTTAGCGTCCAAACGAGCGTAAAACAGGGTTGTGTCATGTCTTCCTGGCTATTCATACTGTATATCGACAGCTGTTTACAAAGCTGAAAGATAGCTGTTTGGGTGTGAAATTGGGTGACATAAAAGTAAATTGTCTGCTTTATGCTGATGATGCAGTGCTTATAGCACCATCAGAGGCAGAACTGAAGGCATTAGTCACGTGTATGAAAGAAGAATGTGAAATTAATGGTCTCCGTTTGAATGCTAATAAAACTAAGGTTCTGGTACTTGAAAGGGACGAAGAAAGAACGAAGTGCGAAATTTGGGTAAATCAGGAATGTCTAGAACAGGTGACTGAAATTGTATATTTGGGGAGTGCGTTTAGCCGGGATGGAAGATGTGATTTAGATGTGGACAGGCGTGTCGCTGCCGGGAACATAGTCAATGGTGCCCTGACTGCGTTAATCAAAAGGCAAGGCGTTGTGAAAAGTGCACGCCTTGCAATACATAACGCAGTGTTGGTACCGACTTTGTTATATGGCAGCGAAACCTGGGTATGCCAGAAGAAGCATAAAAGCAGGTTGAATGCAGTGGAGATGCGATCTCTTCGTAAAATGTGCGGCCTTACCATGGCCGACCGAAAGCGAAACGAAGAGATTCGCAATATGGCAGGTTTGAAAGATGACCTTGTCTCAAAAATGGATAAGGGCGTGCTTCGATGGTTTGGGCACGTTGAGCGAATGAGTGAAGACCGAATGGTGAAGAAAATATATAGCGCGAAAGTTAATATTAAAAGGTGTCGAGGTAGACCGAGACTAACGTTCGAAGACCATGTGAGCAAATTGCTCGAAGAGAGGAGGGTCAAGAGTACTCGGATACCTAGACGTGGATGTATGAAGAAGATGATGAATCTGAAAGAAGCGAAAGAAGTATGTAGGGATCGTGACACTTGGCGATCTGGTCTCTCTGGCTACCCCGTCAGGGATTGTGCGTGAAGATAAATAAAATAAATAAATAAATAAAAAATAATAAAGTTATTACGGAATATATTATTTAAACTAAATGTTAGGGGCTTGTTGTCAATAGTTGTAAATATTTTATTGACAAGTAATGATTGCTAAAAGTAAAAGCATTAACAATTTACTAAGAAACCCCCTACGCTTTTTATTTTTAACATTAAATGGTTTTTTTCCAGTAGATTGAAAATATTTTATTATCATCGGACCTTCATATTTGCGCGATATTCGTTTTGAAAGGGGTGAAAACCAAAAAATTCCGTTATATACAAAGAAACATAAAGACGACGCTAAGGATAAACATCTCGAAAAATTCCTGTATATTATTAACACATCGGTGACCGGCAGTAATGTCTAAGGTGCGAGTTAGTTGGTGTTGGGCTACCAATCCACAATCCGTTGGTGAGCAAACTCTTCGCCAACGTGGATGCGTAAAAGCAAAGATAATAAGACAGTTTTGCTACGTTACATTATTAATCTGTTGCCTTAGAGCAGCGTTGTGGCAATAGGTCTCTATCTTCTTGCGGAAGCGTCCTAATAAATTATGAAGACATGAGGCGTACACATTTCAATATTAAAAATGTCAAAGTAAGTTTGTATGTTCGTTAGGAGGAAACGCCAGAACTATTAAACTAATTTTAATTTTTTCACGTAAGTTACGTAGACTATATTTTTCCAAATCATAATAATGTATCCCGAGGTATCAGAAATTGTCTTTAAATTCATCATTGCTTGATTGTGCTGCGTGTTTTAAGTATAAAATAAGCTGTTTTTAATCGTTTGAGAAATAATCATATTATTACAATTTTATTTAGTTTCTAATGATAATGATTACATAAACTTTTCTGACAGTTCCTTACAGACATCAACGAGAGTTAAGCCGCGGGTGAAACTTGGTTTATTTATAAATTAAAACAGAATCTTTTCTCATGTTTCTCAAATGGCATTTAGTTACACTAACAGTTTACAGAAAAAGTATAGCCACGAGGACTAGGGCTCTACGATTATAGTAAGTAGTCTTTAGATAATAAGTATTGTAAATATTAACATCATTTTGTGTCTGTAAATAAAGTATTAAAAAAAGAAAAGGTATGAAGAATAATGTTTTTATTCCATGATATTTGTTTTAACGGTATCTTAATTGACAGTAAGACATTAAAAGTTTTGGTGAACTATGCAGGTTCTGTATGCTAAAAAAATAAGAACCAGTCATATTCAATCCTTTACTCAGGTAATGTGTGATTCATAACATCCCACGCTGTACAAGCCGACCTCATCGCGCCCAAATACAGTGGTGACTAAAATATACCCATATTCAACAATATGTCATGTTCATTTGAAAAAAGGTTTATAATTGAGTGTTCATTGCTTTGCTCTCTTACGTTTGTCAGTTGCCCACGCTTAGCCTCTGCTCCCACTCAAGTCCAATACTGTTTATGGAAAATTAATTTATGCCCTTTGTTTGTAAGAGTCGTGACGTACAATAACTGTTCATTTACTAATTCAAAATTTTCTTTGTCAGTACCGCTACCGGAGTTATTATCATTTTAGCGGCCATATTAATGTCCATTTCAGGAAAAAAGACCTCTCCTATAAGTAGGCTTTGTTATAATCGCCACTCGCAACAAGTGAATTGGCGATAGTAGCACCAACCAGCTTGCACCTTAGTCGCTGCTAACCGGTCACAGGGCTTAATTTTCATGTTTGATTTATTTTCGTATTGATTCCGCAATCTACTGGTAGCTATTACCATTCTGGAAGGATGTTTCTTCTTACAACACTTACGACATCTCCTTTCGTCGTTTCTTACGACATTCGAGGGCAATTCTGGGAGTTAAATTTAATTTCTAGGCTGGTTGGACATCAGAGGTTTCAATCTTATCACAGAAAATTCGATTAGGTTTCTTACTATGACATCAGTCGTTTGTGGTTGCCGACGGCAAATTGACAATTCATCGAAATGAATTTCGATTTCACCATATAAATATTGAATTTTATAATTATATGGTGTCGTTTATTCGCCTTCCGAGCCCAAAAAATAAATAAATAAATTAGTTTGAATAGGACTCTGTGGTCCCGTTAAGAAAAAAAAATCGATACCGTTTAGGAACTTTAATCGAATGGCAACGATATTAAATGGAAAACGAAACAAGCAAAAATAAATGACTGACAAAGTTACTGTGAAACTGCATAATTACATTCAGAGGAGTAAATAACATTTATTTTACTAATTTGCGCAAATTTAACTTATACAACACGAATATTTTCAGTTCTTAGGTCCGAACTTTATAGTTTATGCATTCTGCTTAAGATCGGTTCAACGGATTGCTTTTCAACATCTTCGAGTGTGGTCCCTTCGCTTTCGTTCAGTTTACAAACGACGAACTACTAGTCACGTCAAAAATATTCGTTTGTCGCTTTGTTACGTTTCGTTTTACAAATTAGGATCGTGTGTGGGCTTTTAAAGAACAACGCTTCGTTAAAATGTTATTTTTATAAACGACTTAGGAACGTTTGTGTTTTAATCTAAAATAACGACATTATTACGACTCGTTTATATTTGAAAGTACACATGAGAAAGAACGTAAATACTAAAAATAATGTAAATGTATGTACGTAATTTGGTTTAAAAAAAAAACGTTTTAAGTCTAAAAAGGTACAAGCACCACAGAGAAAAAATAGTAATAGATCGCTATCTAAAATTGGGTGGCTTTGAAACCCACGAATTAGATTAAAAATGGTTTCAATTAAGAAATGTTGTTCTATGAAAACTTAAATTCTTATCAGATTTGATAATTTACTTTGTTCTTTCTATGAACGTATTCTTAACTATTTTATTTGAGAATGGGAAAATTAAATATAAAAGGAAATAAGACTTTTTAAATTTTCTTAATATGGCATAATATGTGTATATGCATGTTAAATGGGCCCTGTAGGGCCTTCATAATGTGAATATGGTGTTCAATATGATATTGAATTAAACGATTGTTTGTAATATTTTAATTTTTGCGTTGCATTTTTACCTTTTTTGTAGTAAAATTTTAAAATGTATCGAATTTCTTCATTAGATTCACTCATCTTGACAGTACGAAAAATAAATAAACATCACATATTTTCCTAATTGAAACTTGGAGTTATCTTCTTTAAAATTTAAACTTTTAATGATACCAAAACCAGCAAGATACAAATAGTATAGCAAAAGAGATTTTATTACAAGTTCATACATAATGTAACGCGAAAAGGTCAAAAATGTATTACAAGAAAAGAGTCAAAAAGTACTTGAACCGTGGAATTTTTATAATCACTGATTCCTATCAATTTTAATACGATGCCAAAAACGACCAACCGTGCAAAATTGAGCCCAGTCATTGTGACCATCAACAGCCGCCAATCATTGAACTTCGTAAAAAAATGTAACCATACTTGAAGACTGAACAGTAATATATTTACCAGGAAATGCATTTGTACATTTTGAAATATAAAACCGGTAAGACATGAGCCAACGATGCTTAAATCATAAGGTTAAATAACAATTTTTGGCGTTAGTCTATTCTACGTGATACAACACATTGTTTAAAAAAAATCTTTTATTCCGAATAAAGGAGTAGACAGAGTCCTTTCGGCCCACCTTCCACCGAAGATTTTTTTGGGAGTTGGGAAAAACCCATAGCTTGGGTTGGGTATCGAACAGCAAAAATAAAAAAAAATATTCTTTCCTTCTCCAAATGGCCAAGGGACTTTACTCTGTTTGGCAACAAATCTACAGACCAGCCAAAATGCATCAAGATCTTGAATCTCGATACACTTTGGCTTAAGTTTTCATTGGCTTTTTTTTTTTTCAAAAATGTAATTTTGTGACTCCTTGATAAGATACGCCTCACCAAACTATCACTGACGCAAAATGAAGACTACGTTGTACCTTTCTGACTGCTTGAGATGCTTCTTTAAAACTGTGAGCATACCCTTTATCATTTTGCTAATTGTATTGTTATTCAATCTTGAAAATTTTTTCATTGATAAAGAGGATATTTTTGTGTCGCTTAGATTTTTGTGGTCTTCGACAGAGGAAGTATTGTTGTATCTTTTGATAGTACGATATACGAACATACGGCTGCTACCAAGCTTTTGAAGTGTCTGCTGCAATCCTATTTTCTTTAACACCCCATTTCATTTAAAATAAAACGATTTTCGGATTTTATCGCGTTTTTAATTAGTTTTTTACAAACTATTTACTTTAGACTCAATCCGTGTTCCCCTGTGACCACGGATGCTGTAAAGCATCCGAAACGTCGGGAAATAAAAATAGTTTGTAAAAACTAATTAAAAACGCGATAAAATCCGAAAATCGTTTTATTTTAAATGTGTAGTATTCGCGTAAATACAAGAAATCATTATGTACCACATTTCATATTGTAATTTGATAATGAACACGAAAAAATTTGGGAAATGGCGCAAAATCGAAGGAAGTTTTTAAAATAATGTACGTGTTCAAAATACAAAATAAGTTGAAAAAAATTTTTTTTATGTAACAGTATTTTTGGCCAGACTAGTTAAATCCTATAAAAGACAGGTATCAGGTATCCTGTTGCATTTCTTTATTTCTTAATTTAATTTACTACTAAAATGTAAGAAGATAATATTTTGGAAGCTACGAATATTTGTATTTTAAATAAACATAACGGCTTATATTAACAAATCCAATATCTTAATTCAGGTCGTAGAGTGATCCTTATAGATTAGGGTTATGTAAAGTTCGTGCAGTGGGTATTTGTATTAGCCAGATCTGTACGAGAAATGATGATACTTAACTATATGCTATATAACTAGTCTGTATTGGGAATGACTAACTGCCTCTGAATCGGGAATGGCGTGAAGACAATTTTTATAAATCATCTCATTATAAAGACAATCTAATGGCATATCGTTAGCACTAAATTACACATAGCACTAAATTAAACATAAAATTAAACTTCGTGGTCTGGTAAATAGCGTGAGCTTTTTACGTGAGCTTTACGGCTAAGTGAACGAATCACTGGAGGAACTGATGTAATACTAACACAAAATGAGTTTCTAGACTATTAATTTTAGAGTCCCGAGCGTAATTAAAATCTAAAATCTTAAATAATATAAAAAAATATCTTTACGCAATTCCCTATACAGGGGTAGACAGAGGTCTAGTCTAGACAATAAAGTTCCTTCGACCCACCTTCCGCCGAAGATATTTTCGGGACAACGAGACAGGTGGTGAGCCCGTCGCCGTCTTTATGTCCAAGCCATCGATTTAATTCGTACATAGGTTTTTGAAAAACCCATTGGTACGAACCACTTGGGGATCGAACTCGGGTCTCTCGACTCGAAGCTCCGAACACCCAACCACTCGGCTATCGTGACTTTATATAATATAAGAATAATAATAAATAAATATATTCACGCAATTCCCAATACAGGGGTAGACAGAGGACTAGTCTAGACAATTAAGTCCCCTTGACCAACCTTCCAGTGAAGATATTTTCAGGTAAATAATATAATATAATAAAGTATATACATTTTTGATAATAAAATATGTGTCGATTGTGCATAGTCTGGCTTGGTCAGGTTGTCCGGGGTAAAAATTTATCATAAGTAAAAATTTACAACACAAGAGAAGTTTACAAGTACTCATTGCCCGTAATTACACTGGCTTCTACATCCCCTCCAATCATACCAGAACACAGCCATTGTTTCCCTGATATTTGGCAGCAGAGAATGAGTCTACTACCTTTTGTTATAGTGAGTCCTCCTTTTATTAAGCTAAATTATAATTTTTGTTTAGTAATCTTTCTTTCTAGTCCTTTAGCTTAACTGTCTTAACAAAAGATATGAGTTCTTCCAATAACTCTGATATTATTAAAAGTACTTAAAATAACGATATAATAAAAATAAATCATACAAAAACACCAAACCGCAATTCTTAGTTTTTGCGCGTTTTGTTGTGATGGTATACGTGCGTCCTTTTAAGGCGAGGCCTGACACAAAAACAGCAGCTGGACTAAATGAATTGAACGTCAATGACCCATCAAAATTCACCGTTAGTGAATTACAAGCTTAGATTATAATGTATTGTACGAATTAATTGTAGGGAACGCCTTATGTCGTGACTAAATTGCTTTAATTTATTATATGTTACCACAACATGGCTAGTTGTAGGCGTTCGATTTGTCGTACAATAACCCTGTATATGACATTAAATAAAAACAGATACAGCATTATCTGAATCCGCTACCCTTAACTGTAAAGGCAGGGTCGCTACTAACTACAATTAAGTTGTTAGATTTTAAAATAGAACATCATTACATAGAAATTGTATTTAAGTATGTTTCCATAGATTACAGCCTATCAAAAGTCCTCCCCAAAGTTTTTTGATTTGTTTAAACTTAAAAAAATTATAACTCTTAAAACCGCGATGTTTTTCTTAGAAATTTTTAAATTAATAAGTAGTTGATTAGACTATAACGGGCGTTTTGTATAACGTTCTTATCTGTGTTCTGTGTCTGCTTAGTCCTTTTCTTATTCCTTTATTAAAAATCGGCAACGCATCTGCGACTACGTTTTCTTATAAAAATTCAAGCCAGTTGAAAATAGTTAAAAATGTTCCAACATAAAAATTATGTATTTACTTTACTAATACTTTTATTATATGTCTTAAAACTGTTTCGAAACAATTATTCGCACCAAAGGTGTTGTTGCTGTGGTCTCATTTAAGTGGTACATGGGCTAAATTATAATCATAATATTTTTAAAAGTGTTTACCTAGCATTATTTGCTTGTTAAGCTAAATGTTTTGTGTCGTTGGCAATACAAATAAATAAAAAAAATACTGGTGCCTGTGGTAAATATTATAAAAAAAAACAAGTTTGCTTTCATTTATGTACCTCATTCTTTATACTTTTTTCGTTATTCACCCTGTGCTTAGGTAAGTAATTGCGATACATGACTTGCAGCTGGTTATTAAATGTTACAGACTAATGCCTACGCCTCAAGGGACGCATGTTCCACGATGAGGGAGTAAAGGGTGGTTGTTATGTAATTTCTGTTGTTTTAGGTGTCTTCGCTGTGTTCACCGCCGTGAGCGAAAGGGAAATGTTACTTTTGATTTAATGCTACAAAGCCACTAGCGAAAGTATACATTTAATACTTATTGATACAATAACGTTGTATTGATATAATATCTTTGCACAGTATATATGTTATGATTAAATATATAAAAATCACTGTAGTATTTACACAGTAGTGGAAGATCTAGTTGGAGATTGGGGTTAATACAGAATATAAATATTTTCACGATTTCCAATAAGAACAGAGGTAGTCTAGTCAACTAAGTCCTTTCGAAACACATTCCGCCGCAAATATTTTTGGGATAACGGTACAGGTGGTGAACCCGACACCGCCTATATGTTCAAGTCAACGATATAAATCTGTATATAAATATCGAGAAAGGCATAAGATACTTTTTTGAGGACAAGCCAAAAATGGTATAGCTTAAAAATAAGCAATTTAGAAATCATAAAAAAGCTAATGGCCACACGAATGTACTATGAACAATGAGCATTGAGCGACACAACGGATCTTTTATTGCGTCTTATGCATGACAGATGAAATAATTTCACACTCTTAATTTTCGATCGCTAAATGTAATACACAAACCCACTAACCCCGAAAAACAAAAGTAGGCCGTATTACTTCACTGAGATGGATATAATTTATATCTTCCGATATCGCAAATTGCCTTAACCGCATAGATAACGATATATTTTTATCGTTGCGGTTAAAGTGTTAGTCTATTATTTCATACAGATTACTATACTTAAATGCGGGAAGCTATGTTAAGAAACAACATTAGTAAAAAAAATGGTCGCGATAAAAGCGTAAGAATTTCTCGCCCCTTTTGTTCCCGTGGGTATCATGAATGACGATTAGGGAAAAGGCCTTGAAAATGTATTTGATTACGGATAGATGGCGATATAACCTTCTTTAAAACTGCTAGACGAAAATTCGAAAGATCGCTGATCGGCAGCAGAGTCTACGATATTGTACTTTAGATGTTGAGCGGTACAGCGATCGCCAATCAGCCCGCCAAGCGATGCTTATGACAAATCCTTACTTAGGGAAGAGACCTAAGGTAGGCAGTGGACTTTTACAAGTTGTTATATATACATGTATGTAAAAACTGTAAAATATAGTTTATAATGGCATAAGTTTGAGTGAGTTTATGCACTAGATGTGGGTAGGTCTTCAATTTTAAATTAAATTCAAGGAAATAGGTACCTAGTCTGTGCTATCTGGGTCGGTCTAACAATTTTCCGTCCTCATTCTTCCCATGGGTATCATAAGAGCTGTTTAATGGAAAAGCCTTGAAAATGCCGTAGGTCATAACAATAAAAGGATAATGAAAAGACTAAATTGTTTAGATCTCTGACCATTCCATCATCCGGAATATCGTGGAAGCCTATTTGTTACCAAAACTTATTGAATACTGAAAGATACTACTAGAAGCATATTTACCTACTAAAGTTCAGAGTAAGACATGTGCTTCTCTCGTTAGGAATATTTGCTATAATCGCATCGCTGGCATGTACGCTAGAAAGAGGCTATTGCAAAATCAGACCTATTGCGTCTTAGACGTTGATGATGTTGTGACTGCATTGTTTAATTTTGTTGTGACATTTTCTGAGATGTTTATTGTACCACTTGCTGGTAGCCACTGCTTTCTAATTTCAACAATACCGAGGAATATTCTTAAAAAGAACAATTTTGTCTTTATATGCCATTGAAATCGTTAATATATCGACGCAAAAAGCTCCTAAGGGCCTTACACTCTACTAATGTTAACGTTGATATATTGATATGATATTTCTCTTAACTTTAATTTTATATTGATATTTTCCGATAATTGAGATTTTTAATGTGAATAAGCAGGTACAACTTTAAAGGTTTAATTACATGAAAGATGCACAATGTACAATAGTGCCATTAATTGCCTCAAGATACGAAGCTTGGTAACTTAGGTAATAATTATAAGAGAGCGCTTTTACCTTTTGCTAAAACCATGTGCGCCAAGTATAAACATAACGTAAACTTTGTTAGCACCATCTTGATATTTTCGTGTGAAAACACTTCACAGATACCGCTTCAGTCTGAAACAATAATTAAAATTTGCCTTAGAATATATACATTATAGATATGTTACAGACTTCTGCCTTACATACTTACTTCCTTCGAAGCTGAGGGGATTGAATTTCGCTAGGGACAAATATTTCCGTGATAATTGTTTGAGATAGTGTTTGATATTTTTTATGTATTTTATAGTCTGTATATTTATTTGTATCCAATGTTATATGTATACAATGTATGGCACCATCGTTTACATATCAAGACACAGGAAATCCTATCGTGTTGATTCTTTATATTTTACAGATTATCGATTACAAACAGTGGATAAACTAGTTTACCCAAAACGAAACTAAAATACGAACTTACACACACCTTTGACGCATGACAGCATTTCTGGTACGAGGGGTCTTTGTACTACAAACAAAATCAGTCAAACTGGCTGACAAGTTTGGAAATTATAGCATTGGACAGATAAGGGGAGTAATGTCTGTTTATAAACCTAATAAAACAAAGGGGACATGCAAAAAGAACTATGAGGCCGATTTATTGATATCTATGAAAAATCGTAAACGTACCACTTTAAATTGTTCTCATTTCATTTGTAAAAGTACGATGGTTTTGTAAAAACAATTAATTCCACACACTATGGACAAACAAAGCGCAATAAAACGGGTCATAAACGCTCCAGCGGTGCCTTACCAACCGTGTCTAGTTCAAATTCCCCGTTATTAATTAAATTAATTACTATTAACAAATTTAGCTGAATTCAAAATACGTGTACGGATAAAAATAAGTTAATTATTGTAATAATAAAATACCCAACTGTATTATATATCTTCCAACAGGTAGTTAAACATATGTTAGTTTTGATAGTGATAATAAAAAAGTATTAGTACTATTCCCAATACAGGAACAGGTAGACAGAGGTCTAAACAACAACGTGATAGGTGATGAGCCCATCGCCATCTCTAAGTCGAAGTCAACGATACAAATCGTACATAAGTAATCGAAAAAATCCATTGGTGGCCTTGGGGATCGGACTCGGGTCTCTTGGCTCGCTTCCTTGTTTGGCAATCAGAGTACTCGGTGAGATACCGGCTACACGGGAAGGTACACGGAAGATGTTGCTTCTTCATTTATTAGCATCTTCTAAAGTGTTTCACTATCCTCCTCCTAGATACCAAAATAAATAAATAAATACATATAAAGATGGGGAAAACATCACATTGCTCCGATCTCAATGTATTCAAATGCACTTGTCACTCGAGAAAATGTAGAAAAAGTGGTTTTTCTATATTGACCCGACTGGGAATTGAATCCGGGACCTCGAGACGCCACTCGTCCATGAAGGTCGTCAAAATATCAAAATGTGTTACTGTTATCCATAAAAGATTTCATTAAAACAACCAAACCAAACCAACCAAAACTTTGTTAGTGTTGTTAGTATTTAGTACAAGTGAAGCTAATAAAACTATTTTAAAGAAATAGGCACGAGCTTTTAATTTGGTGTAAACGTTATTACATCAGTCACGAAACAAAATAAATAATATATGTATAAGTATATTATATAATATTTCGATTCATAATTATATATTTTTATCAGTTTTATGGACGGTAAAACGGTAGCTAATTTATTTACATATGCAAATTAGGAAGAATGTTAAATTAATTCTGTATGATAGACCTATGGTGCTGTATATATACTTGTATATATTTTACATGATACTGTTATGTGAAATATGTTCAATAAAAAAATTTTACGATTTTTTTAATGAGTTTTGTTGTTAGTCTTTTTATTTTAAACGCTCTTATATTAATTTTATATTAAGCTCTTACATAAAGAATGCGTTCTACCTTTTAGAGTACATTCTTTTTATGGCTAAAAATAAATTGTTATTACTAATAAATTACATAAATAAATAATAAATATCTTCACGCAATTCCCAATACAGGGGTAGACCTCTGGTCTAGTCTAGACAATTAAGTCTCTTCGACCCACCTTCCACCGAAGATATTTTCGGGACAACATGACAGGTGGTGAGCCCGTCGCCGCCTTTATGTCCAAGCCAACGACATAATTCGTACATAAGTTTTTGAAAAACCCATTGGTACGAGACTGTCGCCTGGGGATCGAACTCGGGTCTCGTGACTCGAAATTCCGACCACTTTTTATTTGGAGGCTGCTGTAGTAATAATAATAATAATAACTATATCACATATTCACTCCTACATAACTTCTTAATTTTTAATTATTTAGTAAGTAATAAGTTTCAATTCTTTACTTAGTGAGGGTCTGGTGTCTGATGTAAGTTCAGAAAACTTGAGTTACAGGCCACCCCTCCCGGTCAGACTTAATACTACTACACATTACTACTACCTAAAAGTTTTTGAAAAGCTCAAATTTCAAAAACTTTATGAAAGACTTAAAAAAGAATGTTTTAATGGAATTATAGTTAAAAACTATCTAACAGCTTACTACACTTACACACTCCTACTTGTACTAAAAATACTGGCAACGTTCCTGGCGGACATGGCTTTTAGAATCTCATACAATCCGATGAACCAAATCTTATCTGCCCCGTTTTCCATGAAGTTCCAGCTATTTTACATTAAATGTATTAAACTTTAAGTGCCGATTAAGCACGTGTGTGAATCTAACGTTTGCACCAACGTAATGGGTTCTGTTGAAAAGCAGTTTATGTTTTAAGGGACATTTTACAGCAATGGTTTGTGGAGGCGTAATGGTGATCCGAGACGAATAACGTGATACCTATTCCAGCTTTTATGGTCTATACAAAACAAAATAAAAGCTTTAGTGTCCTCGTTTTATTTGTTTTTTTTTTATTGTACTTTCTAGGTGTTGCCAGTTATGAGGTATCATCTTTGATATCCGTCCGGTTTAAAGTAGAAAACAACTTTTTCTATATTGTTCCGTATCCGTACACAAACACCTAGTTGTCGTGGTTGTGTCATCGCAGCAAAGTACGTAAGATGTTGTAACTATCTATTGATCTATTATTTATCTATCATGTATTATCATATCACCATATATTATTCTATTATAATACCTATTTATATATTTCTTATCTATTAAGATGCATCAATTTTGTGAAATGCATGATATTGGGAGACTGAGGAGTTACAAATTTTAAAGTTAGTTAGTCACAATTTTAAACGGGAAATTATTTTAAATGACTTATTCTTTTAAACGGCTAATGCTCGGGCATAGAATCACCTTTATTATTAGATGCTGCTGGATTTGCCTTTACCTCTTAGGCAGAGTAAGATTATATCACGTCTCATTTGCATCTTCATAATATCATAGCGAAAATTTGTTAATAAATGAGTAGTTAATCTCGGAAACTAATAATTAAAGACCAACTCACGGGCAAAAGCCCTTACATAAAATTATAATCTATAGTCATATATATAGTATTATGGACGTACACAATTTCCAATAATCGGAGGTAAATTTATGTAGGAATTATTAATTTGTATAAAATTAAAACATCAAATTAGTAGTCGTTTAATAACATAATTATTTTAGTATCTTTCTTAATGATGTTTGATTATGTACATGAAGAAATTTCAGTCCATATTTTATATAAATTATACTAAGACAGATAATGGTTTTATATAAAACACGAATAGCAGGACTTTGGAACCTTCTTCACGTATTAAGTTTCATCGATTTTATTTTTAACAAACCGTGATGATACCGACTTTGTATTGCTAAACCGTAACATATATTATAGGTATATATACTATATACTAAATATACTAAGTATGTACTCTGGGCTCACTCTTGACACGAATTCCGATCACCCAAACACTCGGTTATTGTGACTTAAGATTAGGAAGCGTAGGATGTCACCCCTTTTCTTCTGACGGGTGTCATAAGAGATATAACCAATGAAAATCTTTTCAGCAATGTCCTTTCAACCCACCGAAGTTTATTTAGCGCAAAGTGACGACAGATTGTAAGCCTATCGGGCCGTCGTTATTTACTACAGATAGAACTTTATAACTAGAAAAATAGTAGATTTTTATTTGTATTTCTAACAAGTATTTTAAAAAGTATAGACAAGATAAGTAATTTTGATATTTTTGCGTTAATTACTTAATGCCACCATGTTTGATTACTCGATATAAAATGACTTCAAAAATATAATTAAAGATTTTAATGAAGATCACACATGTGAAGTATAAGCATTTTTTTCTTCAAAAAATCTTTAATCCTTAAATTACATTAAAAATAACAAACCATATTTTTATACAAAACATTTTATATAGCAAACCACAGCGCATGATGCTACGAAAAAAAATATTATAGTAAATAAAAAACTAATTATAATCTTACTGTAAATCCTATTTTCACTTCGTTTCACAGAAAACTTGGCTCTCAATTTAAATTTCTTAAGTGGGTTGTCTTTTCTTGGTTGAAATATAACTTTCGATTAATAGTTCGCGCTTTTACTCGAGCTTTTTGATGCCTTAATTTAGAATCTTGTAAAACATTATTTTACTTAATTTAATGGTTCAAAAATAATTTCATCTCATTTACTTAACGACCTTAAAGGATATGCCCTTTAAAGTCGTTAAGTAAATGAGATACAGAACAAAATACTCTTCTTTGAGAAGGAATTGCCATAATCGCCATACTTAACAAGCGGATTAACGATCGGTGTACCGGTCTGCTAACGGCCTCTTAAAGTCTACTGTAGGACATAGGCCTCTCCCATTGGGATGATTTGTCATAAGCCGATTGGCGGTCGCAGTACCAGACCAGTCGCAACTCAGACACTGAAGCCCATCTTTGGTATAATTATTTTCGTTTGATATTTTTAGAGCTGGTTATGATAATCAAGGTTGATGATGATATTCAAAGCTTTTCAAGGCAAATGATATTCAAGGCTGTTTCCCTTAGTCGCCTCTTACGACACCCACGAGAAGAAAGGGACTGGCAAATTTCTTACGCCGTTACTCACGGTTACCTAGGCCTAGCATTGCGGTTAACAAGACCTATTTTTTAGTTGCCCACCTTAGTCAATATTAACCCTAAGGTAGGGGTGGTAAATTCTGATATTACCACCACACTATTTGGTTTCTTACACTGAGTTTATATGTCTTCTGGCGGTAAGTCGTTTTAAAATAGCAAATAAATAATATGAAAATCCGCATTATAAACACAATACTTTTGGTATAGTAAAGTGGAAGCGAGGTAGACGGCAATTACGCTGTATTAACAAGTATCTTGTCCTTTGTACACCTTTTGTCGAATTTTCTCGATACAAGATAATATTCTGTGCTATGTGACTTTTGTTTTAACTTTATTCAGCGATTTTTGATGGTAAAATAAGTAACTACAAAAATAATTCAGTAAAAGTAGGTAGAGTAATGACATTTCTGTTAAAACAGAGAATCCTTGAAGTCCTTGTCAAACGTAGCGACTATGGCAATTCTTTCACGGGAAAAGGCCACGGACTATTTACTGGTTAATTTACGAGGCTTTCCATGTTAGTCCTAAAAATAATAAAGAATATCTTCATGTAATTCCCAAAACAAGGGTAGACAGAGGTCTCGTCTAGACAATTAAGTCCGTTAGACCCACCTTCCACCGAAGATATTTTCGGGGATGTGACAGGTGGTGAGCCCGTCGCCGTCTTTATGTTCAAGCCAACGATATAGTTCGTACACAAGTTTTTGAAAACCCCATTAGCACGAGACTGTCACCTGGGGATCGAATTCGGGTCTCCTGACTCGAAATTCCGACCTCCCAACCATTCACATACTGTTCTAAGACTTTATGTAAATTATTCAGTTATAAAGGTACAAGATTAATTGTAATCTAAATTTCACTTAATTAAGTTTTAAACTGTTTCGACATCAATTCTACTTCACGTTAATGACTCTTGGGAAAATAAAGAATGAGTTAGATTGATTGCTGTTTTGCTATTTTAGACTTTCAGAACAAAATACATTCATTATTTTCAAGAAAACGGGGATAAAGCTATACTCGTAACTCATAAGGAACGTGAAATAGGGGATTTACTGGATCGCATATCCATAACTGTGTAGGTTTAAATGTAGTGTTTCTAAAGTTACAATCGCAATTTAAAGCATCTAAAAATATAAATTAATTTGAGAAGTTGAATTACGTAAAAGTAATTTACATGAAGTGGAGAATACGAATTTATGTCTATAATTCATAGCCTTGATGTATGACAAATCTTTACAAGCAGATAAAAACACGTAGGCGAAATAAAAATTCTAGCATTTAAAATGTTTATTACTATTCAGCCGTCAGCCGATCACCTGAAAGTCATAATCAGCGATATTGATTTAATGAAAAATTTAAAATGAACTTTATGGCGCTCAAACACAAGATTCGGTTTTTAAGAAACGAGTTCAAGGCGTAGGTTTATTCGTTTACCAAGGCTCTCTCGACTATAGAGTATTCTCAAAATTTTTTATTTAGAGAACGACTACTTCCAGCCCTTTAATAACTATTTTCACTAGTGATAATAAGAATTCTTCCTAATATAATGAGAATCATTGGTAAAAATTCCCATATACAAAAAAAAAATTAAAGACAAAATTATCAATGTATATAAGAAGATAAAAGTGCCTGTGATATAGAATAATCCGTGGTTTTTCCAAAATCAGTTTCACTTGTGCGATGCATTCGAACTAACGGAAGTTTCATTGGCGATAGGCTGATAATGAGAAAAAATCTGCCAGAGTATACTAAGTCTAAACACCACATGACTGTTTAGATTGTGGACAAAGATGACAAATAATAATGAGAAAAAATCTGTTAGAGTATACTAAGTCTAAATACCACATGACTGTTTAGATTGTGTACAAAGATGACAAATATGAGCGAACACTCTTTGCGCTTAGCATTACACCTCGTAATTACAGGGTTGATTATAGGTAACTCCGTTCAAGTCGTCTTATGGGGCTGTTCTGGAGGAGCTTATATCCGGCGGTATAGCCAAACAAAAAATAACGGTATCATGATGATAAGTAAAAAAGAAATATGTATGTATGTATATGTGTATGTATGTATATGTGTATGTATGTATAAGTTTATTATGTATCTGCGTAGTTTTTCTGTAATGCATTCTTTTCTCGTCCCCCACTTCTTCACTTCTTTTCATCTCTGCATCACCTAAAGGTTGACTGGTAGAGAATGTCTCTGACATTAAGTCCGCCTATATACACTCATGTATATGAAGTTTAATAAATAAATAAGAGGAAAGGACTATCTCGTAGTGGATTTTTACAGCTATAGACTCGTATAATTATAGTAGCATAGGAAAATATATTATTTATTTTCGTAACTATGTCATAAAATTATTCATTTACATATTTCTCCGCATTTTTAAGTGATAGTGATTAAATAGGCAGTCATTATCACTTAATGTTCCGGTGAGAAATAGCACAAAACAGTAAAAAATAATATACACTAGTCACTAAATTTAAATGTGAACATATGTTTAAAGCACTTCAGGGGACATGTGATTGTTTTCTAAGAAACTTGCTTGTACATATGCCAAGGTCACAAAGTTATGTGATGACATAATGTTGAAAATAAATGAACAATCATATAAATAAGAAGTCGACGTTAATGAGATAAAATCTTCAACCGGACAACAAAAAACATATGAGAAAAAACGCTCACCTTATAGCACAATGTCCAATCCTATTCATTCGCTAATAATACGAAAACGTGTGAGTCCTTGGTTTCAATGCACCCCAAAAATTAACAGCTGATCAAACAAAGTTACGGTTTTTACGATTATATATTAGGTAAAACATACGTTTTTTTATTTTCATACGCGTGTTTTTATTTTTGATATGTTTAACTTAATTATTCGAGGTTTTGCTCGCGCGCACCACCATTGCGCATGCGGCTGATGTAGCAACTGACTGCGGCTGCGGCGCCCAGCACAGTCCAGCCTTGTCTTGAATACCTGATGATTGATAAAGCTGCGTTCACCTGGATAATAAAATAATATTGCCGAAACTGATTCTATATTTAATAAAAGTAAATACTTTTTTTAATGAAAATTTTAGCTCAGTTTTGATTTGAAACTAGATAAAACGAGAAATATACGAAAAATAACACTAAAAAGAGAAAAAGTGATTTTTATCTGTAATGAGAATAAAGGCCTTTCGAAAAAGATATTAATGAGTGCTATGATTTTTCCTCAGATCATCATCATCGTGAACCCAAATTATCTTTTTCTGAAGGTTGCATTTCAAATGTTTATGAACTGCACAAGTTTATGAACTGAAAATAGAAAATGTGTACAGAGGCAAAAAGTACAGACAATGTCACAGGAAAACAAACTTAGAAATTTTAGATTAGGTGATTAAATTATAATTCATTGTTCCTTTTTTGCATACGTCAAAGAAATATTGTGCAAAGCAAATAAGTAATTGTAACATTATTAAATAAAAAAAAAAGAGGACGAGGACAAATGTATGTATACATTCACGACTGTAAACGAATCTTTAACATTACTGCAAAGAAAATGTACATGTAAGATAAAATGAGAAATTCATGAAAAGAAATTCTACGATTGCTAAATTAAGAAAAATGTGTACTCGCATAAATTTTCCGTTTGACGACATCACAGTAGTCTTAACCATTTTTTGTCAAAGACGTATAAACGTAATAACATTTAATCAAACGTAAAAGTAAAAGAACTTTTTTTCGTTTGTCAATATTTTTTACCATTTATAAAGTAGAATTTATTTTCAAATTGGAACTAATACAATAAAGTAATGGCCAGCGATATGGAAAAAGAATAAATAAATAAATAAATATTTTAATTCCCAATATAGGGGTAGACAGAGGTCTAGTCTAGACAATTAAGTCCCTTCGACCCACCTTCCACCGAAGATATTTTACGGACAACGTGACAGGTGGTGAGCCCGTGGCCGTATTTATGTCCAAGCCAACGATGTAATTCGTTTATATGTAAATTTCGTTTTAGAAAAACCCATTGGTACGAGCCCGCCACCTGGAGATCGAACTCGGGTCTCTGGATTTGAAATTCCAACCACCCAACCACTTAGCTATCGTGACTTTTTTGAAAAAGAAGAAGAATTAAAGAAAAGAAAGTTCGTAATCTTAGTTGGATTAAACAGATGTTGCTTGGCTGTGTTTATTATTCCTTTAATTTGAAAAATGCAATGACACGAAATAAAAAATAATTAAAAAATCCTTATTATAAATAAAAACCTGTATATATATTAATATAAAACCTGTATATATATAATATAAATATTAATATAAAAACCTGAGTACACAAAGGCACCATACAACTCGACGATATTTTTAATCGATGAGAACGTATCCTTATATAATACAAGCAACGCTGCACTGTATAAGAGTCTGTGAAGGCTGCGTCAACTCTTTTACGTTAAGAAATAAAGCCCTAAATCCCGCTGCAGTCGCATAAAAACACACTAGAATATAACTTTATGATGAATTCCTTTAGATGCTATGTTGAAATTTTTAATTTCGCTCAAGTTTTTTCTGATCATTTTCCTTTAGCCTTTAGCTATTTTTTTTATTTTAGTTGATGATTTTTATTTTCATGATGAATATTATTCCGTTTTCATTTTCTAAAGTTTTATCAGGTCTGGGTATTTGCGGCACCTTCGTCGTTTCTGATACCATAATACACGTGGTTAAGAAACTTTCCTTGGGATTAGTGTAATGTATCTGATGTTGTCCTTAGTATGAATATATGTATTTATTTAAATTAATTAAAAACAAGTGTCATTGTTCAACACATACATATATCAGGGGTTTGATGCTTATTATTTACTGATATATGGTAATTAAAAAATATAAATAACATATTTTTTATTATTTATATTTATTTATATTTTTTAAATTAGGAAATATAAATTAGGATATTAGGTGTATTAAAATAGAATATTTTTATATTTTTATTCAGCATGACCTTAATTATAAATAAATTAAAATTAAAATAGTATTCTTAGGAACTTCAGATTAATTGGGTAAAAATACATGTCCAAATATCATGTCAATTGATCTACTTATTGAGTATTGGAGCTACAAACATACGAAAATCATTATTTACATAGAAACAGATTAATATTGTAGTCAAGTATTTGCCCACAGGAACGCTTCGCAAACATCCCTGACCCCGCCAGCGACAGCCCTAGGTGGTCACACCTCGAAGGTAACATATTCTTTCCTTCATCCTACAATGTGGACCACGAAGACTTGTGCTTCACGGTACCAAGTACGCAAATATTGTCTGGAAGAAATCGCTCTAATCAATTAAACTTGCATGTACTCAATTGTACTGTACGGTTCAGGTATCCTTTTCAGCAGTGATTCTGGTGGCATTCTGTGGCTAAGTTATAATAATCTTTCTTATCTTAAAAAAGTCACGATAGCCGAGTTGTTGGGTGGTCGGAATTTCGAGTCGAGAGACCCGAGTTCGATCCCCAGGTGGCAGTACCAATGAGTTTTTCAAAAAAACTTATGTACGAATTTCATCGTTGGCTTGGACATAAAGGCGGCGACGGGCTCACCACCTGTCACGTTGTCCCGAAAATATCTTCGGTGGAAGGTGGGTCAAAGGGACTTAATCGTCTAGACTTGACCTCTGTCTACCCCTGTATTGGGAATTGCGTGAAGATATTTATTTATTATATTTATTATTTCTTATCTTAACTTAGTTAATCAAAGCTTTAGCATTAAAAATAAACTTTTACTTTTATCTGAAACATGTTTTATTTTCGCCGTATTTTTTAAAAATATTTGTAGGTTTGATAAGTCTAGGTTTTTTATTTGACTGTTGTATTTTTTACAATTTGAGTGGGACTGTGTCATAACTAGTGACGACTAATTTACGACTTCAGCACGTAGTAGACGGCGCATCGCTGGTGCGAGAATAATTTGTTCAGTGTTTAACAACTCGTCTGCTATTGTAAAGAGCAAGAGCGTGGGTGAATTCTTCATAAAATACTTATTTGTCTCTGCATTTTGAAAAAATATATCATGAACTCAACAATTTATTCGTAATACTGCCTATAAAAGTCAACTGAAACACCTTTATCTTAAGGGTGGTGTTGCACTCAATCAATGTACAATCGCCATGCAAAGCAATCTGCAAGGCAACTGGCGATCGCAGTATCTGTCACCTCGATTTCAGCTACTGCCAGATACCGTTTTGCTGTATTTTGGTCTTGTATTTTTTTAGATGGTTATCCCGCCATATTTAGGTGTCTCTTGCAATTTACAGGGTTTTTTCCATAGTCGCCTCTTACGACAATAACGGGAAGAAAGGCCGACACGACACGGCAAATTCATTTGATCATAGATAATAATGCGACTATGAAATTGACATGGTAATAAATAGAAATGTCTATTTGTTTTATCTTTTATGAGATATGAGATGTTATCGGGCGAGAAATATAGAGTGTTGGTGACAGTCCAATCATCGCAGTGAAATACGACATCGAACTATTAACGGAAATCACTAAGATAATTACTACAGACTGTTCAAGAAGAAATAACTGTGATATTTATGTACAAAATAATTGATCGTTATTGTGCTATGATATTCGAGTACCTTTTCGTAATATTAGACAGGTCGTCGCTCCATATGTATGAGTTATATGTAGGCGGCGGCACTTTTACGCCTACACTCCCTTTACTGGTATAATATGGCCGACGATGTATCTTTCAAATCATACGCAGTTTAATATTAAAGCTTATAAATTATTATACTATCTTATTTTATGAAATATATGAAAGATGGTACTGAAAGATGGTGGTGGTAAAAGTCACGATAGCCGAGTGGTTGGATGGTCAGAATTACGAGTCAAGAGACCCGAGTTTGGTCTCCAGGTGGCGGGCTCGTACCAATGGGTTTTTCAAAAACCTATGTACGAATTATATCGTTGGCTTGGACATAAAAACGGCGACGGGCTCACCACCTGTCACGTTGTCCCGAAAATATCTTCGGTGGAAGGTGGGTCGAAGGTACTTAATTGTCTAGACTAGACCTGTGTCTACTCCTGTATTGTGAATTGCGTGAAGATATTTATTTATTATTTATTTAAATATGAAAATTGAGCAAATGTAATGAATGGAAACCAGTCTAATTTACTTACTTAACGACCCATAAAGTAGACCTACAAGGCGTAGGCTTCTTTAGTAAAGAGGATTTACCATAATCGCCACCCACGGCAAGCGGATTGGCGATCGCCGTACCAGACACCTAGTATTTTAAGCTGCTACATACCATCCACCACTTTGTTCTGGTATATTTTTAGATGCTTACCATGTCTATCGAGAACCGTTACCAATTTATAGGCTCTATCCTTAGTCACCTCCCACAACACGCAGGGGAATAAAGAGGGTCGTACATCTTTTGCCGGCATTACAGGCCAATAACTACAACACAAAAGTTATGAGATTAAAGTAAAGAAAAATAATGTTTAAAATTTCAACTGACACGGGTAGATTCGAACCCGCGACCTCTGCCGTACCGTGGCAATGCTCTCACCTCGGAGCCACCGTGTCCAACATGATATTTTTTCTCTTTAATAACAAAAAGTTCTGAATAACTTATATGCTCTAAAATCAAGCCTCTCCCATACAGAGGAATTGCCACAATCGCCTCGCCAAGCAAGGGGATTGGCGATCGCAGTACCAAACCACTCACACCTCTGATACTGCTGCCCACCTTCGTTTTTATTATTTTGATTTGATATTTTTAGAGATGTTTGTCCCACCATCTATCGGCATCAGTAACGATATTCAAAGCTGTTTCCCTCAGTCGCTCAGTCAAAGGTAACCACAACTTTAAATCCACAAAGTTCTGTAATTTTATGAAGACTGAGTTAGAAGTTGGAATAATTATTGGCAGATATCGCCAACGCTCCTAAGAGGAGTTCGAAGGAGAGATTTACAAATTGCAACTGATGCGTGTTTGACACAGTGGCTCCAAGGAAAGAGGTTAGACACAGTACGGCAAAGGTCGCGGGTTCGAATCCCGTCCGTGACGAATAATTTTTTTCCAATATTTAGTTTTTTATTGATTTTTAGCACGTAAGTCATGCTGCATGCTCATGTACACACAAAATTCAGAGGCAGACCCTACTTAACCACTTTCCTATTATATAAATTAAAATATTAAAGAAACACACAAGAAACACCTGTGAAATAAATTACACACACAAAATAAATCACAACATTATTTTTACTTTCTATCGTAAACAGCAAATAAAAACTTCAAGTTGATCTCGACTATTTCAATATACTCGGAATAAGTTCTAAGAAATACGTAGCGTGTTATACATTTCTAAATATACTGCGTGATTACGATACCCGACACGCAAAAGCTTTGATGGTAATTAAGCTCTAAGTTCTATCCGACATCGTAGCTACGTATACGTCCTGGATGAATTAAGGATCCATTTAAAAGTAATTACATTTACTTTTATGTGCTTAATAAAGGTAAATAAAGCTAAACAGATTATAAATAGTTTTCTCTTGGACATGGGTTGCTTAGAAACAATGTCCAGTAAATTGTCAGGTTGCTTGAAGTTTATTCGCGTAACTTTTCCCTCGGTTGACTTTTACGACACTGACCAAGACGGGTTGATGAGATAATTTGCGAACACCACACCGCAGCTATATTATTTTGTATTCGAAAATTAATTCCGTTTTCTTATTTAATCGACTTCAAAAAGGAATAGGTGCTATGTTGTGTGATTGTTTTTTTTTTTATATGACTACCGATAACTTAAAAATATGAGTATGTTTATCTTTTAGACAAAGGAGTGGAAAATTTGTACATACTTTCGAGGTATCCCACAGTTACCAAGATATTTAAAATGTTGAACATCCCCAGTCAATAATTTCACAATGGCTTCTTGAGAAAAATTATGCCCTATCCTACTGCTATACTGTTTATTAGACTTCCATTCGCCTATTTACCATGTTTTTGATTTTTTTTTATATGACTACCGATAACTTAAAAATATGAGTATGTTTATCTTTTAGACAAAGGAGTGGAAAATTTGTACATACTTTCGAGGTATCCCACAGTTACCAAGATATTTAAAATGTTGAACATCCCCAGTCAATAATTTCACAATGGCTTCTTGAGAAAAATTATGCCCTATCCTACTGCTATACTGTTTATTAGACTTCCATTCGCCTATTTACCATGTTTTTGATTTTTTTTATATCAAAGATATGGCTTGGACATAAGGCGACGATAGGTTTGTCACACCTGTCACGTTGTCCCAAAAAATGTCCTCGGTGAATGGTAGGTGAAGATATTTTTTTAAAGTTTTGCTATATAGCATATTCTTAATATATAGCAGTTTAAAATGCTGGGTCAAGAGTACTCGAATACCTAGACGTGCATGTATGAAGAAAATTATGAATCTGAACGAAGGGAAAGAGGTATGTAAGGATGATGACAGTTGAAGATCAATTCTCTCTGGCTACCCCGTCAGAGACTGTGTGCGAAGATATAAAAAAATGCCATTTTACACAGAATCTTTATTCCTTTTAAACCGGAACAGATCACTTGGTATACTGATATTTATTATTCGAGAGTTTGGTACTTTTCCAAATCTGTTTAAAGCAGAGAAGATACTTTCAAAATATTTTTCGTCTCGTCTTCAATAACCTATGCAAACAGACAAAAGTTATTCATCTCAAGAAATTAAAAAAAAAGTTGCAAATAACAAAGAATTAACTGAAACGACTACTGGCTCTACTGGCGATGTTACCAGTTACATGATGAATTAGTGAATGAATATGAGGTAAGGCGGTCTCATAAGGTCACTGATAAAAAGAAAAGTAAAGCAAAAGCACATTGGTAAGAGGGTAAAGACAGATTATATTTTATCGATTATACTCTATCTCCTACAACACATACATATTAGAAGCTACTGAAAACAAGCAATGCACAGTTACATGAATTTGTAATTAATGGTATGGTTTTAAATAAATGATAACTTTCAAAAATTAATTGTGACGGTCTGAATACGAACCCGAGATCTCCTCCGCACCGTGGGATGCTCTTACTTCCGACCCACCGAATCCTGTATGTATTATCATTTGAAATTTTTAATCTAATCGTTGTGTTTGCCTTCGAGAATATCATCGGTTAATAGTGGCTGAGTAATGATTTTACCATGGATGTTAACACCAAATTCATTAAGTTTTGCTGCTAGAATACATGTTCTGACGCAGCGTAGAAAAGTTTAAGCGATATTACGTTACTTTGTTTTACATCTCTCTGTGTGTTTATTTAGAATTACTGAAGAGATTAACACCCACCTGAATGGCTACCGTATAATGCTTTATATCCACATACGCAAGAACTTTATGAAATACCATGTAATAAATTTTTTTGTTGATAACCGTGGAGGAAAACGCTTTACGCACGAACGTTTCCTGACCGGGAGGCCACCGAAACGAACAGTGTCGGACTCGGATCTCAGAAGGAGAAACATACCGACTAAAAACCATCCACGGGATGCTGTTGGCGTGAGCGTGAGCGGATTTCTTCTGCTTTCGCAGGTATCGGGCCTCGAGGCAAGCCTCATTGCCCGGGCGTCTTCTCAGGGGGCTGCTGCTCCCCCGGCCCTGGGTACCGCTTTCTGCGGTATATATGTCGGTGTGTTGCGTATTTTACGCCATGCGTCGGGTCTTTCACTCTTCCCCGTCCTCCCCCTCAACGAGGTCGGGTGGTGGCTGCAACAATTCCCTAGGGAGAGGTCGCCGCTCTGGTGGTCGAGCGTGCTGCGGCAGGAGGTCCGATAAGGACGCCAGGTCGCGCAGGTGTTCATGTGGCCCATTATCAGCGCGGTCATACATTTTCCGCGCCAAGTGGACCACAAAGTCGTGGATAGATTCGATTTTAAGATCTCTGGCGATGACGTCATTCCGGACGTAACGATCAGCTCCCACAATCGTTCTTAGAGAAATGTTCTGCTGAACCTGCAATCTTTTCCGCTGTGCGGGAGATGTGAACGCGTACCACGCTGGTGCAGCATATGTGATTCGCGAGCGGATGTAGGTCTTGTAGATCCCTACCTTGGTCTTCGTTGGCAGGTTGGATGCCAGAACCGGACGGAGGACCGCCCTCGCAGCTCTTGCGCGCTGCATGACGTATTCGACCTGAGGGGTCATACGTAGAGAGCGGTCAATCTGGCATCCAAGGTAGGTCACTGTTTTCTTCCACTCTACATCCTGGCCTCGGAGCTTGAGTGGTGGTGGTACACGTCCCTGTCTGTTGACAATTATGGCGCATGTCTTGCCAACGTTCACGGCCATGCGCCATTTGTCTAGCCATTCAGGCAGCAGGTTCAGCAGACATTGCATCCTCCTGGCTGCAATGTCTGCCCGACGGACGACGTAAAATACGCGCTGTCGTCTGCGTAGAGGGCGAGCATGACATCTTGTTCCCATTCTTGGACGCGACCTTCAAGTGTGGGGATGTCGTTGGTGTAAACTGCGTACAGGTGCGGAGAAAGACAGCTGCCTTGTGGCACTCCTGCCTCTATCCTTCGTGCTGCCGAGTCGATCCTCTCGACGCTAACACAGAAGCTCCGTCCTCCAGAAATGACGCCACTAGTCGTATGAGCGCTGGCGGCGTTGTGGTGTTGCATATTAATTTGTAGATTAGACCCGTGTGCCACACCCGGTCGAAGGCCTTCTCTATGTCGAGAAAGACCCCCAGACAGGAGCGGCCGAGATGGGTTTCGGCCGCTAGGTAGTGTAGCACTCGGGTCAGCTGCGCCGTGGTGGAGTGGCCGCTGCGGAATCCGAATTGCTCCTTTCGGAGCTCTGCATGTGGTCGCAGTCTCCGCAGCAGCAGCCTTTCAAAAAGCTTTGCTACATACGACAGTAGCGTGATGGGACGGTAGCTTGCCGGGTGTCTTCTGTTTTTCCCCGGCTTCGGCAGCACTATGATTTTCCTTCCTTCCACTTGGAAGGGTAGTGTTGAGTGCGTAGCACCCCGTTGAACAAACGGGTCAGTGCTACGACCCCTTTCCTAGGCAGCTGTCTTATTGCAGTTGTGGTGATGCAATCGTTGCCCGGCGCTTTCCGTAGTGGTAGGCGCTGTGCCACTCTTCTTACTTCAGAAGGGGACATGAAATCGTCCCTCTAATGGTGGCGCCGGGCTCGTCAGGAACTCCTGTACACAATGCTCAACCTCCCTGTGGAAGTCTGCGACGACAGCAGCAGCAGTATTGGGTTTGAACTGCCCCTCTAAATGTTCTGCCAGGATCTCGGCCCGGTCTCGTGCTCCGTAGTGCCGTTTTCCTGTGCTGTCCACTAGTGGGCAAATGGGCTGTGGTGTGCGCGAAAGCTGTCGGGTGAGCTGATATAGCGAGGCTGGATGTTCCGAGGCCTCCTCGATGCGAGCGTTCCATGACTCGCCTCGGAAGGCCTTTATCCCTTCCGACAGCTTTTCGGTAATAGAGTTGAGTTTTGCCTTTACTTTGGGACATCTGGTTCTAGCCCAAAGCTTCCTAGTGGATCGTTTCTCCTCTAGGAGAGTTTTGAGCCTCCGTGGGAGTACCTCCCACGGTGCGTGTCAGGTATTGTCCTGGTGGCCGCTAGATACTCTTGATGTATCTTTTCACAGATATATTTAGCGGCCACTTCTACCTCTTCTCCAGATGTTATATTCGCACCGTAGGTAAGGTTCGCCAGCGCTCTTCTGTATTGCTCCCAGTTGGTCTTCGTTCGGAGGCCCCGGGGCACTACGGAGTCGGCGCTGGTCGACATGGTAATGAGAATTGGTAGGTGCTGCGTGTCCAGGTCATACAGCACCTCCACTTGGACCGGACATGTGATTCCTTGGCAGAGAACTATATCCAGGACATCCGGCCGATGTGTTGTTGTCGTGGGGATATGTGTGGGAGCTCCTGGTCCCAGCACTTCATATCCCCTTCTTCGGCGTCTTCAAACAGTCTCCTGCCGGCGGGGTTCATGATGCGCAAACCCCATGCCAGGTGCTTGGCGTTAAAATCTCCTGCCATAATGACAGGAGAACTGTTGTCCATGACGGCTCGGATGTCCGAGGGCAGAGAGGAGGGCCGGGTGGGCGGTACGCTGCGTAGATCCTTAGCTCCACACCGGCCGTCTTCAGGAGTATCCCAATGCTCCTGGTTGAGATAAATGGCAGCAGCTCCAATTCCTCATGCACTAGGTCTCTCCTAACCAAAATGGCCGTGCCTCTGTAGGCCTTTCCTTCGGGAGAGACCTCGTCGCGACGATACACGAAGAAATTGGGGATCTTGAAATGGCGTCCGGGTCTGAGTTTAGTCTCCCCCTAGCAACACGACCTGGATTCCGTGCTGCTGCACCATGGTGCGGAGACTGGCGGCTTGTTGTTGGATGCCGCCTGGGTTCCAGTACATTACCCGGAGCTCAGCCATTTCTTGCCATTGTCAGGTGGGTCAGGGCTGTCAAAATAGCCGTGAGTGGGTCAGCTCCCGTGGTCATAGCCGCTAGGACGTCGCCTAGGATTTTCATGACGACTGTGACCAATTGTGCTAGTGCAGCCTCGATCGTAGTCGGCACGGGTGTTATTTGAGGGGGGGAGGCCTCGGTTCTCCCCCTTGAGGCTTGTGCTCTCGGAGCTGGGTGTTGCACTCGCACATGCTGAGTTACATTTCCTTGAGTGTTGGCAACTGCTGGCCCTGGCTGGATGGTGGCAATGGGAGGGGGTATGGGTGTGGAGGTCACCCTGGCCTCGGACTTGGCCGTCTTCTTTTTCTTCTTCTTCCCCCTCCTCTTCCTCTTAGTGGAGAGGGGGCCTCCCCTCTCCGTGGCCTCGTTAGCTGGCGGTTGCAGAGTTGTGACCGCTGCTACCTTTCCAGGTTTAGTGGCTGGTGCCACTTCTGTTGCCACCTCCAGGCGCCGCGGCTGTCGCGGCTGTGGCTGGGGTCTCGCAACGGGTGCGCCCTCTGCGACTGGTGGTGCACCTCTGTGCGTATTTTGCCGCGGCGCATGCGCTGGCGGGGGGGGGATGGGAGGGGGCATTCTAATCCCCCTCTTGCGAGCGATGCGCTGTATAACAGCGCATCTTCGGTCATTTGCCGAGTGCGCCTTACCGCAATTGACCTAACACATTTAATCGGGCGAAAGCAGTTTGCCGAGGAGTGTCCGAACCCCTGGCAACGGTGGCACTGAGCCGGGCCTTCCCTGCCTTGCCATGCCTCGATTGTTACTCCGGGCATGTAGAGGAGCTCGTGTACGTTATACAGCCTCTTGAGCTCCTCTTGGCTAAGGTGGTGTAATTTAACATGGAAAAGGCAACCCGGTCTCCCTTTCTTCGGGGGGATTGCCCTTACAAATGTATCGGGAAAGCCCAACGCCTTAAGGGCCTCCTCGATGTCTTCTGGGTGTGTGTCTGCTGGTAGCCCACGCAGTCCCACCTTAGTGGGCAATTCCGCGGTCGGTGCATAGCAGTACCATGCGAGCGCTGCGTCCTCCTTGCTGCGCTCCGTTAGGTACCTCTGCACCTTCCGGTATTCATCAGCCGAATGCGGGCGGAATCTTACCCCTTTCCCGAAGGGGCGCGCATTCGGCGCGTGCCCTAAAATGTTGTGCAGGGCACGGAAGTGTTTTGCCCACTCTGGTAGGCATTCTACTATAATAGGAGGATATTTGCTATCCTCCTTTTTCCTTGGCCACCACCTTCCCAGGTGATGGCACAGGTGGGCTGCGCGGGCGCTTGGGTGCCGCTGCCATCGTGGCGTACGTCGATGCGGACGACGTTCCTGGGCGCGTTGGCCCCCCCCACGTTTGGGCATCGTAGGCGGCAGCTTTGTCGACCGGTGTTTCTACCGGCGACTTTGAGCCATGCCCCTCTTTGGCTCGATTAGTATGGCCGAGGCGACCCCCCTCTGTACGCTGACCCCACTACGGAGGTTTGCAAGAGGGGGTGGGGGGGCATCATAAGTTGTCTCGACTTTTGCGAGGTCCGTTCCTTCCGTATTTATACTGGTTGCCGGGCCCGTGCTGAGTTGTGTTACACAACTAGCGTCAGGTACAGCAACCGTATTTCCGGCCTCGCTTTCCAAATTGGAGATTCCGGCGTACTCGGTAGAATCCCATCCTCCCGGGTAAAGTGCTGGTCCCCCTTCCTCTTCAACTTGCGTTTCAGTGGCTGGGGAATACTCCGACGAGGAGGATGAGGATGGCGATCGCGGCGGGTCTTCATGCCGTACAGGTGTTTTTGTTCTTTTCTCCGCGGGAGCGTCGATTTCCGGCGGCGTGCGACGTCTTGCGGCTAGTCGCCCTTGTAGGACCTCCGTGTCTTCCACCTGACGATACTCAGATCGCCGGTCAGTAGACGCGGGGGTCGGGGGCGATGCGTGTGCGCGGCAGCGGCCGTGGTATCCCGGTCTTGCTGTCCCGGGGAGGTAAAATCACCGATTTCTCGGGGTTAAATAGGTCTCGCTTCACTAGTGTCCTTTCGAACGTCGTTGTCCGCCGCTTGTCGGGTGGTTCCCTAGGTCGGCGGGAGGGGTGGGTCCCCTCATCCGACATTCTTGTACACTTAGTGTAGTGTGTACCTAATGTATGTGTGTATGTGCTTATTTAGTAGACGTGCGAACGATACGGTTCCTATGTCGCTTGACCACTCCCCCCCGCCCCTCAGCACGGGCCACTTAGCCGGGTGAAACCTTTCGGAGGCCCAGCACAGCGCCCAGTGAGCGGTTTGGGGGTTTGTTAACTTAAAGAGAGATGTCCCGCGAAATGAGACTTAATACCCCGAAGTGTACAAGTACACCGCAGGGCCGAACACCGGTGCCCTTTTCTAAGAAAAGGGATAGGGTGTCCGACGCGCTTGGAACGCTGTTGGCCAGTTACAATTGTTACGGCAAGGGCGTGTCAATTGGCAAACAGACGTTATCCCGGGGGTGTGGTCGCCCAAAGTCTCAAAGTCTAGGAACTTCAGGGAGTAAACTCAACCTTTAGAACTTCGACCGAGTTCTTCGGAGCGACGGGTGCCGTGGTACTAGTACTAATTGAAAAACTTTCCTTATTCACCGATTGCACCGCTACACAAGCCCGAGATGATGATGCTGTTGGCCCGGAGGCCTTTACAGCGTCATCTGAGGAGACCTGCGAGAACGAAAGCCCGAAGGTAAAAAGAAGAAAAGAGACAACGTCGTGACGCACTCGAACCCTGTAACGAAGCGAAGACCTTCAACATACGGGGGAGGGGGAGGGGTAATAAAATTAAATTGTAAAAGACTTCTTTTAGTCGTCTTGCACGACTCTCGCGATATGGAAGGGGATGACACTATTCTAAACCGTATTATATTCATCTTTTACTTTGTATACAACTCTATTCCCGGTAAATAAATAAAATATCTTCACGCAATTCCCAATACCCCCTGTATTATATAAATAAAATATAAAATATCTTCACGCAATTCCCAATACAGGGGTAGACAGAAGTCTCGTCTAGACAATTAAGTCCCTTCGACCCACCTTCCACCGAAGATATTTTCGGGAAAACGTGACAGGTGGTCAGCCCGTCGCCGTCTTTATGTCCAAGCCAACGATATAATTGTACATAGGTTTTTGAAAAACCCGTTGGTACGAGCTTGCCACCTGGGGATCGAACTCGGGTCTCTCGACTCGAAATTCCGACCACCCAACCACTTGGCTATCGTGACCTTTTTCTATTCCCGGTAAGTTTTCAAAAGGTATGATTTATACTAAAAGCCGATCTCACGTGTTCACAAATTATAGCAAATAGGAAATAGAAAAATAGTTTTCGAAATGAGAAGGAACTAAATTATAACCTGTATTTTTCTCGTGCTTGAGAATTCTTATCGCTATATGTTTTTGTAAATTACTTAATAAAAATAAACATCATACTTTTTATGAAGATGAAGAAGGAATACACTTTAAAAAAAAATAATAATTCACCACTACTGACAATAAACGATTTTTTGTGGCTCTCAAAGCGTAGAAGGTTAAAAGATGGGCATGTAAATTAATCGCAATGTCGCGTGACTTCTTGTAGCAAATTATTATTTCTTACGAACGTAACTTGCAAGATTGTGGTTCGAGACAAAGAAATCGTTTAATTTATGACAGAATTTTTCAGTAGCATAATTATTATCAAACTATGTTTTAAATTATTATTATTATATCACCAAGATAATAGATCACCAAGTATAACGATCCTTACATACCTCTTTTGCTTCTTTCAAACTCTTCATTTTCTTCATGCAGTTCGTGGTATTCGAATACTTTTATTTTTTAATAACAATGCTCCTTGCAGTTTAAAAATATATCATACACTTATCTTTCTTCCCGTGTGTGTCGTAAGAGACGACTAAGACTAAGCCTAAGAAAAGCTTTGTAAATTGATGGCGGATTAAGCATCTCAATAAAATACCAGACCAAAATTTTACAGCGGTATCTGATACGATCGCCAATCCGATTGTCGAGCGTGGCGATTATGGCAAACCCTCTATTACGGGAGATGCATATATCCATCAGTGATGTTTAACAGGTAGTACATGTAGGTATAATAAAAACATATAACATAAAACGACTTTGAGCAACTGTTAAAACATGTCTGTAATTTTTAAGGTATGTTTAATAAAGTTTAGTCATCGAAATTCATATATTATAGAAATAAGACAATAGACCACAGAATAATCATATTGTTAATTGAGTATACAAATAATATATTTTGGTACTTATTATTGATATTCCTTCAATATGGATAATTTTATTTCCTTTACAAATACAAAATAAACTTTTTTTTTATTTATATCTTAATGCATTTGCCAATACCGGGTTATCATAGAAGAGAAGAGAGTAGAAATATGAAATATGACGGATATGAAATTCATCACAAAAATATATGCTTCTAGCGGAATTCTAGCGTAAATAGCTTAAAGTTAAATATGGGAGTAGTCCTAAATTCACAATCCAGGAAAAACTATTGCTGAAACAAGTACAAATTAGTTTAATTCAGGTTCCAAAGTTATTTGAAACTTAATAGTTTTTGAAATATTTGTCGATATTTGCGACAACCTTGCGAAAAAAGAGCAAAGACGTTTTTATACACCCACACGGTGACGTCTACGAAATTTTAATATGTCCCAAGTATCTAAAAATAGATTTTGACCCAGACGGTAGGCGTGAAAAAGAAAAATCTATACTAGTAACTACGCCTACTAAATCCAGTAAAGTGGCACCATTCGTTAAAGATCGGCCATGTAACGGCGTAGGATTATATATAAGTATATACATATCTTCACGTAATTCCCAATACAGGGGTAGACAGAGGTCTTAGTCTAGACAATTAAGTCTCTTCAACCCACCTTTCACCGATGATGTTTTTGGGACAATATTACAGATACCGGTCTGTTTATTTTGTTTCGGTAATTCTAATTGTTGTGATAGTTATCCCATCCCTTATCGGTAGTCATTGCGATTTACAGGGGATTTTTGTTAGTCATAAATTGACAAAGTTGATAACAAAAGTTTAGCTTAACTTATTAGCTTTAAAATAAATAAAAAATCGCGTAATAAATGTTAGTATCTTAGATAAACTTGCTCTTTTTACAAAAAATTTACAAAAATATTTAAACAAAAGAAGGGGCTTAGTCTGGAACGAATCGGCGCATATTTTTTCTATAAGTACATTTATTAAGCATATGTGGTTTGTCCGTCAGCTTCATCCTAAAAACCTGTTCCGAGCGTTGACCTCACAGCCGAAAGTCGTTCGAACTGCATACACGTTTAATTATAGAGACTTGTTATTTAACGGATTTTAATTGGATGATATCTTTCGGCGTTCCGTAAATAATAATCCAAATATTCCGAATAAATTTCTAACAGAGGACCTGTACTGCATACGGTATTTATTTACAAGAATAGAATGTTTAAATATTCTACTGAATACGAATAAGTAAGATAAAACTATATATACAATGATTGTGCATTTAAGACATAATGGGGATTTAATACTTTCCGGTTTAAAACGAGTTTTAGTAGTTGCAGAAGGTTTTTATTTTTTGAATGCAGTTATATGCTTTGGTGTTCGTAAGTTTTGCGAAATATTTAAAGGCATATATCTAGGCCAAAATTATGCGGAAATTGCTCAGTCAAAAGAAACATTCATAACTCAAAAAAGAATAAGTAAATAAAAGATGACTGTCATATCAAATCAGATTTATTCATCTTTTCATCGACCTTATGCCCTTTAGGCGTCATTAGTCTAATGTCTATTTATTTACATCTCAAGTAATTCAAACAAGCAGCTGAGGTTTGGGACTGGGAGAACTGATTAATTATTCTCAGGTCGAGGTCAAATAAACCACACATCTCTTTTTATTCGTATTTTTTTACGAAAGAAATAATGACAAAAATTAGTAGCGAGAGAAAGGGATGCATGCTTATTGACATCCACGTAAACCAAATAAAGTTGAACTTTAAAATAAATGTCAATTTGATGATGATGTAAAGAAGACAACTTGACATAAAATTTATTTTAAAATATGAGGTTATTTCGGACTTTGTGACAGTTTTGCAATACAAGAAGCCATTGCAACATGTGAGAAGTTTTGAATGCGATGCAGTCATAGACCTAGTCTTTACTGGCTAAACTTTAGGGAGCGTGGATTACATACGATATATATATATATATATATATATATATATATATATATATATATATATATATATATATATATATATATATATATATATATATATATATATATATATATATATATATATATATATATATATATATATATATATATATATATATATATATATATCTTCTGTGTTTTTTCTGAAAGCTTACTCCTTATATGAGGCGTCCAAAGGTTATTAAGTCGATGTTTCTTTTAAACCAGAACACAAAGAAAAAGGAAATAATAAATGAAATGAAAGAATGTGAGACTAACTCTTGCGAATTAAGGGAATATCAGGAATCGAATTGGTCTGCCAAAGCGACGACTGATCGTAAACGTACCACGGCTCCCAACGGTGAGTAGTCAACTATATTACAGAGCCAGCAGGTTGTATTTTAGACACGTTGCTCGCCAACGTTGTTATATTATAGGTTAAATTATGGCATACAAAAAAAGTCACGATAGCCGAGTAGTTGGTTGGTCGGAATTTTAAGTCAAGGGATCCGAGTTCGATTCCCAGGTGGCAGTCAGGTAGCAATGGGTTTCAAAAAAAATCTTATGTACGAATTATATCGTTGCCTTAGACATAAGACGGCGACGGGCTCACCACCTGTCACTTTGTCCCGAAAATATCTTTGGCGGAAGGTGGGACGAAAGACGTAATTGTCTACACTAGACCTCTGTCTACCCCTGTATTAGGAATTGCGTGAACATATTTAATTATTTATTTAAAGCATACAAAATGTGATAACCGCTGAAAAAATAAATCATTAAGTTTATTACATATCCGTCTAGGCCTTTCAGTTCTTCTAGGCTGATCTTTTTATAATTTAAATAAATTTGGTGCACCGATATTTTACCAAATGTTGGAAATTTCTTCAATTTCACCTTTTTTGTTCTCATGGCTTTCTTTCTCTCACTCTCTTAATAATTAGGTACGCAGTTCATTTTGGAATTTTCTAAGAACATTCGCTGAAATGAGCTACTTCATTTGAGCCTTAGCCAATTTATTTTAGTGGAGTTGGAGGTAAGTTAGGTGTGAGGATGGAACTTGACTTTCAACACGGGTGTACTAGGGCCCTATATACTAGAGAATATATGAAAAAAACCGCTGTGTGTTACAAATATTTCGCTATTTTAAGTGAGTTAGTTGCATTTAACAAAAAAGAGTTAGTAAAAGGCTTACCATGCTCAATTTATAAAAACAAATATATTAACATTTAACTTAAATACATATTATGTAGCGTGTCGGCGCTATAAATAATTATTGTCGAGGTCAAGAAAACTTTTACGCGTTCGTGTTGACCGCGCGACGACGTCTCACATGAGCAACATATTAATTTAGAAAACATCCATGCTTTCGTAATCACAATTAATTATTGAATTATAATGTTTCATATTTAAAGTAATTAAATCTTGTTAAAACATTTTAACGAAAGTTGTATTGCACATCAAATAAAAATACTGGTTTCGAATTTTAATAACGTTATTATACGTTATTATAAGTTGGAATTAGATTCTGTTTCTGTGGGTAATGTTTTTCCAGTTGAAGCTTTAATTATTATCTTTAAATTATTATCATAAGTGCCTTACCGTATTAATGTGCGTTAATTATGTTTAATAAATAATTAATAAGCAAATACCTACATAGACAGGGACAGCGTCACGTACATTGCTCCGATCACAAAGTAAGCTTCTAAAGCACTTGTATTATGGAATCAAAAATAACGATGGCACCACAAACACCCATAGACCCGGGAAAACATAGAAACGTAGAAAGTGGTTTTCTACATTGATTCGATCGGAAATCGCCCACGGAGGTTGTCTTTAATAAGTGAAATTCCGAATTTTTTGTGGAATACATATTAAAAAAAAAACTAAATCGTTAATGCCCTTACAGGACAGAGGCGGTAAAAAGGGAAAGGAAAAGAATTGGGCGAGAGAGGAGACCCTCCTGTTACCTCAATTTGCCACAAACGCGTAAAAGGCATCTCAATTGTTCTGGTATTGTCCGAGGATTAATCCAGTCCAGCCGGACGGCTCCTACGGCAGTAAAAGCCGTGATTAGCTCTACTATGTACCGCTTCGAGATGTAATTTTGTTGCTACAGATTTATACAACTTACACAAAAACTTTCTTATTAACAACTACTAATTAAAAATTTTATTTGTATCAGACAGGAATCAAAAAGCAATACCATAACTATGTTATTTTGAAATGTGTGAGAACCACTATAAAACCATCTGGTTATTAGAGAACAATAGACAAGCGGCATGTTGCCCAATATGTAGCTCATCATGTTTAGTGACGGTGCGGATATTTTTCCGTCGATACATGATCATTTATCAATAAGTAAGAATCTGGTGTTTATTTCAGCTACAATTTTTGTTAAGTCATCCATAAAAATAAAGGGTTTATTGTCAATTGGAATATTGGTTCGTTTATTTTGAAGTACAAGATTTGTGTAGTTAATGTCCCTAAAAGTCAAAGATTTGTGTACGAATGCGCTGAAATTTGTGATAGAGAATACTAAGCGACGGCACTGGCGCTATTCGGATGGTTTGTATTGTGAAAATCTTTCATTAAAAAGTATTGTGAAATATAGGAAATGTATCCAGCGGTGGACACTATTAAATCATTTCTATTACGTTTATACAATGTATAACAGAAATATTTTTTTTTAATCTACGTCGTTTTTTATGAGGTTCCTCTAACGGAGGTGAAACAACACATCAACAGCGAAATGAACTCCATAGTTGTCTTTTTAATTTTTGTAATAGTAGAAATATTAAACATAAAATAATTAGAACTAGCATGAGAGCCGCATAAAAGTCACGATAGCCGAGTGGTTGGGTGGTCGGAATTTCGAGTCGAGAGACCGGAGTTCGATCCCCAGGTGGCAGGCTCGTACCAAAGGGTTTTTCAAAAAAAAAAAAAAAACTTAATTACGAATTAAATCGTTGGCTTGGACAGAAAGACGGCGACTGGCTCACCACCTGTCACGTTGTCCCAAAAATATCTTCGGTGGAAGGTGGGTCGAAGGGACTTAATTGTCTAGACTAGACCTCTGTCTACCCCTGTATTGGGAATGGCGTGAAGATATTTTTTTTAGCATGAGAGCGATCAATGCATAACCAGGCGTTACTATCATTAATATTAGTTAAGAGAGGCGTATGTGCTGCAGTGGACGTGTACAGGCGATTCATTACATACACACAGTCAGTCAGGTCATAAGTATTGTCACACAGTAAAAACTTTTCTTTTAGAATGCTGGCCCGCCTTCCACCGAAGATATTTTCGGGACAACGTGACAGGTGGTGAGCCCGTCGCCGCCTTTATGTCCAAGCCAACGATAAAATTCGTACATAAGTTTATGAAAAAACTCATTGGTACTGCCACCTGGGGATCGAACTCGGGTCTCTTGACTCGAAATTCCGACCACCCAACCATTCGGCTATCGTGACTTGAAAATAAAACTTCATACTTTTTAGAATTTTAATCATTTTTAAATATGGAGTGGACGCTTAAAGAAGATCGTGTTGCAGTTATTGCGTTGCATCGTTGCGGTTACGCGCCAATTCAAGTTTTTGACATACTGATAAATTTAAATATAACCAAAAGATTCTTTTATCGTACCATCAAACGATACAATGAAGACTAGTGTAGATGACAAGTCAAGAAGTGGTCGCCGTCGGTCTGTTAGGACTCCAGCAGTGATAAAAGCTGTGAATACTCTAATTTAAAGAAATCCCAAACGTAAGCAGAAACTGTTGGCCCTTCAGATGGGGTTAAGCAGAACCACGGTGAAAGGGTGTTAAATGAAGACTTAGGGCTTCGGGCATATCGAAGAAAAACAGGACATTGTTTGAATGCTCGTCTAATGCACCTGAGACTGAAGAGATGCCGCGCTTTGTTTAAGCGGTACGCGGGAAAAAAATATCGGGAAATTCTTTTTTCGGATGAAAAATTTTTTGCAGTAGAAGAGAGCTACAACAAACAAAATGATAAGGTGTACGCACACAGTAGTGAAGAAGCAAGCAACCGTATTCCGCGTGTCCAACGGGGTTATTTTCCATCCTCGCTCATGGTATGGTTGGGAGTTTCTTATTGGGGCTTAACAGAGGTACATTTTTGCGAGAAAGGTGTAAAAACGAATGCAGTTGTGTATCAAAATACAATCCTAACGAACCTTGAGGAACCTGTTTCTCATATCATGTTCAATAACAGACACTGGGTATTCCAACAAGATTCGGCGCCAGCTCATAGAGCGAAGAGCACACAAGACAGGCTGGCGGCGCGTGAAATCGACTTCTTCGGGCACGAAGACTGGCCCTCCTCCAGTCCAGATTTGAATCCGTTAGATTACAAGATATGGCAACACTTGGAGGAAAAGGCGTGCTCAAAGCCTCATCCCAATTTGGAGTCACTCAAGACATCCTTGATTAAGGCAGCCGCCGATATTGACATGGATCTCGTTCGTGCTGCGATAGACGACAGGCCGCACAGATTGAAAACCACGGAGGTCATTTTGAATAAACTTTAGTGTCATAAGAATGTATGTTTTGTTAAGTTCATTTTGGTATATAAATAGTTACATAATGAATAAACTTGTTTTAATTATTTTAGGTTAAACATGTGACAGAATTTATGACCTGACTAGGTATATAGTATCTAACTCTTTTTATGCAGTATTTTTCTTAATCCCGTTAATAGGGCAGGTTTTGCTCCTTTACAGGGATTTTGTTGTAGAAGTGTACGAATGGGCTGGCCATTACGATTTACTTTAGAATGTGCCCAGGAACAGCCATTACGATTTACTTTAGAATGTGCCCAGGAACAGTTCCTCGTATTAACATTATGTACTTTAGTATTTTTATTTAAATTATTAACAGATTGATTGAACAGAATGTCACGATAGCCGAGTGATTGGGTGGTCGGAATTTCGAGTCGAGAGACCCGAGTTCGATCCCCAGGTGGCAGGCTCGTACCAATAGGTTTTTCAAAAAACTTATGTACGAATTATATCGTTGGCTTGGACGTAAAGGCGGCGACGGGCTCACCACCTGTCACGTTGTCCCGAAAATATCTTCGTGGAAGGTGGGTCGAAGGGACTTAATTGTCTAGACTAGACCTCTGTCTACCCGTGTATTGGGAATTGCGTGAAGATATTTATTTATTTATTTTTTATTTATTTTAACAGATTGATGTACATACATTACCTTTACATATGTATTGAGAGGCCTGAGTTAAAATATTTGTCTTTATATTTTTTGTGATGATACATTAGCTGCATGGCCCCAAACTAAAACAATGCACAAAAGTATGCCGAGAAATTAATCAATGAACTTGACAGATGTAGCATGTTTTCCCTGTATTTATCTTTAGGCTTAAGTTTTAGCTATTTAAATTTTAATATTGTTGTAAGTCACGATGACTGAGTGGTTAGAAGATCGGAATTCGTGTCAAGAGATCCGAGTTCGATATCCAGGTGGTAGGCTTTTAAGAAATTAATTGTTACACAATCTCTGTAGCCTCTGTGTAGCCCGGTATGGCGAATGGCGTGATGATATTTTTTTTTTAATATTGTTTGATGTCTTTTTAATTTATAGTCAGAGGTGTGTTTTAATTTGTTTTTATTTTTATATCACTTTTGTCTGATACCATTAAACATATTTGCTTACTTTCATTGTTTAATCTGTGAGTTTTTTCAGAACATAATTGAAGATATAAATGTCTGTCTTTATAACTGGAATTGCAGAAGCTCCTTAATACAGCAAACTTTATCCGTAAAAAGTTTTTAATCAAAGGAAACCCAAAAACTTGATTATTTTGCTGCGATTCAGTGAAACAGTAATTTAAATTATTGTGAAAGGTGTAATGATCTGATTCTAAAAAAATATTGCAAACCCGTGGACAACTTTAAGCGAAGAAAGCATACTTAAATTGCGTTATCATCTCCGATCCCTGAGGACTAACACAGTTCTAACATCTAACCCTTACATACTTTTCGAAATAAGTTAAATAGAAGTTATAAATAAATAAATAAATATAAATATCTTCAGGCAATTCCCAATACAGGGGTAGACAGAGGTCTAGTCTAGACAATTAAGTCTCTTTGACCCACCTTCCACCGAAGATATTTTCGGGACAACGTGACAGGTGGTGAGCCCGTCGCCGTATTTATGTCCAAACCAACGATGTAATTCGTACATAAGTTTTGAAAAACTCATTGGTACTGCCACCTGGGGATCCCGATAGCCGATTGGTTGGGTGGTCGGAATTCGAGTCAAGAGACCCGAGTTCGATCCCTTTAAGACATTGTTTGGACATTAAGACGCCGACGGGCTCACCACTTTTCACGCTGTCCCAAAAATATCTTCTATGGAACGTGGGTCCAAACGACTTAATTGTATAGACCCACTGTATTGGGAATGCCGTGAAGTTTTTTTTATTAATAAGAAAGTTTGAATTAAAAACAATTAAAAGACTATATTAAAAGTGCTTTTAAATCTCAAACATTTAATCGCCATAAACCGCCTACCAATAATTTATAGCAATGATACAGAAAAACATGATGACATACACGTTATTATAACGGCGCCAAGATTTTATAAAACTTTTTCTATCTTTACAAGATAGAAAAAGTTTTATAAAATGTTGGCGCCAAGAGAATCTTTCAAGTTTAAAAGAAAATATGTTCATTTTTAAAAGCCTGCAACAGGCATTTTATTATTTTGGCGTTGCTTTTACTTAGAAATTTATGAGTTGCGATTAAAAAATTTCCATTTCATTATGAAACATCTTAGTTTTCTTTCATTTCATTCTTCATTCTGAATACTTATACTTTCCCGTATGATGGTAGTGTAACTTTATCTTTATAATCTATCAAACCTCTTGTCCATGTCGTTATAGTCAGTTTTGTGGATAAAGAGCCTTGAAAACCTCATGGCGTTAGATAAATACATAAACCATTTAGCAAAATATTAAATATGAAATATATAATCTGAGAACAGATAGTAGTTTTTTGAGATAACGTGACAGGATGGCAGGTGAACCTATCGACGTCCTAGTGTTCAAGCCAACTATATAAATCGTACATTATTTTCGATTACTATTCGAATTTCGATCATCTTACTTCTTGGCTACGTAACGTGATCCTGTCACGTTACAAGAGGAACCCTTTAAATAATTATGAGAATATAAATTATAATCAAAATCTTGCTCTTAACATTTATTACACAAGAGATTTAAATTAAACTAAGTAAGATTTACATTAGACAACTTGTGTGAATAAAAGCACCAAACTTTGCAGTCATTTCACATTGAAATTAACCTAACATTTATTTGTTTGCACAATAACAAAGACTGGGTATTAGTGCAATGCAGATCTTTTCTCAGCTTTGTTTTAATTTTTAACGTATATTTGTATAAACAGCGGATTAAAAAATTTATTTCTAGGATTCACTAGGACTTATATGCCTTTCTCCTCCATGCCTCCATATGTCTTTTCTCGCGCTTTAACACTTAAGCTTAAACTTTTTTCTCAAGTAAAAGTAGCCTATGACTATTTAACTTTCAGAGATAAGATAGAACTAACAGACAAAAATTTTAAAAATTATTTTTTTATGTAAGATCCGTATATATTTTCATAGGCATTTAGTGAAAAGCTGTTAATTTTGAATTACAAAATGATACTTTGATTTTATTTATATGTTTAGATTTATAGATTAAATTAATAACCCGTTAGACAACTTGTTTCAAAGGGAATGCCCGACGGTCAGTATTTATGCTGGCTCTCTTAAACCGAATACCATAGTAATTTCAATATTAATCGGTAACAAAATTGTGAAAGACAGATAGTCCAACCACAAAAGAAGCCAAACAGAAAATTTAAAAAGCGAATAGTGGTAGTCAGTATTAGAAATCGTAGGCCATAAACTAACAGGTGCAAGCCCCGTTCTAAGCCTCTGTATTTTAGCAGGTATTTTTGACAAAGCAGATATTTCCATTTTTATTTCGAAGGTATATTATTTGTCGGAATAAAATTTTTATTTTTTATTACACCATCACGTAGTCATTATCGTGAAACTTCAATAATGTCATTGAGTAACAAATATCCATGTTCATTGTACTGTCATCACAATATAGATACCCTAGTCCTGCTATGAACATAATTGCTACAGATTTTTGTACACATGAAAGCAACAAAACTTAATCGTCCTCAAATTTTGATATTGAAAAAAAATCAATCTACCTTAAACAAACAGGTTTCGGGCAGCAGCCTTTATAGTGAAAATTGTTTGGTAATGGGATCACCAATCGACTTAGCACAAGTAGCGACAAAGTTACCCCTCTGTTATAGAAGAGGCTTACGTCATAGAATATACTTTTACAGGCAGTAAGTATAGTAGACAAATACCGATGAAGACAGAGATCTGCGTAATTAAGTCCTTTCGACTCGCCTTTCACAGGAAGCTACTGGGGACAATGTGACAGCTGGTTAGCCTATTGCCTTCGGCAAACAACGACCAATAAGCCAACGATACAATATACTTACATAGACATCCATAAGTCGAGTACAAACATTCATACAGGGTGGGCCATGAATTAATTAAACTTTGAAAAAATCGTATAAAAAACCATTTAACATATTTTAGAAATCGTTTATTTACGAGAAAGCTAATTATTTGTAATTTATTTTTTAAAAATTATTTCCTCTAAATGACCACCGTTTCGGTTTTTGCACTTATCTAAGCGAGTCCTGAAGTTGTCGAATACTCTTCTGCAAAGAGACCGCGAGATCGCTGACATCTCTTGATGATTTTTTCTTTAAGTTGACGCAGTGTATTCGGTTTATCAATGTAGACACGCCTCTTTAAATAACCCCATAAAAAGAAGTCTGCTGGGGACAGATCTGGACTTCTGGGTGGCCATGGGATGTCACCCCGTCTGGATATCAGCTTTTCCGGAAACATGTCTTTGACCACCGGCAAGGACTCGTTCGATGTGTGACACGTGGCTCCATCTTGTTGAAACCATGTGTTACGATTATAGCCAGCAAATTCCAGTAGCATCGGTGCTAAGAACTCCCATAACATTTTCACATACTCAGCAGAATTAACAGTAGCTGAACGGCCTCGAGAATCTTCAAAAAAGTAAGGTCCGATGATTCCTTTTGCTGAAATTGCTGCCCATACAGTTACCTTAGGAGAGTGAAGTCGCCTCTCATGTTTAGCTTTAGGATTTTCGCTGCTGTAATACCTGCAATTCTGTTTGTTTACATGTCCATTTAGGTGGAAATGGGCTTCGTCAGAAAATAAGATGTTGTGAAAATTACTGAAACGAGTTAACGTTGTTTCGGCATATGACTTACGCAAATTTTAATCATTAGGGTTTAGTTCTTGAACTAGCTGGATCTTATTTGGATGTAATTTCAAATCTAATTTCAAAATACGGCGTAATGATGTGCGGGATAATCTTAATTCAGCCGAACGTTTGCGTGTCGATAAATCGTGATCACGTCGAACAGAAGCGGAAACTTGCTGCACGTTCTCTTCGCTCCGAGAAGTCCGTGGGCCGCCGGTTTGTTTCACATTTAGTGTAGATCCCGTCTCTTCGAACTTCTTCACCCATTTCTTTATTAAAGGAGCACTTGGACACTGACATAAGTCGTGTAAACCATATTCAACGCGAAATGAGCGTCTCACAGTAATGAGCGAAAAGTCGTTTAAATAAAACTGTTTCTACTGTTTAACCAAAATTTTTTCTACTGTTTAAACTAAATTTCCAAGAAGCGAGCTAGTGCCCCTGCCAGCGACCGCGCCCCGCGCGGCAATAGTTTGCGCGGTAAGTTACATTTAAATGTTAACGAATTCTTGGCCCATCCTGTACTTATTACTCAAATAATCGCCCCTAGCGAGATTGAACCCACAACCCTTTGCTTCGAATGTCACTACCAACCAAGTTATTGGGTTGACCGTAAGTATGTACATATTTAATTAAGAAATCTACAGTTAAAAATAGAAATCTACAATAAGTCTAGATATAGTAGTTACTGAGGATTTAATGAATTTTGATTATTATTTGTATTTGATTATGTGTAATTTTATTGATTACTACATGACAACATTAGGCATCTACCTTGAAATATCAAATGACTGCGTATGTCTTAGCAGAGGCGGCGAAGGACAAAAAAGTATGTATATTTTTTTAGAGTACGAATATTAATAAGCAGAAATCTACCCACTTACATTTTCTAATAAAAACATTCCTTGAAATGAAATGTACTCCAAAAGTAAGTTTTAATTATCTTGAGTTATATTTACATCGTTTTTCAACATCATTATTTTTTACACGCTTAGAGCTTTTGGCTTCACAAAAAACGTGGTTTGATAAATTGTCTGGGTATGCCAGAAGAAGCATAAAAGCAGGTTGAATGCAGTGGAGATGCGATTTCTTCGAAAATGTTCGGCGTTACCTTGGCCGACTGGAAGCGAAACGAAGAGATTCGCAAAATGGTAGGTTTGAAAGATGACCTTATCACTAAAATGGATAAGGGCGTGCTCCGATGGTTTGGGCACGTTGAACGAATGAGCGAAGACGGAATGGTGAAGAAGATACATAGCGCGAAAGTTAAAATTAAAAGGGGTCGAAGTAGGCTAAGACTAACTTATGAAGACCATGTGAGCAAATTGCTCGAAGACGAGAGGGTCAAGAGTACTCGGATACCTCGACGTGCATGTATGAAGAAAATGATGAATCTGAATGAAGTGAAAGAGGTATGTAAGGATCGTGACACTTGGCGATCTGTTCTCTCTGGCTACCCTGGCTATTGTGCGTAGAGATAAATAAATAAAGAAATAAATTATCTATAATTATTTTGTTTAATCGCTATCAAACTTCACTTGTTACCAAATGCATTATGATCTTTCCTACGATAAGCAGAAATTTATTGAATGGGAATACTATGACGTGGTAGAATCTGATCAAGCACATATTACTCCTTTTCTTCCCGTGGGTGTTAGAAAAATTGTAACGGTTAAACTGGCGTGCTACAATGGTACTACCCGTAAATGTTCAATTTACGAGTAGCACAGTCCTATTATTCAATTGCGATGGAGTGCTAGCTTCTGCCGCTTCATGGATGGGTCGGCTCATCAAGGTAGTCCGTGGCCTTGCCATTTAAAAATATACGTCTCAGTATAATTATTTAATTTTTGTAGGCGTTTGCTCCTAACGGGGTTTCAAGGTTTTCCCATCTCGAGGTCCCGGGTTCGATTCTCGGTCGGGTCCATGTAGAAAAACCACTTTTTCTACATTATCCCGGGTCTGCGAGTTTGTGGTGCCTTCGTTGTTACCGTTTCCCACACCTTGCTTTAGCATCTTACATTGGAATCGGAGCAATGTATGCGATGTTGTCCCTATCTATATATATATATATATATATATATATATATATATATATATATATATATATATATATATATATATATATATATATATATATATATATATATATATATATATATATATATATATATATATGTATATATATATATATATATATATATATATATATATATATATATATATATATATATATATATATATATATATATATATATATATATATATATATATATATATATATATATATATATATATATATATATATATATATATATATATATATATATATATATATATATATATATATATATATATGTTTTAAAATCCCGGTAATAATTAGTTAGCTGTAGCTTTCATTGTGCTACCATTTATGTTTAGACTATTTGTCATATTATATTTCTTTTTTATGGTGTGCAATAAAGTGTACTCTCTCTCTCTCTCTAGCTTTCAAACTTTTAATAAAATTCAAATGCATTATGAGTCTTTATAGACTTGTTAAGTTGTTTTACATATTATCTAAAATTAGGGCAAGTAAATGTTTGAACATCCCGTGACATTGCGTCCGGGTCGTTGCTGCATCGACCGCCAATAGCAGTGCATTGCAGCTGCGCTATCCTCGTCATGTAAATAGAGATGACCTTATTTTATCGATATGACATGTCTATAATACAAAACGTGATTTTTCTTTGTCATCGGTAAAAAAAGCAACCATATAGGTATTAAAAAATAATATGTTCACGCTTTTCCCGATAAACACTAAAACAGATGGGGCAGTTGGTAGCACCAGACAACTAAGTACTTTTCTTCGACATTCTTCGGCACACTTTTCATTGAAGAAATTTTTGGTACAACGTGACAGGTGGCGAGCCTATCGCTGTCTTTATGCCCAGACCTACGATATAAATCATAAAAACGTCGGCTGTCGTGACTTGAGATATAGAAAAGATTATCCTCATATTTATAAAACTTTAAAACCTCATATCTATAAAACTTACATTCTACCCGCGCGTTAGGCGCTGATATCACTTAAATAGTTTGCTGTGTAATATTTTAATTTTTAAAAAATAATTAAGCTACTCATTCAAACTCAGTTGTCTGATAAAAAAATTACTTAAGATGTGAACTATATGTGCTAGTGTTTTCAAAATGATATATAATAGTGTAATGAATCAAATAAATAACAACAACAAAAAACAACAAAACAATTTCTATAAAAAAGTGTTACAAGTGCTACATTTAATCAATTAACGGGTGAAATTTACATTTAGTTATTCACAAACTGACAATATCAATACTTTTTATTATTTTATATCACAAGTGTAAAAAAATCTAAAACAAAATAATTGCTGTGAATATTTATAATTCTTTCAACATTAGTCATATCAACAAATTACTATTACTTAAGGACAGTTATAATACTTAATTTCTTCGGATACTTTAGTTGTAAACATAGCCGTGAGGTAATTCATTTGAATTTTGCATCAACAACATATTTAAACTAGAGTTCGATTCCTAATCTAAAAACTTTTTGTGAATGATTTAGTTCAAAATTTAAAATTTATAAGATAATAGTTTCTAAAAACTCCACATTCAAACGATAGATGTCATAGCTAGTACCCAATCAAACAAAGATGAACTTTATAGAAAACATTACATTTCGTCGCAGACGTACACAATCCGATTCCAATAATACAAACGAAGGTTCGTTCATCGCGGGTTCGCTAGATGACACCACTGGTAGCTTACCTGATATATCCGATGACGATATAAATAATGAAATACAAAGATTAAAGGAGGAAATAAAAAAACTCTCTATTGACTTGAACAGTGCTCATGCAGAAATTGAGTGTCTTTCTTCAGAAAATAGGGATCTCAAACGATCTAATGAAGAGCTACTAAAAACAAATGTATTAATGAAAAAAATTGCAACTAGTCCTGCAACAAAAAAGAAAAAAATTAATAACGCCCAACAAAGAGCAGATAAAGAGACTCAGACTCCAAAATTACTAAATATGAGTAATGTATCTAAAAATCAAGATAATGTAGAAATCATATAGCCACTTGCAACTCAGCCTAAGTTAAAATATATTGAAAAGATAAAACCCGCAAGTAAGCAAAATAAAGTTTGTATTTTAAGTAGTAGCAAAATAATAATATATTATCAATAGCACAGAAAAATCTGGCATATGATAAATTTCAAGTATGTCATTATTTAAAGCCACACACTAGACTCATTAATATGTTAGAAAACATTGAATCAAAATTAAAACAATTTACATTTAAGGACTATTGTATTATATTAATAGGCGAAGATGATTTTAATTCTACACAAAATTATTTTAATTTAATTGTTCACATCAGAAATACATTGAAAGAAATTAAACATACTAATATTATAATTTGCCTGCCTACATTTAAATGTAAACATAATACGTCAATGTTTAATTGGAGAATAGAGAATTTTAACAATTTATTATACTTGGATAATTTAACACATCAATATGCATATCTCCTTGACTCAAACTCGAATTTAACTTATGACTATCGAATGTTTGACTACCATACAGGACGTATTAAGGACATTGGCATAAATACTGTGTTCCAAGACTTAAGAGAGTTAATTAGGTATATAGAAAATAGTGTCAATATGTCAAATGAGGAGTTAATACAAAATGACAATCGTAACACAATATTGAACTTGGAACCAACAATAAATCAGTTTTTTCATTAATAATTATTTGCATATCCTGCATCAAAATATTGCAGGTCTATTAAATAAATCAGATGCATTGACAATTTCTTTAAATGAACTAGAAGAAAAACTCATAACTATTGACGTTATATGCATCACAGAACATTTCATCATATCCGGTTTCGAGAAATTTTTAACCATCCCCAACTATAACTTAGCTGCATGCTTTTGCAGAACAACTCAAAAAAGAGGTGGCACTTGCATACTGGTTAAAAAGGGACACCGGTTTACGGAATTACCAGATATTAAGAAATTCTCCATTCCTGGTTTAATTGAATGTTGTGCTATTGAGCAAGTGCTTTACAAAACTTTAATCGTGTGTATGTATAGAGTACCAAAAAACGATAATTTTAATTTATTCTTTAATAGATTGGAAAAAATTTTAGAAGTAGTTACCAAAAATCAAAATAGAAATGTTACAATAACAGGAGACTTTAATATTAACATTTTAAAGCGCAACAATGTCTCAATAGAATTTGAATGTCTTCTCTCAAATTACAATCTCAAATTAGAGATCAACCAACCTACCCGAATTAAAAGTCAAACTTGTATTGATAACTTTGGACATAATTTTCATAATAATTGTAAAGCTGAAGTAATAGAACTTGCCCTATTAGATCACACAGCGCAACTATTTAAATGTGGTGTTAAAAAAATTTGCATTCTTGATAGGTGGTTCATCAAACGACGAGATTATAACAAAGAAAATATGATAAAGTTTGACGACTGTATTAAAAGACTATCCTTTTCTGAAATATACAATACGGAAGACCCTAACGAAGCCTACAATATTTTTCTAGAAAATTTTAAGCTTTTTATGATTTATGCTTTCCCTTAAGATATATTACTATAAAACAAAAAGGTTATCAAAAATGGATATCACAAGGTATAAAGATTTGTAGTAAGAAGAAAAGGGAGTTGTTATGGATGTATAGATTAAAACCTACTGTAAAAAATAAAATAAAATTTAAAGAATATTCCAAAAAGCTTAAAAAATTATAAAACTTACAACGAGCTCAAAATGATTATAGTATTAAAACTTCGACGAATAGAAGTAAAGCTACATGGCAAATAATTAAAAATACGAAGCAAAATTTACCAAGTGATACCATATCATCAATAAAAATTGATGATAAAATAATAACGAATCCGAAAGAAATATCATGTGCATTCAACAATTTCTTCGTACATAAAATTCAACCAACAAATTTGAAAAATGAACTAAAATTACAAATACTAAACAATAATCATTCAATGTTCTTGACACCAAGTTCACCATCTGACATTTTAAATATTATAACATCATTGAACAACACTTATAGTGTAGGTCCAGATGAAATTTCTACATAAGTCGTTAAATTTTGTTGCAAATAATATATCAAATAACCTTAGCCATATTATCAATTTGAGTATCAGTAAAAGTATCTACCCAGGAAAATTAAAAACATCAGTAGTCAAACCACTCTTCAAGAAAGAAAATAAGCTCTGTATGGAAAATTATAGACCTATTGCCCTCATATCGATATTCGCAAAAGTTTTCGAAAAATTCCTGCATCAGAAAATTTATTCCTTTATTGAAAAATATAACATTTTAACCAACGCACAAAAAGGTTTTAGGCAATTTATGATTTCTTAAATGTTATAATGACAAACGTTGACAATAAAAATCCAATTTGTGCTTTATACTGCGATATGACTCAGGTATTTGATTGTGTTGACCATGATATTTTGACAAACAAACTAAATCATTATGGTATACGAGGTAGAGTATTAGATTTGATAACATCATATCTTGACAACAGAAAGCAGTACACTGAAATCCATCGAGTAAATTATCGCGATAAACGGGAACATGCATATAAATCTGATGAACGAACTATACGTTACGGAGTACCACAGGGCAGTGTTTTAGGCCCCCTATTATTCATTATTTATATCAACGACCTTGTTAATGCTACAAATCATCAAATGACACTTTTGCTGATGACAGTACAGTGACAATGGAATGCAAAAATAAAATTTATATCACAATAACATCAATAATACACTTTATTTAATTATTGAATGGTTAAAAACAATAACTTACGGATTAATTTAAGGAAAACGAATTTAATGCATTTTAATCAATTACCTTCAAATACAAACCTGAACATAATGTATGAAAATCAACTAATTAATGAAATTGACACTACGAAATTTCTAGGCTTAATCATCGACCGGAAGCTGAATTGGAAAAAGCATGTTGAAGAACTGTCTAAGAAAATAAATACGTCTGCTTACGCACTTCATAAATTGTCTTCATTATTAAACTTTGATTCGTTATTAATGGCATATTATGGCATGGCTGATTCAAGACTGAGATATGGCATCATTTTTGGGAAATTCAACTTATAAAGAATTAGCTTTTAAAGCACAAAAACGATGCATCAGGTCAATATTTAGGTTAAGAAAAATTGATAGTTGCCGACGTTATTTTATAGAAAATAAAATACTTACGCTTACTTCACTTTACATACTTGAGACTGCTGTGTTTGTAAAGAGTAATTCAAATAAATTTCAGAAGTTATCAGATGTCCACAATCGCAATCGACGTGACAATACAAGACTATGCATTCGCAGAGCCAGAACTGCGGTTATGCATAAGAGTGTTTTTTGCATGGCTCCAATTATTTATAACAAAATTCCAAAAAACATAAAAGAATTAAACATGAAAAGTTTCAAGGAAAGGCTCCGAATATTCCTGATTGAAAAATGTTATTACCATATTAACGATTTTTAAATGATAGATTTAATGAAGATTTTGACAATTGAAGAATGACATTTAAGATTTTGATTTCAAGAATGACGTACGATAATCCATTAAACTGTTTACTTTTTAATATTTAACTTATTACTTTTGACAATTTGATTCTCTGTATTTTTTTTATTCACATGAATTAATTAATTTATTGACATGAATTTGTAAGACAAGATATTCTAACAGTACGTTGTAATTTTGAAATAATTAGTATTTGTACGCCACACAAGGCAAAGACATGTTGGACATTACTCCTAAATATTATGTAACAGCTTTCTTTACACATGTTTTAACAAATAAATTATCATTATCATTATCATTATTAGCGTTTCTACCTTAATATTCTACCTTATCCATTCCAATTTTCTTTTAGTTGTAATAACACCCAGTACGGAAATCAATATATACTATTTAGTCATTGTTGCGGAAAATGCCTTTTAGGCCAGTAGGAATTATATTACTTAATTATATATCTAATCAGGATTTTACATACCCTATGAATATAAAAATCGTAGTTACAGACATCGCACATCGTAGGCGCTGTGTAATTTTGGTCCGATATTTTTAGATTTCACGATCCAGAGGTAGTCAATGTCAAAGAATATAATATATATCCGACCCGAGTTCGATCCGCAGGTGGCAGGTTCGTACCAATGAGTTTATCTATTATCGTAGAGCCCTACTCCTGGTGGCATGTTACCAAGAACAACTTCTCTTTCTTAAAACACTATTCGACTTCTATAATCTTTTTTAATATTATGCTTCCACCTACGCCATTCATTCAAACAATTTTTACCATTCGTTCTTCACTAATTCCTTAGACTTGCCTGAATTATCGAAGTATGCTTATATTAATTTTAGTTCCGTTCCGCTTTAACTGGAATTATACACTACTTAACATCTTATCAAAAATAAGATGTTCGGCTTTATATTACCTACACACTAATACAACTAATTTTAACTAACTAACAAACATTTAACCAAAGTATTTAGAAGTTTTTATAGAATACGCTCTTTTATTTTCATCCTTTACAGAAATTCGTTAATGTCCATCTAATATTAATTTTTTATACGTTATTTTTGTTACATTAGGACGATTGGATAAAATACAAATATTAAATGCAGCGGAAATATAAAAGCAAGGAAAATAAATATCGATAAATTCTTTTGCACAACTAATCCGAGTTATCCTGTTATCCTCTTACGTCACAAACGTACTTGACCTCTTGGTAAATAAACTTCTATTATCTAATCTGGCTTCAAGTATTGCAAATTCGTTCTTATCCCTTTACTTTAAGAGTGATCGTTTTAGAAATTCTATTCCAGCATTTTCACTGAACTAGAACAGGGTTGTTATTTGCGGTTACAGCTAAGTAATTCTTATAGTCGTTTGGACAGAAATAAGCTTGGCAAATAGAAATGTATATAGTATAATAATTCGTCATATAATTTGAATTACTATTTTTCGAAATTATTATAATAAAAACTAACAACTTAAATGTACATATTTTCGAGTTAAACGTATTTTTCTTATGTTACGTATCTTATAATTTAAATTAATAAATGTTTTACTACTAGCCACGAACCTCACAATCACAACATATATCCTTTGCGACAAAGGCCTTAATAGAGGCCAAAAATATTTTTTTTTAGATAAATAGGACAATAGAATTTGACAAAGGTCAAATATACTTGCTTTTGCTTTTATTAATAATTAAGTTAAATATGGAATGTTTCGTAAAATAATAATATAGCTGACGTTTAGTTACGGCGCAAGAATACAAAGGAGTAGGGAGGTGGTCCTTCCCGTAGGTGTCATACTTAGCCTTAGTCTATGGGAAATAATCCATCCAGGTTTTTGACCGATAACGAGATCAAATAATTGCCAGATAAAATTCAGCAGACGGTGACGGGCAGTAGCATTTTAGGCGCAAAGTGTGTAGTGCAGAGAACCATTACTCGAGTTTTTTTTTCTTTTTTTAAATATGTTAAATAAATATTCACGCAATTCCCTATACAGGGGTAGACAGAGGTCTAGTCTAGACATTTAAGTCCCTTCAACTCACCTTCCACCGAAGATATTTTCGGGACAACGTGACCGGTGGTGAGCCCGTCGCCGTCTTTATGTCCAAGCCAATAATATAATTTGTAAATAGGTTTTTAGAAAAACCCATTGGTACGGCCACTTGAGGATCGAACTCGGGTCTCTTGACTCGAAATTCCGACCACCCAACCACTCGGCTATCGTGACTTTTATAATTAATGATTTCATGCATAATATTATAATATTTCATGTTAAATAAATGTTTTCATGAATAACTGTTTCAAAGGAATACATGTAGGAGGAACTTTACATAAGATGGTTTTGGTAGGCACGGAAGTTCGGAAGATGAAACTGCCTGAAGAAAGACTGTTATTAGCGATACTCTACTCTACAAATATATCTAATAAGAAGGCACAAAAGGTGCAAAAAGCTAAAAAGGCACCACCCTCCCTTCTACCTTCTACGGCAATACCACCTACATACTGAATGCACTACCACTACTAGACAACATACGCCACCACCGCTAAATAAGATATTAAAATGTCTTAACGTTTGTTTTGAGGCGAAACACGTGTCGCGCAATTATCGGTGAAGGAGTATGTTACCTGGTGTCTAGTGTAGTGTCTGTGTAGTGAAGGTGGTGCACTTCTTCTCTTCGGAACATGTAACATTTATTTTTGCATGAGGGATCGTGCAATATACAGTATAATATATAACATAAATTGTTCGTATTCTGGAATACGTGTCATATTAATAAGCACTTTCATAGAACGTAATTTGCAACTTTGCTGGATAATTTATATCAATATACATAAAAATATAGTAACTGTACGCTTGTGGCTGCAAATCTCGAAAGGTAGTCGATCCATTGACTTCAAAATGTTCACTGCATATTGCATTTTTACCCAAGATTTTTTGTAAATTCTTTGAATCCCAAAGGTTCACAAAAAAACGGGCTGCAATTTTTTCTAAAAATAAAGCTTTTTAGTTATGTAATCTGTTTTATGGAGTAGTTAAAGTTATGTTTTTAATATATAGTTTAGCATTGTTAAACATTATAATTGATGAAATGAATTTTTTTCGTTTATATCTTCAAAGAATACTACTATATTTAAATACTACTATATTTACTTTATTTATAACTATATTTACTTAATTTAATAAAAGAAGGCATAGAGACTACTTTAACAAGTAAGTTATAGATGTCATTACATAATTTATCATGTTTGGCGATGAGCCTGAAACTAGGGAAACCGTGATCAATCAGCGATGTTTTACTCGTAGGCCAATTAGATATCTCCTGCTAATAATTTATTTTGAGTCTACTTGTTACATTGTGACGTCGTGAGAGTGTTAATATGAAAAGTATATTAAAAGTAACTTAATATAAATTTGTTAAAATTAGCGTTTTGATACACTGCTTTAAGGTGTGATCAAACTGAGATGAAGAAGATGACAGCATGATATATATTGCTTAAGAATACTTAATACTTATTACAAAAATCACGATAGCCGAGTGGTTGGGTAGTCGAAATTTCGAGTTAAGAGACCCGAGTTCGATCCCCAGGTGACAGACTCGTACCAATGGGTTTTTCAAAAAACTTATGTACGAATTATATCATTGGCTTGGACATAAAGCTGGAGACGTGCTCACCATCTGTCACGTTGTCCCGAAAATGTCTCCGGTTATTAACTTAATTTAAATTAATTGTCTAGACTAGACCACTGTCTACCCCTGTATTGGGAATGGCGTGAAGATATTTATTATTTTATTTTATTTATTACTTAAAGATGGTAAATTTCGACACTGTCTAGAATTCGTCTTCATCGTTCTGGGCTATTATTGTATTTACTGTTATATTACTGCATTATGAGTTTTCAGGGATGCATCTGTAACCTCCTTCGTCAAAGTTGTTTGGTCCAGTCTCCATTAGCTGAAGTGATCGCTTGTATTTAGGTGGGTAAGCGATAAGCTCGTTTTCATATCACGCCTAAATGAAAGTCTTATATATCTCACTTGCATTTACGAAATGCATAACGTGTACAATAGAAAACAATTTAAAGTCGTTCTACTTTTCACTTTATACACTGTTATTGGATAGGTGTTCTGGGATAGCTCTATTGTAGAAGGAGGCTTTGAGGGTGGCTCTTACCGCCCACTTCTATCATCATTTTTACCTCAACCTCACGGTCCTCCACCACCACCTCCGTACCTGTTTTACGGATAAACTTGAAATTATTTTCATGAAAATTAAGCGAGGAAGCTAACGTATAAAATATAAATCCTTTTTGCACAAATAGAAAATATGTGCGAAAAAGGGTTTATGTTCCTTATTTTTGTTTATAGGTTTTATGTTTAGTTTATACTTTAAGTTATATTTAAGTACGCAAAACTTTTTGAAGACATTGTGATTTGGCAGTATTGTGATTTGACACTCGAAGAAATGAAAATCAGCATTAAAAAGAGGTAAAATGAAGTAATCTAATAACAGAAGGTTCCTTAACTTTGAAAAGAAATTGTGAAGAGAAAATTTTGGTATTTGGTAATGGAAATAAAATAGTTTTTTTTATGAAGGGTCGGGGAAACCACACGGCAATGCTAATTCATTGGAGCTTATTTTAGACAACGTGATAGGTTGTGAGCCTCTCGCATTGTTTGTTCTGGCTGTATGACTTTCCCATAAGGGTTGATTTGCCATAATCGCAAAAATAGATGCTACTGCTTCTCAATCGTCTGCTGAATTTAGGTCTGGCCTATTTTCGATACAGTAGCTCCTTACAATATCTACGAGAAAATAGAAGGTGGTATATATCATGACCCCTTAAACGCATGGTAATTAATGTTAATGTTAATTAAGTAATTTCTGGCTACATTATTTACCATCAACTAACCTTATACCAAGGTTAGTTGATGGTTGATGGTTACTGGATAGCGAAAGTTTACGTGTAGCTGTAGGAATCCGATTGGGAGCATCGATTTGTCAATTTATCGAGTGGTTGGGTGGTCGTAATTTCCAAGACGGCGACGGGTTCACCACCTGTCACATTGTCCCGAAATAATCTTCGTATATTAGTAGTAGTCGTATGTTCGTTACATATTTATATTAATAATTATATTCGTCGTATATTTATTTTATACTTATTTTTCTAAATATAATGGCAAGTAATGACTTTATAGGCAAATACTTAATACTTTCAGTTAGATTATTAAAAATGCAGACTTATTGGTATAATATTAATCAGCAAAAAAAGTCTTCACATCATTAATATTAGGGTAGACCGAGTTTCAGACTTTTAAGTCATTTTGACCGTCCTTCCACCGACGACATTTATTGAAACAACGTCACAGGTGGTAAGAGCGTCGCTATCTTTATGCCCAAGCCAACGCAAAATAAATCGTACATATTTTTTTAAAAACACATGGTACGAGCCTGTCTCCTGGGGATCGAACTCGGGTCTCTTGATTCAAATTCCGTTCACCCAACCACTCAGCTGTCTTGACTAATTAGTAGTTAGTAGTATGTCGAAGTGAGAATAACGTTTACAAGGTATCACTGAATGTTTTAGAACAGGCCATTTAGAAACTTTGCTAATCCTTTTAAATTTCTATTATGGAAATACGATAGTAATTATCTTCTGCTATAGCATAGTCACTCGGCTATCGTCACATAGTAACGGTAGCCGAGTGGTTGGGTGGTCGGAATTTCGGTGGTCGGTGGTAGGCTCATACCAATGGGTTTTTCAAAAACTTATGTACGAATTACATCGTTGGATTGGACATAAAGACGGCGACGAGCTCACCACTTGTCACGTTGTCTCGAATATATCTTCGGTGCAAGGTGTGTCGAAAGGACTTCATTGTCTAGACTAGACCTCTGTCTACCCCAATATTGAGAATTGCGTGAAGATATTTATTTACTTATTTTATATAGCATGGTACGAAGTCTAGTACGAAAAAAATTACGTTACATTGGCTTGAGAAAGCTTTGCACCAAATGGATATCCTATACATTGACAGGAAGACCAAAAACGCCTTCGGATAGACTGTTTATGCGAAATGTTAGAAAAGGTAAACGGAGGTAATTAAAATGCTATATTTGACTTTGTCACAGAAGGTGAAAGCTGAATATTACTACGAACCCAAAACCACAAAAAGAGTGTGCTCAGTGAGTGTTTCTTTCTGATAATCGACCAACTAAGGTAAAAAAGGAAGAAGTCAAGGATAAAGATTTTTGTCGCTTGCCTTTATAGGTAATTTTGCCAGTTTTTCTGGAAGATAAAAGGACACTACTGCAGACCGGTATGTCTAGGGAAATTATCGACAGCAGTGCCCTTGAAGTAGGATATTTAATTATGGCAGGTGTCGATATAATATGTCACACGCCATAAAGTATCGACCTGTCACCCTGCGACTTTCATATATTTCTAAGAACCAAAGGTAAACTTAGAGGCATTCGCTTTACAAGTTCTGAAATGATGTGAGTATGCACGCAAATGCAAGCTCGCAGATGAAACCTCTACGCAAGTATGGGCCCACTGCTTTTTTTAGTGGTTCCATCGAATGCGAAAATGTAGTAATAGAAACGGAGACTAATTCATAAAAACCATAATATTATTGACAAGTTTCAACATTTAACCATTTATTTATTTATTAAAGACTTTCAGTGCAACATACGCACAAACGGCGGACTTTATACCATACATACTGCGCTAGTTAACCCTGGGTGACGTTATATTGGTAAGTAAAGTAAGTAATTGTCTTACAATAAAGCAAAATAACTACAATATCATTTTATTAAATTAAAGAGAAAGAAAATTGTCACTTGCAAAAGGGATAATATATGGTGCCGATGCCAAAACAAGGCATAAATAAAGAAAAGAGAATACAGATTTAAAATTTCAACTGATGCGTGTAAGACACGGTGGTTCGGATGTAAGAGCCTTGCCACGGATCGGCAGAGGTCGTGGGTTCGAATCCCGCCCGTGTTAGTTGAAATTATAAAAACTTATTTTTCTTTAACTTAATCACATAAAAGTTCAGCAAAAATATGCTTTAAAAATTAATAAAATTGCGTAACTACAATTTAAAAAAAAAGTAGAATCCCATTTTACTTATTTCTAGAAGAAGATCCTTATTTATTTACATCTCCGTTTAGTTACTCATTGATTCTCATATATTTGTGAAAATCTATGTCAAAGTTAAACAAAAGATAAAGAAGCGTCTTAAGATATTTCCAAGCAACTCTCAAACTTAGGTTTAAGGAATAGAGTAAAGATTTCATTAAACACGATGTACAATACTGTATGTCTAGAAATTAGAGCAAAATGTTATATAAAGATAGGAGCAAGTATTTTTGGTCTAATGATAAAGTATGTCCAGTAAAGTATGAAGTGAAGTGTGAAGAAAATACTTATCATGGTTCCAATTAAAACATTTGTTTTATTAATCACAGTATTTATGTTGATTCAGGTTAGTTTTTATTTTATTTTAATAACTGTTTTATTATTTTTACATTAATTTCCATAAGACCATTCCAGGCAGAACAACAGTATTGCTTGAATGTGAGTAGTCATATTTTAAGCTTTTTACTTTTCTCTTGGCAATTGGATCACATGTCATGTTGTTACAAATGAGCTCTACTCTACGAAATTGTAGGGACCTCTTACTACGGCAGTATTGGAAAGGTGTCAACTTAAAAACTGACGTCATTAGGTTATATTAATATTATCAATCATATCGCTTGTCTTCCATTGACGTGGCTTAAATTTCCATGTAATACAGCGCACCTTTATCAGCATAATTTGTTTTTTGGGGCAGAATAATATTTGCTTACTTTTTTTTATTTGTTTAACACTATTTTACTGGAAAAGTTACTTCCGCCCTTTTAAGTCAAAAAATAATTTCAAAAAAGTTGTGAGAGTCTATGCGTCTTCATACACTCTCTGGAGTTTGAGTTTCTTCATAAATAATTTTGTAAATTTTTTAATCTAGATCTCCTCGAAAAATTACTAGCACGCAATATTTTATTATTGAATTGGAAGAGTGGATTTTGTTATACTCCTGTAATATTTGGTTGGCATGCCCATACTCCTTGGCAAATTTTTTTGGTTCCGAAAAAACTCTTATGAAATCGTTGACGTCGTTAGAATCGTCTGGTGAGTGCAGGTAACCGGAGGCCCACACACCCCCTCCCCCAATTCTGGGGGGAGGGGCACTCTGAGGGTGGCAACGCATCTGCTATGCCTCTGGTATTGCGGGTGTTCATGGGCGGCGGTAATCACTTACCATCACGTGAGCCACCTGCTCGTTTGCCTCCCTTTTCTATATAAAAAAAAAATTAATTCCGTCGTTTGGTTTCAGTGTATTAAATGCCACTGGTTTGGCGGATGGGGTCGTCCTCCTATAATAGTTGTTGGCGGATATGGATTTGGCTACGGCGGGGGATTTTATAGGCCCCCGCCTCCATTCTTCTATAGACCTCCACCACCTCCCCTACCATATCCCTTTTATGGGTGATGCACCAATGAAGAAATAAAACATGATTTCATATCATAATTTACTTAACTGCACTTATTTAGCTAAAATTATTGTTGTTTTTTGATGTTATATAAAATAAATGACTGAAAGAAATATATTGTTTGTTTGCGGATAAATATGTAACTGAATGAATGTCATGTTTATCATCATGTCGCTACACGTTAATAAAATGTTATGAAAAATTTCACCCACAAAGTATAAGTAAAGTACAGCCTGTAAATGCTTGCGCCTGGACAATGGCCTTGTTTTAATTGAGAGCGATTAGATTAGAATAGAACCTTCGCCACGCTGCTCCAGTGCGGGCTGGTTGACTTATTTAATAAGTCTACAAAAATATTAAATATAGACGCAGAAATGTCTTCCTTAGCACGTTATATCTTTTTTAAGTACGTGGAATATGTACTATCTTTTATATCTTCATGCATTTTCCTCTACTTTCGGCCCACATTTCATTACAACTAATTTGCAAAATTGTGGCAAGTGGTGAACCTGTCCTAGTGTGATGTAAATCGAACATAATTTTCTGAAAACTCATTGGCATGAAGCTTTCTTCCGTAATTAGAACTCGGGACACAACAATATCTATCACGACTTTCACGACATGTATTAAGTTAGCTTTATTTCTTTCTTAGGTTAGTGGCTTCTCTATTTAGTTAGTTACAAAGATTATTTACGTACCTAATTTGCTTTCTGAAGTTGATAATGATATTTGTGTGTTGTGTGTGAAGTGTGCATACTTTTTTGCCATTACTTAGTATATAATCAACAACTATATTTTTCGATTAATGATTTTATTGTACAGGGTGGGCCAAGAAATCGGTAACATTTAAATGTAACTTACCGCGCAAACTATTGCCGCGCGGAGCGCGGACGCGGGCGAGGGCACTAGCTCGCTTCTTGGAAATTTAGTCGCAATGGATCGCTTCGCGCCGGGGCCACAACGCGCTTACTGCGTGAAACAGTTTTATTTAAACAACTTTTCGCTCATTTCAGTGAGACGCTTATTTCGCGTTGAATATGGTTTACACGACTTAAGTCAGTGTCCAAGTGCTCCTTTAATAAATAAATGGGTGAAGAAGTTCGAAGAGACTGGATCTACACTAAATGTGAAACAAACCGGCGGCCCACGGACTTCTCGGAGCGAAGAGAACGTGCAGCAAGTTTCCGCTTCTGCTCCACGTGATCCAGACTTATCGACATGCAAACTTTCGGCTGAATTAGGATTATCCCGCACATCATTACGCCGTATTATGAAATTAGATTTGAAATTACATCCATATAAGATCCAGCTAGTGCAAGAACTAAACCCTAATGATTTAAATTTGCGTAAGTCATATGCCGAAACAATGTTAACTCGTTTCAGTAATTTTCACAACATCTTATTTCCTGACGAAGCCCATTTCCACCTAAATGGACATGTAAACAAACAGAATTGCAGGCATTGGAGCAGCGAAAATCTTAAAGCTAAACATGAGAGGCCACTTCACTCTCCTAAGGTAACTGTTATGGTAACTAATATGGGCTGCAATTTCAGCAAACGGAATCATCGGACCTTACTTTTTGAAGATTCTCGAGGCCGTTCAGTTACTGTTAATTCTGCCGAGTATGTGAAAATGTTACGGGAGTTCTTAACACCGATGCTGCTGGAATTTACATCCCATGGCCACCCAAAAGTCCAGATCTATCCCCAGCAGACTTCTTTTTATGGGGTTATTAAAGAGTCGTGTCTACATTGATAAACCGAATACACTGCGTCAACTTAAAGAAAAATCATCGAAGAGATGTCGGCGATCTCGCGGTCTCTTTGCAGAAGAGTATTCGAAAACTTCAGGACTCGCTTAGATAAGTGCAAAAACCGAAACGGTGGTCATTTAGAGGAAATAATTTTTAAAAAATAAATTACAACTAATTAGCTTTCTCGTAAATAAACGATTTCTAAAATATGTTAATTGTTTTTTTTTATACGATTTTTTCAAATGTTAACTAATTTATGGCCCAACCTGTATAACAATTTACGTATTTTTATTTCAGCAAGCAAAAAAAAAATTGTGCAAAAAAACACAAATGCTTTAGGCACTTACTTTAGGATCAGACCAATATATGTGACGTCTTCCACATCTCTGTATGTATTATGTGTGTTTATAAATATATTGTTACTTCTGTTTAGAAAAATATCCAAGTAGTTGCAGATATGTCATATGCTTTAAATGTGATCATTCGAGATGATGAAAGAAAAAAAGGATCTAGCGTGGACCTACTCTGCCACTGCTATGACCTCTCTTATAATAGGTGGCTATGGATATATAGATTTGAATAGGTGGTTACGGATTTGGTAGCCTGTATAATCCTCGGCCACCATTTTTATGTATGTGATGGAATGAATATTTTATGAATAATTGTAGTTCGGAAAAAATTAAGCCATAGTATAGCATATGTACATAAGTATATACCTAGTCAAGTTATAAATTCTATCACATGTTTAACCTAAAATAATTAAAAGAAGTTTATTTATTATGTAACTGTTTATATACCAAGATGAACATAACAAAACATAGATTCTTATGACACTAAAGTTTATTCAAAATGACCTCCGTGATTTTGAATACAGGCCTTCAATCTGTGCGGCCAGTCGTCTATCGCAGCACGAACGAGGTCCATGTCAATATCGGCGGCTGCCTTAATCAAGGATGTCTTGAGTGACTCCAAATTGGGATGAGGCTTTGAGCACGCCTTTTCCTCCAAGTGTTGCCATATACGGATTCAAATCTGAACTGAAGGAGGGCCAGTCTTCGTGCTCGATGAAGTCGATTTCACGCGCCGCCAGTCAGTCTTGTGTGTTCTTCGCTCTATGAGCTGGCGCCGAATCTTGTTGGAATACCCAGTGCCTGTTATTGAACATGGTATGAGAAACAGCTTCCATAGGGTTTGTCAGACTGTATTTTAATACACAACATTCGTTTTGCATGCATTCGTTTTTACACCTTTCTCGCAAAAATGTACCTCTGTTAAGCCCCAATAAGAAACTCCCAACCATACCATGAGCGAGGATGGAAAATAACTTCGTTGGACACGCGGAATACCGTTGCTCGCTTCTTCACTACTGTGTGCGTACACCTTATCATTTTGTTTGTTGTAGCTCTCTTCTACTGCAAAAAATAATTCATCCGAAAAAAGAACTTCCCGATATTTTTTTCCCGCGTACCGCTTAAACAAAGCGCGGCATCTCTTCAGTCTCAGACTAGACGAGCATTCAAACAATGTCCTGTTTTTCTTCGATATGCCCGAAGCTCTAAGTCTTCATTTAACACCCTATTCACCGTGGTTCTGCTTAACCCCATCTGAAGGGCCAACAGTTTCTGCTCACGTTTGGGATTTCTTTGAATTCGAGCCTTCACAGCTTTTATCACTGCTGGAGTCCTAACAGACCGAGGGCGACCACTTCTTGACCTGTCATCTACACTAGAGTCTTCATTGTATTGTTTGATGGTACGATAAACGAATCTTTTGGTTATATTTAAATTTTTCATAAATAAATAAATAATAAATATCTTCACGCAATTCCCAATACAGGGGTAGACAGAGGTCAAGTCTAGACAATTAAGTCCCTTTGACCCACCTTCCACCGAAGATATTTTCGGGACAACGTGACAGGTGGTGAGCCCGTCGCCGCCTTTATGTCCAAGCCAACGATGAAATTCGTACATAAGTTTTTGAAAAACTCATTGGTACTGCCACCTGGGGATCGAACTCAGGTCTCTCGACTCGAAATTCCGACCACCCAACAACTCGGCTATCGTGACTTCTCTAAATTTTTCAGTATGTCAAAAACTTGAATTGGCGCGTAACCGCAACGATGCAACGCAATAACTGCAACACGGTCTTCTTTAAGCGTCCACTCCATATTTAAAAATGAGTAAAATTCTAAAAAGTATGTAGTTTTATTTTCATGGACAATTCGAAATTCGAATTCAATAAACTTTTTTGTGGCCCGCATTATAAAAGAAAAGTTTTTACTGTGTGACAATACTTATCACCTGACTGTGTATATAAGCATAATTATGGTAAATTTATATTCACTTTTATTTTGTTGTGTTAAAAAAAATAAACTCATTTAATTAATCTATATGTTAAATGTACTTTTAGTTTCTGATAAATTCTCTATCTTGTTCCTTTTTTTAATATTTTTCAATTTTCCAGGAATTAATTAAAATTAAAACAGTCTTTCGCGTGCTTAAATTTTTTTTCCTTAGATTTCTATACAATTTTTTATCGGATTGGAATGAAAAACAAAAAACATTAAAGACCTAGAATTATTCGAAGTAGTTTATGTTAAATGTGCGTGTATGTAATTGTAATTCCTAAGAAATAAGAAGGAATTTAATATACCTCTTCTTAAGGAATTTAATATAAATGCAACGGTAATTATAAATATTGTTGCAGGGTTATTAATACTTACAAGCGTATCGGTATTAATGACACTTTCTTGGAAAATCAAAACTTTGTTAGGGTTCTTCGGAAATTTTGTGTTTCGGAAGAAAGCGACTTCAACGGTGAATTGCTTACCATGTCACATTTTAAATGTTTTGAAATGCCCAAAAAGGAAATAAAACGAAAAAATTTTGCTGATGTAGTTTATATAATTTAACACATAGTAACATACCTTAACACACAAGTCAGAAAGTACGAACAACATCATATATTAATTGTTAACAACAATTTATAATAATGACACGTTAATCGGTAGACACGTTACAATATTTTTCCATATTCTTAGGCCTTTGTAATCTTTATATAAAATCAAAGAGTAGGACAGAAGATATTTAATATCTTTAACAAGGATCAGTATTTATTTAGCAGAAAAATAGGTTTCTGTTAGAAACATTCTCAGAAAATATTTAGATACAATAACAGACCTTACGCTAGCTATATTTATGTCCAATCAGAGGAAATTAGATGTTGTGTAGACGTCTCTAAATTATTGATAAATTCATTATATTTGAAAAACATTTCATAACTTCGATATGTATTTTATCTAGGTACCTAGCATAGTGTGACTAGAAGGACAAATCTTATACTATTAATGAAATACAACAAAAAATATATATTACACTTTATATTAGGAAGTAGCTTATAACCTATGATGATATGTTTATATTTATTATAATTATAATTTAACACCGATAATTACTTGATAACTATAATATAAATGCCTCAGCCAGTAGGATATGTATTTGTTTCAATTTACGAAGACTTATCCTATAATTTTTAAACCTATTACTAATTTAAAGGATTAAACACATGAAAATTTATTAATGTAACGATAATAATTATAATTTTAAGATTATTTTAAATGACATTCATAAGTATTCATGAAACATCTATTACATATATCTATTCTAAAATCTAAGCACATAATTTTCAATAAAGATTTAACTTAATTTTAGTTATTTTATTTCTTATAAGATCATTCTTCGTTAAAAGCCCTTTTTAAATAAAGAATGGCTATGATCGGTTTACCGTTTTCGAAAGCAAAATTGTCATTTTTTTTGGATATCAAATTTTAAATTTACTTTCATTGGATAGGATATAATAGTCGCATGATTACAAATTTAGAAAGTTTGAATTTAAATTTTGTGCGACTCAAATGAAAGTAATTTCAAAGTGTTATCCATAAAGAAAATGTCAAAAATATTACGAATCCAAGATTTAAACTCTAGAGTTGATATCTTTAGACTGCACCAATGTAAATGTGCATTAACTGACAAAAATCAGAAACGTAATATTTCTGCCACTCTATTAGCACCCTCAACTAATAAAAAGTATTTTGATGTTAAATAAGTTATGTTAATTCAATAATCATAAAAACTTAATAAATTTGGAATTAATCGAAAATCTTTATTAGTTAAGGGATCCGTTCATTATGTTACTTAGTGTAAAATGCACATAGCTTGGAATAACGGTTAAAGTATTAATATATGCGGTTTAAAATAAATAAAAATTATGAAATTATGACGAATTAATTTTCAACCCCGAAGAAGAGTTTAAATTATGAGCATTTTACTCCAAGTAACACGTTTGTTGAATATTTTAATGGAGTCTGTAAACGCCAATGCGTTTCTCTCCGGCAGTGTGCTGCACGAATTCACGAACCTGGTCCGTTGCTACGGGTCCGATGCACACTAATGGTTCCTTGAAGTAGCCGCAACTCTGTTGAACATTCAATTGAGTTAAAAAAAGATTTACAAATAGGAATGTTCCTAAAGTAGCTAATAACTGCCATCTTCCATTGCCATAGAGTATTAAAGTCGATCGATGTCACCTCGAAAGCTGACAATACACCATGTGCAAAGAATTTTTTGCCTCGTTCTGCATCTTTGTTTAATCATTTTTCGCGTGTGGTACATCTGAACACTTACGAATGAGAGAATGAACCTTTAAGAATCTTATTCTTTTCTTAAAGGCCGGTTATGTACCTGCAAAACCAGTATGTACCTGAAAAACCCCTTGGTACGAGCTTGCCCCCTGGGGATTGAACTCGGGTCTCTTGACTCGAAATTCCGACCACCCCACCATTAGGCTGTCGTGACTTTTTTGAATAAAATACATTACAAAGGCATAACACTGTTATAAGGTATTCTTTGAAGGGGAATTTCAGTGTTAGCAAAGGATAGTAATTATTCATCTTATTTTGAAGAAATGTTTCTGAAAAAACACAAGAGAAAGGCTTCAAAGAATATTAATATAATTGAATTTTCGCTTAGTTTCTTTTTAGCTTTGTTTTATTCGTTTTGACCCCTGAGGCATTTATTAAATAATTAATGTATACGAAAGTAACGCGCAGAGTAATATAATATAAGATCTCTTTGTTATTGTAAAGTACCTTTTTTAATGGTAAAAGAAGTAAAATCAGAAGTAAAAAATTAGATTGAATATTGAAGATAACATAATAATTCCTATTCTTAAGTTTTCTACCACAGTTAAAAAAATTATGTTGTAAACTAGCCAACTAACAAATACCTTCAACAAAAACATTTACACATATAATATGAATTTAATAAAAATAACTATTTATAGTATTTTCAAACTAAAGTCATGGTCTCGTTTAATACGAACGTCACAAAAAACTACTCTGTTTTTTTTTAATTATGGCAAATGGGTATTTTAAAATACCTTTCGTGGTTTCTGACGGTGACGGCGTTGAATGATGCAGCAAAGTCCGCGTGTGATGTCGCACTCACTGGAGGCGGTACAATCGTCGTTGTATTGCTTGTGGCCGGTAGTTGGTGGACGGCAAACGTGCATCTCACCTAGTTTAGGGAAATGTTTAAAATTCTAGATATTTTCCTAAATCACAAATAAAATTTAAATATCAATTATTCGTCATACCCGGTACGACTTCCTCGCATACAAGTCCAGCGTCGCATTGATTCTCACGATTACATATCTCTCCTAGTTTTCTTCCAGCGAATGCCGGTAGACAACGACCCCCTTCATCTGTTAAAATGAAATACTATTTTTAATTAAATAAAACTATACTATTTTACTAAATAAACACCCTAAACTAAATCTATTGGCAACTTACATAGCTGCATTATAACTATAGGATATTTTATATTATTACTATAGCATTACCATTAATAACAAAAATCTTAACTTAAACTTAACTTAAAATCTTACATCATATAGCTGTGCCGAACAGTCACTCAATCAAAAACTCAAATCTTTTCAACTTTACAGAAGATAGAGAAAAAGTATAAAACAATGTCCGGAAACTTCACGAAAATGCTAATTATTACTATATAAAGTCTTCCGATAGCTGTTTCTGCTAATCTGTTAATCACAATAAGTCTTTTCAAACATCTGCGACTGAGATGCCGTGAAGGACCGCTCCGAGCTCAAATATAGAAGGCGGTGCTCCTTGATAACGGCGTTCATGTAATTTCTGCCGAGGGATTCGTTCTGGTTGGGCCCTATTTATTTAAATAATATAGTATTTATTTTGTAAGTATATATGATTACAGTCATTAACTACATTATATATACATTTCTAAACCCAACTTAACGAGAACATAAATAAATATCCTAAAATCAAATTATATGTGTTTTAAATGTGCGTCATTACTATTTTTAATGTGGTTATTTTTTACGTACAGGTTTGTTCAATTTTGTTATGCGCCATTACATTTTGCGGTTTTTTTCAATTAGTTATGATATTGTTTTAAAAACAAGCTTTTATTTTACTTTTAAACCAAAATTTTATTAATTTAAAAATTTTTTCGTCATTTTCGAACAATACTATGCAATATAAATTTTATATATATATATATATATGTATATATATATATATATATATATATATATATATATATATATATATATATATATATATATATATATATATATATATATATATATATATATATATATATATATATATATATATATATATATATATATATATATATATATATATATATATATATATATATATATATATATATATATATATATATACATTATTCTACTATTATTACTCCTTAAATAAAATATACATTGTAGTAAAGCTATCACGAATCTCATAAAAATGCACCGTGTCTGCCGGTCACGTAGACTAAAGCTAGTTTGTTATACAGATTTAGCTCTTACATCTGTGGATCAGCATCGTTCAGATTGGCCTAAGTACGAGTCGTTTGCGTTTGTTGATACGAACATGAGTAAGACATTTTCTTACAAAGAAATCGGAAGTCAAGCGCTTCTAAACGGAAACGACCCAAAAAAATGGCATCCCATTGAAACTAAAGTTCAATAGCGCATAAAACTAAACATACATATTTAACAGCCTGTAAAAGTTTCCTTTTATTGTTTTCGATAATCGCCATGCTTGGTAAGTTGATTGATAATTGATCGCAGTACCAGACACTCTGCATATTAGACACTTTTGAATGTCTGTCATTAGCTAATAGCATTTTTGTGGATTCTTTTTAGTCGCCTGCTTCAGCACCCAGGGGGATTAAAGGGGTGGTATATTTTAACGTTCTAGCTACACAGCAAACAAGATGACGTTAAACGAAAATAAATTACAATATGGCAATCACGATAGCCGTGTGGAAGGCTGATTGGAATTCGAGTCAAGAGTCCGAGTTCGATCCCCAGGTGGTTTTCGACCGATGAGTTTTTCCAAACTTTCATAATCTAAATAAATTACTATGAAAGTATGCTGAACCTTTGATAAGATGGCGATAGGATCACCGACTTACATGCTGTTCCAAATAATTTTCGCTTAAAGGTGGTTAGAAACGTCTTAATAGTGTAGACCTCTGTTTACCCCAGTACGTTGAAAATATGTGGAGATAAAATAAATAAAAAAAAACCTTATTATTTACCAGCTATTTAATTTATATTTCATCTATTCTTTTAGGTCTCTCAAGAAAATCTTGTTGCAATGGAATAAATATTAAAAGACATCATGTCCGAAGATTTGGAATAAATTTTATTTAGTGAATCGTTTGCCTTATTTCTCTATAAACTTATGCACGATATATATCGTTAGTTTGAAGATAGAGACGGCAAAAATCTCACTACCACCTATCACGCTGTGTCATAAAATGTTCTCGGTGAAAGGTGGGTCGAAATTATTTATCAGAAATATTTATCTACCCCTGTATTAGGAATGTCGTGAAGATATTTTTTAACGTTTATATATATTTTATTAAACTGCAAGACCGCTAAAATCTGTCTGGTTTGCTTTTCAAGTGTGATCCGATACTTCGAATTCACATCGAAATGATAATCTTACCCTCTGTCAGTCAGTAGCCATTCTATTTTTAAGGCTTCCTCTTCCTTAGAGACACCCACGAGAAGAAAGAGGATGGCAAATCCTTGCGCTGATCCCACACGTAAATTTTTATAGGTTTTACCAAAAAAATAATGATTTGAAAAAAAAAAACTTTTCTTTGTGTTTTTCAGATAAAATTTATTATATTGAAGATAGATTTGAATAAACCAAGAACCGAATGAAAGGTAACATATATAAACTTGATTAAGACTCCCTTTGAGTGTTAAAATGGTTCGTTTGCTGCTAAATTAATTAGTTTATGATGAATTTCAATTCACCGTGACCTCCTTCCACTCAGAATTATTCTTTTAGAATACATGTTCATTGCTTATGAAATTGAATCAAGTTGTAAAACATATTAACATATTTTTTTTCTGTAAATAAAAAATTTTGTAATTCAGTTGTAAAGAATTTGATTGCGAAGAGAATGTTAAATTATTTAAGCTAAAAATATTTTATTTTTCTTAAAAGCATACGGTTCTAAAGAATTAAATTTTATTTACACATAACATGACAAACAGAATTGAATATGAAAGTGCTTTGAAGATTGCTATCGTAAAACTTGAATGATTAAATCTTACTTGAGAGTGAAATTTAAAAGAGACTTTATTTAGAAATGTGAATAAACTAACATATTAAAGAACTTGATAAAGTGATTTTACTACTCATTATTATTCTGTTGGTATAAGTATGTAGTAATCGGTAAATTCTGGATATTAGATAGATGTACAATTTGTTTTTAAGCTCCAGTGAGGTGTATTGAAATCTATTTGATTGAAACCAGCAACGATTTATTTAATAAAAAAATTTAGGTACTGTGTCCGTTACTCTTACTTTGATATTGTATAATAAAAATGAAAATCCTTTAAAAAAACCGTTACATTTAGCAAATTCTTTTGCGTAATAAAACCTTGAAAAATAAATAATGTATAAATAACACGTACATATTTATGTGAGGAAAAATCGATACATTTTTTTAAATTTGATTTGATTTTATCTATACTATATTAAATAGGAAATTTATTTTATTGAAACGTCTATTTGCAGTATTTTAACAGTTAAACAACCCCATTTACTTTTAAAATATAATTGAATCAAGAAAATACGTATTAGCTTTAACGGAAGCCGCATAGTAAATTTAATTTTGCTTCAAAACAAAAAGCAATAACTATAAGGTAACAAAATTTTAGTAGCCGATAAATAACATAAACGCTTCTATACATTAATAAAATGGAGCAGACTTTTTCATTACTATACTTTAATTGACTACACCCATGACGTTAATTGAAAGAAAGTTTGGGGCTTATTTTATCAAGTTTGAAATAATCAACTTCAGTATTTCACCATACAATATTACATTCCACCTACAAACATTCCAAATTAATTAAAGAGTAAAAAACGTTCGGTTATTGAAAATGACGCTATTTTAGTCTTTTACGCTGGATTTAATTTGTAACGTATATCTATCCTTCCATCTTTCTGAGTAAATTAAAAGTAAAGTAACAAAACAACAGTTCGAGATTCGAATCCCGCTCTTGCATTTATCACTTAAAATACTCACAAGAATAAAGAAACAGCAAACCTTTACGCCACTATCATGTAACGTTATTTACGTAATATTACCGAAAATATGGCGTTGAAAATTCTACTTTGAGAATTATTAATGGTTAAAAACATTAAGGCTTTATGCTGGATCCATGAATAAAATAAACTGAAAGACAAGTATTTTTTGAAGGAAAATAATTTGGATGTTATTACAAAAGAAAAATATACTATGAATAATGAAAAGAATAATGAAAAAAGCTGATTATGCTTCTAGGAAAACTGGTGCTTTAAAAACCATTATGGAAATATGGAAATGTCGCCAAGTCGTCCTACCCATTTATTCGCTTATGCTAATACCGCATACATTCTGTTTCGCAGAAAAACTTTTTACAATTAAGCTAAAATTTCGGAACGTATTAAAGTTCTTCATTATTTATTAAATCGACTATATTATTTACACTATATACACTACGAAAAAAGGCAAAGAAATTTCAATACAGCCAATATTTTTTTTTCTTTAAATATCTTTTCTTATTTTTTTCAAATATAAATTTAGACGACTATGAGTTTTTATATTTTATTTATTTGTGGTGAATTGTTAAAATTTTTATTCGTAGAACTGGACAAAACACAATACAAATACAATTTTATGACGGTATCTTTTTAAGACGTAAGTAATATTCTTTATCGCATATATTTCATACTAGCGTGTAATTCTGGCGATAATGCCTTGTATTGTAAATACGGAAAATAAAAAAAAAAACATTTTTACTATGCCATTTCATATACTGAGGTAGGCAGAGATCTAGTAGGTCTCTAGATAATTAAGTCTTCGGCGAAGCTTATTTGTAACAACGTGATAGGTAGTGAGCCTATCACCGACTTAATATCCAAGCTAGCGCTATGATATAATTACATACATATATATTAAAATTAGATAATTACGAGTACATTCTTATATATATTGAAACATCCTTAAATCGAGTAGAAATATTCAAATTCATCAAACAAATGTTTGCTCCAAGCGGGATGCGAACCCGCAAACCTTAGCTTCGAAGGCATGGTCACTACCAACACAGCAATAGGGTTGTGATATATTTATTACCTTGTGTTATATAGAAGCAGCTCTGTGAATTAATTTCATGTCACTTTATTTCAAGAGAAAATATTCAGGCCTCGGTGTACGAGGTGTACTTTAGCAATTTTGGCATTGATTTATGAAAATCCGCGTAGTGAGTAACGTTATAAAAACTTATTTAAGGTGTAACGCCTTTTGAAAAAAATTATGAAAAACATAGGATACCAGGCCGTGTCCGTTAGCTTTCCATCCGATTACGGTGTAAGTATATTTCCACTCCCATTCTTCTCGTGGGTGTCGTAAGAGACGACTAAGAGAAACAGCCTTGGACATCGATATGGCAAACGATAGATGGCGGGATAATCATCTCTAAAAGATATCAAACTAAAATAATCAGACCGAAGATGCGTCAGCGTCTAAGGCACGAGGTGTCTGATACTGCGATCGCCAATCCGCTTGTCAAGCGTGGCGATTATGGCAAATCCTCCCTATGAGAGAGGCCTATGTCCTGCAGTGGACTTTAATAAGGTGTTATGTATGTATGTATGTATCTACGTATGTGTGTATCTCCATCCCTTAGTATCTAAAAGTATAAATCAATAAAATAAGTGATTATTTAGCGTAGGAGGCGACTAAGCTTTTTCCTTGATCGCCTCCCACGACTCTCGCGGAAACAATATAGATGGCTGCCTCCTAAAAATACTGAGTGAGATCTTGGAACTGAACAAGGATCGCCAAGCTGCTTGTCTTCACACGTCCTAAATATAATATTTCTTTTATTAATATATCTTAGACACACAAAATACAGAAGATCTTTTCCTTCACCGAGCTGGTTGTATGCCAGCATGTAGAAACTGCTATTAACAATTTAAGTGGTGCCAACTGGAGTCAGAAGTCAGTTATATGAATAAAACATACCTGTGTCTAAACAAAGCAATCCACGGCAGCAGTCTCCGCTGGTGGAGCAAGGAGAGCTATAGCAATGAGCGGTCTCATCTATAGCATTCTCGATACGATTGCCCTCGAGGGCCTCAGCGTATATCTCCTCGGGTTCTACCTATTAAACATGAAATTGTTTTTGATAGTTCATTTCTGTTACTTTCTAACCAAATCGAATACTGTAACAATCATTCTTAACTTTAATTCGAAAGTCAAAAAATACATAAATAAAAATTAAATAATAAAATATTCAAACACCTTTTTTATATTCCAAACATCTGTGATCACGACTTCACCTAAATATGATGCCATATGATTTTTATACATCTTAATTCACTTATTATTATATTATGGGGAGTGCGATTAGCCGGGATGGTGATTTAGATGTGGACAGGCGTGTTGCTGCCGGGAACAAAGTCAATGGTGCCCTGACTGCGTTAGTAAAAAGGCAAGGCGTAGTGAAAAGTGCACGCCTTGGAATACATAACGCAGTGTTGGTACCGACTTTGTTATATGGCAGCGAAGCCTGGGTATGCCAGAAGAAGCCAGAAGAAAAGCAGGTTGAATGCAGTGGAGATGCGATCTCTTCGTAAAATATGCGGCCTTACGATGGCCGACCGAAAGCGAAACGAAGTGATTCGCAATATGGCAGGTTTGAAAGGTGACCTTGTCACAAAAATTGATAATTGATAAGGGCGTCCTTCGATGGTTTGGGCACGTTGAGCGAATGAGTGAAGACCGAATGGTGAAGAAAATATGTAGCGCGAAAGTTAATATTAAAAGGTGTCGAGGTAGACCGAGACTAACTTTCGAAGACCATGTGAGCAAATTGCTCGAAGAGGGGAGGGTCAAGAGTATTCGGATACCTAGACGTGCATGTATGAAGAAGATGATAAATGTGAAAGAAGCGAAAGAGGTATGTAGCGATCGTGACACTTGGCGATCTGTTCTCTCTGGCTACCCCGTCAGGGATGGTGCGTGAAGATAAGTAAGTAAGTTATTTCACTTATTACGGTCGGCTTGTTGATAGGCGATTGCTGTACCAGACATCTTGCACCTTGGACTTTGCTATCCGTTACCGGTAAGTTTTTCTTTTAGTCCCATTTTACGGAACCCACGAGAAGAAATATCATTATAGTTGATGTAATGGAGTAGATGGAACAGGATATTAAATTGCTACTCGTAACTCATAGAATAGAAAACAAACTGTGCTAGTTAAATGTATGGGTCAGAAGGGAGTCGTTACCGTAAGTAAGTCTGGCACAAAGCGTAAATAACTTACAGTTCACTTGATTTTAGATGACCTTTCGTGGTTAACTTTACGTGATTTAAATATAACGATGGCTGCACTGGAACGCAATTTGTTCCAACTCCATAAACAAAATTATGATTATAAGCACATTTTTATGGAAATGAATAATAAATTAAATTTTTATATAAGATTAAAATGAGGTATATTGATAGTAGTATCTTTTTAATAAGGTTAGTTTATCAAATTTTATATGTTATTCTGTTTTTGTACTAGTGAATTTTAACATGAAACTTATTAATGACTGTAATTACCTGTCCGTAAGGGTACTGACGATAAGGGCCTCGTCCGTACCCGAGATTCGCCAACATATCAGAGCTGAAGCGGTTGAAGAGGCCGCCCCAAGCGTTAGCGGAAGCCAAGCAGCCGACAATCAAGAGTGCAGTGACGGTCATGTTGGTGCTGCAACAATGACATAATTTAGAACAAAAAATATTTGTACTTCATTAATAAAATTCCTTTACTAATGCGTTTAAGGAGTCTTAAGTTTTATTGACAGGTAATATATTTGGCTCTTTCAATATTTTAGATATTTTCAGGAGTCGTAACGTGGTTCAAATCAAATCAAATTTCCTTTCTCTATCCTTTATTTATCGAAATAGTAATATACATTCATATTAGTATTTTTTTAATATACCATCGTTTTGTAATGAGGTTCCTCTTACGGAGAAGAAATATGGTAACAAACAACAAGAAATGCGTGCGTTTGCATAAGTACCAAATTTGTATTCTCTTTTCTCCCGTAATCCACGTCAAGCGTTGTGTTGAAGGAAGAGATTAAGAAAATAACTTTAATTGTGATCGTTAGAAAGAGAATTATTATTAGAATTAGAGGTAGTGATCGAGAACACGTCTTGAAAACAGTAAATATATTATATTTCGACTTCGATTACGATTCGAACTCGGAACCATGTCTCGACAGTAAATAATATATATAATAATAATATATAAATATCTTCACGCAATTCCCAATACAGGGGTAGACAGTGGTCTAGTCTGGACAATTAAGTCCTTTCGACCCACATTACACAGAAGATATTTTCAGGACAACGTGACAGGTGGTGAGCCCGTCGCCGTCTTTATGTCCAAGCCAACGGTATGTAAGAAAACAAATACTCTATACTGTAAAAGTAGCCACTATATAAACAGTTTTAATTTTCTATAGATACGTTTGTAAGATGAAAAGAATTTATTATGTAGGATTATCTTTCGGAGAATTGCTTGCTACGAAATCTTTGAATCGCTTGCGGATACATTCCTTTGTTATAAAAAATATTTCAATAAATTTGAGATACTTTGCTTTAAATATTTTTGTTCTTTAAGGATTTTTGATAGGATTAAAGAAGAAATATAAGAAGCAACAATTTTATTTTGTAGCTATATTTAAGATAAACCTAAACACGAATTGAACAATTTTCTTTTCAATTAGCTTAACCAATTTCAGTTGAACATTTTAGTGAATGACGAACGTTGACATTTTAATTTACTTGATATTTTTAGGTGTTATTTTTTAATAAAAAAAATGGGTTTCCGCTGGCGGCCTGTCCCGAAAATATTTTTCAGTTTTAACATTTTTGGGATTTCTCAAAAACTGAAAAATATTTTTTTAGTTAAATATATACTCTTATACATACTTTCACCCATAATTTTTTCTCTTTATTTCATGGATTTCTGAAATCATACGTGATGTCTTACTCATCATACACCCCAGTGATAAATTTCATCCTCATAGGTGTATATAAGTAGTTTTATAAATTTCTTGATTACTGTGTATAAATAATAGAAATAGTTACGATAATAGTTAGATACCCTAGTCCGATTCCCAGGTGGTAGGAACGTCCCAACGAGTTTTTTGCACTTATGTCCGATTTACATCGTTGGCTTTATGTCCAAGCCAACCATGTAAATCGCACATAAGAAGGTGTCTGGTCAAAATATGTCTTTTATGCGAAAGGTGGGTCGAAAGGACTAAAGTATCTGGACCTTTGACTACCCCAGTATTGGGAATAGGGTGAAGACATTTCTTTATGTAATATACTCGTAATCAAAGTCTTGTCTAAAACCCAAAGATTTTAATTCCCTCTATATTTTATACCTAATTAATTACAGTTTCTATATTTTGAATAAGTTGCTGCTGAAATTATTAAATTTCTTTACACGGGGGGCACTTAATGATAATCGTGTGCAAATATGAAATTGTAATCCTCATTAAAATAACCCTATAAATAGACACAACTATGAAGGAAACGTTTAGATTGAAGAGTGAGCCAATGAAAATACATACATAATTAAGTATGAAGGGTCTGAAAAGACTTGGGCAAGCGTATTGTCGATTGTAGTATCAGATACACGCACGTTAGACAGCCAGCAGCGTTAAAGACTGGTTTAATTTAATATTTCGTATTTTAAGAGTCACATTCGACATTTATTAGTTTTTATTAAGTTTTTCAAGGTTTCTACAATAGGCGCTTCATGAAAAAACCCTCAGGAAAAGTGAGTTTGGGAATTCTCATACTGATACCACCGAGCTATACCCGTAAGCCGTTCCCAGGAGATTAACGAGAATACGAAGTCGTGAAAATTGTTTATAACAACACTATGAGTACAGATAGGCACGAACCTGCGACTTCAGCTTTAGTAATTCCGCACCCTAACTTATTGGCAATGTAAGTAAATCGTATTGCATCGTAGTAATATTTTAAATAAATAAATAAATATCTTCACGCAATTCCCAATACAGGGGTAGACAGAGGTCAAGTCTAGACAATTAAGTCTCTATGACCCACCTTCCACCGAAGATATTTTCGGGACAACGTGACAGGTGGTGAGCCCGTCGCCGTCTTTATGTCCAAGCCAACGATGAAATTCGTACATAAGTTTTTGAAAAACTCATTGGTACTGCCATCTGGGGATCGAACTCGGGTCTCTCGACTCGAAATTTCGACCACCCAACAACTCGGCTATCGTAGACTTCAGTAATATTTTGAAATTCGTATTATAATAGGACGAAGCGAAACAAGTATGTAAGGATCGTAGCAAGTGGAAAGAAGTGGTCTCTGCCTACACCTACGGGAAAGAGGCGTGTACATACATAATATCTTAAATCCTTTCTTGAAATCGGGGGTAGCCAGAGGTTCAGGCAAACGGTAACAATTAACTCGTTTCGACCAAAATTTCGACCAAATCCAACGGGGCTTATTTTGGGCCATTGGAGAGCCTGTAGCCATGTTTATGTTCAAGCGAACGATACGAATCGTACATAACTTAAAAAAAAAAACTAATTAATACGAGCCTTCCACATGGGGATCGAACTCGGTCACTTAACTCGAATTCCAATCACCCATCGACTCAGCTATCGCGACTTGATTTAAAAAAAATGAAAAATTATTTTTTTTATATAATTGTTAAATATTGTAAAATATTTTTACTGAATTTTGACTATTCTTTTTAACACAATAGTGTGACCTTAAATAAACTCACAAAGTACTATACCCGAGACATTGTAAATAATTAAATAAAATTACTTACAAAAATGTATTTTATTACCATTATTTAATAATATTACCAAATATTATTAAATAATATGTGTACTCAGAACAAACACAGCATCATTAACCACGCCGCTAAATTTATTAGAAATTGCTTTTATTAAAACTTATAAAACTTTAAAAAAATTTGATATAATCAAGTGTATAAAATATAATGTATGAAAAGTACCAAGATATGTAACAAGGAGTAAAATAACAAGTTAAAGCTTTGTGACGTTTGAAAACTAAAATCTTTCGAGAATTGTTCAACGATCTTTAACAAGTATAGGTGGTTCTACTTACCGAATCATGGTCCGTTCTGGCTGACGTCTGATGCTAGACTAGTGGATCCATAACTTGAGCTTCATTGCGCATGGATTCTATAGGATAGGGTGCGTTCAGAGAAGAGGTTGTACTTGGTGGGGATTAATGTAAAAGTTTGTCCTGTAATATTTTTATTGCATTTGTTTTCAATATTTCTGTTAAAGACATTTTTGTACCTTTTTTCTTTTTTTTTGAGGTGTGGTGTACAAACAGAGCCTACCTGACGGTAATTCACTTCAACGGCCTACGAAAATTAGTAAACAACTACAAGCTAAGGAAATTTCTGGTGCGTTGTCTCCCAGTTCAATCAAGATGGATTTCTCTTTGCTCGTAGTTACACGGGCTCGTAGTTGAGAGCGTACTGATAACCCAGATGACTTATAGCCAGAGAAAAAGTCCACTAAACCTTTGAATAAATGCGTAGCACCACAACCCTATTCGCTCTATTTATCTCTTCCGTTCCTTTCCCAATTCTTTCCTTAAATATCGACAATAAGTCTGCAGCTCTGCTGGTGTTGTGTTCGGGTAACTGTAAATATTTTTGTTTAAACCACCAGATGAAAAGTTTTGTCTCAATTGCCTCAATGTAGAATCAGCTTAAAATGTGCTATCGGCCCTCTTTCCCTGTGGTTGTTTTTAAGATTCGACTAAGAGATTGACTAAAGGAATACTTTGTCATGTTATTGACTAGATTACTTAATTTATTTTAATTTTACAATAATATATTGGTTACGACCAACGAAATTTAAATGTCTAAGCCTCTGTCTACCCCAGTTCTGTGAAAATTAATTAAATTATAGAAAATATTCCAGAAAAAAAAAATTAAAAATCACAGTGACATGCAGCAGTGTCTAATGTGCGTTGTGTCTTGTATTATAATCGCCAATCCGCTTGCTAAGCATGGCGAATACGGTAAATCTCCCAGGCCTATGCAGTCGACTTTTACAGCCTGTTATGTATGTAAGAACTGATTGGTCATTAATCCCTGATATATCTCTCTAATGTATGTACGATTTGAAACTTTGTCTCATTCACTAAGACTACTTGTTCTCTTCACGTATTTCCGAAATTAGTATAGACAGGGCTCTAGACAGTTAATTTGTTCTGACCCACCTCTTTCCGAAGCTTATTAAGGGGACAACGTGACAGGTTGTAAGCACATTGCCGTTTTTATCGTCCTTTATTATGTTATGTTATTAAATTACTTTATTCTTTCTGTATTCTTTTGTTCTCAAGTTTCTTTGTTACAAAGGCACAATGTGGAATGGCCTTTATTTAATCAGGACGTGTTGAGCATAATATGAATTTACCGGAAGCTTTTTTAATATCCAATATGTCGTCCAAATCTAAATTTATCTCTTCGGAAATAAATTAATTTATGGAACGTCTATGTTTCAAACAATGATTCAACGTTGTAAATCAATCGTTATACGTCTATTAAAGTTTAAAAATAAGAAAATAGGATGGATTTGAAAAAAAAAACATTAAAACTATTAGAAGACTACTATTTTTAAACCGAATATAATTGAAGTATTTATCACAAAAAGGTTTTCTCGTAACCTTTGTCTATTTCGGCTAACATTACTTCTCCTTATGATTTGACATAGTCTAAAAAATAAATCTTCACCAATTTTAGACAGCGTGTGTTCGATCAGTAGTTTATTAATCGTAATGTTCTTGTAATGTTAACTGTGCTAATAATTGCCCTATCTTTTAGCTCTCTGTACCCTTCAAAATGGAACACTGCACTTGCTGCGTTACATTTTCATGTTGCGGCAGAAATAGGATTAGAGCAGGAATAAGTGTGGAGTACTGACCCAGACAACTCCTAGCCAGAGAAGGAGTTTATCACCTAAGAAATACGGTTGGGAAACGGCAGCAGAATGCGGTTATTTATAAGTACCAACTTTGACAGGTTCTCTTGGTAATACAGTCTTTGATCCACGAGACAAAAATTCAGATGAAATTTCTGGTGTTGAATACTCGCCACTGTGTGCAGCTACGAAGTATTAGAGTTTGAAGTATATCTAGACAACTCACAAAAAATTATTTATTTAAATCATTATACAACTGTGATAAAACAAAACTTTTTATTATTTTCTTAAGGTTACTTGGTAAAAATATTATTTTTAAAACCTTTGAATTCAAAGATAGTAAATATAATCTATTTATTCGAACTAGTCAAACTGGCAATATTAGAAAAAGAAATAGTAAAACATTTGGAATCTACGTTTTAAGCTGATAATATTTGTCTCCCCATTCAGTATGAATGAGTGTTTCCATTTCCATTACCCCTTCTCCCTCCCCTAACACCCTTACAGAGCTTTTTCGTTGTCACAATGACGTCAGGGTATTATAGTAGAGTGCCCTTTTATATAGAGGTGTGGAAAGATTTTATCCGAAGATTGTAGTTATTTTTAGAATAGAAATTCCAGCAAACATTTTCAAATTACTTTATTTTTTATTTTTTTTTATTTATTTAATATCATAGAACCAACCGCACATTAAAAATATAACAAAAAATCTTAAAATTATACTTATTGCCAATAACAGGTTCATACTTTATAAAAATAAAAAAAAGTATGTTATCACTTTTATAGTGGATGACTCTTACATTATTGTTGTAGTAATCAGTTAATAATAATAAGGTAAAGACAAAAAAAGTAATATTTAAATGATGAAAACTAAAAACTAAGTACGCATATTGTTATGATTATAAATGTGTGTATGTGAGAGTGAGTGTGTGTGTATGTGTGTGTGTGTGTGTGTGTGTATTTATGTTTAGATATATATCTAATTTTAATGTTTATTTAGTGCTAAGCTTATTTCTTTTTTAAACATGGATTTGTTAAGGTGGAAAATATCTGACGCAAAAAATTCTTTATTGTAATTGTTTAATATGCGATATATGATTGAGTTCTGGGCATAATTGGAGTGACACAAAGGTATGTAAAATAATGTGGTGTGTCTAGTACGCTTGGTCGGTGCCCGGAATTGAAGAACGTTGGCTGCTATTTCGAGGCAATCTATTTTGTTACTACACATATCATGTAGGAACATCATCTGAAGTAACATTCGGCGATCTTTTAACTGCATTAGTTTATGAAACTTACAAGACTCTGTATAACTTAAAGTTAGTTTATTTTGTAATCGGTGGTTTAACACATTAATAAATTTAGATTGTATTTTTTCTATTTCTTGTATACATGTTATATAAATTGGGTTCCACACCACACAACAATACTCCAGAACGCTACGAACGTAAGAATGATATAAAACTTTCAAACAATCTACATCTGAAAAAGGCTGACTGACACGTAGAACGAACCCAAGATTTTTGTATGCCTTAGCAACCGTTGCCGTGATATGATCGGACATCAACATTTTTGAATCAAAAATGACTCCAAGATCTTTGGCTTTATCCGTGCATGCTACAGAAACACCATCGATATTGTACTGAAATTTTAATTTCCTTATTTTTCGTGTAAAACTAATTTGGAAACATTTCGACACATTGATTGCTATACGATTATCACGGCAATAGTTACTTAGTCTATGTAAGTCGCTCTGTAGAGCGTGTGCATCCAATTCAGACTTTATGTTTGCATAAATTTTCATGTCATCAGCGTACATAAGAAATTTGGCATATCGAAAACATTTTCCAATGTCATATAAATAAGACACATATAACAAAGGGCCTAAAATGGAACCTTGTGGTACGCCTGATGATATATCCACAACGTCCGAGCGGAATCCAGCCACTACAACTGCCTGCGAGCGGTTGCGTAGGTATGAAACCAACCACCGTAGAAGGTTACCACGAATTCCTAACTCCTGAAGCTTGTTGAAAAGAATAACGTGGTCAACGCGATCGAATGCCTTCTCATAATCCGTATATACATCTATTTGGTAGCCATTGTCCATCCCTCTAAGAACATCATTGTTAAAGATAGAAAGATTGGTGCATGTTGAACGACCGCGCACAAAGCCATGCTGTTGTAAGGGAACGTGGCGCAGGATCTGTGGGTAAATGTGCTTATGAGCAATTCTTTCCATAATTTTACTTAGAACATTTAATATGGATATAGGTCGATAATTTTCTATAGCTGATTTTGATCCTTTTTTATGAATTGGCACAATATTAGCAGTCTTCCATATTTTTGGAAAATATCCCTCTTGAAAACATCTTTTAAATAATATTGCGATTGGAGGTCCCAAAGACTGTGCACATTGAAAAAAGAAATAGGGTGGGAATCCATCACAACCAGCACCTTTCGAACAATCGAGACTTTTTAAATATTTTACAATATCCGCTGTTGAGATATGCAAGTCGCTAATAACATCATAGCATGGGGCTTGCTCCTCTGAGAATTCTTTATATTGTAGTGCAGGTGGTGTAAAATTTTGACAGAAATAATTGTTGAATGCATTACAAATATCGAATTGATTAACAAGAGTACTTCCATTAAATTGCATTATATGGGGATAATTGGATCGGTTATTCCTTTTTGCTTTTATATACCTCCAAAACAGTTTAGGTGTCGACTTTATTTTATTTTGACAAAATTCAAGATAAGAAGAATAACATTTACTTTCGAGTTTCTTAAACCTCCTACGCAGAATAGAAAAAGAACATTTATTCTTATTATGCTGTTATGCTTGATTTTATTTAATCTGAATGAAGTTTCTATTTAATTTCAGCATCAGAAAAAGAAAAAAAAAGACTGTGACTTCCTTTCATTAAATAGCTTTATATTAAAAACATTTACAATTATCAGTTTCGAATATTACTGCACGTTAAATTACTTATTTCTAAATTCCCTTTAAAGTAACAGGTTAAGCAAGGCTTGTACGACCATGACAACCAGCTGCAATAGACCTGGTAGCAGAGCCCCACCAATCCCCACCAGAACATCGTCCGCCAGTTCTGTGATCGCTGTGACCAGTGCTGTGAGAAGACCCTGCATGTTTGTAACACCCGTCGAAGGGCAGTCTGGATTAGCTCCGATAGCATACTCGGGTAGTGATCTGAGGAAATTGATGATAGCCAATGCTTGGGAGTAGAGCTTGAGAAGTGACGTTTCCAAAGCTCCCAAATCTACTGGTATGAGACAGCTAATTGAAGGTGGGAGGGTATCAAATATTGATAATAAAGAGAGAAGTAGATTGTATACGTTATTTAGGAGGGGTAGGAGTACGTTGACTAGAGGGTATACTGCTGGAAGCTGGACACCTGTTGCTGACACTGGCTGAAAAAATATATGACATTAGTTGATTACTATTGTTATTAATTTTCAATACTATTAATTAGTTGCGCATTTGCGATTCTTAGATAGTATCATATTATAAATTTCGTTTACAATTTTTGTTTAGTTCATATTTTATTTTACAAAAATTTTTTTTCTATATTCGTTACAAAATTTTCCTAAAATACAAAGAATGCTAATCATGTGGATACAAACCTATGAATAAATATTTTTTTTCATAAAACTCACCGTTAAAATAAATACTGCTACGCTACAAAATAATATGAACGTATATTTATTCATTTTTGAACAGAAATGATATTTACCGAAAACGAAATCAATATTTCTTGTAACCTTACGCTAGTTTTGTGATAGAATTATTACTATACGTTGTTATATATTATATGTTGTTGCAAAATTGAGCTTTTTATTGATAAAATTATTGTGTTCCGGTTAAATAGGCTTTGTAGAAATCAAAGATAAAATTTATCATCGCTTGCGCTAAACGTAATTATCAAATTATTTGTAAATTAATTTTAATTTCGGAATAAGCGCATCGTATTTATTACACCATTATAGATAAGTAACACCTGTAATAAATTATATTACGGAAAGAAGCGCCAACTGAATATAACATTATCTAGTAAGTAAATCAAAAATCACGTATGACACATTAAAATATAGAAAGTTATCTGATTCATTGACCAAAATGAACCACTAACATTTCCTTTCTGGTATTAGGTATGCCGTATACCTAAATAGAAAATGGTATGAAACCTAGGACTTATTTAAGGATTTCGCAACGTATGGATAAAAATAGAATTCTTATAAGATATCTTCGTTGTTCCTTTGACATAGTTCCTGAAAAAGATACATCTGCTTACCCTGTCTCACTGTAGGATCCTGCTGGGTTTGTTAGAAAAATATCAGCTGGAGTTCCTTTGCACCTACAGCAATTTACTATGACCCACGCTGTTTTTTTCCTAAATTTTACCACAATTGCCCGCCTGGTGGGCAGCAACTGTAGTTTATTATGAATATACAGTTGCCCATTTGAAAGTTACCCTGCGAACATTGTAAAGAATTTATCGCCACTTTAGCCGGCTGAACCTCGCAGAACGGTTTATCATTGAGGAAAAATGTTATGTGGTAACGTTGAACAGGAAGCAAACAACCGTGCTTCATGGTAATCTTTGAAACCTTTGTTCATCAGTAGATTTCTGACATACTGACAAATGATACATACATACACATGCATAATGGCCCGTAAAGTCCACTGCAGGACATAGGCCTCTCCCATAGGGAGGATTTGCCATCATCGCCACGCTAGGTAAGCAGATTGGCGATCACAGTACCAGACCACTCGCACTTCTGGTACTGCTGCTCATCTTAGGTCTGATATTTTTAGAGATGGTTATCCAGCCATCTTTCGGTTGCCATAACGATATTCAATTCCCTTAGGACGCCCCTTATGCGACATCAAAGGGAAGAAAGGGAGTGGCAATATTTTTACGCCGATACTACACGGCCAACCGTTGATACATAGCAATATTTAACAAGGGACAACATTCGCTTAAAAAGAATTACACTTAAAATCCGTTTTTATATATCAATATATGGTAAAAAAACGATATAAAAAGAACCGGTAGGCCACCAGTTACCTGCACTCATCAGACGAAACGCAGAAGTTTGTTAGACTTCTACTTTACGCCGGTATTCTGAGAGGTCGTGGTACTTCCCCGGTCAAGCCGGCCCATTCCTGCAACAATAAAAGCTGATGCGTGGCTCTACCACTGTTACTGTCTCCAGACTTCAATTTCGACCAGTCAACCACTCGACTATAGTAAACAAAATACAGTAACATACTAAAAAAACAGCTTGAGTCCCAATAAATAAAACATATAAAAAGTCACGATAGCCGAGTGGTTTGGTGGTCGGAATTTCGAGTCAATAGACAGGAGGTCGATCCCCAGTTGATAGGCTCATACCAATGGGTTTTTCAAAAACTTATGTACGAATATCGTTGGCTTGGACATAAAGACGGCGACGGGCTCACCACCTGCTACGTTGTCCCGAAAATATCTTCGGTGGAAGGTGGGTCGAAGGGACTTAATTGTCTAGACTCGACCTCTGTCTACCCCTGTATTGGGAATTGCGTGAAGATATTTAATTTTTTATTTTTATATAAAAAGGCAAATAAAAGTTATTAAAATAGGCTATAAAATAAATTAATTCTTTAGGTAATGAAGGAGGATTGTTTACCTTTCATTTTTATTTCCATACGTATGGTCTCTTGTAGAGTGGGTAATATATTTTTATTTTTTATTACACGTTCATGTGCTACAGCTAATGTCCTAGTGCGGCTCTAACACGTATGAAATAGGGTAATAAACTTGCTTCTATCTTTAAAAACAGGTGTGCGGGGACATTTCTAGCGATAGCTTAAAACTAACAATTACTTTCAGTAAATTACATATTTTTTTGTAATTAAATTTAGCATTAATTACAAATCCATTGACCTGAATGCTATTTTCGAGCAAGCTCCGTCCGTCCCACAATGAAACAAGAAGAACATAGCAGGCCAATGTATGCGGGAAAAGTTGTCCCAAGTAGCCAACATAATTTTCGGCTTTGTCGTGGCGACGAGGCTTAGTAACAGTGGATTGGACACCCTCGGTGAACTACGAAAACCTACGAGTCGAGTACTTTACTTCATGGAGTAAGACCGGCCCGAGGTGGTCACTCCTAGGGAGCGCGTTGGTGGCCCTAGTGGACGTGTTTGTGTCGTTTCTTTTGCACCGCTCTCCGTATCCTCCACATCTGAGGTAAAAAAAACATCTTCACGCCATTTTCAATACAGAGGTAGACAGAGGTCTATTCGAGACAATTAAGTCCCTTCGACGCACCTTCCACCGAATATATTTTGGGACAACGTGACAGGTAGTGAGCCCGTCACCGTCTTTATGTCCAAGCCAACGATATAAATCGTACACAGGTTTTTTAAAAACCCATTAGTACAAGCATACGATTTAATTTTTAACATTGCTAGTATTCCTGTTACTTTTACAACTAATCTGCACACAAATATGCGACAGTATATTTAGCAGTGAGCTATTGCAGCTTAAATCCCACGTATAATTAACTTAATATATACCACGTAAATCAACCACACAGTCATAACCATAAACTTTGTCCAATGTCTTGGAAAAAGTTCGGATCAGTCGCGCAGTGTCAGCTGAACTACCTGGACTACACTAGCAATGTAGTGCGGGTAGGAAATTAGCTAGAGAGGTAGCCAAAAATAAATACTATCATTACTATAGTTACATAATATAGAAAATAAAGAGTATAATATTTATATTTTAACCATTACATTGGTGTTTAAAAGTATACATGGTTCAACATCAGCTAAAATCCTTGGGATTTGACCGCAATATCAACCGCAACGTGGTTTTTGTCTAGCTGGCCTATTCCATATCTGTACAGTACTATCCTGCAGCTATTCATCATAAGTTGATATTTTAAATCACTTTCATGTGCATCTTATGGGATACCTAGACATCGATCGGAACTAATACAAGGCCTACAATTTACAGTTATAAGGATATCGACACATTATAGACATTTTTTTTAATATATCGTGATAATGAATTACACCTGTTGCAACAAAAATTATATAACACCTATTTATGAAATAAATGTTCTCACATACTCTGTAGATAAGGAGTCGTTTATATAAACTAATAGTAACATTTATTCGTCAAAACATATCGGTAATCAGTCCAGTATAAATTAGTTTGTAATGTTAAGGATGCTTTCCCGATTAATATTTTCTTCCTTTTTTGTTGTGTTACTGGTTAGTTTAATCTGATTTTTAGACAAGGGATCAAAGTTGAACCTATTTTATTTATTTAAAAATAATATTAAACTAATAAAGTAACGTAAATGAATAAAACATTTTTTAGTCAAAACTTATTCTATTGTGCTCATAATTTAATTATTTTTATTTAGTAATAAGTTTTTAGTAGGCAGTTACATTAAATTGGTATAATTTTATTTTCGATTTCTTGAATTATTTTTAGTGACTATTTAGTAATGATTATTTAGTAGTGATTATCACCTTAGTTGTTTTTTATGACAAATTTTCACTAATGTTTCATTTTAATTTACAGGTAAAAAACAGTGAGGCAATGATACCAGCTTACTCAGTCTCAGCTCTGCGGTTGGCGTTCGATGAGATATCAACTGTATTACCAGTAGCAAATCAATTAGCATGCCTCCTCATTCCTTTCCTAATAAATCTTATAAATAACTTAAACAACCTGTCAAATATAGTTCAGAACTTGACACCGGCGTTATTGCCGTACTTTGGCTGTACTTTGCCGCTTCTTTATGCCACATTGACAGATCTGGCTTCAGTACTGTTTTTGTATATAAGTGTTTTGATTTCATTATTCAGATCTAATGTGTTGGTAGCGCCAGGTCTGCTGTTTGGACTCGTATCTCAGGTCCTTAATTTAGTTTTAAGTCTTTTAACTGGACTGTCGGATGGTACAGGGTTACTAACGGCCTTAATCAAGTTAATTACAAATGTTATAGTGGAATTAGAGAAGCTATTAATTTAAATTTAGTTACATGGTGTTCCAGCTGTGATGTAATATAGTAAAGATATTTTTAATTTAAAAAAAATATGTTTTATTTATGTAAAAAATTTTAGATCTTTTATAAAATATCTAGATCTTACGTAATACAACGACACACCTATGAAATCTATAAAACATATGTACGGGCGCTCTTTTTTTTATAGAATAGGGAGGCAAACGAGCAGGTGGCTCACGTTATGGTAAGTGATTACCGCCGCCCATGAACACCCGCAATACCAGAGGCATAGCAGATGCGTTGCCTCCCTTAGAGTGCCCTCCTCCCCCAGAATTGGGGGAGGGGGGTGTGTGGGCCTCCGGTTACCTGCACTCACCAGACGAAACGCAGAAGCCTGTTAGACTTCTACTTCTTGCCGGTATTCTGTGAGGTCGTGGTATTTCTCCGGTCGAGCCGGCCCATTGATGCAACAACAAAAGCTGGGTCAATAAAAAAAGAGATGAAATTGAGAATGGGCAAGAGAATTTTGAAACCGGAAACTCTAGATTAAATTAATAGAAATATTATCGATTGGATATATTAATATTAAGTATGTAAAGGTCTTTGCTTAGCAGTGAATAATTTATAAGCTTCTGAAAATAGCATGGTTTTGGTTTCGAAGTAAGATACAAGGCATAACTAACGTGATTAAATTGGAATTTTTGTATTTATTTGTATGCAGTACATCTTCAATACTTTTCAAGAAAGATAGTGGTGTTTACGATGCATATTTGCCTATTCCTATTTGTCACTTAATAATACTACCAAAAATGCTGGTTGGTAGAATGCAAACAGAAATTTATTTCTTATTCGCTTTTATATAACTTTATGAATTTATTTATATTTTATTTCGGAAACATTTTGTGGACATTTTATTTATGAAACTAGTTGAAAAAAGAGCAACCGGACCGCACGGCGGTAAATGATTAGCAGCAAGGCTGTAATTTAACTTACCTGTAACTTACCGGACAAAACGCAGAAATACAAGACGCTCTTTTTTTGCTCTACGTCACCCTTCGTTCTTCGCTAAGCTGTGGTCCTGTCCATATTGAGCAGGTTCATCTATACCGCAACATAGGCTGTTTTATGTGTTTAATAGGAAAGTGTGGTTCACGTATGAAACTGCCACCCTTAAGTAAAGACATCGTTATTTTAAGAAGCGCCAAGAAAATAACCTTACTACATACATCTCTATTAAACTATATACATACTCGTATAGCTCTAGTTATACAATTCATAGTCATGTGGGAGTGGAATATAAGCTGCAATGTTTCCATTAACGCACACATAGGTACAACATCACATACTTTGCTCTGATCTTTAGGTAAGTAGCTAAAACAAGAGAATGTAGAAACTCGTCCGGGAATCGAACCCACGACCTCAGAGCTGGCACCAACATTTAAAAACGCCAATTGTAGATGAAGGTCATCGAAACTATACAACGTTCGTTCCTAACTATTTCTGCCGGCAAATAATAACAATTATTATTTTCTGTTTGAATAAATAAATAAATATCTTCATGCAATTTCTAATGCAGGGGTAGACAGAGGTGTAGTATAGACAATTAAGTCCCTTTGACCCACCTTCCACCGAATATATTTTCGGGACAACGTGACTGGTGGAGAGCCCGTCGCCGTGTCAATGTCCAAGCCAACGATATAATTCGTACATAAGTTTTTTTTGAAAAACCTATTGGTACGAGCCTGCCACCTGGGGATCAAACTCGGGTCTCTTGACTCGAAATTCCGACCACCCAATCACTCGGATGTTGTGACTTTCATAGGTTATAGAAAGATTATATAAACATGGACTATGGGGCATTGTTTATTAATGTTCAACGGTGAAAATGCTTCAGAAACCTTATCCTTTTGAAATTACAGATGTTAGCTTTAGGTTACAATTGTAAGCTAAAGTTTACAGCTGTTGTTATGAGATTACTATGTTGTAGCTTCTTACTATCAGGTAGACTGTAAGCTAATTTACCACCTACTCTCAAACAAAGAAAAATTCAAATGATATAAGTTTTTTTGTCGATATCTGAATATCTCAAGGTGGTAAGTAAATTATCCGTGACATTTTGTCCCACAAACGATTCAGTTTATGATGGCTGAATACACTATGAAATAATACAACGTATGAATAAACAATACCTAAAGTATATAACAAAACCTAAAGTAGCGAGGACATCATTTTCACGAACAGGTTTTATTACAGGCTAATACTTTAACTTTAATGTGCTCTTAGTTTCAAAGACGTGTGACTTTTACTTATAAAGAAATATTTATTTTAAAATGCCACTATTTTAGGGTTTGTAAAAGTAATGTTCTTTTCATGTAAAATAAACTTTTTATAAGAGATAAATGATTTTATACCGGGGTGGTCACATGTAAATCCGTATTAGGAATACATCTCTTATAAAACTATCAAAGTCACGATAGCCGAGTGGTTGGGTGGTCGGAATTGAGTCAAGAGACAAGCAGACTTGTACCAATGGGTTTTTCAGAAACTTATGTACGAATTATATTGTTGGCTTGGACATAAAGACGGTGACGTGCTCACCACCTGTCACGTTGTCCCGAAAATATCTTCGGTGGAAGGTGGGTCAAAGGGACTTAATTGTCTAGACTAGACCTCTGTCTACACCAGTATTGGGAATTGCGTGAAGATAATTATTTATTTATTGTACGTTTTTGCTTATGAAGAATTTTATAATAACCAGACAGATTAAATCTTAAATAACATCTCTTTTTTTAATAGCTCGAGGATGTTTTTTCAATTAGCCTTTTTTGGCTTTTACAGCTTCATCGGTTAAAACGCTGATGAACTCGAGGTCGTCAGAGTGGAAATTTTTAAAAAGGCAACCAATAAAATTCGTAAGTAACAGTCAGCTACATTTTAAACAAAAAAAAATTGCGAAAATTTATTCTACAACTGCAATGCGAAATCACTGTCTCAAAAATACGTGTCAGCGAATATCCGCTTTTGTCTACTGCAGCAGATGTCACGTCGTGCCACGGCGTTATTTTGTGCGTGTGGTAATAAGAAGTATTAAGGTTAAGCAAGGTGCGATTTTTCTGTAATTTTATGTAAAAATCACTATTAACTAATAGTAATTTTTATTTGTGTGTCACATAAATGATAATTTTAACTCATTATAGTCCTTTTACTTATTTATATCCAAATAGTTTTTTTTTTAAATCGTGACGCATATGCCAATAATAGCGTAGTCAGAGATTTAGACAATTTTCAGAACCCCTCGACCCACATTTTATCGAAGCTTAATTTAGACAACAATATTGCTGGTGAGCCTGTCGCTGTCTTATTGTCCTAGCGAACGATATAAATTGTATAAGTTAAAAAAAAACTCCTTGTGATTTTATTTTGCACATAAAATCAGTGTCGACGTCGATACAATAATATGAGACTATTAAGCCGGTAACAAAGGAAAAAAAAAATTAAAGAAACTATGAACAATATTAGCAAAGCTATTTATAATGTGCATATTTATTATATGCTTAGCTGTATATTTGTATTTTAAATAAATTTCATGACAGTTAATTACTAATAACTTAATAAAATCGTATAATGGTGTCCAAACAACATTCTTGCACATTGGACGAAGTTTGGTTGGGAAAAACATTCATAGGCGACTCACCTACATGCTAATGATATTCTTGTAGCTATAAGTATGACGTGTTACGTTTATGACATACGCGTGGATGGGCATTGTTGCTCGGAGTGCCAACCAAACTACGTTATGTTGAGAGAATGATTTCAATATAAAAAAGAAAAGATACACTGAAATTTCATTGTGTACACTGAAATTTCACTGAACTTTACAGTGGTAGAGCCACGCATCAGCTTTTGTTGTTGCATGAATGGGCCGGCTCGACCGGGGAGTACCACGACCTCACAGAATACCGGCGTGAAGTAGAAGTCTAGCAGGCTTCTGCGTTTCGTCTGGTGAGTGCAGGTAACCGGTGGCCCACAACTCCGTCCCCCAATTCTTGGGGGAGGGGGGGCACTCTAAGGGAGGCAACGCATCTGCTATGCCTCTGGTATTGCGGGTGTTCATGGGCGGCGGTAATCACTTACTATCACGTGAGCCTCCTGCTCGTTTGCCTCCCTTTTCTATAAAAAAATATAGCATCATATTTAAGCGAAGCCGTGATTACAGATATTTGGCGTCCTTGCCTGCGGTTTAAAACTTAAACAGACAAAAATTTAACAAGACAGGCAGACAAAAATTGTAAAAAAAAACTTGTTTTGGTGTATTTGGCAACCGATAGATGGCGGGATAACCATCTCTAAAAATATCAGACCAAAGATGGGTATCTGAGGTGCGAGTGGTATGGTACTGCGATCGCCAATCCGCTTGCTCAGCGTGGCGATTATGGCAAATCCTTCCAATGGGAGAGGCCTGTGTCCTGCAGTGCACTTTAACGGGCCGATATGTTTAGATCTATGTATAGACTTAGGAACTATCAACATATCAACTGTTTTACACAACACCTTATAGTGGCGATGCTCTTACCCCCAAGCCATTTTTGCACATATGTTCTATCTTTTTACTTTTACATTTTATTCACCTTAACTATTTTTGCTCAAACCATTGGTTCTTCAATTTTCGAAAGGATTATCCCGCTATTTCTTAGAAGCTATTGCGTTTTGTGAGGTTTTATGATAAGTTTCTTTACTATATAATTGTAGACTCTTACACCGATATCGTTGTGTCATTATCACTATGCTTACTTACTTAAATTGAGGATTTATATTTTGCAACGCCTAACAAGATACGCATAAGACACGCTTACATCGTCCTTATATATTTTCGGATGTTGTTTTCCAATCGCAAATACATACACTTTATCCACTGCTCATATATACTCGTATACTGTTAAATACAAAGGAGCTCCCGCTTTTCTGTAATTCCGTAGCCTTCATCGAAATCTATCTTTGTTTATCTCTTACCATCTCACAATAGTACATATATATTTATTAATTCAAATCAGAAATTGAGTACAAGCGTTATTCTTCTAACATTGTCAAGCGTGATTAATCAAGATCAGCAATAGATAATTGAAACGATGGAATCAGAATTTCATCGTTAATTATAAAACACTGTTATGTATAAAATAGTCACGTACTCAAGTTTAAGGTTTCGTATGATATTGTACAATTGCTTTCACGTACTCATCGTAGTGTTTAAAATTTGTGAATGATGTTACATAATGTCTACAAACATATTAATTTTTCATGCTTGTTTGTTGATTGCACAGGTAAGCATTACAGTATTTTAAAAATTTTACTATGCATTGTACATTTTCATTTATTTTCTATAACATGTATAAATTTACAATGGTAGCCTGTTAATGTCCACAGTTGAATCAATTCTTTTAACAAGAATTGTTTGATAGGATGGTAGCGCCGTGAGTGAGAACTTTATGCTCCAGTGCGTTCAGTCCATGTTGAGCAGTGTTTATACGCTTACATTGTTAATCCTACTTTTCATTACTTATTTTTTTTTCGGCCTGTAATAGTCCATTACTGATTATTAGCCTCTCTCGACGTAGCATTTGCTATTAAAGCCAAGCTTGGTAAACGAATATGGGATAGCAGTATCAGACATCTCTTACCTTAAACACTGGTACCGAATTGTAATCTGATAGCTTTTTCCTTAGTCGCCATTAACGACATCCACATAAGAAAAAGGGTGGTAGATAGGTGTTGTAGAAAGGGTTAGATTATACTGAAACCACATGGAATTTATGTAATATATTCGGCAAATTCAGATATGCATACAAGTGCCAAGGTTAAATTAACTATATTTTATTATTATTATATCTTCTCTGACTATTAGACAGATCGCCAAGTCTCTCGCTTCTTATTTTATATTATTTTATGCCACTTTTCATATATCAAATTAATTATTTTAGTCTGGAACTGTCTTTGGTGGAAGGTGGGTCGTAACGACTTAATTGCCTCTCTCTACCAGGGGAAGACAGGAAATTAGTCTCGGCCTACCTCGCCACCATTTATTTAACATTTAATTAAATTTTATTCTTAAAATTACTGTTGTAATGAAAGAAAAGGTTTTAAATAAAAATTATTAAGCGAATGACTTAATGCCTTCAGTATTTAGTGTAAATGTAAGATACTCTCTAAAACCAGAAGTGTTACAAACCATTTGATACGTTGGAATTTAAAAAGTGGAAAATAAATATAATAAACCTATAAACACATTTTAAATTTGTATAATTCTAATAATGTTTAAGATACTTTAAACTTTATTTACACTTTAAGTTTTATTTTATTTACTTGTAAAATTGTTTTTTAACACCCAAGAAAACCACCGAATCGAAAAATTTTATTGATAAACAAAACAACAAAATAAACAAAACAAAATGGATCTTTAAATATTTGAAGCAAATTTTTAAACCAATTATGATTGGTTCCAAGACCGCTCACTTTATTTTACCATTAAATGCTTTTTGCGTGAAAAAATCTACTTATTGGTAGCATTTTTAATTAGAAAGACAGATCATAAAGGATCTCACGGATTTTCGGGTCTCTGTCGTCATTTACCACATTTTTACATAAATATGGATAATTTAAAAAGTTGAGATATATTTTAAGATATTTAATATATTATATATTTTTTATATAAGTAAATATAATTTCTTTTTATAAAAAATAATTTTTAAAATGTAATCTTTACAGGTAATAACAACTCCTACACTTCATGGAGTACACTTTCAAGCTTACCCTTTTGCTTGCGGTGACCAAACGGCTTATAAGAATTCAATAACAAGTTTGATAAATGATATACAAATAAGTAACATTGATCCTTATAATCCATCTCTTGCTTTGCCAGACCAGCAAACACTGGCAAACATAATTTGCCAGCAAAATAATTTAAAAAAAAATATTTATGACAGAGCTGTAATCAATCCGGCTGTAAGTGCTATGAGATATAAAAATGATGCTCATATTTCAAATCACATACAAAATTTACATAAGATACCTAGTATTGTTAATAATTATATAATACTTCCTTCGAACTATTTAGAAGATGTTGGAATTAATGAACAGAAAGATAATATACCAGAATGTATTTATAATAATCCTAGTTTCTGCACTAGGGTCAAAAAGAATGTAAGTAAAAAAGTGATTCATTTACCGAGATCTTTCAGTAGAAACCCGTTCGATGAAAACACACAAAGTCTCGAGAAAAACATACCTATTCCAAATAATGAAAAAGAGATACATAATAAGAAAAGAGATAACATGAAAAAAGCCCTGAAAAGAAGTTTAAATAGAAAACATAAATCAAAGTATCAAATAATTGAACATTCTAGTGATGAAATAAGTAAAAAACATGAAGAACATAAAAGTTTGGAACAAGTTGCAATGAATGAAATACCTCTAACTTCAAATTACAAGGGAAATGTTAGCAAGGCTAATGAAATAAACAACGAGAGAAAATACGATAATAATTCAAAAAAATCTAATTCCTCAAAATCAAATAGTCGTGAGTTCTTAAAAAACCGTGGCATTATTAAAGTAGATGAAATATTACAAGTCGAAAAAATAGGCGAAGTTATTCAAATAAATCAAACTAAAAGAAATAATTTTGATAAACGTAACACACACAATAAAACGAATAGTATCGAGGGAGACAGGAAAAGACAACTGGCCTATAAAAATGTTCCTAAAAGTTTGGTCAGGCCGCAGATTTCCAATTATCAAATGTTTAATATGCCTGATGACAACAGCAATATTTATAAATTTATTGAAACTCTGTTATCAAATTATCAGTTAACTAATACCAATTTCAATAGCGACTATCCTTTAAGTCTTAAAAATATTTATCAAGTTACACAACCATCAGTTCCTTCGGAAAATATAAATATGAGGAAAAACAAAAGCAAACTTTATAGACGCAGAAAGCAACATAGAACACATGGCAGAACTTCACACAGAAAAAGAATAAATTCAAAAAAGAAACAAGCGGAAAATAAAATGAGTACACCAAATAATAAAGTACACTTTAATGCAAGCACGTCAGATAATAATTTTAATTTAATTAAAACAATGAATATTCTAAATGATACTGATGAATATGTAAAATTAAGCAAAATAAATTCCAAACAAACAAATATTCATTCTAGAGAAGAAATAGAGAAAAATTTTAAAAATGCAGCCGATAAATTATTCTTAATCAAAAATAACACGTTTGATGAAAAATCTTCTTTTAATAACTCGTACCCTGCTTTTATACTAGGTAGGGAAGATGCAGTACCAATTATTTTCGAAAATGGTTTAATAGACGATTACTATCCCGATTTTACTGCTGATAATGATATATTTCATTTAACTAATGAAGAAAACAGTCTTGGAAGATATCAAACTAATAAATATCATTACGTAAGTAATCAAAATTTAAATTTTGTGGATCTTATTGATCAAAAGAGACTTGTTTCTACGGACGAACAATTTAATTTGCATAAACATTCAAAATTGTTTTCTAGTGAAAACGACGGGAGTCAAGATCAAGTAATGAATACTAACAAAGACGAAGAAACTGAGGGTATGATGGAATTTAAATCACCACCTATATTAGACAATCCCGACTTTCGGACGCGCAAGATTGATTCGAATGAGAACTATGAGCCTTACTATTATCACAATGTTTATCAAAACCCCGATGATGATTTTAATAAGTATTATTTAGATAATACAGCACTGGTTTACTCAACTTCAGTATCACCAAAATCTCTAATCAAAAGCAAATTATGTAATGATATTGATAATACTTCATCAGCAAAATGTTTACTGGTTAAGGGTACAAATGTCGAGACTGTATACGCCCGTTCAAAACTTGCAAAATATGGACATAGTTTGTGATAGTGACAGAGATAAAATTTTGATTACTTTTAGTATTAATTTTTGATAGGCACAGCTAATTGTACGAATATATTTATATAGACCTATAATACTTTAATATAATTTATTTATTAATAAATATTGTAATTTTCTTGCATTAATCAGAATTTCAGTTCCATCTAGATTTTAACGGAAAAATGAATCAAAAAATACCTGGGGTGCTGAGAACACATTGTTTAATAATTAAATTTTCCTTTGTTCAGTTTAAAGAAATTGGTTTTTAAGCGATTATATACGATTTCATTTTACTTGTTGCCATAATTACACATAATAATGTGGATATCTGGTCGTCTTAATCAAAGAACTGCATGTGATCATGGATATGCATTGAAAGCAGAAGGTCAATGTAATTTGTCAAATCTTGAAATAAAATTGCTGATATAACTTTCGCAGCTGACCGTTGTTTACTGCTGAAAACTCAAATTTGTACATCATATTTAATTTAATACGTTCGATGTTTGCATAATGTAGTAACTGCAAAAAAAAAATGAAATAAATATATATCTTCACGCAATTCCCAATACAGATGTAGACAGAGGCCCTGTCAAAGTGTCCCTTCGACCCACCTTCCACCGAAGATATTTTCGGGACAACGTAACAGGTGGTAAGCCCGTCGCAGTCGTTATATCCTAGACAACGATATAATTCGTACATAAGTTTTTGAAAAATTCATTGTTACGAGCCTGCCACCTGGGAATCGATTCCGACCACCCAACCACTCGGCTATCGTGACTTAAGAAAAAAAATAAGACTTCTTAAGACATTATTATTCAATTGTTTGGAAGCAATTGCATACAGTTATTCGATAGTTTTTGTAAGATACAGTGTTTTGGAGATTTCAGTTCATTCATAATAAAAAACATACATCTGCTTGCCTCCTATTTTTATACTAAATTACCACTTAAAATATATGGATGGAAGAATGGAGATATCATCAGCATACTTCCCAAAGTAAAGCCTAGAAAACACTGACAGACCAGATTCTTTCCGACGATGAAGAGTGGTGTTTCAACCAACTTATTGTCGCCAATCAGTCGTTTGTCTATGCGTTCCACCGAGAAATTTAACCATTTAACTTTTAAATATGACGACCTCCGTGGATGAGTGGCGTAAACACCGGTTTTCAATCTCGAGGTCCCGGTTTCGATTCCCGGTCGGGTCAATGTAGAGAAACCACTTTTTCTACATTTTCTCGCGTCTGGGTGTTCGTGGTTCCTTCGTTGTTTCTGATTCCCATACCACAAGTGCTTTAGCATCTTATATTGGGACTGGAGCAATGTATGTGACGTTGTCCCCTATCTATATATGTATTATATATGTAAATATAGTTAGCGTTCTGCGTTGATTTTGGTCGCTTCTTTTAGTTCTGAGTTAGAGACTAATGAAAATACTAATAATTCATAAATTTTCGCACCTGGGTGGGTTGCCACTGCTTTAGTGTAGGCTTTCCAAGTAATATCAGTGATGAAATTGTACTGTCAGTGTCTATATATTAGGTTTTTACATCATTCATAAAACAAATTATTTTTTTATTTATCTTCACGCACAATCTATAAAATAAATTCATTAAAAATAATGTAAATAAAATAAATATTCTTTTTCTTTTTATCAAGATCCCACTGCTGAACATAGGCCTTACCTAAAATCACAAAGAACGATCCTCAGCCACCTGCATTCATCGATAACTCATTACCGTTGGGAAAGTAGAGTTCTGTAATAGCAGCCCTGTTTAAGCCCTGTATAGGTTCATGTGTAAATTGACCCTCCGCAAGACGACGACTTGCAAAATAAACATTACACAATACAATATTAAAAACTTAAGTGTATTATTTTTTCGTTTTATTCGTAAAAAAAGTTTCGTTAAGTTAACTATTCTTTTTTTTGAGTAGTCACTCTATTAAGTAATTTATTGCTTGGATGATTATACTATCTATATGATATATGATATCTATATGATTATAGATAGAAATATTTTTTTGGAGTTAATATAGAGCTACAATAACAATTTCAAACACTATCTAAATACAAAAAAAATGTGTCATTTGTGGAAACACTGGACATTTTTTTCTATTTAAAAGGAATTCTCCCATAAAGATTTGTCATGGCAAGTGAGAATCGCAGTACGAGACACTTTTCGAAACGAGTGATTATAGTATTTCATTTTGGTATTTTTAAAGTTACCAGTAGACATTAATACACATAAGTTTATATGTATATATAAATACATTTCCATATATTATACTAGTCCATATACCCTTAAAATTTACCCTTAGCGGGATTCGGATCTGCAACACTTAGCTTGAAAGCAATAGTCACTAGGCTATTGGGTGTTATTAAATTAATGAGAAATTTAAAAAACTTAAAACTTTAGCCTGAGACCTCTACCATGGCAAATTATTTTTAAGTCGATTTGATTTCTTAAGATAGTGAATATAGTCAAATTATTCAAATGTATTTAAGATTATTCAATCTAGGTTCTACGTAATATGCATGATTGAAATCAAAATAACTTTAATTCAAACGCCGTCGTTTGCCGAGTATAGTCCACATTACAAACGAATTCAATTACGAATTCGTATGTACATAAGATGTTTATTCAGGTATTTCGTAAATGAAAATGCCTTGATATATTCTGAAAATGTATACACACTGAATATTTTATTATGGAGGAGATGTTTCTTTACGTTTACAGTAATCTCAAAAAGAATTCTTTTTTTCTTTTTCAAGTAATAAACATGGACCTAATATACATAGATAATGTATATTGCGTATATATTAGCGTGTCATGTGTTACTATAATATATTGGTTTAGTTAATTTAGTTAATATATTCACGAGTCAGTGTGTATTATAAATATCAATGTAGAAAACACTTTATATACATTTTCTCGGATCTGGGTGTTTGTGGTACCTTCGTTGTTTCTGATTTCATTAAACAAGTGCTTAAGCTGCTTACTTTGGGATCCGAGCACAGTATGTAAGGTTGTCCCGCTCTGGGATATAACTTCCTACTATCCTGTACTTAAATTCATCCTTAGGTCTTGAGGTCACCACTAAGAATCTTTTTTCTAAGGAAGAGATCACTTTGAAAGAATCGCGTTTTCGTACCTACTTTTTTGGTTCTGTAATCTGAATTGCTGTGAGGTGCACAATAAATAAATTCTTATAAATCTAAAGTATTTATACTTTATATTTATAGTACGTATACGTTTTGCATGACTAAGGTATTTAAATTACAGCAAGACTTTGTAGACCGTCCTTGTGGAGTCAGCTGTGAAGAATTATGCCTTATGAGGCATAAATAATGTTAAAACCAAAAAAAAAATAATTCGGCTAGCATTTTTTTTTCCTGTCTACATATGCGGTAAAAGAGGTACAAGAATAGGTACTTGTTAGCAAGCCTATTTAAAATTAGAGAGTGAATTGAATAAGAGAGAATTTTTACCAAAATATAATTTAAAGCCGAAAAAACTTTTGTCTGAAAAACATAAGTTACTGAATTTCTGATAACTCATTAGCCTAGTAGGTTTGTTAGTAATTTGGATAGTTTCGGGTTCAAAATTGCTTTTCTTTTAAATTATGTCGGGGACCATAATATGTGCAAACACATATACGAAAAATTTTTTACTATCTTGTATACTTGGTAACTACTCTAATGTTGTATACTGGAAAAGTATAATTAACAACAATTTACGAAAAAAAAAAGAAATCTCGGAGTTGCTGAAGGACTATAAAAATATGGTATTCAAAATGGTTTGGTAATCTTATTACTTTGTAGTTTAATATTTATAATCAATATTCTAAAATAAATAAATAAATATCTTCACACAATTCCCAATATAGGGGTAGACAGAGGTCTAGTCTAGACAATTAATTCCCTTCGATCCACCTTCCACCGAAGATATTTTCGGGACAACGTGACAGGTGGTGAGCCCGTCGCCGTCTTTATGGCCAAGCCAACGATGTAATTCATACATAAGTTTTTGAAAAACCCATTGGTACGAGCCTGCCACCTGGGGATCGAACTAGGGTCTCTTGACTCGAAATTTCGACCACCCAACCACTCAGCTATCGTGACTACTAATCAATATTTTCAATAATTGATTAGTCAACAAGATTAAGGCTTCCATAAGTTTATCAAGGAGAACGCAAAAATAAAAAGAAAAAATACTGTAAGTAAACTATTATCGTATTAGGTAAAACAAGTAATGAACTCTGAAATATTATAGAAAGAAATACGATAAGTAGTGCTGAAATATCAATGCAATAGTCTAATATTAGATAACATTTGAATATTTATAGCAGAAGAAAAATTAATTTTATTACAGTTAGTGAGATACTCTAGAATATAACAAAAATAGAAAATAAAAAATGGTTCGCCGTTCTGCAGCTATTGTTGTCATTGAACTTATCATTATGCAGGTAAATGAAATCCAGTAATTTTACTTTACTATTATTGCAAAGGTACTACTGAAATCTTTACGCTATTCTCAATACAGGGGTAAACAGAGGTCTAGACAATTAAGTTATTTCCACCCATTTTCCGCCGAACAAATTTTTAGGAAAACCCCCCAGGCTAACATTCATTGGTTCTAGGTTCGGGGATCGAACTCGTGTCACTTGACTTGAATTCCGATCACCCGACCACTTGGTTATCGTGATGAATGATATCCTTCTCTGTAAAACAATTCTTGGACTTGTGCAATGTTCAGAATCTTGCTAGCTACAATTTGACATTTTCTAGACAAAGTGTCAAGGCGCGTGAGAAAATAAAATTGTTATCAGCACGATGTCAAATTTAAAAAACCCGAAAATCCGGATAACCATTTGCACTAACTAACACAATTCAATTAACTGGTGAGGGCAGGTAACCGGTGGCCCACAACTCCGTCCCCCAATTCTTGGGGGAGGGGGGGGGCACTCTAAGGGCGGCAGCGCATCTGCTATGCCTCTGGTATTGCGGGTGTTCATGGGCGGCGGTAGACACTTACCGTCACGTGAGCCACCTGCTCGTTTGCCTCCCTTTTCTATAAAAAAAATTCAAAAAGTATTTCTCAAAATCCCATTGATTTTAAAAATTTTACTTTAGGATGTTAAAGTTGGATATATTATTTAAATATTTGCTACCTTGATGTTAGGTTTTTATTTTTCATTTTCCACAAAACGTACACGATCAATATCTTTCTTAAAATATCTATTAATCTGTAGATGAACAAAAGATAACTTCTGTTTTCAAGAAACTCCAAAGTTTTAAGAGATAATAAAATATTTCTTTATTTTTTATTCTTGTTTTTACTTTACGAAACCCAGGCGTAATGTTTTTACGATACTTGTTTAAAGTGTTGAGATTTATTAAAACATGAGCAAAGCGACTGCAACTCTTATGTTTATAACAATATTAATGTGTTCTTTCCACCACCTTCGGTGAAAAATACGTAAAGGACTTAATTTTCAAGGTCTCTGTCTATTTGGAGTATATTACTATATTCCCAATACGATTCTAGCGAATTTTCTTTGCTGCAGTCTAATACAGGTCGTATTAGACTTTTAGAGGCTCTGTAAGAATCCTATTTAATAACATATTAAAGGTTTGCCAATCATAAATATTACTAATAAATTCTACGTAAGTGCCTTTAAGGCTTTGAGAATGCAATTTAAATGCAGATAAGAGTCGTAATATAAACTGAGCGCATTTTCTCTTGTGAATACAACTTTGCTTTTGATAATGTCGGGAAGCAGAAAACTTTAGTATATATTACTCTTCTTTGAGTACAGTCTCTTATCTTAAACTACTTTTTGCGCTTAGTTAAAGTAAAAATATACACAAAGATTTTTTTATTATACCTAATAAATCTAATAAGACGAAACAGTAGCGTATTCATGTAAGTTTTATTATACATTTAAAAACATATTATAGAAACATATTACTATAATGGATAAAATAGTAAGTTACGAGTCAGCGTAAATAATGAAAGCTTCTAACTTCTCGCACCTCTTGTGGGTGTATTAAGATTTAATTAAAGTTTATGGAAGGTAAACAAAGATATATGTAAATTGAGTACACATCCGATTTACCAAGCGCGTGTGTACCACTCATACTGAGCAGGGAATTTGTAACATTCTTCAGTATTATCTAATGCCGTACACAGTATATCCTAAAATTATTTATAACATTGGAATTTGTTTGTTTATTGAAGACTCGAGAAATATTTTAAATAAATATGTCAATATTTATTACAATCAGCTGATAATTTATATAGCGGATTTATTACTTTTTTGCAGAGCGTGTACAGCCAATGTATCAACCGTGTGGTGCCGAGCTGTGGTCAGAATATAGTTCCAGAGTTAATGATCGGCGCACCTAATATTTCACCTCTAATGCTGGAGAGGCCAATAGAAGTGGCGCCAACTATAATCCAGGATAGCAGCGTTGCTAATAGTTTAGCCAACGCTCTGCAATTGCTCGTAGTTAGCAATTTACTGAGCAGCACTCTTCCTAACCCCAGTTGCGAGGTGTTACCGCCGGCGTTTGGGCCAATCGAAATGTTGGCACCCAATTATGCACCTATCGAAATAATTGGTGGTGGTGTACTTAACCCGTACGGTGCTCCTTATAATTGCATACCAAGTTTGAATTATATCTATTAAAATTTTAATTTTTAATAGATTTTTAGTACAATTTTTTGTGAATATAAATTAAATAAAATGCTACTAATTTAATTATTTTTTATTTCAAATCTCCTTGAAGATGTACGGTTAAGTAAGTAATTAGTTACTAGTTAGTTGAAGTTTAATTAAAATATTTGTTTACCCGTCATTTTCAGGGCTTGTAGAGAAATAGATTAATTTTGCTAACTGAAACTAATTACACAAGTTCAAGGAATAAGATTTCAGTCTAAAACATGGAATTTAATCTCAAATCGCATTTTGTAATTCGGTGAAAAGTGATATTTTATACTGTGGTATATATTGCATAAAGATGTAAAGATATTTAAAAAGCCTTTAATTTGAATTTTAGAGTCACGATAGCCGAGTGGTTGGGTGATCCGATTCTGAGTCGAGAGATCCGAGTTCGATGGCAGTTAGTACCAATGAGTTTTTCAAAACCTATGTTCAATTCATATCGTTGATTTGGGCATAAAGACGGAGACGGGCTCACCATCTGTAACTTTGTCCCAAAATATCTTCGATGGCACGTGGATCGAAAGGACTTAATTGTCTAGACTTCTGTCTACCCCAGTGAATGGCGTGAAGAAATTTTTTTGAATTTTTGTGTATGTAAACCATGGGTAGCTATTTGTTATTAAATAAAACCTCTCGCGAATCTTGCAGACGCTGTTACCACCGAGTCACCATGCTTAAGTATATATTTATTGAAATATATTAATAATACAACTAAACCTTATACATTTTTGATATTACTTACTGGTTAGTGATGAAAACTAAATAGCGATGCTTTTTAAAATTGTTTTTTATGAACAAGCATATTTTTGATAATGACGTCTTAACATTTCTAACCAGCTATTCACGAATCATAATAGTCTGGACACACTGATAAAACACTTATGGAAGTGGGGAGTGGAAGTTTCGACTTGAAAACTGTAAGAAACATGTATACTAGAATTAGTAAAAAAAAAGATTTTTCATTCCGTTGAAACATATTGTTTAGTCATTTAATAACTTAAGGACTTCAACAGTTATTCTACCATTACATAACAGATGATATATTTTAGTATTTGTACAGAAAAAAAGACATTGATGGTAACAACACAATATGTAATGTCCTTAACGTATCGAGAATGATAAATAAGTATTGAACAGGGTTTTTATTTCTGAAAAGCTCTTCACATTTCGAAACTCAATTTCGTTGAAATGCTATTACTACGTGACGCGAAAGTATTACCTAACAGTGATATTCCTAGACATTTCTGAACTTGGAATGTTTTTGGTGGAGGTCTAGTATCAATGGGTTTTTTAACAACTTATGTACGATTTACATCGTTGGGTTGGACATAAAGACGGCGGCGAGCTCACCACCTGTTACGCTGTCGCAAAAAAGTCTTCGGTGAAAGGTGGGTCGTAAGATTTAACTGACTAGACTTTTGTCTACCCCTGCATGGGAAATGCGTGAAGATATATTTTATTACTTCGAACTAATACTTTTCTAAATAAAAATAAATATATATCTTCACGCAATTCCCAATACAGGGGAAGACACAGGTCTAGACTAGACAGTCAACCCCATTCGACCCGCCTTCCACCGAAGATATTTTCGGGAAAACTAATATTTTTCTGCTTATGGTCATATAATTTTTGGACTTGTTGAAGTGAACCTTGAGTTAAAAACATTATTCTCGCTATTCCTTATACAAACAATTATTATTATTATATATTTAAACAATTAATTCCTTTCGACCCACCTTCCATCCAAGATATTTTAGGACAACGTGGCAGGTGATGACCCCGTCACCGTCTTCATGTCCAAGCCAACGATATAAATCTTATATAAGTTTTTGAAAAAACCCATTAGTTTGCATTTGCAGACCATTGGGGATCGTACTGTTCTCTTGACTCGTATTCCAACGCCCAGTCACTCACTCGGCTACCGTGACTATAAGTGAAAAATGTACTTAATATTATTATGTGGACATAGACGTGAGTTTTAAGTTTCATACCTAATTTAACTTTTGTTTGAGATTTTAATATTGTAATTTATAACTGTTTTTTGTCCCAATAAATAAAAAAAGATGTAGTCGCCACGCTCAGGTGATTGATAATTGTGGGATAACATTGGCCTAAAGTCCGCTATTTTATGAAAACCAGGGAGCTGGGATAGCTGGGCTGCAAATATGATGATCTGTGGACGAGAGGCGACATATCGGTTTTCCATTATTTAAAATTCTCCCCTTCTTTTGTCATCTTCCGTAATTGAATTCCTGGATATGACACTTTTGACAAAACGGGTTAGGGTGTTCGGGGTACTTTCATTGTTTCCGATTCCATAACGCAAGTGCTTTAGCTACTACTAGTAGCTACTTCTGCACGTATGAGATGATGTCCCTGTCTATATATGTATCTGTATACGTCGGTTTGCTCCTTTCAAGATGTTCTTTACTAATTATACCGGAGGATACGGGGTGGTACAATATTCCGCCTACAATATATTTTATACATATTTATATTACACTATTACATGGTTTTACTGCTGTTTTTTTTTCACAAATTTTTATCTATTTCTCTTCTCTATCTATTATTATCAGTCCCTAGATTTCTCTTCGTTAACGTTTTTAAACGCTTCTAAGTCTGCTGCAGGGTCTCCATCATCAGGAAGATTTGCCAAAAAGAAACGCTTGGAAAGTGGATTAGCGATCGCAGAACTAGAATCTCTCTCACAGAGTATTTGAGTGAATTCGTTTGCCTTTGCTGTGGGCATATACGAGCTACCGCTATCCTATATAACTTTACTTATAGATAAAACTCAAATTCAAATCTTCCGTAGAATAATACGTTTTACTTTAATACAAAGTTTGATTCAGCTTTGTGTATCTCTGGAGATTATACACATTTTAAATTTACAATGTTGTTACCTCGACATAATAAAAATGAAAGGAGAACAATGCCGTTTTAAATTTAGTACACGAACGATGAACGTGTTTTGTGAAAATATGTTTTAATACTCCCTGGACAAATCAGTTGAAAACAATAAAATAGTTAAAACTTTATAGAGACAAATATACAAAACGATAAAAATAAAACAAATTCACAACAAAGATGTAATTTCAAAAGGATATGTGATGTATGTTTTTTTTATAGAAAAGGGAGGCAAACGAGCAGGTGGCTCACGTGATGGTAAGTGATTACCGCCGCCCATGAACAACCGCAATACCAGCAATTGGGGGGGGGGGCACCGGTTACCTGCACTCACCAGACGAAACGCAGAAGTTTGTAAGACTTCTACTTCACGCCGGTATTATGTGAGGTCGTGGTACTTCCCCGGTCGAGCCAGCCCTTTCATGCAACAACAAAAGCTGATGCGTGGCTCTACCACTGTTAAAATGTGATAGGTCGTCTGAAAATGCCAAATGTCGACATCATTTTAGTCGTCGTCAACGCTGTCACATCACACCAGTAGGGCTTATAATCGATGTAGACAATCATTTACGACGCCTATCACCAAGCTGTGCAACTCCTTCCACAAATCCAAATCCTTCCGTGCATGATATGCATTATGTAGTTTGTGCATTAAAACTTAATTACGTAAATTAAAAAAGTCATTACTAACTTAATTTTAGAGATTTAAAATGACAGAGAAAATATCCAGAACTTATATTGATTATTATGATTTAATTTTTTTTATTTTATTATGATTTAAATTTTTCCATCAAGACAAGATCCTTAATAATTATCATTATACAAAAGAAGGTGGATAACAAAAAAACAATTTGTTAAAACTTCGGGTTTTTAATATCAACAGAATAATGTAGCGGCAATATCTTTTAAAATTCCACGTTTAAAACAATTATAAAGTTTGCAAACATTTTACGGTATCTACGCAATATCAACAACTGTAATATTACTTTAAGGGCTTGCGGTGCCACAGACTCTCCGGTCATCTTATTAGGATTCATCTTCTAAATTGAATAATTTTGGACCATAATATCGAGTTTGCTGTTAGATCAAAAATTCAGAGAAATATGTATACATGCTTTTTTTATTGCGTAATCACATATTTCTAACGTTAGATACAGAAAAGCTAAGTAAATCATTTGAAATTTATTTAAACATGTAATCTTACTCAGTATGAAAACTGAGGTGAGGTGCTAATACTGATACTTTCAGTTTAGGAACTGTTAAATTGAATCGCTTTTAACAGTACATAAACAGTGTTTTTTTTTATTTACTTCATTAGTTATTTTATGACATTACATTTATTTCTTTGATTGTACATCGAAAACCGTGCCTTGTTAGTCTACTAGTCAGGGCGCTTGCTTATGTCCCAAGTTTGATTTCAGGCCATAGCGAGGTACATCATGTGTTCGGATGCAAAACCCTGATGTCTGAGAAGTAATAAAGAAATAGATGATGTGTGCACTCTGCCAACTCGCACGGGAGCAGCATGGTAAGCTTGACGCCGTATTTATGTCCAAGCCAACGATATGGATCGTACAATCGTAGGTTTTGAAAGAATCCCTACCACTCGGCTATCGTGACATATATAAATATTTATGTATAATATTAAAAAAAAAGAGAACTTTCAGATATAAATTAATAAATTATATTATGGAATATCTATTAAAAGAGTCGTGATATTTCGAATTTCGAAACACTGATAAAAAAGATCGTAACTTAGTAATCAGAGACATGTAAGAGATAAATATTACAAAACACTTCTTTTTAGATAGAAGATATCTATATGAATAATGAAATTAAGCTAATGTTATCATTTTAAAATAAGAGATAGTACTATTATGGCTGGGAAGGTTTTAAGGATTATTATAATTGAATTAGTTTTTACGAAGGTTTGTTATGCGTCTAAGTAATTTTAATTTCCAAGATAGTTTAAGCAATTTATTGAAATGGGATATCAGTACGTAAATTACTAAATTTTGATTATTTCTTAAATATTTTCCTATTAAGATAATGTAAAAATTGGGTATTCTTTGACTATAAGTACATATTTATTTACATTATTTTTATAAAAATTTGTTAATAGTCGTATAATTTCCAGGATCAAGCACCCGGTCTGTATACTGATTTTACCTAGATGTTCTTTGTTTTTTCCCTATTTTCAACTCAAAAGGTTCGTAGCGTGATTTTGAATAGATATCAAGCAAATTATAATATTCGTTAAGAATAAGGCTATAAAATTTAAAATAAATTGTTAAGAAATACCTTGCAGAGATTAGCGCGTTTAAACAATTATTATATTAGGATAAATAAGTACTTAAAATAAACATTATCAGTTTACTGACATATGAGAAAAGGTTCAATTCAAAACAAAGAATAATAAAAAAATGCTTTACTTTATTTTGATTTATTATCTCACTAAATTGTAACAAAAATATAATTTTTCAGGTATTCGGATCATATTTACAACAACCACAGCAATATTATCAAGTACCTGGATTACAGCAATATTACCAATTAAGTGGAACAACGGTGCAAACATCGCCACTTCCATACATATCGCCAAATTCCATACCTACCTCATACCAACCTACAGTCAGCTCGCCGTATTTAGACTATTTTTCATATCCCGCACAAACGTCTCCTTATTTGACAACAGAAAAATCTGTGCCGTATAAAGCCCCAGTGTCAATACCAGCGCAACCGCCAAAACCAACATATTCTTCATCTACGTCACCCACACCTGAAACTTCTCCAAAAATATCTCCATCAACTTTTGACTCCAATGTTCTAAATAATTTAGCAATTGCTTTGCAATTATTAATTGTCAGTAATTTGTTAAATACGCCAATTTCGGAACAAATTCCTAAATTAAGTATTCCTAATGCTGCTCAACAACCCACGATAGAATATGAAACAGCTCAGACTTTGAATCCCATTTCAAATTTTTATGGATCTGTCTCGCATTCAAATAGTCATTCAGGAACTGCAAGCATAACACCTTCTTTAAGTCAATCATATCCTACACTATCACCACAAAGTGAGTATGGAGTATATTATGAAAGTAAGCCGTATGATCAAATTTCAAATCCTCAACATACTTTTCCAAATTCTAATTACTTAGGATCATCTAATAATATCGGAGGTTTATTAAGTTCATTTGGAGTCCCTCCAGCTACAGCAAGACCAGGTTTAAATCTAAAATCACCTTACGATTTTATCGCGTCGTCACCAGTACCAGAAAGCATGTCACCATTTGAATACACCAAAAAAGATTTCCAGTCACCGTATTCGGCAATTTTAGCAGCAGATAGTAATAAGGATTTGTTTTCAATGGATTTTTATTAAAATAAATGCTCGTTTCGAATTTAAATTCAGATTTAAGTATTGTAAAAATGTAGATATATGTAATTTATAATTGTAGATTAAAAAATGTTTAAAAGATCAAATCTTATATTTTATTTTAAATATTTGTATATATTTATTTATCTTCACGCACAATCCCTGACGGGGTAGCCAGAGAGAATAGATCGCCAAGTGTCACGATCCCTACATACTTATTTCGCTTCTTTCAGATTCATCATCTTCTTCATACATGCACGTCTAGGTATCCGAGTACTCTTGACCCTCCCCTCTTCGAGCAATTTGCTCACATGGTCTTCGAAAGTTAGTCTCGGTCTACCTCGACACCTTTTAATATTAACTTCCGCGCTATATATTTTCTTCACCATTCGGTCCCCACTCATTCGCTCAACGTGCCCAAACCATCGAAGCACGCCCTTATCCATTTTTGAGACAAGGTCATCTTTCAAACCTGCCATATTGCGAATCTCTTCGTTTCGCTTTCGGTCGGCCATGGTAAGGCCACACATTTTACGAAGAGATCGCATCTCCACTGCATTTAACCTGCTTTTATGTTTCTTCTGGCATACCCAAGTTTCGCTGCCATATAACAAAGTCGGTACCAACACTGCGTTATGTATTGCAAGGCGTGCACTTTTAACAACGCCTTGCCTTTTGATTAACGCAGTCAAGGCACCATTGACTTTGTTCCCGGCAGCGACACGCCTGTCATCTAAATCACATCTTCCATCCCGGCTAAACGCACTCCCCAAGTATACAATTTCATTCACCTGTTCTAGACATTCCTGATTTACCCAAATTTCGCACTTCGTTTTTTCTTCGTCCCTTTCAAATACCAGAACCTTAGTTTTATTAGCATTCAAACGGAGACCATTAATTTCACATTCTTCTTTCATACACGTGACTAATACCTGCAATTCTGCCTCTGATGGTGCAATAAGCACTGCATCAACAGCATATAGCAGACAATTTACTTTTATGTCACCCAATTTCACACCCAAACAGCTATCTTTCAGCTTCTGTAAACAGCTGTCGAGATACAGTATGAACAGCCAGGAAGACATGACACAACCATGTTTTACGCCCGTTTGGACGCTAAACATGGGTGACAGGTCATGCCCTACCCGCACACAGGCTTTACAGTCACAGTAAAGTGACTGCACAGCCCTTAGCAATCGACCATCCACACCATACCCCGGCAACAGTTCCCACATTTTCTTCCTTACAACCTTATCAAATGCTTTCTCAAGATCCACAAAAGCACAGAAAATCTTCTGGTTAGCAGCCAGAAGCTTCTCCGTGATCATGCGGAGAGAAAACATTTGATCCGTGCATCCTCTTCCAGGTCTAAATCCGCATTGTGCCTCCCATAGAAATCTTTCCGATTTATCTTGCATCCTACGTGTCAAAACCTTCGAGTAAACTTTACTTGCTGAACTGGTCAAGCTGATCGCCCGATAGCACCCGCAGTCATAATGTGAACCTTTACCTTTATATAAAGGCACAATGACCGCGGATCGCCAATCATCCGGAACAGCCCCCGTTCGCCAGCACAAACTGCACAGCAGATGAAAGCTGTCCCAGACGCGTGGCCCACCATACTTGACTATTTCAGCAGTAACTCTGTCTAGTCCCGCAGCCTTACCACATTTCAAACTTCTAATCGCCCATTCAATCTCTTTCATACTGATGACCTCAGTGTCATCGAGGTCGGAGTCTGGCGTACCAGTCACGGCGTCACCCCCGGATCCCTCACTAAGATCATCATACGCATACATCTCTCTATAAAATTCGCTCCATCGCTGCATGACGTCCGATTTTTCTGAGAGGACGTCATTGGTTCCCGAAAGCACTTTATTCATTCTTAAGGCTGTCGCACCACTCCGGGTCCTTCCAACCTCTTTCCAGAAGAGTTTGGAGTTCTCCTTGAAGTTGTGCGACAACCTTTCGTCCGCTTCCATTCTACTCCTTTCACGCACTTCCTCAATCAATGCTTTCGTGTGAACTTTCTGGAGCTTATATCTTTATTTTCTCTTCTCTCTCATATCCTTATCATTACTAGAGGCCAAGTAGTCTAACCATGCTTTCTTCTTCTTATTTACAGCTTCTTTCACTTCGTCATTCCACCATGCATCACCCTTTTTACTACTACCTCTTTTCACAGTTCCTCACACGTCTCTAAGGCTCTGCCATATTTCTTCCACACATTCTTTCCTGACATCGATGCTGTCCAGCTTTTCGGCTACCCTTGCTTGATATTTATCCCTAGTGTCCGCTTCCTGAAGCTTCCAGCTTCGGATGCTACCAACCGACTTTGGTTCTGGTATCACCGTCCGGTGGCACCAACCCGCGAACAGACCCCTAAATCTAGTAATCACTAGATAGTGATCCGTTCCCAGGTCAGCACCCCGGAACACTCGCGTATCCATCACCTGTTTTCGCAGTCGGTCATCCACCAGGAATAAATCGATCATACTTCTCTCATTCTCTCTTGTTCTAGTATACATATGGATCTTCTTGTTTGTCACAAGAAGACCCTTTTCCTTGCATACAGCCAGTGTAAGCTTGCCAGCATCGTTAACCCTTTTATCACCAAACATTCCAAGCACCGACTCGTACCCTGGCCGAGCGGTACCAACCCATCCATTCATATCACCACATACAACAATTCTTTCGTTTCCTCTAACCAAGACTAGAACTTCTCTTACATTCTCCCAAAACTCCTCCAGCTCAGCTCTGGACGACGAAGCTACTGGCGCATAAACAGCCAAAAGGAATAACTTCGTCAGTCCCAATTTAAAGCGAACCCAGAGAAGTCTCGAGTTCACAACCTTATATTCAGTCATAACATCGACCAACCGAGACGACAGCAGCACCCCCACTCCCTGGCAGGCGCTCTTGCTCTCCGGGACCCCGGACCATAGAGCTAACACCCCGCCAGGGAGCTCTTCAGTACCGCTGCCCTTCCGCTTGGTCTCCGACAAACACACGACATCTAATTCTCTTTCTTTCATTATTTCAATCAACTCATTCGTCTTATCTCTCATGCCTCCTCTAACATTCCACGTGCCAACTCTGCACTCCGTCCTCCACCTTCCGCCGTGTTGGGCTGTGCGTGACGGGTGGCGGTCCCCATCGCCGCGTTGCTCGCTGCATTCCACACCAACGGGGACGAACTGGTGTGCGTCGCCTTGGGGGGACGCCCTAACCCTCGTTGGCATGGGTGCGCAGCTGAGTAGAATTGCAGCCCTGAAAAGGGCTGGCAGGGGTCGCGACGAGCACGCTTCTACAATGACCCCATTTTTGAATTTTAAAACATACTTATTTCTTACTTGTGACGGAGAAGAGGATCTGTAAAATCAACACACATGGAAGAATTATATCGTTGGCTTGGACGTAAAGACGGCGACGGGCTCACCACATGTCACGTTGTCCCGAAAATATCTTCGGAGGAAGGTGGGTCGAAGGGACTTAATTATCTAGACTAGACTTCTGTCTACCCATGTATTGGGAATTGCGTATAAATAAAAGACAATTTTAACATACACACAGGCTCTCGCTCTTGTAGTTTTATAAATCCAAATTTAGTTTTTTTATGTGACTGGTTCAATGATTTATTGTCATTTAAGTCACTAACTTAGGTTGACTAATTAACTTCACGAACATTTATAAGGCGAAGTAAAGAGAAACTTTATTACGAAATGGAGAACTTAAAATTATACTTAATAAATAAATAAATAAATAAATATCTTCACGCAATTCCCAATACATGGGTAGACAGAAGTCTAGTCTAGATAATTAAGTCCCTTCGACCCACCTTCCTCCGAAGATATTTTCGGGACAACGTCACAGGTGGTGAGCCCGTCGCCGCCTTTATGTCCAAGCCAACGATGAAATTCGTAAGTAGTATATAAGTTTTTGAAAAACTCATTGGTACTGCCACCTGGGGATCGAACTCGGGTCTCTCGACTCGAAATTCCGACCACCCAACAACTCGGCTATCGTAACTTTTTTTCGTTACTTGAAAATTATACTTAGCTAAGGTATAAAATTTTTCATAAATTTTTAAAAATTTTCAGTCTCGTAAAATGTGACCTAGGAAAACCATAAAAATTGCATATTTTTCGAAACTAATTGGCCCACCTTTCTTCAAACTTTTCTATTTTTTTATTGAAGCAGGATGAAAAACAATGTAACCGCCCACTTGATAGTAAGTGAATACTGAAGCCAATGAAAATCTCTTTACGTTATGATCGCCTGTGATGATTATAGCGATCCAATCTGGGGTTAAGATAAAGAGCCAAGTTTCTCACTTTATGTATTAACTTTGACAATATATATATTGGAATATCTAAGGTACATTTTAATTTGAAGTGAGGTGGAATAAATAGGTAAATGAATAAATAGTTGAATTCGGAAATAATAAGGCAAAATAAATTATAATGCTGTATAATTTATTACATGAAAATTATAAATTAAATAAATAAACAAATTAAATACAAAGTTAAGTTAAATGCATAGTTAATTGTTAATGCTCAGTAATAAGGCAAATTTAATCGATTGACAATAGAATTGGGGGATGTAGCCAAGGAGTTTAATGAAACAAAATTAGGATTATTATATGCTAATGTCGCATAATTTGGTGAAAGTACTGGACCTCCGTGTGAATTGGTGCCTTGACAAACTGGGCAACGGCAGGCAATAGCTATTTCTTCCAATAGAGGTCCTACTATTTGACCAAAAACTGGTCTTTTTAAAGCATTTCGTTTCAATTTAGCTAAGGCAGTGTTTTCAATCTGTGCGGCTAAATTTCTACAGAGTATAATATTTTCTAATGGTGTATTAGGTACTGGAATTCTTGGTGTTACATGTCCTGATAAGGCTTCTATAATTGAAGATGTAGGAATTTCAATAGGCGTTTTAGAAGAATAAGACTGAAGCGGACATTGTGCTAAAACTACCTGAAAAAAGCAAAAATTACAGATAAAAAAGAGATTCAGACGACTATAAATATGTAGAAAAATTGTTTTCTACTTCAAACTCGGGACCTCGGCGCTGGTGACACCCTAAAAACCAATGTGTACGCCACTCGTCCACGGAGGTTGTCAAAAATTATTACTTATTATTTTATCTGCAGGAGAAAATATCAAAATCACTTCGAAAAAACAATCTGGCTAATAGTCTGATTTAATAATAAGAAATATTATTATTTGAGTTTGTTACCTTTAATAGTATTGTCGCTATTAAAATATTTTTCATCATTTTTTTAAACACTAATAAACAAAGTGATACTTAGAATTTCTTTGAAAAAAATGTTGTTTTATACAGATGCTTTTAATTTTTAAGATTGTATTTCAAAATATCTATCCAGGTGATCGTGCTTCATCTGTGTAATTGCTTATCAGTTATTAGAAATATGCGTTTATCATATTATGCTTATCACAACGCTAGAAACAATCGATTAAATTAAACGAAATCTTTAATTTATCTGTGGAATATTTGATTCAGTTAATTTTTTTGGTATTTTAAACCGGAACCGGATCTTATTTTTGGAACAGCGTGTCAAGTGGTGATCTTGTGGCCGTCTTTATGTCCTTAAGTCATTCATTCATGTCTTTAAGTCAACGATATTATCGTACATGCGATGTAAACATTAGGAAAAATACGTTTAAAAAACTCATTGGTACGAGCCTTCCAGCTAGAGATCGAACTCGGGTCTCTTCATTCGATTTCCTATCACCCAACTACTCGATTAACGTGATTTATACTTTATCCTTTGGTTGAATTTGATGAAATTTGAATAGATTTTTCAAGAATTTAAGTCAAGCTGGGTTTTTATTATTTAAATGCGAAAATAAAAAAAATCTATTAACACGGCGGTAATCGAACCCGCGACCTCTGTGATACTCTTACGTCCGAGGTATCCTGCGAGGAACTCCTCTGAGATTACATACATACATAACATACATGACGGCCTGTTAAAATCCAATACAGAACATAGGTCTCTCCCTTAGGGAGAATTTGACACTATCGCCTCGCTTGGCAAGCGTATTGGCGATTGCAGTATTAGACCACACGCTGACCGGACCTCAGACGCTGCTGCCCATCTGGCCATGCTGGTCTGATATTTTTAGAGATGGCTATCTCGCCATCTATTGGTTGCCGTAACGATATTCAAGACTATTTCCCTTAGTCGCCTCTTACGACACCCACAGGAAGAAAGGGAGTGGCAATATTTTTACACTGTTAACACAGGGCAACCTCCGAGATTAATATTTTATAAACATCTCATTTAATATCTAAAATTAGTAAAAGAATTCCGTCTTATAATGAATACAATTCAAAACCAATTTTAAACAAACGCTAAATATCAAAAATCACACGTGTTATGCTTTCAATATACTTTTAACAAATTTTGCAATTTTTCATGTAAAGTTTTTATCAATCGTTCTTTGTTTTAATTTAATTATTTCATATTTATATTGTTTGTAATGATTTTGTTTTCTGATAAACAGTTATCAAAGTTTTTGAAATTTATTGCTATAAATGTTACATACTATGTAAGTACATTTGGTATATAAAGTCTTGTTGGACTTAGATATAGTATAGTCAAATTTAAAATGTGTAAATTAATATTTTACACTTTAGCAATTTTTTTCGTCTGTAAGGTAATGTAAATTTTGTCTCAAGTATATTTTAATTACCATTAAAGAGCTGCTTAATAGTCCAGAATCGCATTAGAAAGCGATTAACGCGTGTTTGATCTAATATCTAATGATGAATGAGATAAAAATCAGTAGCAGGCCTTTAAATTAAGTCCTTGCTTTATCACAGTCTCGGGAGTGGAGGAAGACATCGTGAGGAATCCCTTATGATTGATGTGTAATATCGAACCAAAAATATTATGTCAATGATGTATGAAGCCAATCTCACTGAAGCAGCGTGACGGATGTTTCCATTCTATTCAAACATGATAGAATATCAATCATAATAGAATCTCTTTCAAATATTTTTTAAGAATATTTTTGAAAATTTTTCTTCTCAAAGAATTTATATGCAAGTAGCACATAAATTTACTTTACTTACTTTTTAAAATTATTTTATATTTAAGGTAGACTATTATATGTAGTTCATTCAACACTGTGGCATTTATTTTGTTTCAGGTCCATGCCCAAATATGTGGACAAATACAACAAATGCAAGGCACTGCACCAATGATTACAAGTTCTCCACAGTTAATGACTACACCGGAGTTTCTAACGGGATCACAAATTATTAAACCACCAACAGTAGCTACTACTATAGTAGATAATTCTGTATCTAATGCTTTAGCAAATACTTTGCAGTTACTAATTGTTAGCGATCTAATAGCTTCGACCTTGAACCCTCATGCAACAGTAACACCGTGCATGCTACCACCTATAGGCCCAATTTGTGAATCTGTGCCACCACCTTTACTTTATACATCACCAGTAGAGATAATTTCACCAAGGGCTGAATATGTCTCTTCACCGTGTTCTCCAATTATAGATATATTACGTCCTCGCTGTCCATGCGTGGAGACCATACCAAATTTCTATGGAGTAACTGAAGTTTTACCTCCTGTACCAAATGTTGCGCCTTTGTCAGTGTTAGGATCAAACCTTTGTGGATTACAAGAAATTGTATCGCCAATTCAAAACTTTGCACCAATACTTGGACCATCAATGTGTATACAAGAAGTTGGTGGACCAGTTCAAATATCTCCATCAGGTTTGAACTATTGCGGAGCTCTAGCTGAGCTTATTGGTCCTCTTGGTAATTTTGGACCAATTACTGCTGAACTGATATACCCACCGGGAATTCCAGGACCAAACAACTGTAACACTGGATATATCACTCCACCAATATCATGTTCTAATGTAAATATTGAGACAATACCATATAATGGCGTCAGCTATTTTTATTAAATGCCATTATGTTTAAAATTCAAAATTATTTTAACATCGCAATATCTTTACTGATAAATGAACATTAATTTATTAAAAATAAATAAACAATTAAAAATAAACAATTAAATTAGACTTTTTGTTCAATATTTTATATGACTTGGCAATCGTTTCTACAGTTGCTTGAATGGGTCGGCTCGACTATACCAGGATCACAGCCTTACAGAATAAAGGCGTGAAGAAAAAGTATGTTTCATTAAGAGCAAGGTGTATTCCCGCCTATTCCCCTTTAATTTCCCTCTTCTTTTTCATTTTTCCCCATTTTTTTCATGTAACCAACGAACTTGCAGTTAGAACATTAAAAAAAACATATTTTTATGTTATGTGAAAAATAAAGAAGCATTTCTTGAATGTCTAATAAAATTACCGTATTCGTGCTAGACAATTTAGTCCCTTCGAACCACAGTTCTAATATTAGTTTGCTTTACATGATACTGCGAGTCACATTTCTTCTTAAATAGAGGCTTCTCCCAAAGATTGTGGCAAAGTACGAATGGAACTCTATTGTGTCACCTGTAACCATCGACATCGAATCGAAGACATCACTAATAACACTACATTAATGAGCAATTAAACAATTTAAAGTTATTTTCGTCCTGTTTCTAAAATGGTTTCTATAATTTTTCAAAAAAGAATATGTCTATAATTATCTATAATTTTATGAAGAAAAAGAGAATAAATAATTTTCGTAAATGGAATATTAATTGCATGTAGTCCATAATATCATCATAAAGCGCTGCAAATAGAAAACTTATCGGCATTATAAAATTTCCATTCATTTACCTTCATTTACTAAACTCTACAGTTTATAATCGTTTTCAAGGCGTTAACTCCTATCGTGCGTCGAAGGTGACACGAGAAATTTTCATATTCGTAAATTTAGTTGTCGGAAATATAGTTTAACTGCTACTGCTATATATTTATATTTTACTAAAAATATATTATACTATTTTACTTTTAAGTTACTCAGAACCAAAACAAAGACTAATTTCACGCAAAATTCAAAAATATAAAAATATATGCAAACATAAATAAGTGGCTGCAAAAGTCCACTGACTTCTTCTCTGATCTAGACTTCTTTTGTAAATAAGATTAACCGTAATTGCATCGCTTGGTACGCTGTTGGTAGCCATTTTCATCATCATATCCCATATTTCATATCCCACGGAAAGAAAGGGTATGACGTATTCTTAGGTCCATATTACCATGACCATATAGAAATATATAATATATAGAAATCTTCATAACGACCTGGAAAAAACCTCTGCAGTGCATGGGCCTTTCCCGTGCGGTCGCCATGGCAACATTGGCAAGCGACCGCAATACCAAATACTTTGCATCTTAGACGCTACTGTCCGTGATCGGTAATCTGAATATGTCCAATATTCAGATTACCTGAAATTATTTTTTGAGATGGTTATATCTGTTTGAGATGAGTTAATTCCCCCTTCCCCTTTCCATCATCGGACAACAAGACGCACGGCGGGTTTCCATCCTTTTGTTGTCGATATACCCTGCATTCGGACGAAGCGTTTTGCTTCGTCGTTCATAATGCGTACAGCAAAGGACTGGAATAGTTTGCCTGCATCAGTCTTTCCGTCCGATTACAATGTGGGTGTCTTCAAGAGAAAAGTAAATAGGCATTTTCTAAGCTAGTGTGCCTACCAACAAAAACTACATCGCCACTTACCATCAGGTGGGATTGTAGTTAAACGCTAGCTTATAATGTCAAAAAAAAAAGATAGCAATTCATAATTTTTAAATAAATAATGATTCGAATGTAAACGTATTTTCTCTGAGTACATCACAGATCTAGATAAACTTGGAACGTAAACCACTGTCTAAATGAAAAAAATATTTGTAAATTAATTACAGGTAGTTTATGAGATACAAATACAAAAAATACTTTTATCAATACATGTTTACAATATTAACTCGTTAATATTTTTTTATAAAAATTACCTCTATAAAAGGAACTACTAAGACTAAATAAAAGAAATTAATTTTGAAAATGTACATAATTTAAAATATATTTAAATGTGTATAAAATACACAATTCAATCTATTTTAATAACATTTTGTCGTTAATCTTTTACTTGAATTTAAACATGTCTTTTGCGTAACTGTGATTTGTAGATATCGTTTGTCTGTTACAAAATAAACGATAGTACATAAAAAATCAATATGCAGTAGATACCAATTAGTGCCGGCAAGTGTAGGACAATGAATATTGTGGGAGGACGATAAATACTTAAGGGTCAGAACCATATTTGTGGCAGGCGTCCGGGATATATATTTTAAATAGTGGACTCTTGAAAGGCTCTAAACAAGTAGAAAATATCAGTTTATTTATTATTATCAGATTAGTTGACAAATTTAATACTCGACATTAATCAGACGTAACTAATTTTATTAGAATTTTAAATAGTAAAATACTATTCTAGATAAAATCAGATCTGCGATATCAACAGATCGCATTAACTGTTTAGAAAACATACAAAAATTTACAAAAATATTCAGACAGTGACTGACTGATCTTGTATCTGATATAATCTAATCACAAATCTTTGTATTATTTTCTGAATAAAATATTGTTGATTGAAAAAAAAATCATTATTAAGGTAAACAATATGTTTGAACTTCAATTCACAGCAAGAACTTTCTTATGTATTTCACATTTAATCCCAATTAAAGGCTATATGTCTAAATTCTAGTTAAATCAATGCTATGTTCGGACTCGTTGCTAACTTTTTATGTCTGTAACATAACACAAAATTGGTGTTACAGATATAGACTACATGTGAGATATTATTATAACAGCGTTATACCAGAAACCCATCCCATCCCATGACGGACATTATGTTAAATAAACGTAATGTCCGTCAACAACCTAAGTCAGTTAGTAGAAAATGGTCACTAGGAAAAGTAGACTGTACTTTAAATATGAAACTATAAAATAGAAGAAGTAATTCAAAACTTTATTCCAATTTTTGCGAATATGAAAACTAAAGTAATATTTTTCCCGTTAAAACTAATACAGAAACAGGCGCCGATTCTTGATTATTTAACAAAAAACTCATCGAATATTTTTGTAATACTTACGTTATTAATATAACAATTACAAAGATACATTTTTTTACATAATAAAAATATGTATCAGTGTTTCAATGGTTCATTGTTATCGTTATTCCCAGTACTGTAATAACTATCACAATTTTGTAAAATATGATGACACTAATTGCATTCATGGTAATAAAAATCATTATATAAAAGCAACAGCGTATCTGAATGTATTAGTAAAAAAAATGAACATTGTCACAGTTCTTTTTGGTCTTGTATTTTTACTATGCAAGGTAATTTATAGCATATTTTACTTTATTAGTAGTAGAATTTAATATTGTAATGGTATTCTATCATTAACACAATATTTCGTTTTCCTACATACTGGTTTAGATTTATCCATCACAAGATAAGGGTACCAAACGATATCAAGAGATTGGCGACGATTGATAATCTGACGATGCCGTTATAATCATAAAAAATTTACTATATTTTTGTTACATATAACAAAGTTTGTCATCAATTAACAAATAAAGCTTGATTTGACTGTTAATATGATATTCAGCTAAATTATCAAAAGTAGCGATTAAGGCAAATGTCAAGCTGGACAGAAAGCCTTTTTATTGGTTCTGTTTGTTTCTAGGCTTAAAAAAGAACTTTTTTACAGATAAAAGAAGATTCACTAAACAACTTTTTTTTTGCATTACAGATCCATGCTCAAATATGTGGCTGTGGTGGGCCAACAATACAACCAGCATCATTGACCACAACGGTGATCTCTAATCCTTCGAATATAGTATCAGCGCCACAAACACCGATGATTGGTACAACTATTATAGACAATTCTCTGTCAAACGCTCTTGCAAATGTTCTGCAGCTGCTAATTGTTAGTGATTTGATAGAATCCACATTAAATACAGCTTTAGGAAATCGATGTACATCTCTAGCTAATCCTGCTTGTGAGCCAATAGTTACGCAACCAATTGTTTATACGCCAACTATTGATGTGATCACTCCAGTAGTGGAATGCATACCACCACCATGTACTCCGGTGATCGATTTTACTCCACCTTGTATACCAACAATTGATTTTTGTCCTCCTTGTGGTCCAATTTATGATTTCCATCCACAGTGTGGACCAGCCACAGATTATGCCGCACCATGTGGTCCAGTATTTGATTACATACCAGCATGTGGTCAAATTTATGAACCCATGCCAAATTATTACAGTGCTTATACAGAATGTTTAACTCCTATGAGTAATTTAGCTACAATTGCGGCAGCTCATCCGAACTATTGCAGTGGTATGACTGAATTCTTATCACCAGTTTCAAACGTTGCGCCAATGTATACACAATCTTTTTCTCCAAACATGATCAGTGGATTACAAGACTGTAACGCACCGGTACAAATGGCACCCTTAATGCCAAACTGCTATTGTAATGGTCTAACAGAAATATTTGGTCCTTTTAACAATATGGGTTCCATTCCAGCCGAGATACTATTACCACCTGCGATTCCAGCTCAACTAACATGTAACATAGGAAGTATACCTAGTTCACTACCATGTGTAAGTGTAAACGTGGAACCCGTACCATTTGGATGTGGGTTCGGAAACAATTTTATATCTAATCCTTATCTTTATTAAGCTGAATAAAAAATGTTGTTAAAAAAAGGAGTTTGTATATTCTTACGCCACTACCCCACGGGACAAAACTCATTGGTATGAGCCTTTCTAAAGAGTTGGTAGTAGTCAGGGCGCTTGCTTTGTGTTCTAGTGTTTTTGCAGCGCAAAAAGTCAAATACCTTGGGTAGATTGAATATCGCCTCAAGCAAGAGATTCTCTGTCGCACCTACTTTCTTGTTAGGTCTATACAGAGTAGTGGGATAAAATTAGGATGAAAAAATAAGGAAATATCATCATCAGCCATATACTTTCTCAATAACACAATATAATATTAATTTATTAAATAATTTAATACCTTAAAAAAGACAAACAAGTAAAACAAATTCAACTTAAGTTACTAAGTAAACCAAAAATATCAGTAAGAAGTTTAGTATTGCTACTCGGCCTTCCCAATGATGTGGATGGAACCGCAGAAACAAAATTAGGTGTTGGCGCAGCCACTATGTTAGGAGTGAATGCTGGAGAAGAAATCAAGCTTGGTGGGACAGGGTTTGTATAAAGAGGATTAGAGCAACCACATGAAAATGTTGGAGATGATAGCACGTTATTTATAATTGGTGATGCTAGCTGCAAAGCCAAATTTGACGTACCTTTAGTACTTTGTAAGAGGTTACAGACTGTCATTAACTGCAGAGTATCTGCTATGTTTTTACACATACTAGGAGAGTAATCTGTGATAATAGTTATAGAAGAAGTGGGACATATACTATTTGGTATTGACATTGGTTGGATAGAGTTACATATGTTACTAGGTGTCTCTACTATCGTAGTAGGTGATGTAAAAGTTGTCATAGGTTGAGACGCAAAATTTCTAGGTGTTTCGACGATAGCTTCATTCCTTACGTTGCATGTAGGTTGCCTATTCACACATTGCGCGGCTGCCTGTAATATGGTGCAACAATTATTTGATTTGCGAGAAAAATTTTGTGCTAGACAATAACATACTTATTTTATAAAATTACTAAAATGGTTACACTATGTCTTACGCATATAAGGTTAATTATTTAAGTTACATATAACATGTCCAGCATGTGTTTATTCACTGTAATACTACTAAAAGTTTTCAATTTTTCTTTTAACGTATAAGTGGTACTGGTATTTCATTTGCTCGGTATAGTTAGTATTGCCTACGTTGGGGATCGTATAAAGGTATTTCGATTATTAATAAATTAAGCTATGTACCCTAATTACTACCCTGTTACGATTTTGATTCGTAAGTTTTTATACAATTATGTAAGTTATTTAATTTGTTGTTCACAATAAGACATCGAAAAATTCCTTCAACAAACATTATGACTTACCAGATATCGTATAATAGTTAAATATAATATAACAAGGTATATCTTATACATTTTTCTTGTTAAATCAACAAACAACAACTGTTAGAAGATACTTATGCTTTACTGTAACTTACAGGACCTCCTCATATTTATGTGTAGTATGTTATCTTAACATCGTGTCTTATCTATAATTAATGCACCTCACATTAATCTATAATATACCTATGATAAAGTAACTATCAGAATAACAGGTTATTTTGAAATTTTTAGTATGCGATACAAATATTTTTTAAGTAAAGAACTCTAACTTATTGAATTTTGGTCGGCTTAAAGTCGAATATGACAAATTTTTACAAAAATTACTAATTATAAACCTATTACTCATTACCAACTAAACTAAAGCCTTCATCTTTCTTTTTTATTTTATGCTGTTATTGGAAGGATACTGCCAGTACTACGTCAGTCATGAGAGTGACAATTTATTAAACAGTTGAAGTTAATTTTGAGCATTGAGTTCCTTGTTCAAAAATTCTTTCGGTATTTTAATAAAATGTCACTTGACTGACATGATTCTAGCCTTATGACTAATTTAAGCCTTGCTAATGGTACTAATTTAAGTCGTGTGAATTATACGCAACCCCTATACTGCTGGTGGTTTTATCCTTTGACGTCTTCTTATTGTTCTTTTTTATAGTCTATCAAAAGCCTACTACTGAACTCCCCAAAATTTGCCCCAAAAGTGACCACATGCCACTTGCGTACATCAATTCGCCGCAATATTGACCAAGTCATCATTTCATTTAGTCGAGGATCATTTTAAACTGGATTTTCCTGTACTTAGTTGCCGCTATATTTTTTATGACTATTTTAATTTTGATTAGATCGATTTGTTTTGGAACTTTTTGATTAAATCGAATCAAGGCAGTAAATCTTAAAATCATGACCACAAACTAAGTAGAGATGCTAGCAAGATTTTTCTATCAATTTATAGAGTTGCTGTATGGCTTTAGTTCCCTTGCCTGCTTTCTCGAGCGAATAATAAAAACAATAGCAGTCAATGTCAAATAATTGCCGATCCATCTCGCCTGGAATTGGAATATTTATCTTGACTGAAAAACTTATTTTTTGTATTTGACAATAGTTTGGAAAAGCTTTAAACATGGTCGAAGCACAAAAGTATAAAATCGAACAGGAGATGACAAACATGGTTAATGAGTTAGATAGGAGTTATCTTAGAAAAATGCAGGTATGTTTTAGGTTATAGTATTATCATTTTCGTTTCTTACGCAACTTGCAATAAATGTTCTCGTTTCATATTCGTTAGAGTTTTACCTTTGCAATTTTAAAATACCGAATTTTCTTTTACGTAAAACCTTATTACATATTATATAGAAAATAATCAAAAATGGGTTTCAATATGTTAGTTCAATATGTTTCTTGAAATTATAAATTTGTTTATACTATTTCACTAGAGTAATTAATATTTAAATAGTGTGTACCTATTAAATTTACTTTTACATCAGATATAGTAGTCACGATAGCCAAGTGGATGGGTTGTCGGAATTTCGAGTCGAGAGACCCGAGTTCGATCCCCAAGTGGCAGGCTCGTACCAATGGGTTTTTTCAAAACCTATGCACGATTCATATCGTTGGCTTGGACATAAAGACGGCGACGGGCTCAGCACCTGTCACATTGTCCCAAAAATATCTTTCGTGGAAGGTGGGTCAAAGGGACTTAATTGTCTAGACTAGACCTCTGTCTACCCCTGTATTGGGAATTGCGTGAAGATATTTATTTATCAGATATAGTAGTGTAAGTAAAGGCCCACATATATATACACAAGCATAAGCAACTAAATTTATTGAAGTGGTGACATCTCTAAAACTTGCCTTTAAAATTGTGCAGTTAACTATTAGGATCAGAAAGTGGATTGGTGATTAGATTGCTTGCATCTTCTACCTATCACCTGTCTGCTTTTCAAGGCTTATACCTTAATTGCCTCTTACCAAAGCCATTCCAAATTATGCAAAGGACAGATGAGGCTGTGAACACCAAAACCAATTATGTTAAGAATTTAACAAAAAATCATTTATTTTGTAATGCTGATACGAATACAGAGAGGGGATTATTCTTCAATAATATCAAACCATAGGGTTTATACACCTCTACCCATAATTGTATTGTGTAAATTTAGAATTTAAATATTTAATGATTTCTTGTATTTATGCGAATACTACACATTTAAAATAAAACAATTTTTGGATTTTATCACATTTTTTATTATTTTGGAACCGATTTATGCAGTATATGCTCACTGTATCTTGAGGTGTTGCAGTGGTATGCTTGGTCTTGGATATAATTTTATTAATGACTGGATCCCAAGCAGGTGATAGTACCCACCCATCTTTCTATTAAAATTTAGATGTTTTTAATTTCAATAGCCTCACAGATCATCCTGGGTAGGTATTGGTGTTCTTTTGCGAGGATATGTGGCTTGTCAAATCTGATATAATGGTTGGGCCCATCTAGAATGTGATCACAGACTGCAGACTTCCTAATAAATAAAAATAGTTTGTAAAAGCTAATTAAAAACGCGATAAAATCCGAAAATTGTTTTATTTTAAACTTAAATATTTTTTATAGTCACCATTAGTCAGGACACTGTCAAAAACATTCCCATTATAGGAGAAAAAATTTACCTATAATATATGTGTTCAGGTAGCAAAAGGCTACTATTTTACTATGAAAGTTAAAATAAATAAATAAATATCTTCACGCAATTCCCAATACAGGGGTAGACAGATGTCTCGTCTAGATAATTAAGTCCCTTTGACCCACCTTCCACCAAAGATATTTTTGGGACAATGTCAGGTGGTGAGCCCGTCGCCATCTTTATGTCCAAGCCAACAATATAATTAAATAGTAATAAGTAATAGTATGAAAGTTAGTGTTAGTATTGATAATGCATTTTCTATGAACTAACTTATCAAATGAAATCATTTATTTATTGAAATAAGAACAAACATTTGTCAATTTTTTTTTAGGTGCCTAAGTCAATTCAATATGAAAGTATTTGTGTTTGATTTTATTTCAGGGTGATATGCACAGATGTGCAGCTAGATGTTGTGATGACCAACAGACATCACTTGAAAGGGTCCATGGGTGCATAGAAAATTGTACAACACCACTTAACCAAGCCAATAACTATGTACAGGTATGCTTATTAATTTTCTCACAATAATTAAGTTTGACCTTTTTTTAACATACATGTCTTTAAGTTGAAAAGTCAAAATTTTTATGGAAAGATTAGTTCATGATGTTGCTAAACTAACTGTTTGTAAATCAAATCTGGCCTAATATAATACTGTGTAAATGATTTGATCAGTTTCATTCTATGTTCATTCAACTATCAGTTCGATGAGGAGAAAGATATAAGTAAAAATATTGACGCTATATGTAATATTTGTGAATTTTTTAACATTTAATCCATGTAAAGTTGTCACAAATATTAATGGTATAAAGTTACTAACATTAAGAATGACTTGTTGAGTACTTATTGATATGCTATTTAGTAGTATACTTTAATTAAATTGCTAAAATTCCAGGGTGAGATTAATCACTTCCAGAATAGATTGCAGCGGTGTGTAATGGACTGTAATGATTCAGCTAGAGATAGATTAGGACCTGATCCCAGCCAAGAAACTGTAAGGACACTTTTACAATTATTTTTTTCTATGTTAAATGTCATGCACAAATTGCAAAATAACCTTATATGTTATAGACCAAGTTATACAACAGTTATATCTAAGTACCAAAGCAAGAAAGTTCCCTTATAAAATACACACAATAAAGTTGTAATACGTAGCTACATTACACATAGTGCTGCAAAACTCTGGGTTAAAGAAGCTTCCTATTAGTTAAATAATATAATATGCATACACAGATAAGAACAACATCACAAATATTGACCTGATCGCAAAGTAAGCACTTAAACCTGAGACCTGAGAAAATGTAGAAAAAGTGTTTTATGCATTGACCCTATCAGGATTCGAACCCGGGACCACAGAGTCGTACATGGCAGTTGTCAAACTAAATAACTTAAATAATTGCATTAGTACTGGAGGTTATACATACAAAGTTGGAAACATTACTTACTAATAAAGACAAATGTAAGTACTGCAGGATCAGTACATTAGTTCTATTAAAGTTATTTATAGATATGTTTGTACTTTTGTTCCACTTTCACCCCTATAGAAGAATAGAAGGATGAGGCACAGTAATAAAGTCTTTTTTATCTTCACGAATTTCCCAATACCCCTGCATTAGCCAGAAGTCTAGACAAAATAATCTTTGCAACTCACATTTCACGGAAGCTGATCTCTTCAATTTGATTGTACTTGGATCTCTTGACAAAAATTCCTATCACCCTACCATATGGCTATTGTGACTATATTAACATTTAATGTTATATTATATATAGTCTATTTTATATGCTTAGATTTTTAAATAAAAATAAAAAATAGGAACTATTTTAATATGTATAATACATTATGTATGTTTCAGGTTGACAAATGCACCATAGAATTTGAGAAGTGTGCTGTTAAATGTGTAGATAAGCACATGTCACTGATTCCTAATATGATGAAAACAATGAAATCCGTACTAGCAAGTGGGAAACCACCCCCAGTGAAGAATGACTAGGATGAAACTACAACATACATTGCTTATTATGTGTAGTGATGTGTTGTAAGAGACTTAAGGGTAGACAGTGTAGATAGTTCAAGCATGAAGGTAATAGAAGCCAGTGATCAGGCAAGAAAGTAAATGTTATATCAGACATGGTTTAGTGAGCATATTGTATGATCATACAGGTGATGGTCCACAATTATGGAATGGAAGTTTAACATATTTTGACATATTTTGAACAATGACTTATCTACTAAAATCTATTTACCTAATGTATATTTTGGCGTAATATAAGTTTCTATAATATTTATCTTGTTCCCAATTGAGGAAGCCATTTAAAAATAATCCTAAAACCTTTAACAACTTAAAAAATTAATACATTGTTTTGTAAAATTTGCACTGTAACTATGTATATAATCTTTATAGCACAATATATTTTTAAATACTTCACTATATCTAATATATAAAATTCTCATGGTACAATGTTTGTAATGAAACTCCTCTGAAATGGATTTTCGTGAAATTTTGTATACCTCACGGTTAGGAGTACAAATTGGGCAACATCTATTTTTCATCCCTCTAAATGTTATGGGTTACCCCAATACTTTTTATTAATATTTTAGACAAAATTTTTGTTTTTATTTTTTTATGATACAGCATACCAAAATACATACAACCCTTAATTTTCACTCTTCTATGATCAACCACTATTTTTTTAATTGCTAAAATGTTTGTAGAGTCTGCTAGTATCTTATAGAATTACAGTTTTCGTTTATAAAAAATCCTAATTCTCAATGGAATGTAAGAATACACTGTGTAGGCTACAGTTTTTCAAACCATTCAAGGACTATACCTGTTTACGACAAACTAAACATTTTACGTACAAATAACGCTTTTCTAATTTTTGGATCCAGTAATTATTAATGAGTGTTATTCTGTGTTTATATATATATATATATATATATATATATATATATATATATATATATATAAATATATATATATATAAATATATATATATATATATATATATATATATATATATATATATATATATATATATATATATATATATATATATATAAATATATATATATATATATATATATATATATATATATATATATATATATATATATATATATATATATATATATATATATATATATATATATATATATATTGTTTATTACAAAAAATGCTATATTATAATATCTTCTAAAGAAATGAGATGGTGTTCAAACAGAGTTCAAAATTTCTTTGTATCCCTAGTCAAACTGAAAATCTTATAACAAATAAAAAAATATTTTTAATGGTATTTTAGTACATTCTTAGAATGTTTGTGTGTAATTATTATGACAAATGTATGTAAGTAGAAACAAAAACACTGCTGGTTCAGTCCTATCACAAGCAATATGTCGGATGCGGCATATACTTACTTGAGGCAATTATGATATTTATTATTTGCTTTATTAAGGAGAGTTTTCCAACAATTTGTGCATTTATGGTGTAATCAAACCATTAACATTAAACAAACATAAGCCTTGAGTGTGAAAATATATATTCGTATTCTATATTTGCATTTTTTTTACTTTAACCATAAAAATGCGTTAACGAAGCTTGCTCCAAATTTTATACAATCCTTTATAGTATATAATACTATAATTAATTTATTATTGCAAATTTACGAAACATTGATTTGTGCTAAAAGTTACACTAGAATAACTTAGATTATAAAACATGTGCTTATTTATATTGCTTGGTGTATAGTTTATCAATAAAGAAAATTTACTTTCATAAAAACATTTTTTTTACCTTTGCTTTGTGTATACTATTTATTTGATTTTTTTTTTCAATAAAATAATTTTCGTTTCTTTACTGTACTCATCACTATAAACTCTAAAATAATAAATACTTGGCTATTTCCTATTAACTACTGTGGAGTCAAATCATGCTATGAAGTTTTTAGGTTATTTATTTCGTTTGTGAACATTATGACCTCCACATATATCGAAGATATTAAGTTAATAAATTATAATATTTTACATGTTTAGTAAACGAGTCTAAATGAGCGGCAGACTTGAGGGCTCAGATTTCCCAACGAGCGTGCATGAAGAAAATGATGAATTCATTGGGAGCGAAATATATGTGTATGTTTAAATGAAGAGACAGTTTACGTTTGACGTAGTTTTCTTTTCTTCTCTGTTTCTCTGTATACACTATTAAGGATAGTGAAGCTATAACAAAAAGTATCTGCAGGGTTATCGTGACATTTTTTTTACAAAATATATCATTTTTTAAAAATACAAAACATGCTACAAGATATTTGCATTGAAGTGAAAGTTGGAAACATTGAACTGTCGTGTGTACACACACTGTCAGCCATTGAATGTGTAGTCAACTAACAGTGCTGCCATTTCACTAATTGATTAAGAATAACTTATTCAAACATAAATGTTGATTAATAAGCTGTTTAAACTTAAAGCTCAAAGTTAGTTATAATATTTTAATACAATCTTTAAAATTGATAATTCGCAGAATCAAATCTTTATATACTGCTTTTTTATAAGCAATCATGATTGTACCTGGATGACTTTGCTTAGCGTTAAAGACTACGAAAAGTAGAGTAGAGAAAGAGTATGTAAACGAATTTAATATGGTTAAAATTATTGGAAATGCGAAATTTACATAACACAGGAGCGGTAACAGATTTAAATGAAATTCGAAATGGAGATTTTATATATGAGAATACATATTGATGCTATTTATATCCATATGAAAATGAACGGGTACATGTGTTTGTTATACCGAGGGTGAAATCACAGTACGCAGTAAATTATTTTGTGCCAATCTTTTTATCTAAACATATCTTGATTTTCTGCATTTTCTTGATAACATTAATAGTTTGTAGGAAATTCAACATAATTCACAGTTATGTACGTTAAGGCAGGATGGAAAATAATTAATTTTGCACGTTAAAATGCACTGCGCTTGTTACAATATAAAACTCTTACGCAACGAAAAAATAGAAGATGTGTATGCACATAAAGTTAAAAGATCAAAGTTTGATAAAAGTACATTATTGCAACAAATAATTGAATCTTCTGATAACGATGTGCTAAGTTTCATTACTTCATAGATATGACAGATAAACACTACTTCCTTTTATATAAGGATGCTTTTAGATATTTCATTTTATATTGTACAAGATTAAATTAAAAAGGTGAAACGTTAGATAATTGTATTTATTTAATTCACGTAGAAAAAAATTTTTAGCAAGCTTATTTAAATACTTTTTTATATAATTAAGTACTTCTGTTGTGCGTAAATTTATCGTAAATAGTCATTCAATTATTACTTTTTTTCAGGTAACAATGAAGATCTTTTGTACTAGTGTATCTATTTTTACAATCACATTTATACCGATAATTATTGTAGATTGTGCTATTTTCGATCCTAATCAAAACTCCTTAGCGAATGCCTTGCAAAATATTTTATCTCCGGGAAACACAGCGAAGGCTTTGCAGATGCTTCAAATGGCAGGCAATCGACAAATATCTAGTTCAGCTCCATGTATGGAAGAAAAAATAGTATCTCCTGCAATTGCTCCTAATCGACGTATCGTACCAATCGGTGCCATACAAAGGCCTATGCCACCTAATGGTGGCCAATTCCTGGTCAGACAAGCTTCACCGAATGTTCCAGTAAATCTACAGAATGTAGCAGAAATAGTGTCAATGAATGCCATTGGAAATGCCAATTCAGCAACATCAAAATTTGCTATGCCTAATGCACCAATTATTATCATGACCTCTCGAGATGTTGTAGAAGCGCCGGTCCCTAAAGAGGTTGGCTGCCCTTGTTCTTCACAAACTCCGTTATACAATCCCTTTTTGCCTGCTGCTTCTCCTATTTCAGCATGGACTTCAACAATGTCGGGTTTACTGCCTCCAGTAACTCAATCCAGAGGCCATTTCTTAAGAAAAATACCTATTCCACCGCCGACTTTATAGTTAAAGTTATTTTTAAAATATTTAGGTTATTCTGTGAGCTACATTAAGTTACTATTAAAATATTCTTAATTTATATTCATTGAAAATTAAAGTTTATTGTATAATACTTAACAAGTTTATTATTTTTTTAATTTCATTCCTGATAAAGACTACAAATAATATAGGCTTTCGCGAACATTTCCGCGAAGCGCAGCCTCTGCTGCATCGACAGGAACAGTACGTCATTTAAGGAACAAATGACGTATTATCGTCAACTCTTTGTATATTGTGACGAGATCATACTGGACTTTACGCATGTGTAAAAACGTTGCAACTTAGAAAATTGCGTTGTTGAAGCAAAGAATTTCAACAAAGAATAATTACATAATTTTGTAGTATGAATATCGCTACGTCATTTTTGAGTTGATGATAGTTTTCATGTAGTAATGGTAATAAAATATTTCTAAATAATTTATGAAAATATTGTGAAAAATAGATTTAACAATAATGCAATAGATTTGTACTGAATACATAAAAGGTAAAACGATCTAAAATTTATACATTCATCTATCAGTCTCATATTAACAAAATGATAGGAAACATATTAGCATTTGTAGCTATTATTACAACAGTGAGTACTTATTAATTTTGTTGAATTATCTAAACTATTTGAATCAATTTTCTGGTAATTATTTGTAATTTTATATTTGTTACAGGTGAATAGTCAACTTTATCCAACTACACTTCCTTGTTTTCAAGCAGGCGTGTCAGGTACAACATTACCTCGAATATGCACTAACCTTTGTCCTTCTTCGAGGCCTGCTATATCACTTTCACCTTCGATACTCTCAGCTGCTAGTTTGCCAGTGCTTCCCAATGCCAACATAATTATCGCAAGCCAGCAATGCGGTAATCCATGCGAATATAAAATCAACGCGCCTGCCCTGTTGCCACAAGCTTTGTCTTTACCTTTTACACCCTCAGTATTAACACCATGTTTTCCCCCATCACCAAGTCCATCTCCGTGTACAGCAGAATTTATTCTACCAAATTTAAATGAAGTTTTCTTACAAGAACCTGTCTTAGATATACCATTCGGCTGCTTAGATCCTATATTGTCATGCTACGGAAGGATAGGTGAATTTCCAATACCAGATATTGCTACTTTTCCGGTAAATAATCCTTTTCTACCGGCTGCATCGCCCGTTTCTGCGTTGGCACCACCAGTTCCTTCGAATTTACCTCCGGCGTCACTATCAGAATGCTCCTGCCACTTTCTAAAAAAGATTTCCATCCCGCCGCCATTTATATAAGTTATCATGTTTAATTTGCATGTTTATTTTAGTTATTTATGATGTATTTTTATTATGCGAAATATGTTAAAAGTTCTAATTAAAACGTTATTTACAATGATTGCATTTACTTTTTCTAAGTCTGCCCCTAAGTTACTTTTACTAATTTTTATTTAATAAGATTAATTAAGCGTAAGAATATGGCCACTCTCTTTTTCCCCGTGGGTGTCGTAAGAGGCGAATAAGGGAAACCGCCTTGAATATTGTTACGGAAACCGATAGATGGCGGGATATCCACCTGTAAAAAACTCCGATCAAAATAATCAAAACGAAGAAGGGCAGAAGCGCCTGAGGTGCTTGCGGTCCTTGCGGTGCTTGGTGCCTGGTACCGCAATCGCCAATGCACATGCCAAGCGTGACGATTATGGTAAATCCTGCCTATCCAGCAGTGGACTGAGAGGAGAGGAGAGGCCAGTCCCGCAGACTTTAACAGTCCGTTGCGTATGTATGCATGTATGCATTCTTACAAATATCACAAATAATTACTATTATTTTTATAGAATGCGCAATAAACGTCTTTTTAACCGACTTCATTGTGTATGTCATGAAATATTACTTATTTCATTTAATTACGTGTGAATACTTACCCTGTGCTATCACCTCATAAATTGAAATATATTCAAATATACGCAATAAAAAATTACAGTGTTTAGTAAAAGATAGTGTAGGCTTTGCAGAACAGACAATGTGTAATATAAATTACTAGTATAATTAAGTACAAAGCTGCATCAACAGATACCGAAACAAAAACAAATTATTGAAAAGATTGTACCTAGAAGGTACAATGAAAGTAAAAAACACTACGCCTTAACAAAAATACACTTGTAATCAAAAAATCGTAAGAACATAGCATTATTGCAATGAATTAAAACCTTCCTAACATGTTCACGATTTGGCGCAAATTTTAACTATACTCTATAATGTATTTTCTAATATTTTTATGATTATTAACTCATAATACTGTAGTCAGAACTAGATAATTTAGTCCCTTCGACCCGCTTTTGGATCTGAATTGTGACAACGTAAGAGGTAGTGAATTCTGTAGTCGTCTTAGTGTCCACTAGTACAATATATATATATATATATATATATATATATATATATATATATATATATATATATATATACATATATATATATATATATATATATATATATATATATATATATATATACATACATATATATATATATATATATATATATATATATATATATATATATATATATATATATATATATACACACACAATGTTATCTCTCTTACTCCTCTTTAAGACAATGTCTCTTTTCCTCTCATATTTCCCTTTGCCCTAATGACTACTCTACTTATTACTTTTCACAGCAATAAGGTCCGCCTTTTGTTATCCAATATTTTGACACTTACGTTTTGTATTTTTTTCTTAATGGTATGTTATTATTTTGTGTACAATGAAGTATATTATTATTATACATAAATATGACTCTATATTCATCGCACAAAATGTTTGCCCCTAATAAAATTCGAACCGACAACCTTTAGTTCTATAGTCGCAGAGTCATCTTATGTGATAATAATGGATTTTCTCAAATAAACCACTAGTTCTTTTAAAAACTACACATAAACTAAAGTGGAAAAATGTTGATACTATAATCAACATTTTTCCAGCATTTTTTTATATAAGGTTAAGAATTGTCATTTGGTATAACAACCTAGCTAAATGAGTTATTGTCAATATCTTTGCGCCTTTATGAGAAGGAAAAGATATGGCCATATTCATTACCCTGTTTTATACCGGAGATTGCCAAGAAACGGTTTTTTTTACCTCAGCTGTCGTTTACGAAACTCCGTATTTTTTCAAAATTAAATTACATTGTAAGAGAAATATTTATTACGCTTAAGTTTACTTTTTTTATAACGGCCGCATTTCATGATAAAAGTCCATTGCAGGATCTAGGTCGTTAGTAAGGGCGTCTCTCGTTGGGAGTGTTTGCCATAATCGCCACGCTTCGCCGATTGCAGTATCAAATACCTGGCATCTGCTGAATTTCGATCTGGTATTAATCAAGATGATTATCCCGCCATCCATTGGCAGCTAATTGCATTTCCAAGGCTATTCCCTTTGTCGCCTCTTACGAAACCCACGGGAAAAGAGCGGGATTGTATTATTCTTACGTCGATACCACACGGCAAGTTTACTTCAGCCGTAATCTTGCATACCTTAACATTTTTTATACTTAGCATATTACCTTTTTGTCTTTAACTTAATGGTGGCAAAATTTCACTGCAAGACATAGGTTCTCCCTTAAATAAGATTAACCATGGATTACAAGCGAATTGGCGACGTTGTGGGTTGATACGTATGGTTGATGGGGCGACCGTTGTTGGGTAGCAACGACTTAGGTGCGAGGGGTCTGGTACTGCGCTCGTTGATCGGCCTACCGAGCGTGGTGATAATGGAAATCTAGGAGAATTTATATAAGAGACGGACAGTAGTTTCAAATGCAAAGTTTTTGTTAATGGTTATCTCGCCATCTATTCTTCGGATATACACTGAATGGATTCGTCTGAACTCAGTGTCCCCATGGCTGTACTCGTATAATCTATTAATTATATGAGAATATATGTCTAATGCCTTCCTTACGGTTATGACCCAGTGATATTTGCGTCTTTTCTTAAACATTTTACAATTTATTTTCACAATCATTACTATCGGAGGCCATTGCCAAAAACAACAAAGCTTTTCCTATTATCACCTTTTACAAAGTCACCCAGAAAAGGGAGAGCTAAATTCTTTTACCATTATTTTTGATTTAATTGTACTTGTTTAATTTAATATAGGATATTGACGACGTGGGTGACAAATCCCCTATCATATTATAATTAAAGCAGAAACTCCAAAAATAACCACGAAAGTTGCGTTATTTCAATATAATCGAATCAAATTCTATTTATCTGTTATATTTATTATCATTAGTTAAACATAATGTAAAACTATCTGATTGGTCTGATAACACACGCGCTTTAAGATAACTGGAGAGTACATAAAGAGATTGTAAAAAGTTTTTAACCATTACACTATCGTTGAGAAGACTCGCTGTAGTTTAGAAAAAAATGTTGAAGCTTACTTTATTCATAACTGCTATTACAATGGTGAATAAAGTTATATATTTTCATAATTTTGTATAAAAAATTAATTTTATGGTCCCGGTTTTTAATACCAATAAATAATAAAGTGTAATGTCCAATACATTATTAGATGATACATTTGACGATGTCACATTAGGACATTTTTATACTATGTTATTATTAGAGTTTTTTAACTACTAAATATTCATATATTCAATTATCTAAATAATCTACGAAGTAATATAAAAACAAACTATAAAAAAAATATTGGAGAGAACTCTTTTGAAATAATTTTTCTTTATTTTCAGAATATTGTTACGTCCCAGTATATGACACCGGAAGGATATGTATTGCAGAATGTATTGAAAAATATAGCAGTTAAAAATATATATAGCTTAAAACAGAGTGCACCGCAAAATGCATTGTCGCAATATAAAATTGTTTCAATACCAAAACAAATGGTATATACGATGCAGAATTCACCGAATAGGATGGCGAGAACAACAAATAGCAATGAGTTATTGGCAAATAAATTGAGATTATCGGCTCTACAAAACGTTATAGCTGCTGCAGAAGCTTGCAATGCAGGAAAGCAAACAGCTAATATGCTACGTAACGCGCGTTTGTCACTTCAGTGATGCCAGTCCAAAAACTTTAATTTGCTATAATTTTTCCATATTTATTTCTTTTAACTTAAGTTAAATTATTGTAGCTGTAATATTTATTTTTTTAATTAAATAAAAAACTGTGTGTACAGTTTCTTTTTAATCTTTTGTGATGCTTCTTGGAATAAATAATAATAGCATCACGACGTAACTTCGGTAAAATACCCATAAATACAGATCAACTATAACTGGCTGCAAACAACCTCAATCGAGACATTCACCTTAAAAGTACGTATAAAATCTAACATATAATGCAGTTATCGGCGCGACAGAAACTTTTCAAGTATATACCAAAATCGTATTACTATTTTGAATAAGCTTACTCAAATACATTCGCGATGGCAGAGGAGAAATCAAGAAATAATTAGGGAATATAAGCGGCGTGAGGGAAATGAGAGTGAGCAGGAGTAGGCCCCTCGTTACCTTACCCATCGGTCAAAACGTTAAACAGAACAGAATTGATTTTAAGATTGAGAGTCAAAATGTTCTACTCTAAAAATCGATAGGTTAAAAATTGATTAAAAATAAATTGCTTAATATACTTACACGAGACAATGTTTAGTTTTAACAGTGGTAGAGCCACGCATCAGCTTTTGTTGTTGCAGAACAGAATACCTGCGTGAAGTAGAAGTCTAACAATCTTCTGCGTTTCGTGTGCCCTCCCCTTCTCAGGGGCACTCTAAGGCGGGCAATTCATCTGCTATGTCTCTGGTATTGCGGGTGTTCATGGACAGCGGTAATCACTTACCATCACGTGAACCACCTGCTCGCCTCCCTTTTCTATAAAAAAAAATGTTTACATACTTTGTTACTGTATCAATATTCCCTAAATGACCCAAATCTAATTATAAACAGCCCCTAAAGTAATGTTAAATTTTTTTTGTTTTTTGGTTGTGTAGAAGCCAGTAACGATTTCTGGTTCATTGTATTCGTCCGAGTTCATCTGTTTAGAATTTATATGTTTCAATAATATACACTGAACGAATTAAACAAAATTACAAATAATGTAAGCAGAACAATTTTGTTCACAGCTTGTAAAAACATAATCGATCCCGGGCCGGCACTGAAATACTTACTTAATAATAACTTATGTGCTTATTTATCGGTTAAGGAAACATCGTAAGAAAACTTGCATGTCTGAGAAATAAAATGTAGCAAAATAATAATATTTTAACAAAAAAATATACCGAACTAAAGTGAAATCCGTCAAACCGCATCGTGACGAACAATCTCTTTTTTTCCCTGCTCCAATATTTCACGAGTGACGAAGAAAATAAACGGTGAGAAAGAGAACAATAAAAGTGGGGCGAGACCGACCTTCCGACTTTCTTTTTGAATGCCATCTTTCTTGTCTAGATCTCTGTCCACTAGTTTCTGGGAAAATGTGTGAAGAAAAAAAATCCCTTTCTTCTTTTTTAAAATAAAACGATTTTTGAATTTTGTCGTGTTTTTAATTAGTTTTTACTAACTAAAAACGCGATAATTAGTTTTTGTTAAAAACGCGATAAAATCCGAAAATCGATTTATTTTAAATGTGTAGTATTCGCGTAAATACAAGAAATCATTATTCCCTTTCTTCTTATTATTTTCCTACCTTAATTTTAAATCACGATAGCCGAGTGGTTCGGTGACCGGAATTCGAGTCGAGAGACCCTAGTTAGATCCCCAAATGGCTGGCTCGTACCAATGGGTTTCAAATACGATTCATATCGTTGGCTTGGACATAAAGACGGCGATGGGCTCAACACCTACACGTTGTCCCATAATATCTTCAATAGAAGGTGGGTCGAAGGGACTTAATTGTCTAGACTAGACCTCTGTCTACCCTTGTATTGCGAATTGCGCGAAGATATTTATTTATTTATTATTAGTGAATATTATGTTTCTTCACTCACACATGAGGCAGCGTGACCGAGTGGTCTAAGGAGCTTGTTTTAGGCACCAGTCCGAAAGGACGTGGGTTCGAATCCCACCGCTGTCAAATATTTTTTTTAATATTGTAAGGATTATTTCAACCTTATATTATTGTTTCTAAGGCTAGACTAATATGTAAGTTCATACGTCGCTCGTAATCCCGACGTTTCTGGTGTATGTCATACATTAATGTAAAAATAAATGAAATGGTAAAAACCGTAAATATTAATCAGATTTCATGAGTTCCATAGCATAATGTCATGTGGTATTCTACTAGGGGGTTATGCAGCTGACATAGAAAGAGGGCCATATGAGCTATATATTGTCTAAATTCCAGAGCATCTCTTAGAGAGAAATTTAAAGAAATTAATATTTTAACACTGGCTTCTCAATATATAAATGAAAATTTAATGTATGTGCATAAAACATTAATACTTTTAACTGGAGTTCTGATATGCATAATGTAAATACAAGGAACAAACACAAGCATGTTACTAAACTCCATAGAGTAAGTGACTCGTTCATATGGATATAACATCGATGTATACGCTTCCACAAAAAAATCCCGGTAAATGCGCCTATTTTAAGAAATTTATTAAAGAAAAACTTTATAAGAGGGGTTATTATAATATCAATGAATATATTAATGACAGCAAGCCCTGGGAATGAAGTGATTGCTCCCAAGATATTTCTAGATAAGATCACATCACATTTGTATAATACATTATATTATAATAAAAAAAAACATTGAAAGGATACTTATAGAGTTTCTTTCGCATGTTTCTTCTCCGTTAGAGGAACCTCATTACCAAACGGTGGTAGATTAAATATTACTATCGAAACGAATGATACACGAATATTATAAACGAATATATTTTTATGTCGATGAACAAATGATTTGATTAGATTTGATATAAATTCTACTTCTTGACTTTGACAACGAACGATAACAACACTTCGAAATCTTTTGCTTATCATATGTTTCTTGTTTGTAGTTACGAATTTAATCATCGCTTTGGTATAATGGCTAAGTTACCACTGCTGGGAGATTTTGCACAGCACAGAATTTCTGGTCTCCAACCCCGAGCGAAGTTAAAATTCGTTGCCCTGGCATTTTGGACAATAATATTCACTGCGCCAGCACATCATCAAGCGCGAAGGCCAGCAAAAAATATTATCTTTCCATATGTTAATGTACGTCCTGAGATTCATATCTGTTAATCAGATATCGAAGCCAAAGATAAGTTAAATCCTAAACATAACTCACTGTGATATCTCCTGTTCGTCGAATTCTAAAAGGGTGTTACGACATGTCTTCTAAAGTTTAGTTGCTGATAATTCTAGGATATGTAGAACGCAATCGTTTTGACATGTTGCCTGATTATACTCTGGTAGAAGAAAATGCTGTCATGTTCAATATCAAAATGCGATGATACAAATTATCTAAAATTATATTACATAATTTGAAAAAGATTTAAGTAACGAAAGTTGTAAAGTTAAATCTTAATCAAACCAAACATCAAGATAACCAACGTTTTAGATACGTCGTACCTATATAAATGAAACGCATATGTCATTATTTGTTTACAATAAGATAAAATAATTCTTTTCTGATTTCAATATTAAAATAATATATTTTCATTTCATTAAGGATGAATTCGTTAACAGTGTTTATAATTTGTATTATGTTTAGACAGGTAAAGTATTAGCTTCTAACGTATAAAATGGGAAGGCTCCAAATTTTATTCAAGAATATAACCACCCACTAGTAATCTTAACTTTAATAAAACAATCCAAAACAAATAGTGGTTATCTTTAACTATTTGCATAGTATACATAATAACTAGAACCTTCAGTTATTTTTTCCTAAGTGCTCTATTATAGTCACGATAGCCGAGTTATTGGGTGGTCGGAATTTCGAGTCGAGAGACCCGAGTTCGATCCCCAGGTGGCAGTACCAATGAGTTTTTCAAAAACTTATGTACGAACTTCATCGTTGGCTTGGACATAAAGGCGGCGAGGGGCTGTCACGTTGTCCCGAAAATATCTTCGGTGGAAGGTGGGTCAAAGGGACTTAATTGTCTAGACTTGACCTCTGTCTACCCCTGTATTGGGAATTGTGTGAAGATATTTTACTTATATTTTATTCTATTATTATGATAAGTACTTTATTTTATATTACTTCTGTAATATTACTATTTTTTTATATTTATAACATTTCAGTGATTTTAAGTCAAACACATTATTTTTTTTATATTTTCAGATGGTTTGTGCCCAACTTACCGCTGTATCCTTAGGTGTAAAGTGTGGATTTATTGATGTACCATTAACAGCTAATGCACATATGCCTTCTCTAACGAAGATTGGAACCCAAAATAATATTTTTAGACAAATTGCGAATCCTTTCTCAATTGGAGACAACTTAAATGGAATCTTATTATCAAATAGATTGCCATTTTACAACGGGCTGCCAATTACAAATATTGGAACAAGTTGTGGCATGCAAATACCGACGCCTAACAATGTTCATTATTCTTTGTCACCACATGCGCCTTTCTATCAAAATAACATTCCAATTTTATCCATAATTCCATCAGTAACAGCGCAAGGAGGTAGCTATGGTATCAATGTTGAAACTGACATACCTAATTTTGCTGCCAGCTTGGATAATATTGGATTGCAATTTTTACCAACAAGTAGTAATGTTCATGGACGTATTCAAAGGAATATTCAACAAAACAATATGAATATTCCCGGTCTTTGTAATTCAGCGAGAACACATGATACGATATTATTTGCAATTTAGACACTAGTCATAATTTGTGATTTTTATTTAATTTTATTTATTTTAGTTAATAAGTTTTTATTATACAAAGAAAAAAATTAAAATTATTGCAATTTATGAAAAGACTGGTGTAACCAATAGTTTAACAAGAAAATAATCGTATTCTAATAAGTGCTTTCTTTTTCATTTCATGGCATTTAAAGTTTTTTGGTTTCTATCCTATTTTATTATTATGGTCCAGGAGCCAGTTAAATTGTTGATACACATAAGGGTATAGTATATACAAAATTATCAGTTTAAAAGTATTTATATGAAATATTTGTTTTATCGGAATTCTCGTATCGGAGAGTAATGCCGAATAATTAAATTAATAAAATATAATACGTAATTTCCTATCAGATGAATATTTGTCAATTGATTGTTAATATACTTCTGTAATCATTAATTATATTTCAAGTTCGAACTGTAAGCTGAGGTAAAATACTCCCACTCTAGTCAGCTCATTGTTTTTTTCTTTATTAAAATATTGAGTTAATATAACAAGTTTGTACTTAAAATGAAATGATCCAATTAAGTTTTTTTCGTGCCTTGGAGGCTACCGACGCTTATTCTATCCACGAAATCATAGCTGACGTTCACAAAGCTTTATGATACGACTCTGTCATGCATTCCAATAATTATCGCTTGAAAGGAACTTGGTCATCTTAATCCTAGAAAAAAGGAGCGAAAGCCTTTGCCTGTAGGGATTCAATCTTTTATTTTACTTTACCTTTTTAGGACTTACTTTAACCAACGCCCATGTATCAAATGACCGATGAACATAGATGAACTGAGAAATATGTTAAGGATATCTACTCCGCTAAGTCTTCTCCCACGGGAGAGTTTGACTCTGCGGGACAAGAGTAATGTTTATGTATGTAGTTTGATTATAGTTGGGAAGTAAATTTATATAATATGTTGATGTCTGTTTTGTTTGACTTGTTTTCTCATACAAAAATCGGCTGTACAGGATGTACTGGCGTAAACATTAATCTAAATAACTTACTTTTATAGGATGCTCTTATGGATATAATCGAATATTGTCAAAGAAAAAGAAACGACACAAAATAAATTATAAGTGGATTACGTCATTGAAATATGATGTTCACCGATGGTAAATTAAAAGCAAAACTTGCTATAAAGCAGTTAGAAGCAAAGATTTTTAATAATTACATCAGGAGTATATCTAAAAAAACACAACATGCGTCATTGATAATCTTTGTATGTGTGTCAAATGTGGTCAATGGCAATTCGTGTAACATAACGACAGCATAAAACTTATTATTTCTGACGCTAATATAATAACTTATACAACATAAATGCTTGTGTTTGCTTTAGCCTCCTTGCATATTTTTTTTCAGCACCTCGTAACGTATGAATGCGTAAGTAGTTGTAAACAAATATGAGTTTGATTTGCTGTTGAAGATTAATTTAAATGAAATGTCTTAGCAAAATAGCCATATTGATGACTCAGAAAAAAATGTGTACATGAGGCAAAAATCATCAGTACCTATTTTTATCTACCTTTTGTTTTGTTTTCAACAAAGAATATAAGACAACCTGCGTCACTTAAACTAATTTTGTGATAAACCAAATGTATAAAGGATATCATTTATTGAAAAACAATATTAGTATTCGTTTTATTTCTAATCAATATGACAGCAAAGTATTTTTGGATCTGTCTTCTATGTGTTTGTGTGAGTAAGTGCTTTTCTTTTATTACTTCTTCTGAACACACTTCCCCAATTACTAGGATAGACACAGGAGCAAACAACGGGGTCGCATCAATTCATTTTTCACCAAAGCCAATAGAGGTAACTGAGAGAGAGAGAGAGAGGTGCTGAGCCAATCTTTGTCTAGACTTTGGACGACCTCCGAGAACAAGTGGCGTAAATACAGGTTTTCAAGATGTTGCCACCTCGGTCCGACGTCCCGAGTAGGATTCTCGGTCGGATCAATGTTCAAAATCCACTTTTTCTACGTTTTCTCGGGTCTGGGTGTTTGTGGTGCCTTCGTGCTTTAGCATCTTACATTGGGATCGGAGGAATGCATGTGATGTGTATATATATATATATATATATATATATATATATATATATATATATATATATATATATATATATATATATATATATATATATATATATATATATATATATATATATATATATATATATGTATATATTATTAGTAGTATTATCTTTGTGTTCATAATAACGGTACAATATACTTAAATGCGTGTATATTTATTAAGATGAATTTTCATGTATATACGTACATCCACGACTTGAGTATAAACCATTCAAACTTGCACCTTCGAAGGCAGTGTCATTACCAACTAGACAGTCGGGTCGCAAGAAAATAAACAATTAATATTCAATATGTAATTAATATTAACAGTTTTTAGACACAACTTCAAGCACATTATTGGAGAGGGCTAAGAGAGTTTGTAGGAAAGCAGCCGAGAATTGGAAGTTAATCAAATATCCCCCGAAGAAACTATTACCCGTCAAAAATGTACCTTATGTGAGGAGAATGTTTCGCAAACCTTTGTTATGGAAAGCGGATCCTTTTCCTTTGGAAGTAAACTCCTTTACGAATTATGAACAGGACATAACAGTAAGTAACTTTTTTTTATTTTTGAAGTCAAATTTCTATTGAAAGAAACATGTTTTTCAACGATTTCGATTAAGGAAAAATTGTGACGCTCCTCAGATAATAACCGCTATATCAATTTCTGAAGATCAACAGCATACATGTTTGTATTGTTTTATTTAAATGGTATCCTGTGTGGCAGTAATTTATTTTGATGTTGCTTAGTAAAAAAGTTACGATAGCCGAGTGGTTGGGTGGTCGGAATTTCGAGTCAAGAGTCCCGAGTTTGATTCCCAGTTGGCTGGCCAAAATTTTGGCTTTGACATAAAGACGGCGACGGGCACACCACCTGTCACTTTGTTCCGAAAATATCTTCGGTGGACGGTGGGCCGAAGGGGCTTAATTGTCTAGACTAGACCTCCTATACCCTATATATCATACTACCCTATATATAACACTAGATCCTAGATATTTATTTATTATTTATGTTGCGAAGTCGTATTATTCGAAAATAATAATTAATATTTTGTAAAGTACATGATATGGTGTCTGTCTAGTAATTTTTAAAGAGTTCTCGTATTGAAATTAAATATCACGATGATTCCCATGATCCTTTGCTCTTAGAAGATTACGGTTATTTTTTATTATAAAGTGTTGTTTCGTTACATACAAATTTAAAAAGTAACCTTACATACAAATTAAAAGTTATTCGAGTTTTAAATTTTATAACTTATCCTTGCTCCTTACCCCTTACAGATTGAAGACTTACCAAGCACCTTATCAAAAGAAAGTAGATACAAAATTCTACATAAAACACACAGATCCGAAGAATTTTACACATCAGAATATGACTTTGGCGATGAAACCGAAATTGTATGTTATGATTATGATGAAATTGATGAAATTTACGACATTATAGATATATATGACATACATAGAAATACGGACGAGAACTTATATTATTGTGAAAATGAAGAAGACATTTCAGAAAAAGATGAAAAGAGTTTAATTTGATGCACATTTATAATCATTTAAAAATATGCACGTTACGTTGTAAATAACATATTTTACTATAAAAAAATAAATATTGTTATTCCAACAAAAATATTCTTAATAATAATTATATGTATAAAATAATTATGCGTATTTTTTTCACATTATTTTTGACATAAGTATTAATAAGCTTATTATATTATTCACAATAAAAATTGAAACCATGAAATATACATGTATTTCATGGCTTCAATTTTTATTGTCATACAAGGTCTGAACTGAACAAGCTTTTCATTCACAGCGGTATGATTTTGTGTTGATCCATCGACTTTCCACAACATCGTGTAGTTCTTCGCAATTCTTTCCCGCAAGTCATACGGGAATAATTTTCATACAATTTCCTTAACAATAATTACGAGGGCCCCATAGCCTAGCTGGTAGTGATCCGGTTTTGAGATTTTAATATATTTATATAAATGTTTACCAATATTGCCGTGTGGTATCGGCGTAAGAATAATACCACCCCCTCCCTTCCCATGGGTGTCGTAAGAGGCGACTGAGGGAAACATCTTATGGCTATCGGTGAGATAGCCATTAACCATCCAAAAATACTAACCAAAATTGATAAGACCGGCTATGGGCATCAATTTTCGGTTCAGCGTATACAGCGATATCAGCGAGTTCTCGGTCTGGTTTGAGATTAATTCACTTGCAATTATGGCTTGCAAGCATGGCAATTATGGCGTATCCTGTTTAAGGAAGTGGCTTATATCTTACATGGACTTTTACAGACCATTAAGTTAATTACCTATTTAAGTATATATCTATGTAATTATATTGTAGGCTACCGTATGGTCACAGCGTAAGAATATAACACTTCCTCGCGTGGGTGACATACGAGGTGACTAAGGGATATGCTTTGAAATGTAATAGACTGATAGATGGGTGGAATTCCATCTCGAATAATACCAGACAAAATTCAGCAGACTGGCGTACGGCAGAAAGAAAAAAATGAAAGTTAAATAAAGTAATAGGATTAGGCCTTAGACTATCCCGTTTTTGGGAAATGCGTAAAGACAATATATTAACATAATATGGCTGTAGATATAAGCTATAAAGCATGCCAAACAACACAAGAAGAACACAATCGGCTGGAGAGCTGAAATATTTTACTATTACTATATAAGGGCACCAAAGGTTTGTCAGTTAGGTGCCTGCTTATTACCATTAAGATACTGATCCATGAAGTTATCTCGGCTAAACTACTTTTGCTGTAGATACTATCGTTGAAGTATTCTCATAGTGTTATACATAGTAGTTATCCAAAGTATTCAAAAAAGTATAAAATAATTTAAAATGTAATTTTCATTCAATTTAAACAAATTTCAGTGGTGTAAAATTCTGTTTGTATAACCCAATTATTGCTTGAAATAAGTGGTCCTTACTGGAAATATAAAAACGAATGTGAAACTGTTTAAAAATATTATTGTTTGGTGTTACAAATAATATATTTGTTTTTATTATTTTTAATAAAAAGAATATGCGTATTAAAAGGACAATTTTTATTGTTACGTTTTTGATAAACTTTTTAAGACCTATTGTTTAAGGTCACGTCTTCAGTATTAAAACCATACATACTTCATAATGCAGCGATGCTTGTTAATTTTGTAATTACATAATAACGCCAGGAGCTAAAAAAACTACAGTTATTATGACTTCCCCTTCTTTATGAACATAAATCACGACGAAAGAATGTATATTTTATTTATTTATTTGCTTAGAAGAGTGATATTTTATTCCATTTTGTTATTACATGCTTACAAACAGACATACATACCAACATACAAAGAAACAAGTATAATATATATAATTAAAACAAAGGAACAGGGTGCATAGTTACTCTGATAACTATAATAAATACGAATATATAAATATTACTAAAACAACAATTCACATTGTCATATGTGTCTTGTAATGAAACAGTGAAGGGAGAAATGCTTTTTGCGACGTTTTTGAGCATTTTGGGGCAATTATTGTTAGCTCAAGTAAGTTATTAAATTTGAACTCATTTTCAAACTGCTTAACAAAAATTTTATCAGTTATGACACTATTATCTAGCACTTTGTTCTCTGTATAATACAAAATATTAAAGGCAATTGAATTAAAATATAGTTATAAGTTTTAGATAAATTTACAAAATTTCAACCCCTATTTTTTGGTCATAGAGTATTTAGGCTTCCTCACAATGTTCTAGCTTTTTCGTAGCGTTGGGCTTAGTAAGCTTAGACACCTACGGTAAACCAAGATGATCCTACAGGTCTTTGTCCGAACAAGGAATGGTCTCGGATGTGGGCAAACATTCCAAATGGTCTTACCATTTGTAGCGGTGTAACGACGCAACGTTACACCGCTCTCCTTGCTCTCCACAGCTGAAGTGGATTTGCAGGGGAACAGGAGTTTTGGTATTGCGATTTACCATGCTCCCTGTCTTCCACAGCTCTGGCACGGGCCATTTGTGAGGGCGGGTTTACGCATAATAATATACAAATTATAAACAAAAAACATCAACAATATTGATAACTCGGCGCTCTTTTGTTTTTCTTTTTACAAAGCTAAATACTTCCAAATATATTAACACGTTTGCGGTATGTGACGAACCACCACAGCTCGAGTTACGGTACATCTCATTATTGATGTAATTAAAAAATTGTGAATGTAAAAGATAATAACATTACTTTTTTACGAAATGGGTTCTAGTATGCTCTGGGGTACAATTGTGAAGGCATAGAAGATTTAAAAGAGGGCGAACTCCTTGTCGCCGGCGACGATATTATTTTTGAAGGAGTAACAGAAGTAGAAGGAGATGTGCCAATGTCTGGGAAGATAGCATTTCAAGGACCTGTTCGGGCCACTGGCACCGTAACAATTATTGGTCAAGGTATGTATGTACTTTATTCTGTACTTCATATAAATATTACGAATAGATATCAAAGAAAAGTAATAAAGTTGATAAAATAAGTTAGTTTTATAACAAAAGAGTGATCTTTTACAAACAAAATTAAGGCTAAGGAGAAATTAAACTAATGAACAGGTTAGGTTAGTGTATAAAGAAAACTTCAATCTTATTACACTTAATAAGCTTGAAGGCTTATAAAATTTACATTTACAATAATATAAAATATAAGAATATTATTATTCCATTTAATATAAAGTATATTTTTATTAAACCGCATCGTAAAATTTTTCTTTTTAAATTATGAACCATAAAACAACACATAAAAACACAAAAGGTTATTATTTTATGGAGTCAAACATTTAAAATAGATTTCACATTTAGTAATTTTATGGGATAATGCAACAGTTTTTGTTCCACTTTCTTTAAGGTTCGGCCTCAGAATAAATTAAGTAATCCAGCAAAAAACTTTTTAAAGACAATCGTCGAATAGAAGTTTTGAGTCAGCGCCAAACATTCCCTTATATTAATTCGGAATTAGTAGCATCCGTGACAAATTTTTATTCTACAGTCTCCGTCATCGGACCATTGATGGTCGTCAAATGAGAAAAATACACGTAGTTCACCACTTCCACATGTATTTTAATATTACGAGTCAAGAGAGTAAAGTTCAGAGTCGGATTTCGAGTCAAGAAAACTTTTATATTTAAAAAGTTACGGTAGCCGAATGGTTGGGTGATCGGAATTCAGGTCGAGAGACCCGATTTCGAAGCCCAGGTGGCAGGCTCGTACCAATGGGCGTTTTCAAAAATTTATGTACGATTAATTTATACGTATATACAAATAATATATGAAAAACGTTCGATTAATTATACACATTTGAGAGAATTATCGACTTCCAAGGCTAAAAAACAGTTTTGATTGTTTGAAACGTATTTAAAGAAATTTCAAAAACAACAATATCATTATGCTATTTAAAATAAAAACGCTGTTTTAAAAAATGTTCGTGACCATTAGGATGATTTTTTACGAGGTAGTCACTATAACTCTCAAAAAAGGGTTCCGTTTATTATCTTTAAAATATTATATTATTAGTATTTTGTTTATTATAGTATTAAAATCGCAATGGCTATAGAAACTATTGTTCCGCTATTCAGAAAATAGCAGAACTGGGATGGGCAGTTTTGTTTACATTGCCTGTTTCAGTGTTTATCATATGAACGAAGTGTTACTTTGAAGTGACACTTTGTTCACATATATTGCATATAATAAGAAGTCCATTGAAATGTTAAATTTTTTAGGCCTTACCTTGCATTTTTAGAGGACGCAATTTTATTTTTTGATGTATAGAGCACTGACCCCAGTGTAAAGCTAAAACCAAGTTTGTGGGGTCGCCACTCTTGTCCCATGGCCGCCATCTTGATAATAGGGTTTAATATGGTTTTTACTACATATTTCTTAAACTATTTATCTGATAAAAAAAATTGTTAACACTTTTTGGTCCAGTAACTTTTTGTCGCAGAACTATAAATAAAAAAATTATAACCGAAAATGTTCAGAAATTCGAGAAAAAAATTTATATTTTTCGATATAAGTTTTTTTTATCATTTTACGAAAAAATTATATTACACCATATTTGTAGAACGTTTTTTGAGGAACAACTTTTATACGCAACATTTTTTCATTAAGTCAATAGCTAAGGTTTTACAGCGCTCCGAAGTGCGTACTATTTTTCAGTACTCTTAACTATTCATATATTATGCGTGTTTACTAATATATATAATGTAATGGCAATTTTTTTGGAGCCTACACATAAAAAAAATAAATTGCGTCCTCTAAAAACACGCAACCCCAAATGTAACTTTTCAATGGACTAAAATAGAATGTTTTAAACGAAGTGTGCGTGAATATATGACAGAATATGAAGTAGGAAAAAGGCCTAAAACGAAATAACTAAAAATATATTTTTTAAAATAAATTTTGAGTTCTATCTGAAATTTGATAAATTGTCCATATTTTATGTAGTCACGATAGCCGAGTGGTTGGGTGGTCGGAATTTCGAGTCAAGAGATCCGAGTTCGATCCTCAAATGGCCGTACCAATGGGTTTTTCTAAAACTTATGTACGAATTATAACGTTGGCTTGGACATAAAGACGGCGACGGACTCACCCCCTGTAACGTTGTCCCGAAAATATCTTCCGTGGAAGGTGGGTCAAAGGGACTTATACATTGTCTAGACTAGACCACTGTCTACCCCAGTATTGGGAATTGCGTGAAGATATTTATTTATTTATTTATTGAAATGTTAAATTTTTAGGCCTTACCTTGCATTTTTAGAGGACGCAATTTTATTTTTGATGTATAGAGCACTGACCCCAGTGTAAAGCTAAAACCAAGTTTGTGGGGTCGCCACTCTTGTCCCATGGCCGCCATCTTGAAAATAGGGTTTAATATGGTTTTTACTACATATTTCTTAAACTATTTATCTGATAAAAAAAATTGTTAACACTTTTTGTTGCAAATTAAATTCTCTACAACTTTGGTCCAGTAACTTTTTGTCGCAGAACTATAAATAAAAAAATTATAACCGAAAATGTTCAGAAATTCGAGAAAAAAATTTATATTTTTCGATATAAGTTTTTTTTATCATTTTACGAAAAAATTATATTACACCATATTTGTAGAACGTTTTTTGAGGAACAACTTTTATACGCAACATTTTTTCATTAAGTCAATAGCTAAGGTTTTACAGCGCTCCGAAGTGCGTACTATTTTTCAGTACTCTTAACTATTCATATATTATGCGTGTTTACTAATATATATAATGTAATGGCAATTTTTCTGGAGCCTACACATAAAAAAAATAAATTGCGTCCTCTAAAAACACGCAACCCCAAATGTAACTTTTCAATGGACTAAAATAGAATGTTTTAAACGAAGTGTGCGTGAATATATGACAGAATATGAAGTAGGAAAAAGGCCTAAAACGAAATAACTAAAAATATATTTTTTAAAATAAATTTTGAGTTCTATCTGAAATTTGATAAATTGTCCATATTTTATGTAGTCACGATAGCCGAGTGGTTGGGTGGTCGGAATTTCGAGTCAAGAGATCCGAGTTCGATCCTCAAATGGCCGTACCAATGGGTTTTTCTAAAACTTATGTACGAATTATATCGTTGGCTTGGACATAAAGACGGCGACGGGCTCACCACCTGTCACGTTGTCCCGACAATGTCTTCGGTGGAAGGTGGGTCCAAGGGACTTAAATGTCTAGACTAGACCTCTGTCTACCCCTGAATTGGGAATTGCTTGAAGATATTTATATTTATATATATATATATATATATATATATATATATATATATATATATATATATATATATATATATATATATATATATATATATATATATATATATATATATATATATATATATATATATATATATATATATATTTATATATATATATATTTTATAGCTTCTTTATTATTGTTAGTATTAAATTTATTTGTAATTTGTTCCAGCCCGACCAATGTTACCCGCTTACGGACTCGGCTCGAATTTTGCTCCTTCAATGATGTTTCCTGCATACTATATTCCATATTCACATTATAGTAATGGCTATACTGCTGTAAACAATAGCGACATGGCTTTAGGATATGGTAACATTGAAGCGGTTGGCAATGAAGTAGCTGTAGCTGGAGAAACGTTAGTCGAAGGTAATATGCCAATAACCGGTAATGTTTGTTTCGGTGGCGGCGTTCCCGCTTTCGGAAAAGTTAGGATCTGTGCCAGATTCTAACATTTATTTATTTTTCTATATATGGTAGATGTTGCAGAGAAGTTTAGAATTCCGAATAACAAATTAAATAATAATTTTGTACGTCGATAAATATGGATAATATTATATTTTTTCGATATCTCATTGCTAAATTAGCAACTAGAAAATACGTCAAATAACAATATTTCCTATTTACATATATTTTTTATGTTTTATATATGTAATCGATGATGTGAAGTTTAATGATAGTATGATTTTTGAAAGAGGTATTTTTCAAATCTAAAAGGTTCTCTTAAAAATTGAGACAATGTCTTTAGTTTTTTTTCGATATGATGGTAAATTATTGCTCTTAAATTTTTAAAATTTAATAACTAACTCATTATTAATATACTTTAAATTCCTAAAATAGCAAAGCTAAATTTCATGATTCATTTTATTTTGTTTATATTTTATATTATTCCCTTTAATAATACATTTATGCACAAATTTAACTCCTTTTACAAACAAATTTAGGTCCTTAAAAGTCCCCTGCTGGACGTGGGTCTCCCGTAAGGAGGATTAGCCATAAATAACATGGTTGGCAATGGAATTAGCGATTGTGTCACTAGGTATCTCGCTTCTTATACCCTGTTGCCGTTACCGGTCAGCTTATTTTTAGTCTGGTATTCTCCTAGACAAGATCATCATTATTACCTATATATTAAGTACATCGTAACTTCATAATACTTCATAATGTCTCTAATGTCACGATTCCAGTAATCTTGCTTGCTCTAATTTTATGTACGAAAACAATAGCGGATTTCTTCATAACTCTGTGGCATGTACTCAATTTACTATAGACAGTGATAGAGTATAATGTTGACTTATTCAAAATATTTTTGTACCTCTTTTTATTTACAAAATAAAAGCATTGGAATTTAAAGCTTTTTATTTTTGTCATGAAATCTATGAAAGTTTTGTGTTGTGGCCGCCAAATTTATTTGTCAATTACTTTATTTCGAGACTCATTTCGCAGGTGTTTATTGTCTGTAAAAAGGCAATATTTAATAGTGCTATTGCTGAGCACAAATCTATTATCAACAATATTTGTTGAAACTAATAAGATGCTTTTACCTATTCGACAAACCAAAAAATTTTTACCTTTGCTTTTATACATTTCATATAATATTATAAAAGTTTTTGTATGACGTGATACTTTCATTTCTATAAAAATAAAAATAAAATATCTTCACGCAATTCTCAATACAGGGGTAGACAGAGGTCTAGTCTAGACAATTGAGTCCCTTCGACCCACCTTCCAACGAAGATATTTTCGGGACAACGTGACAGGTGGTGAGCCCGTCGCCGTCTTTATGTCCAAGCCAACGATGTAATTCGTACATAAGTTTTTGAAAAACCCATTGGTACGAGCCAGCCATATGGGGATCGAACTCGGGTATCTTGACTCGGAATTCTGACCACCCAACCACTCGGTATCGTGACTTTCTCATATCTATACCTTTTAATTAACTTACATCTAACATCATCACAGGTTAATACAAAAGAGACATAACTTTTTCAGATGAAGTTCAAGGATAATTTAATGATTTCAGCAATGCTAAACAAACATTCTTGCACTGAAGCTTTTAAAAATAATTCTGGTAAATATGTTAAAATAAAAATTGGAAGTTAAATACTTGAAAGCTAATGGTTTGATGGTATTTCAATAAATATTATTATAAATTGTCATAAATTAGTATTTTTTAAATAGGCGACATAAGCGACTCCTAGACGACAATAACCTAATGGTTTAGGATGCGGACTGCAAAAAACAACATGGCAGGATCGGGCCCGTCCTTTCAACTATTGTCGTGAACAACTCCTGAAAACATTGCAGCTTAAATGGAGTTATGAACGGGAATACTAGTAATCTAATTTATATTACTGACTACATTTCTTTACTACATTAGTGTACGTCTTTAGCAATTTTCAAAGCTTTCCCTTAACCGCCAGTTACAGTATAGTACAGTTACAGTACTCACAAAACGAGAGGGCGTAGCAAATTTTTACGTCGATATGTGACATATAATGTTGACAGTATAATGTTGACAGTTGTTATTGATTGTGAATTGAAAACTGAACTTAACTAATGTAATATAATATATAATACTGCTTATGTGAAAGCTTAAAAAGAGTCTGCTGCAATCTCTCAGAGACACAGTAAACATACAATGAAGACGCTTCGATTATGTCCTTTTAATACTACTAAACTATATTTTAGCTGGGATTTTAATCTAGGACAAGGACCCAAGGCTTTGAAGTCAGATCATCCTCTCTCGCTAATTTGTGAAAATGACTAACCAGCATTAGAAAAGTATGCGTACGGAAATAAACCATATCCATATTATTATTTAAAAATTATCTTTGAGCATCATCCCTGATGGGGCAGCTTTTCTTAGCTATTGAGCTTGGCTTAGGCCAAGTGTCACGATTCTTACATACCTTTTTTGCATTGTTTATTTGTATATAAATTTTTGCAATGCGAAATATTCTATTGCTGAATAAAATTGAAAAGATAAATTTAAAATGGTGAAAAGAATAATTTATCGACTGTCCGAATCCCGCCCGTGTCTGTTGAAATTTTAAACATTTTTGAAATGAAAACTGAAAGTCTCTGGACTCCCGACGCTGTTACGTGACGCAGATATAGTATGTGCATATATGCATTTACATATTGCAGACAACGTTTTTTTTTTATAGAATAGGGAGGCAAACGAGCAAGTGGCTCACGTGATGGTAAGTGATTACCGCCGCCCATGAACACCCGCAATACCAGAGGTATAGCCAGCTAGAGAAGTCTTCGCTTGCAGTCGAATGACTGCAGGGGAACTGGTCGAGGTTGATCCTCCTTCAGTAGTATCGAAGTGCTGCTCATGAATAATGAGCAGGTCCTTAGGGTAGCACCGTAGTGCTGGTGGTAAGTTGGCACTTGGTGCCATGGCAGATGGTGTTCATGGCTAAGCCCCACCCTCGGCGGGGACCATAAGGCTAACTTACCAGCGAGCGGGCAGGACTTACCGTGTGATCTAGGTAGCTACCACAGGTCCTCCGGATAACTTGGCAATCGCGTTCAACACTACTGGGACTGGATCAGGTCCGCTGTAGAGCACTTGAAGCAGTTCCGTCAGGAGAGCGATGACCGCCGTGACGGTAATCTTCTCCCCTGATTCAAGTCCTGCAGCCATGACTGGGGCAGTCACCACCCGTTCCGCCTCGGTGGGCTTCGGTAGGCTTTCCTGTTTGGGCTTAGCCTTCTTTTTCAACCTTCGCGTCTTATTGCTGGTCTTCTTGCTGCCCTCGCTCACCTTTGCGGCTGGCAGGGCTGTTTTGGGCCGGTACTCGTTCGCCGGAGCCATCAAGTTGGTATGGATGAACAAAAGCTGATGCGTGGCTCTACCACTGTTAAATATTACATTCTGTTCTCTTATTATATTTCGCCTGTCATTAATAATGTGTGTACATAAATTTTAAATAAATGAATAAAATAAATAATAAGAAGAAGTTCAGCATAACATACATGCTTTAAAATAAATAAAAATTGCACAATAAATTAGTTGGCGCAATATTTTTAATGTTTCGCGGCTGTAAAGCCATGAACACTAAGCTGGAATTTGTAATAATTCCGGTAGATGGCGCCTATACCAAAAACAGACATAAATAAAGAAATTTTTAAAATTTCAACTGATGCGTTTAAGATATAGTGGTACAGAGCTAAGGCCGTTATCACGATACCGCAAAGGTCGGGGGTTCGCATCCCATCCGTGTAAATTGAAATTTAAAAATTTTTCTCTTAAATTTAATAATAATAACAATAAAAATAAACAGTCACGATAGCCGAGTGGTTGGGTGGTCGGAATTTCGAGTCAAGAGACGTGAGTTCGAACCCCAGGTGGCAGGCTCTAACCAATGGGTTTTTCAAAAACTTATGTACGAATTATATATCGTTGGCTTGGACATAAAGATGGCGACGGGCTTACCACCTGTCACGTTGTCCCGAAAACATCTTCGGTGGAAGGTGGGCCAAAGGGACTTAATTGTCTAGACTAGACCTCTTTCTACCCCTGTATTGGGAATTGCGTGAAGATTTTTATTTTATTTATTAAAAATAAACAGATAAAAAATAAGGTTGTTGAATCGATTCAAACCAGAGTTTGGCAAGAGTGTAATTGAATAATTCAGGTTTTGTGATAAATATGTATAACTCCCGAAATTCAACCGGTTTATTTACGTAAATCTGGTACTCAGCAAGATTTTAAAATAAGAATACATTCCTATCTGTGTGACAGTAAAACACGACATAATCTTGAAGTTAGTGACTGTAAATGTTCCTGTTTAGAGAAAACTGATGTAATTAAATATTTAGGTACACTCATTGATCATAGACTTAGTTGGAAATACCGTGTTCATAGTGTTGCGAATAGGGTACGGAAGCTAATTTTTGTTTTTAAAAAACTTCGCACAATTGCGGGTAGGGAGTTAATTAGACAAATTTACAAGTCGCTCTGTCATAGCCTGATATCATATTGCATATGTGTTTGGGGAGGTACATACAAAAACCACCTAATTGAGTTGGAGCGAGCCCAACGGAGTTTGTTAAAGGTTGCTATGTTTTTGCCTATTAATTATCCCACTTCGAAGGTGTATGAAATGTTTAATGTATTTAGTGCACGAAAAGCCTATGTTTTTAACTGCATACGACGATATCATCGTATCACCATACCGACCATTCCTATTGAAGGTAATAGAGTCGAGCGCTGTCCTATTCCAACCATTAGAACATCATATTCTAGAAATCATTACACTTTCCAAGCTCCAAACTTATACAACAAAATAAACAGAATAGAAAATATAAGAAGACATAATAATGTTCAGATTAAAAATAAAATTCTTAATTGGCTAAAACTTTTAAATTATGAGAGTTGTGAAAATCTATTACATACTTAAAAATCATTATAAGTTATCATTAAAAGTTCACACATACCCGCAACCACACTCAGTCACACACACACACACACACACACAAACGCGCGCGCGCACCTACACACTCAGATGTTATATTATTGCATGCAGATTTCAAAATTCTAAGCTTCTTAATCAATATCTAATTGTATATTTTATAGTTACTTTGTAAAGTTTATATGTATTGTGTCATTGATTTCGAAGGGACTAGCTCCTGATATACAGGTTTTGCCTAGTTCAGGAGCTAGGGCTATTTTTTTATTAAACATTGTGTCAAATAAATAAATAAATAGTTACACATAAAAAAGAATGGCTTTTATATCCGGTGGCCCAATGAGGGATGTTTAGTAAAACGGGATATTTCATGGTTTTATTGGAAACCGTTAAATTAATTATTGAGAGGAGGAACGAAGAATTAATCATGGATTGTGCTTTTATTGCCAATGTCATATTTGCACGTATACTGGAGGTACCTCCATAAATTTACGTTGTACCGCTTACAGCCTGTTAAAATTAAGAACTTTGCAAAATAATGGATTCAATGCAAAAAAAACACTCTTTACACGCATCCGAGGTTAAAGATTCTATGCATATTATCTAAATTAAAATTTGAGTTTTATTTCACGAAACAAGTCACGATAGCCGAGTGTGTGATCGGTATTCGTGTCAAGAGAACCGAGTTCGATCTTCAAAGATCGTATCAATAGGTTTTTTCTTACGTAAAAACTTTTGTACGAATTACGTTGGCTTGGACTTAAAGACGGCGACCGGCACACCACCTGTCACGTTGTCCCAAAAATGTCTTCAATGGAAGGTGGGTTGGAAGGACTTAATTGTCTAGAGCTCTGTCTGCCTTCGTATTGGGAATAGCTTAAAAATATTTTTTTTGAGGTAAGAAATTCAGTAAACGGTGACTAATAACTTTAGTCTGAGCAAATAGGAAAATATAACCAGTCTAATATGATGGAATAAATAAAATTTGACCATGCCGGAATTTAAGCGGGATGCTATTTTATATTTTGAACAAAAACGGCCTTTAAGCAAGTTAATTAATGGACTCGGGCGTTACTTTAGAGAAATTCAGTATTATAGAGATGTTTTTATATAATTATATAGCACAATTCCTCATACAAGAACATATAAATGACATGGTATCTAGTCCAAAGACTAGAAGAACACCACGTGTTTCAAAACAAGGCATTATCAAGCGCGAAACACATGTTGCAGTGCCTGTGCTGTGGTGGTGGTGAAATCTTCTGTAGATCTACTGCACGCACATATGGAAAGGAGAGGTGCTCTTCTCTTCGAACCAGATTATATTTATTGGTTTTGAATGCGGAATTAAGCAATATAATTTTATAATAATACAAGTATTCTATATTCAGGGAAGTGATCGAGCAAGTTATTTATTTTTAATGATTACCGACACCCATGGTCACCAGCAATTCACGATAGCCGAGTTGATGGGTGGTCGGAATTTCGAGTCAAGAGACCCGAGTTCGATCCCCAGGTGGTGGGCTCGTACCAATGAGTTTTTCAAAAACTTACGTACGAATGATATTGTTGGCTTGGACATAAATACGGCGACGGGCTCACCACTAGTCACGTTGTCCCGAAAATATCTTCGGTGGAAGGTGGGTCAAAGGGACTTAATTGTCTAGACTTGACCTCTGTCTACCCCTGTATTGGGAATTGCGTAAAGATATTTTAATATATTTTTTTATGGTCACCAGCGACAGCCGTAGTCACAAGTGCGTTGCTATGTTTTGTGGGTGGAATTCTTATCAACAATCAATTGCTTATTGAACCAAATCCGGAAGCATAAGATGCTTTTAATTCACTCCAATATTCTGAGGCCGCCAAAATTGCCGGTCGAACAGTAAAATCTATGATTTGTCTCTAACATGCCAAAATGTCGCGATCCTATCTTGGCTAAAGGGAGAGAACACATGAATTAGTGTTAATAAGTATTTAAACAATTTTTAGTAAATATCAATAACACTCATAAGAGGGGTACGAAACAGAGATTAAAAATACAACTGATGGGAGTAAGTCACGATGGTTCAGAGTTCGCCACGGTATGTGGTGGCCGCGGATTCGAATCTCATTCCATAATCTTGAAACTTGACTATCTTGTATTTATATTATATATAAATGTATGCGTTGGTATTTCGGAAACTAACGAATTTGCCAATATTTAATATTTTTCATTCGAAGTTTAAGTTGACAGGTATCTTTGAGAAATGACGTTAGCGTACAAATTCCATTCTCATTAGTTTGTTCACCTAGTTACTATGTATTTATAATACGTGTATCTAGGGTCCCTATCGAAAACGAACCCGAACCGAACCCGAAACCCGCAGCATCTAAATAAGGGCTACTACCAACTAGGATATCAGACTGACATCTTCTTTTAATAACTCAACGCAATAGCAGTTTATCTTACAATCATTAAAATTACTCAACTGTATCAGAAGTCACGTACTTCAATTTCTTATTTGTTGTATATAAGATCACATCCGATAGATAAAACATTTACACTATATAAGTACAAACTAACAAAAAATAGTTTATTCCTTGTAAGACTTTCTTTACACTATGAAGATTGTGATTTATTATTCATTTTTCACTTTGTTTAGAGTAAGTATTTCTTATAATAAATTATATACCTCGGGCTATAGGTGTCTATACCTCGGGCCTTAGACGCTTCTACCCATCACCGATCTGCTGAATATTGATCTGGTATTTTTCGAGATGCGTATCCCGCAATCTGACGGTAGCCAATTGCATTTTCAAAGCCCCTCTAAAAAGGAATAAGGGGTATATTCTTACGCCATGACCCCAAAATAATAAAATTAACACTACGCAAACCCCACATTGTCTTATCTTATACCATTGTAGATAATATTATACTTTAAAATATTAATATAAATCTTTTTCTCTAGCTTCCATCAGCGCAAATGTTGCCTTACACTATAACAGGCACAAATGGAATATCAAGCACAGGATCTAACATGCCTGCAGTTATGACCGCTGCTGTACCAATGACTAGCCAAGGATTTCAACAAAGTCATATTCCATACTCAAGTGGATATAGTCAAACACCTACCGGCATGACATCTGGAAACTATTTGTCAAGTTCGAACTTAGCCAACACTATTGCAAACGCAAATTTGGGTAATTCAAAAATACTAAATACTAATTTAGAACATGTTGCAACAAGTGTTCCAGTTCAGGCAATACCTGCTAACACGGTGCAAGCAAACTTAGCTTCAACCGCAGCAAATGTTAACGCGGCCGCTAACGCCATAAACACAGCGAATGCAATTATTGCAGCCGAAAATGTGGCAAATAACCTACTCAACGTCAATCAGGCCTATGAAAATGTTTTGGCAAATGTGGAAGATCTAAAACAAGTGAATAACCTTTCACCCGTTTTGAACGGTAATATGGCTACATTTTATCTAGGTAATAACGGAAACACATTCACAGTAACAAGTGGATCTCCGGGCACTCAAGGTCTTGGTGTTCAAGTATTGGCGGATGCCTTAGAAGTAGGCGGAACTGTCCTTGTAAATGGCAGAATCCCAATTTATGGTATGGTTGGCATAAATGGAAATATTCCTACGGATGGTATGGCAACAGTTAGTTACAGCTGTGCTAATCCTAGTACTTTAATATAGCCAAATTTGTGGTAGGTTTAAATGTAATAATTTATTTATTTAATTATAGATATAAGTAATAATTTGTAATAAAATGGTAAATAAATATCTGGTTACAAACTGTAACTTTTTTAAATTTACATTTTTTTATCTATTTATCAATCTCTAAAAAACTTTTTTTAATTAATTTAAAATCCATATTACTGTAAAAATTTAAATAAAAAACATTATCGCCAATCGTTTCTACCTCTTATTCTCGCGATTCAAGCTTGGCAAAGGCAAAGTTTCTATTTTAAACTATGGCAGTGTTAAATTGTAAGTTCAAATAAGTAACTCGTATGTAAAAATATAATTACAAATAAAATAAAATGAAAATATTACAAATGAAATTATAATTATTTATTAAATTATAATTATTATAATTAATGAAATGATAATATACCCGTAAATGAAAAATATAAATGAACGAACGATTTTCTGGAATATATGTTACAGAATATAAAGAAATTGAAATTTGAAAAAATGTAAAAACATTTTTGATGGTGAAACGACGATATATTCTAGTAAAAGGTAATCCCAATATACAAAATTTGCTACACAGCTGTTTGCAGCAAATTTTTGATACAAGTTTCCATTCATTATTTTTTTCTTTTCGTGCATAGTCAAAGTTATGGTTCGAGGATGTTTAAAATTTGCCATAATACATAAGAACCGCGCAAAGAACGCTCTCTAGCAGTGTACATTAACAGACAGTTAGCTGGATTTCAACAAGTTTGTCTTCTCAAACCCGTTACTCTCAGAATAAAGATCAAAAGATTAGGCAGCGATTTTTTAAAGAATTATAAATTTGTTACTTTGAATATAATTAATGAATGTATATGCTTTATTGTATACCAAAATATTGACGACAAAGGGAATACAGAAATATTAAATAAATAATATACTCATATTATTTATATACTTTATATATATCATACAAATATGTCCCGCACTTTTATGGTTTGGAGAGGCTATTATTGAAAAGGAAAGAAGAACAGAACAGAACAAAAAATAAAATGAAATGAAATGAAATGAAATGAAATGAAATGAAATGAAATGAAATGAAATGAAATGAAATTAAATGAAATGAAATAGATTAAAATAAAATAAAATAAAATAATAGGTCTAGTCTAGACAATTAAGTTCCTTCGATCCACCTTCCACCGAAGATATTTTCGGGACAACGTGACAGCTCGTACCAATGACTTTTAAAACTTATGTACTATATATTGTTGGCTTGGGCACGGCTGCGGCCTCTCCACCTGTCCCGCATTCTTAACTTTGGCTACCCCTGTATTGGGAAATGTGTATTAATAATTTCTACAAATTCGAATATTCATTCGATATGTAACAATTATTGGCACGCACAAAATCTTATAATCTTAATCATAAGATTTTTGGGTAAAATATTCAATAAGAATATTTTTTGTATGTTGTGCATATCTATAAAGTTGGTATATACTGTCAATAGCTGTTTCGCTAGTTGTTTATTGGTTGCTTGGAAACAATTCAATAAACAAATCATAGGTTTTAATAGTGGTACATCCGCAGCATGAATGGGCCGACTCGACCGGGAAAGTACCACGACCTCACAGAATACCGGCGTGATGTAGAAATCTAACAAACTTCTGCGTTTCGTCTGGTGAGTGCAGGTAACCGGTGGCCCACACATCCCCCTCCCCCAAATCTGGGGGGGAGGGCACTCTAAGGGAGGCAACGCATCTGCTATGCCTCTGCCTCTGTATGCAGATGAGGTTAGCACTTCGAAAAAATATGGTACCTATATGTTTATTCCCTTAACGCTATAACGTGGTTTCTATTGAATATTAGTCTATCTCAAAACTTGGATGTCATTGACGAGATAACTTGTAAAATATCAAAACCTCGCAGGTATATTACATTATCAACAACAACCTTATTGTTATGGGTTTTAATGAATCATAAGGTTTTGCTTTCATACAAAATACAACTTATATATAATCCTGAATATCAAGTGCATTGCTTAACAATTGCCTATTTTGAGAAATGTCTTTTAGCTACTGCGCCTAAGCGCGCAATCATAAATTGGTAATTCAAAAAACCTTAAAATCTTATGTCATCCTTATATAAGATTTTTTTAAGAACCGACGAGAGCTTTTAACTTGAAATAACCATTGTAATAAGAATGCATCTTGACAAAGTGAAGGATATTGAAAGTAAAAGTAATGCATTGCAAATCATTTATTCATATTTTTTAAAAAAAACAGCTTTAAGGTGAGCAACCTTCAATATAATAAAAATAATAATAATTAATAACTTAATAAACAGTATTTGGATTCGAGCAACCGCAATTACTAGCAAGAGTAACAGTACCTCCTGCAGGTACAGTTCCTTCAAATGTAACATATCCAATCACTGGCACGTTGCCAACCACTGCTGTAGATCCACCAACAGGTAACTCTCCGGCAACCGCCACATCTCCGTAACCCGTAGGAGAAACACCGGATATAGGTAAACCTCCTAAAGAGAAACCTTCAAAACCTGTTATTCCTGCATTAAACACTGCATTAGCAGCGTTTGCGGCGACATTTGCAGAGCTAATTGTTGCTTCACTTGGTATTCCGGAATAGATTGCATTACTTGGCAAAGCATTGGCTATTGCAAGACCATTCGATACCATTCCGTTTCCGATTATGCCATTTCCAGGACTGGCTACAGGAGTTGCTAGTGAGTTTACGACTGGCATTGTATTAAGTCCTAAATTGTTACTGTTTATAGTACTTCCATAGTATGGTGAGTTGGCGATGACTTGGCAAAAGGAATTCTGAAAATAAATTATTCGATTGTATTATTTTACATAAAAAATTTAAATAAAGCATATGAACACAACGTAAAACTTCTAGAATAAAATTTAAACACTCTTGCTAACTATACTATCCTCTCAAAATTGTTAAAAAAAGTAATAAATAAAAGTAAATATCACTATATTTAATAGGCTAGTTGTAGAGTGAAATAACAGGAATTTAATATGATTACATTATCTTGTTGGATAAAATTAAAGAATGTATAAAACTAAAGAATGAATGTATGTGAAATGTTTTATTGAACATTGATATAAAAATCGAATACTTTCACAGCTAAATTTCCCTGTAAGCTATATTAATAGCTGTACAATTCAAAATTGTAAATAGGAATTCATAAGTTTATAGATTACTCATAACTTTAACTCATAACTTGACAACCTCCGTGGATGAGTGGCGTAAACACAGGTTTTCAAGGCGTCGCCATCTCGAGGTACCGGGTTCGATTCCCGTTTGTGGTGCTTACGTTGTTTCCGATTCCCATACCAAAAATACTTACTTTCTTACATTGAGATGGTAACAATGTATGTGATGTTGTCCACATCTATATATGTATTTATAACTTTCACACCAATAAAATGTAACAGGAAATGAACGTTACCTGAATGAGACAAACCAGGAAGCAAAACAGCACAATTCGACTCATGATTACTTATTAAATTTACAAATTCGAAGAAATCACAAGCCGAACTGATCATTTAAACAATGTTAAAATGTTTTATATCTAACAGATTAGATGTGTTTGTGTAATATTTAAGCATCTACGTGATAGGATATAGGAAATGTTTAGGTAACATTAGATTGCAAACGTACGATGATGCAACCAGTAAGATATCTTTATGTGAGATAAGAAAATTTATTGATGCTATTATTCTAAAGAAATTTAATAAAAGGTTTGTCAAATACTTAGTACTCGTATGTCCAAATAACGAAAATAAATTAGAAGAATTAGAATATAATAGAAGAATAAAATTTAGAAGAATATTTTCACACGTATTTTTCTACTTATTTCTTTCTTACTTTGTAACATAAATCAATCACAGTGCTACGTAGATTATTTAAGCAATCTTAACAAAATATGTAAGGGTACATACGTACATACGCCGCGTAAAGAACAAAATAAAACATATTTCTATATTGTCAAAAATGAAACATTTATCGGTGTCAACGGTTGGTCCCCTATTTCATATATTACTTTTACCTTAAAGTAGGAACGAGCTGCCCGCCGAGTTTAGGATAACGCAGGTAGCAATATTTATATGATAATAATGGTATCATCCACCACTTATCGCATCAAATATAAGTAAATATAAATATATACAATATATATGTACATAACGCTCTGTAATAGTCCACTATCCCAAGCCTCGGGAGACCGAGGGAAGGTTCGTCGAATCTTACGACATTTACGAGAAGTAAGGAGGTATATCTTCACCGTCATTGGGAATGGCATAATATATCTTCTCGAGATTCCCAATGTAGGGGTAGATAGAGACAATTAAGTCGTTTCGAAACACCTTCCACCTATAATATTTTTGGCCTAAAAAAATAAAATAAAATAAAAATAAATGAAGGACATATAATGGAAAAAAAGGTATATAAAAAATTACTATTGTGTATATTTTAACATTTACAATGCAGAGATTAATGTTTCTGAAGCTTGTTTTAAGTTTTGCCTATAAAAGCTGATTGGGCAACTAAAAATTTCTTGTGCGTTAAGGTGCTTGTTATGGAAACTGTAAATACGATGGAATTATTGCTTGCGTATTGCTCTTAGTAAGCGAAACATTATAGCGATACATTACAACAGCGATTTATTATAGAAATTTATTCGCGGATTTCCCTCGAATTTCAACATGAGTCGATAGGGTGAACAACAACACAATTACAATTATACAGTAATTTACATAAAACATTTGATATTTTTCAGTGCGCACATATTTAAGAATAACAAGGGATGCTACGAGTATATCCTTTTTAATGTCTCAGGTACAAGTTATAGTTACTCAATAATACTTTCGAGTTTTTTTTTTGTGGGATTCATATTGAGGATTCCAGACGTTAGATCCGTATTCAATAACAGATCTGACATAAGAGTTGAATAATATCATCATCGTAATTACAGCCCGTTAAAAAATATTACAGGATATTGGCCTTATACGGATGCAATTTTGCCATAATCGCAACTCTTGGCAAGCGGTTTGGTGATGACTGCATTTATGTTCTTAAAAATGCTATTTAAATTTTAAGCTATACACAAGTTATAGTTTTACAATTACTTGTAAGAATATATCACCACTTTCTTACCGTGATTGTCGTAAAAGACGACTAAGAGAAAAATCTTAAAAATGCAATAGGCTACCGATAGATGGCAAGATAATAATTGCGAAACTACCAGACCGAAATTCAGCAGACTAATGACGGGCGTTGAAGATGCCAGATGTCTGGTACTGCGATGGCCAATCTATTTGCCAAGTGTGGCGATTATGGTAAATGCTCCCCTACGGGAGATGGCTATAACATTCAATAGAGTTTTATATGTGTTATAAATGAATGTATATATAGAGTCCTAATAATGAGCGAATAACTACTGCCTTGCTTAAAGAATTTGGTATGTTAAAGAAGTAAACAGAATGGTTTTTCATTAAGTAATATAAATAAGTCCAGCTTTCATAAATTAAGTTTCAGGTTTATTTATCATCAGAAGAAACTCCCGCAGCCTATTCCTCGAGAACCAATAGCGCGACCAGTTAAACCTGCTGGAGCTATATCTTCAGCCACTATTCCTACATTACCGTTACCGCAGCCATATGATACAGTTCCAGCTCCGACAGATGGCACTGCACCTTCCAAGCTTACGGTACCCACGAATGGAAGTCGACCTTCTACAGAAAGAACACCTTCATAAGTATTCTCAGATAATACTGAGATACCAGTTGGAGGTATCGGAGAACCAGTGGCCACTATAAGGGTTCCGCCAGAAGATGCAGCGATTTCATCAAGCACACATGGTCCAGCTGATAATTGACCAGCACATGGACCACAGGGATACGCAGTAATAGCCTAAAAAAAAATTACGATAATTTATATCAAAAAACGTGAAGCTAAGCTAAAATCAATAGCTAATAAACAAAATGAAAAAATGTTTTCTACAGAAATTTACAAGAAAAATACAAAAAATAACTTGTACTTTAATTTCTTTTAATAGACGGAGCTATAAAAATTTTTCATCTAAAAAATATTTTAAATATTATTTTTTTCGTATACAAAGGATTTTCTCAGAGAAAATCTTGATAAATTTGAAATATCAAAAAGAAAAACTGAAAAAGTCACGATAGCCGAGTGGTTGGGTGGTCGGAATTTGGAGTCAAGAAACCCGAGTTCGATCCCCAGGTGGTGGGCTCGTACCAATGGGTTTTTCAAAAAACTTACGTACGAATGATATTGTTGGCTTGGACATAAAAACGGCGACGGACTCACCACTAGTCACGTTGTCCCGAAAATATCTTCGGTGGAAGGTGGGTCGAAGGGACTTAATTTTCTAGACTAGACCTTTGTCTACCCCCGTATTGGGAATTGTGTGAAGAAAAACCACGAAAAAATGTTAATGTGAGATATCGGCCAAATTATTACAGTGCTTTCCGAAATACTAATTCAATACAATATACATATACACAGGAATAATGTCGTTAATCCAATAAAGTTTATTAAAGTTAAGTTTTCCATTGCTGCGGGAAATGATAATCAAGATATAAAATTGCAAGTTCAGAAAAAAGAAATACCTTGATGAAGAGTATTTGGAAGCATAGGAAAGCGAAATTTTTGACTGTCATTTTGCTGAGTATTTAGTATTTGGGTTATTTATACAAGTATTGAAGCTTGAATGATCCAGAAATAAGAACGAAAAGCTTATATATTATGGTGACCCAATAATAAATTATAGAAAAACTAAAATTAGAGCTAGTATCGTTTTGGATAAAGTAAACAATGTAATCTTTGCAGTTCATTCACTAAAAAACGTGACATCTAGTTTCTTCTTACGGTTTTATCAACCATAAACTCCACGTGTGCTATGGTTGTTCAATATAAATTTTTCATACATACGAAAATCGGATATTTTTAATTTAACGAAAACGATTACCGAAAGTTTTTTCTAAGTAATACTTTATTTACAGAAAAAAATATGTTTATATTTAGAATACTTATTTACCGAAAACTATTATAATTATAGAACCCTACTCCTCGTGGTATGGTACCAAGAACGCTGGCTGCATTTCCACGTTCAATGCTAGCCATTATTTACATTAGAACTTAACCGTTGAGGCAGAAAAGAACCAGCCCTCTTGTCACCAGCGGCAACTATAAGTCGCAGATACAATTCCTTTAAAAACTGCATCGCGCGGGGACCCCACGGACCGATTGTCTCTACGGGAAATGGAACAAATATATAGTCTCCTTTCAACGACTCATATGTTCGCCATTCAACCTCTGATGCCGCCCCGGCCCTTATCGAAGTACCCTTGATATGAGAGGCCGCTAATGTATCTACGCAAGTAGCGTCCCACACAAGAGCTTTACCTCTCTTCCAAGGGACTAAAGTCAAGCCGTCGGGTCTCTTACCATCCTCCCTAAATATTCCACCAGGCTCTAAAACCGAGGGAATATTTATGGAAACAAGAGCCCTTCGGATGATTTCATTCAAGGAACCGTGACGAGACAGTCTGCCGGCACTTTTTTGGGATGAAAGTCCATGGAGGCCTAACTCGTCGACGTCGCTGCCACAAGGACATCGATGTGGTTGAAAAATCGATGGTCCCAATCTTATTCCTACAGCTATTCGTAAACTTTCGTTATTCAGTAATGTACCAAGGTTACTTAATGGTAAAGCATGTAGCCACTAACTGGATTCCTTTGAAGAAACACCTAGAAAGCGGCCGCGGTCTCTGTCATAGTGAAAATTGTTCAGTAAGCATTTCTGCACATTCTGAACCTACGGGATATTCCACCGTTTTTGTGAGTTAGGTTCCAGTGGTATATACTCGCCGGGGCAAAGACGTAACGATGCTTATTTTGCGTCGGTAGAAAAGGTCAAGTCCAAATCATTCTTAAGAATTTTACGTGACAAATCATGAACACTGTGTTCGAAGGCAAGGAAAGCCGGCAGCGAAATAATTGAAACCTCTCTTATACCGATACCTCCAAATCTAACAGTTAAAGTAGCTTGAGTCCAGCTAGATGACACTAAATATAAATTTAGAATTTTTTCCAAAGCTGTTTTGAGATTAAGGTCAATTTGTTTTTAAAAAATCAGAACATTTCCATGCTGGACTCAAGCGGAGAAAATGAGTAAATTTAGGAACAAGAACGCAATATTTTAAAATAGTAAGCGCTACATGAGAATTAAGAATATACAGTTTATTAACATGTTCTAAAAGCTGATAAAATTTTACTTTCAAAAGAGGTTTCAAACTCTCTATAAATAACGGCACTCCAAGGAGGTAAAGAGAATCCGCCTCAGTTACTTTAATGCCTGGAGATATATTGTTAAAATTTTGAAAAAAACTGTGTCTATGAGAAGACAAACGGTCAATGCGGACAAAAGTTCACATTTAGTATTATTTAATTAAAGGCCAATGTTTTTAAAATTTTAAATAATTTTTTGAAGGTCAACTTTCAAGAGAACAACTGTTTGACAATTCGTTAAAAAAGTACGCACTGAATGTACAGCTGCCTCACAACCTCCTCTGCTACGGAAGTCTAACTGAATAGGCTGAAATTTTGACTTTAGATCGGAGATGCTAATTTAGAAGTTAAACGTCTAAAAGTGGAACCAACAGCTATAGGGCGGATACCGTTGTCTTTTTTTTAAAGGCATATAACCCTGTTCCATATATGATTTTAACAAAATTGGGATTTCATTTGCCAGAAAGCATAAAATTCGGCCGGCCAAAACAATTCGGCCGGTGTCACCGGCGGACGCGCATATAAGATCTTTCAGATGTTGAGGCGTAATTCCGTCAATGCCGCCGGCAGAGCCGTTTGAGAATGACATAATTGCCTCTAAAGTATCTTTTTCCGAAACTTGTAATGGCTGATAAGAAGGATCAGGCGGCGACGGTAGAAGCTAGGAGAAATTGGCCTAAGGATGCTTCTGATGTAAGCTTTCAAGATGAAGAGAGAAGATATCGTCTGAAAATAAATATGCGATGCGTTTTTTAAATCTCCATCCATAACTTTAGACTAGACAACTTTTTTAAAATCAAAATTGTGGTCTTGGAGCTATGGATGTATCTATCGGTGAATATAAATTTTGAAAAGAATTTTTTAATTTTTTTCAATGTGTCAACATGAGAATGAAAATATGCAAAGTAAAATAATTTTTGCCAACTAGTTACAGTGTTAAAAGTAAAACAATTTTGAATGGCATTTGATAAAGCTTTAGCTAGCTGCATCTTCGCACCTCTAGGAATCCTCCTAAGTATTGGTACATTACGGTGGTAATAATGAATTTGGTACGACAAATTTTTGAAAATTGGTTTGATTAATATCTCTGATTGAGGCCATGAGAGGGGACGGGAGGCTGTGAAAAAATTTAAAACTGTGAAAAAAAAACTTCTCTTAATTCTTCTTATAAAATTGTGTACAAAATTTTAACGGAGTATTTTGCTTTTATGTATTTTATTAGTCGTGAATTTTTTTTAAATCACTAATAGACGAATATAAAATTAAATCATTATGTAATAAAAATGTATAATAGTGCCATCTATTTACAACTCAGCGAAGCTTGCGCACTTTGTTCTTAATTAAGTAATACAAGAAATTAAATAATATTGAGCTCAATGCAGAAATAATTTATAAATAATGCGGACAAGTGTTTATTAGTCTACTAAAAATAATAAAAATAAATATCTTAACGCGATTTCCAATACAGGGGTAGACAGAGGTCCAGTCTAGGCAATTAAGTCCCTTTGACCAAAGATATTTTCGGGACAACGTGACAGATGGTGAGCTTGTCTCCGTCTTTATGTCCAAGCCAGCGATATAATTCGTACATAAGTTTTTTAAAATCCCATTGGTACGAGCTTGCCACCTGGGGATCGAACTCGTGTCTCTTGACTCGAAATTCCGACCACCCAACCACTCGGCTATCGTGATATTATTAGTTTACAAATAATTTTTATTACATTATTATTCGACTCAGTAGTTTAGTTGGTAATACCCCTGTCTTAGAAGCAAAAGGTTACGCGTTTGTATCCCGCCAGTAGTACACATTGCTGTGATAAATGTTTGTACTCGAATCGAGGAATTTCATTTGTATGTACAAATTGTAATTCGAGTCTTGCAATTTTATATCTATCTATGATATATGTGTAACATGTATATCTATTTGTTGTCCCGTAGGTTTGCACCCTATGATATAGATAGACCCACCACCCGGTTACGTTGCTCCGAGTAAGCTTCAATGAAAAGTGGGCCCAAATATAGTTAGTGTCTAGACTTCTGTTGGGAAATTTTTAACTTGGAAACTTTGAAAGTTTTGGATTTTGAAACTTTGAATTAATTTCAAACGCTTTTACTACTTTTTACTTTACTTTAAACTTACTTCATTTTATAAATAAATAAATAATAAATATAAATATCTTCACGCAATGCCCAATACAGGGGTAGACAGAGGTCGAGTCTAGACAATTAAGTCCCTTCGACCCACCTTCCACCGAAGATATTTTCGGGACAACGTGACAGGTGGTGAGCCCGTCGCCGCCTTAATGTCCAAGCCAACGATATTATTCGTACATAAGTTTTTGAAAAACCCATTGGTACGAGCCTGCCACTTGGGGATCGAACTCGTGTCTCTCGACTCGAAATTCCGACCACCCAACCACTCGGCTATCGTGACTTTTTTATTGATTTGGGATGAATGATAATTAGACAAATTCAAATTTCGATTCCTTCAATAACAACCACGTAGTATTTAAAATTACTTTAATTTTTATAGTTCATTATTTTTATTTTATTAGTAACTTCTGAATGGGTAATAAAATTCAACATAGACAATAGTCGAAAAATAATTTTCAAAAAGTTAGTAAAATTTTTATATTTAAAAAACCTAGGGACTATGAATGGGAATAAAGATAAGTAACCTGACCAGCGATGTAAAAGTGACATGACAATGCTTTGTGTTTAAACCTCCTCTATTTTTTCATCATTGCTGTATTATCAGCGCATTCTTAATAAAGTGGTCGTAATCTACACAACAAATCCAAAAGCCCACCTATAACTCGTCTGTAACTCATCTGGTCTTGAGGGTGTACGTGAGCTTGGTAACCTCTCGCCAAGATGTTCGCCTTATTTAGAAACTAAGTCCTCAGGGGTGATCATACATGCGTATTCATTTGCAAGTTGGTAGCAGGGGACGGACACCTACACTAGCTGCATTATTCGTTCGTTTTCATCCTCGTTTTTCACCCCATTTTATTAAAAATTTTTACGACTAAGAGCAAAATGTTTTCATCGCATTATAATTATTTAGTCAACACTTGGGTTTATTAAATGGTAATTATAAATAAATAATAAATATAAATATCTTCACGCGATTTCCAATACAGGGGTAGACAGAGGTCCAGTCTAGGCAATTAAGTCCCTTCGACCCACCTTCCACCGAAGATATTTTCGGGACAACGTGACAGATGGTGAGCCTGTCGCCGTCTTTATGTCCAAGCCAACGATATTATTCGTACATAAGTTTTGAAAATCCCATTGGTACGAGCTTGCCACCTGGGGATCGAACTCGTGTCTCTCGACTCGAAATTCCGACCACCCAACCACTCGGCTATCGTGACTTTTTATTGATTTGGGATGAATGATAATTAGACAAATTCAAATTTCGATTCCTTCAATAACAACCACGTAGTATTTAAAATTACTTTAATTTTTATAGTTCATTGTTTTTATTTTATTAGTAACTTCTGAATGGGTAATAAAATTCAACATAGATAATAGTCGAAAAATAATTTTCAAAAAGTTAGTAAAATTTTTATATTTAAAAACCTAGGGACTATGAATGGGAATAAAGATAAGTAACCTGACCAGCGATGTAAAAGTGACATGACAATGCTTTGTGTTTAAACCTCCTCTATTTTTTCATCATTGCTGTATTATCAGCGCATTCTTAACAAAGTGGTCGTAATCTACACAACAAATCCAAAAGCCCACCTATAACTCGTCTGTAACTCATCTGGTCTTGAGGGTGTACGTGAACTTGGTAACCTCTCGCCAAGATGTTCGCCTTATTTAGAAACTAAGTCCTCAGGGGTGAACATACATGCGTATTCATTTGCAAGTTGGTAGCAGGGGACGGACACCTACACTAGCTGCATTATTCGTTCGTTTTCATCCTCGTTTTCACCCCATTTTATTAAAAATTTTTACGACTAAGAGCAAAATGTTTTCATCGCATTATAATTATTTAGTCAACACTTGGGTTTATTAAATGGTAATTATAAAATAAATAATAAAATATAAATATCTTCACGCAATGCCCAATACAGGGGTAGACAGAGGTCGAGTCTAGACAATTAAGTCCCTTCGACCCACCTTCCACCGAAGATATTTTCGGGACAACGTGACAGGTGGTGAGCCCGTCGCCGCCTTAATGTCCAAGCCAACGATATTATTCGTACATAAGTTTTTGAAAAACCCATTGGTACGAGCCTGCCACTTGGGGATCGAACTCGTGTCTCTCGACTCGAAATTCCGACCACCCAACCACTCGGCTATCGTGACTTTTTTATTGATTTGGGATGAATGATAATTAGACAAATTCAAATTTCGATTCCTTCAATAACAACCACGTAGTATTTAAAATTACTTTAATTTTTATAGTTCATTATTTTTATTTTATTAGTAACTTCTGAATGGGTAATAAAATTCAACATAGACAATAGTCGAAAAATAATTTTCAAAAAGTTAGTAAAATTTTTATATTTAAAAAACCTAGGGACTATGAATGGGAATAAAGATAAGTAACCTGACCAGCGATGTAAAAGTGACATGACAATGCTTTGTGTTTAAACCTCCTCTATTTTTTCATCATTGCTGTATTATCAGCGCATTCTTAATAAAGTGGTCGTAATCTACACAACAAATCCAAAAGCCCACCTATAACTCGTCTGTAACTCATCTGGTCTTGAGGGTGTACGTGAGCTTGGTAACCTCTCGCCAAGATGTTCGCCTTATTTAGAAACTAAGTCCTCAGGGGTGATCATACATGCGTATTCATTTGCAAGTTGGTAGCAGGGGACGGACACCTACACTAGCTGCATTATTCGTTCGTTTTCATCCTCGTTTTTCACCCCATTTTATTAAAAATTTTTACGACTAAGAGCAAAATGTTTTCATCGCATTATAATTATTTAGTCAACACTTGGGTTTATTAAATGGTAATTATAAAATAAATAATAAAATATAAATATCTTCGCGCAATTCCCAATACAGGGGTAGACAGAGGTCTAGTCTAGACAATTAAGTCTCTTTGACCCTCCTTCCACCGAAGATATTTTCGGGACAACATGACAGGTGGTGAGCCCGTCGCCGTCTTTATGTCCAAGCCAACGATGTAATTAGTTCATAAGTTTTTTAAAAACTCAATGGTAGTGCCACCTGGGGATCGAACTCGGGTCTCTTGACTCGAAATATCGACCACCCAACCACTCGGCTATCATGACTTTTTTTTTATTAAATGGTAATTGGTAATGTAAATGTATGTTAACTAAAAAAGTGTAGTGTAACATTAAAGTGGAGTATGCTTTCGGATAAAGCAATTTGGTTTCTCGCAGAAACAAGCTTAACTCTTGCGGAGAGCCCATTAATGCAGATGGCACAGGACCATTCAATATGGCAATCTTTGGAGGAGGCCTACGAGTATGTTTAACAGTGGACTTTGGATATAATGGTGGAGCGTATCTTATTATAGATGGAATACCAATCTGCTTTGAGATTCTGTGATAGATTCCACTCGGCTTTCATGGGATCTTCTAGATGTTTTGTTTTCATTATAAAATATTTAAAATACTTGCAGATAAAAAGCAAATAAATAAGAATAATATACGCTAAACTTCCTGGATTTGAGCGATTTTTATCCAAAAAGACTAACTGTTGGAGAATGAATATGCATTCCAAAAATTTTAATTATCATCCCTGAGTTCTTTATATTTTAAAACTGGAACACATAGTGAGAGTGAAGTACTTATATAGTAGACTCCATGGTACAAAATGTATACACCAGTTTATACTACTTTACTTACTATCTTCTAATACAAGTAAGAAAATCATGTCAAAAAATCTTAAGACCCAACCAGATGGAAGACCAGTCGAACCAGAGAGGTCAGTCGGCCGAGGGTTAGGGCTATAGGATTATTACTATATAATTATTATTGCTTTTTCCGATTTAAAAAAAAGTAATATTCTTTGTGATTTTTATTGTTTAATTTTACACATATAATTTTTGTCGAATTCTAATTCTAATTAAAATAGTATTCTAAGAGATTGAATTATAATAGCAGTTATGCCTATTGCTGCCGTGTAATATCGGCGTAAGAACTCCTTTGATATCTTTCTTCCTCTGGATGTTACAAAATGCGACTATGAAAAAGCCTTGAAAATAGAAGTCGCTATCGATAGATAACGGGATGACTACTTTGAAAAATACCAGACCAAAAAAAAAAAACTTGACGGGCAGCAGCATCTAAGATACTGCGATTAAACCAAGGGAAAACATTATTATTGTAAAACAACAACATTCTTATCGCGGAAAACAATTGTTACTTCAAATAACAATTTATATTTTATTTCAAAATTAGACCTTGACTTATAAAACTTTAATCTCACGTTTTACATTCCTGTAATTATGAAATTCCTATTCAATTCAAAGCTTATTTTACTGTTATGAGGTTCCGTAAATATAAATTGAAGAATATTTTGCAAGTGAATAACATAAAAACCATCATTTTGACAGTGGTAGAGCCATGCATCAGCTTTTGTTGTTGCACGAATGGGCCGGCTCTACCGGGGAAGTACCACGACCTCACAGAATACCGGCGTAAAGTAGAAGTCTAACAAACTTCTGCGTTTCGTCTGGTGAGTGCAGGTAACCGGTGGCCCACACACCCGCCTCCCCCAATTATGGGGGACGGGGGGCACTCTAAGGGAGGCAACGCATCTGCTAAGCCTCTGGTATTACGGGTGTTCATGGGCGACGGTAATCAATTACCATCACGTGAGCCACCTGCTCATTTGCCTACCTTTTCCTATAAAAAAAAGGCAGACTAATGGAAATTTAAAGGCCTTACTTGAGTTTTCTTTTACCACCCATAGGATGAATAATTACTCGTACAATGAAAAGTATTACTTTGATACAATTATTTACTAAAAAGGAAACTACCAACCAATACCTGCCGTGTAGTTACAACATAAGAATATACCACCCCTTCCATTCCATGGGTGCCATAAGAGGCGGCGACCTACCCATAGAGGGCGGAATTACTATTTCCAAAAATACCAAACTATAAATGTTACAGACCGGTGACGAGAAGCAGTGTCTAAGGTGTGAGATGTGACGAAATATGTGTAATGGTATGTGGTGTATGGTAAAGGTACTGAGATCGATAATCCGCCTGCCAAGCGTGATGATTGCAAATCCTCCCTAATGGGGGAGGTCTTTACCTTGCAGTGGATTTTTACAGACAGTTTGATATGTATTGAATATATGTATGTATATTGTATGTATATGTATTTTTTATCAACAGATCCTGAACTCTTCGACATTGGGAATAGAATTTCTTTGATTTAAGAAATTATGAATTTCGTTTCATTCTTCTCGAAATGTTATATTTTTATCAGCTTTTTCTGATACTTTATTACTGATTATATATTGAATATTTCGATATTTGTTTTGTTGCAGTACAAATTTATATAAAAATGTATCAATTTGTGGTGAAATAATATTTAATGGGTTTTTGTAGCTGAATACGGATCCATAAATTTATTTTAAAATTAAAGGCAACAATTTGAGAATTTACATATAAATACGGAAACTATTCCGGAAATATTTAAGTTTAAAGTTACTAACACTGAACTAAATAACCAAACATGTCTTCTTTCGCTTTGCTTTTCTTCTGTATCCAAGTTCTGTTAGTCCAGGTAATTATGAATTTTAAAATGTATAAAATGTACACTTGTATCAATAATTTTTTAATTTATAATTTTTATACTTGGAAAGATAAAATAGGTAATAGTTGATGACCCATGATATATTTTTTATATTTTGTGTTATGTATGTATTAACAAATACACTTAAAACGATCTATGAATTTGTTTAAAATGCTTGTAGTCTTTAAATGTGTATGTGTAAGTTTTAATAACAAAAAGTTCAGCATAGCTAATATGCTTTGAAATCAATAAAAAATTACATAATAAATTAGTTGGCGTTATCTTATTAATATTTCCTGGTTGAAAAGTCATGAATAGTTAGGCTATAATTTGCAAAAATAACTAGATGTAATTAGAGGACGCCGTTGCCAAAAACAGTCACAAATAAATAAAGAGATTTAAAACTGATACTTGTTGGACATGGTGGCTCAGAGATAAGAGCGTTTTACGGTACGATAAAAGTTCGAATGTCGCCCGTGTCAGTTGAAATTTTAAACGTTTTTTTTTTCTATAATTTTATAACAAAAGGTTCAGCATAGCTGTTTTAAAAGCAATAAAAAAATTCATTACTTCCTGTATTTTCCAGAACGTATTCAGTGCCTGTCTTGGTGCCGCTCCCGCTTTAGGCTGCGGATGCGGAGGCGGTATCGGTCTTGGATATGAACGTGGGATTGGTTGTGGAGCCGGTATTGGCTACGGACTCGGCTACGACGGTCTCGGCTTCGGTGGTTTAGCTGGCTACGATGGTATCGGCTACGGCGGTCTTGCTGGCATTGGTGGCATCGGAGCTGGAGGAGAAGGAGTGGGCAACGTGGGTGTCGCTGGAGAACTGGGAGTAGCTGGTACTACCGCCGTTGCTGGACAAGTGCCCGTTATTGGTGCTGTTGGATTTGGTGGTGCTGTCCCTGCTGGTGGCTGCGTCACCATTGCTGGAAACTGCGCCGGTGGATGTGGTTGCGGATGTGGTGGCTACCTTTATTAAAATACACGCAGCAAATTAATGTGATGTGATGCAGAATACTTTCTGATAATATGATGAATATAGCAATATGAAATCAACTACTTTTTGTTTACTTAATTAATTCTATAATTTTTGCTTTTTTAGTAGTCTAATCTAAAGAAGGCAAGCTGCTAAGTGTAAGCTTTGAATAAACATTGATTTATTTTTATAAATTTTAAAATTTTTAAAAATAAATCAAGAATACTACACTACACTATAGCAGAGTGGTGGGGTGGTCGGTATTTCGAATCAAGAGACACGAGTTCGATCTCCAGGTAGCAGGCTCGTACTAATGGGGTTTTCAAAAACTTATGTACGAATTATATCATTGGCTTGGACATATCGGCGACGAGGTTACCACCTGTCACGTTGTCCCGAAAATATCTTCGGCGGAAGGTGGGTCGAAGTCGTGGGACTTAATTGTCTAGAGTAGACCTCTGTCTACCCCTGTATTGGGAACTGCGTGAAGATATTTATTTACTTAATAATATAAAAATATAAAGTAAAAAATTAAAGAAATAAATAAATAAATAAATATCTTCAAACAATTTAAGGTAGACAGAGGTCTTGTCTTGACAATTAAGTCCCTTTGACCTTCCACCGAAGATATTTTCGGGACAACGTGAGAGGTGGTGAGCCCATTGCCGTCTTTATGTCCAAGTCAACGATGTAATTCGTACATAAGCTTTTGAAAAACTCATTGGTACTGCTACCTGGGGCTCGAACTCGGGTCTCTTAACACGAAATTCCGACCACCCAACCACTCGGCTATCGTGATTTTCATATATTGAATTCGTGATTCAAATATTGAAGAAAATAAATATAAGACAAAATAAATATAGTGCGAAGCTTAATATTAAAAGGTGTCAAGCTAGGCCGAGACTAAACTTTGAAGACCATTTGAGCAAATTGTTCGAAAATGGGAGGATCAAGATTACTCCGATACCTAGACGTGCATTTATGAAGAAAATGATGAATCTGAAAGAACCGAAAGAGCTATGAAAGGGTCGTGACACTTGGCGATCTATTCTCTCTACGTTAGGGACTGTGCGGGAAGATAAATAAAAGATTAATTAATCTTAAAGAGCTATAATAAATAAAAAAATGTGAGCCGTCATGGGACGCCTGGCAGATGTGAAATATCGTGTGTGTACAAGTAATATGCATAATAGATAATATTATTACAGGAATGAAAAAATGAAGTTCTAAGAAAATACTAATGAAAAAATGAAGTATTACGAATTTCTTACAGAAAATGGTAACTTTATTTAATAAGCATTTATTTACATTTGATATAAAAATTCGATATTAATATCAAGTGGCCACAATTTAAATATTTTCTCTCTCTCTCTGTGACTTCAGTTATAGTTATATTCTATGTTTCCTCTGCCGGTATTACTGTGACGATTGGTCGATGATAACTAAACTACGTTACAAAAGTCCCGTAGTAGTAAAGTCCCGTTGTCCCGAAAATATCTTCGGTGGAAGGTGGGTCATAGGGACTTAATTGTCTAGACTTGTACTCTGTCTACCCCTGTATTGGGAATTGCATGAAGATATTTATATATTTATTTATTACGTTACAAAAGTTTTGGATGAAACATTATCAAGATAACTCACAATTACAGCATCTATAGTTGTTCCATATTTGGTAGTAGATTCTTTTGGATTGTTGTTGATTTGCAATTGAAATTCTTTTTGAAGAAATGTCATTAATGGCATTGATTCAGCTCTTGCAAATTTACATTAAAATCTCCAGCTAATTTAAATGGTAGTTTATATTTATTCGTTTTAAAAATTATTGAACCTTTTTGACTATAAGGAAATGACCTTTCATGTAAAAATGAAATCTTAATATAATTTACATAGTCACTAATATGAATAATATGAATATAATTAATTAAATATAAAAAAGGGATTTCAGTGTTTAATTATAAACCTTAATTCTCAGGAAATAGGGTGTAAATTAGTATACCTTTGTATAGCCACGGCATGCATCGCCACGCCAGAAATCGGTTTTACGTGCGGCTATAGATGTTTCACATCAATAACAATTTATATAATAATACATTTTGTGCTTGGCGCTAACTTCAAACGCGTTAATAGGTTTTGCATATTATGATATTTTTTCTGAGTTGATATTTGCTTTAAAAAATTGTTGTAAAGTTAGATTATTAAGATGAAGAACTATCAGAGTTGTCTAGAGGTATGACACAGTCGACCTCTTTCGTCGCTTGCCTTTCAATTCCGGGCAAACGCTATGGCACATTATCTCCGGTGGTTACGTGCTTTCTAGCTCAAAGTATTAGCGATAAAGATACAACGATCAAGTATCCACGATCTTACATTAGGAGCTTGTGATCGTCTCGGGGATCCGATACTTTCTTACTATAAGTACTCTTCAGGCATTATTGGGTCGAGCCTACCATAAAAGAGCCAACGATTCCTATATTGACTACAACTACAAAACAGGTCAACGCGACATTAGGCTTAATGTAGTGTTGACCTGGCATAGTCGAGGGATTTGTTTGTGTCCCATATGACGTGGGACTCGTGAAAGCCGAAACAGAAAAAGACAAAATATCTTGATTACGAGGCGACCGAAATGCGTGGTAGCACAGCCGAAATTATTTCGATCGTGGTCTTAATTAATTATTACATTGTTAGTATTCCTGTAAAATTATTATTATTGTTTATTGAACCGATCGCCAAGTGTCACGGTCCTTGGATACTTCTTTCGCTTTTTTCAGATTCATTAGCAGTGGGCGTCCATACCACACTCTGGCAACAGTTCCCACATTTTCTTCCTTATAACCTTATCAAATGCCTTCTCAAGATCCATGAACGCACAGAAAATCTTCTGGTTAGAAGCCAGAAGTCTTCCGTGATCATGCGCAGAGAAGACACTTGATCCATGCATCTTCTTCCAGGTCTAAATCCACATTATGCCTCCTATAAAAACTTTTCCAATTTCTCTCGCATCCTACGCTTTAAAACATTCGTGAAAACTTTACTAGCTGAACTGGTCAAGTTGATCGCCCGATAGCACCGGCAGTCAAAATATAAAGCTTTACATTTATATAGAGGCACAATGACTGCGAATCGCTAATCATCCCAATCGGGATATCTTCCGTTCGACAGCACAAATTGCACTGCTGATAAAAGCTGTCTCAGGCTCACCATACTTGATCATTTCAGCAGTAACTCCATCTAGTTTTTTTGCACATTCAACATCTTTCATACTGATGACCTCAGCGTCATCGAAGTCCGGGTCTAGTGTACCCATTACGGCGTCACCCCCGACATCTTTACTAAGTTAATGGTAAGCATACATTTCTCTATAAAACTCACTTCATCGCTGCACGACGTCCGATTTTTGCCAAAGAACGTCATTGGTTCCCGAAGGCAATTCATTATTTTCCATTCCATTATTCATTCATATTAATATGAAAAAAAGAGGGTATTCTTTATATGATGGCGGATTAATGGCACTATCTACCTGTTATGATGAGTCATATAACGGTGAAGTCAATAACCCACAGCGTAAGTGTAATTTGTCGCCGTCTAGTTTATCTGCGATGACTGAGACAGCGCAAAAAGAAAACATTCCAATGACGGTGCCCAGTTCAAATGATTAAAGGCGTGCGAGCGAGAAGACAGACAAGCGTATGATTCACAACGCTACTAGCTCACATACAATACGAAAAGAAGTTTAAATGAATAAAAACATGAATGAACTGCCTTTTTATGAAACGAATAATACTACAAGAGGTGAAAATTTTAATAAGCTTGAAAACGTGGTAAAACACAAGTGCGTATCCTACTCAGATATAGAAAGATGGCAAATGGAAAAAACCGTCAGTCAATGATGAACGTTTCACTAGTCAAAAGGGAACAGCGACTGTAGGATGAAACGAAGCTTTTTATATATTAGGGGACTTTAATGCTCATCCACATAAGTTGTTTTGTAACGAATTATTGGACTTTTGTACAGAACATGATTTGTCATATATTGATATTAATATGTGTGTTAACAATACCTACACATTTCATAGCGAGGCTCACGGGTGTAATAGATGGTTACATCACTGCATTGTCACTGAAGCAGCGCGGGAAACTGTAATAGATGTTACAGTGCACTATGACATGTACTGGTCTGACCACTATCCGCTCGTAGTTAAGTGCAATTTAAATAAAGTTATCCCTAAAGTTGTAAACTTAGTAGATAACAAACTTATTAACAAGGTTATTTGGGGCGACAGGAACTTGCAGCAGATAAACCAGTACCCATAAACTGTATTGTTCTTGGCTACAGCTAATAGTTTTTCCGCAGGAACTTGCTAAATGTTGTGATAAATCTTGTACAGACAGGAAACATTATTCTGTTCTTGACAAAATGTATTACAGTATTGTTAATGTGCTATCACAAGCGGCCACTCAGACGTTTAGACCTAAAGTTGCCAGAAGGGGAGGTTATATAACTGGATGGAATATGTATGTGGCGGGTCCACACCGGAATGCATAGCTTAAATTTAAATTGTGGGTTTTAGCTGGGCGGCCACCTAGTGGCCGAGCATATGAAGAGATGGCAGAAGCTAGAAGACATTTTAAGGCTAAATTAAAGTGGTGTCAAGATAGACAGGATCAACTAAAAATGGACCTTCTTGCGACTTGTCACTCTGCAAAGAATTTAAAATTTTTTGGTAAAACACGAAAAAATGTAGTGTTAAACCGAGCCTTCCGGTGTGTATAGGAGGTCTTTATCAAAACAAAGATATTGCCGATGCCAGATATCGACCCATCTTCTTTGCTACCACTGCGGCCAAGATACTTGAAAAATTTGTTAAGTACTAAGCCTCTTGGCGCACGTAAAAATTCATGATGCTTAATTTGGGTTCAGGCCAGGTCTATCAACGGAGAGTGCTTAAAGCATACTATCGGATATTATACCACCGGAGGACGCCGGTGTATGCGTGTTTCCTTGATTTGTCTAAAGCTTTTAACCTGGTCTCATATAATTTTCTGTGAAAAATACCAGACCAAAAAAAACGTGACGGGCATCTAAGGTACTGCGATTAAACCAAGGGAAAACATTATTATTGTAAAACAACAACATTCTTATCGCGGAAAACAATTGTTACTTCAAATAACAATTTATATTTTATTTCAAAATTAGACCTTGACTTATAAAACTTTAATCTCACGTTTTACATTCCTGTAATTATGAAATTCCGATTCAATTCAAAGCTTATTTTACTGTTATGAGGTTCCGTAAATATAAATTGAAGAATATTTTGCAAGTGAATAACATAAAAACCATCATTTTAACAGTGGTAGAGCCATGCATCAGCTTTTGTTGTTGCACGAATGGGCCGGCTCTACCGGGGAAGTACCACGACCTCACAGAATACCGGCGTAAAGTAGAAGTCTAACAAACTTCTGCGTTTCGTCTGGTGAGTGCAGGTAACCGGTGGCCCACACACCCGCCTCCCCCAATTATGGGGGACGGGGGCACTCTAAGGGAGGCAACGCATCTGCTAAGCCTCTGGTATTGCGGGTGTTCATGGGCGACGGTAATCAATTACCATCACGTGAGCCAACTGCTCATTTGCCTACCTTTTCCTATAAAAAAAGGCAGACTAATGGAAATTTAAAGGACTTACCTGAGTTTTCTTTTACCACCCATAGGATGAATAATTACTCGTACAATGAAAAGTATTACTTTGATACAATTATTTACTAAAAAGGAAACTACCAACCAATACCTGCCGTGTAGTTACAACATAAGAATATACCACCCCTTCCATTCCATGGGTGCCATAAGAGGCGGCGACCTACCCATAGAGGGCGGAATTACGATTTCCAAAAATACCAAACTATAAATTTTACAGACCGGTGACGAGAAGCAGTGTCTAAGGTGTGAGATGTGACGAAATATGTGTAATGGTATGTGGTGTATGGTAAAGGTACTGAGATCGATAATCCGCCTGCCAAGCGTGACGATTGTGGCAAATCCTCCCTAATGGGGGAGGTCTTTACCTTGCAGTGGATTTTTACAGACAGTTTGATATGTATTGAATATATGTATGTATATTGTATGTATATGTATTTTTTATCAACAGATCCTGAACTCTTCGACCTTGGGAATAGAATTTCTTTGATTTAAGAAATTATGAATTTCGTTTCATTCTTCTCGAAATGTTATATTTTTATCAGCTTTTTCTGATACTTTATTACTGATTATATATTGAATATTTCGATATTTGTTTTGTTGCAGTACAAATTTGTATAAAAATGTATCAATTTGTTGTGAAATAATATTTAATGGGTTTTTGTAGCTGAATACGGATCCATAAATTTATTTTAAAATTAAAGGCAACAATTTGAGAATTTACATATAAATACGGAAACTATTCCGGAAATATTTAAGTTTAAAGTTACTAACACTGAACTAAATAACCAAACATGTCTTCTTTCGCTTTGCTTTTCTTCTGTATCCAAGTTCTGTTAGTCCAGGTAATTATGAATTTTAAAATGTATAAAATGTACACTTGTATCAATAATTTTTAATTTATAATTTTATACTTGGAAAGATAAAATAGGTAATAGTTGATGACCCATGATATATTTTTATATTTTGTGTTATGTATGTATTAACAAATACACTTAAAACGATCTATGAATTTGTTTAAAATGCTTGTAGTCTTTAAATGTGTATGTGTAAGTTTTAATAACAAAAGTTCAGCATAGCTAATATGCTTTGAAATCAATAAAAATTACATAATAAATTAGTTGGCGTTATCTTATTAATATTTCCTGGTTGAAAAGTCATGAATAGTTAGGCTATAATTTGCAAAAATAACTAGATGTAATTAGAGGACGCCGTTGCCAAAACAGTCACAAATAAATAAAGAGATTTAAAACTGATACTTGTTGGACATGGTGGCTCAGAGATAAGAGCGTTTTACGGTACGATAAAAGTTCGAATGTCGCCCGTGTCAGTTGAAATTTTAAACGTTTTTTTTTTCTATAATTTTATAACAAAAGGTTCAGCATAGCTGTTTTAAAAGCAATAAAAAAATTCATTACTTCCTGTATTTTCCAGAACGTATTCAGTGCCTGTCTTGGTGCCGCTCCCGCTTTAGGCTGCGGATGCGGAGGCGGTATCGGTCTTGGATATGAACGTGGGATTGGTTGTGGAGCCGGTATTGGCTACGGACTCGGCTACGACGGTCTCGGCTTCGGTGGTTTAGCTGGCTACGATGGTATCGGCTACGGCGGTCTTGCTGGCATTGGTGGCATCGGAGCTTTCGGAGGAGAAGGAGTGGGCAACGTGGGTGTCGCTGGAGAACTGGGAGTAGCTGGTACTACCGCCGTTGCTGGACAAGTGCCCGTTATTGGTGCTGTTGGATTTGGTGGTGCTGTCCCTGCTGGTGGCTGCGTCACCATTGCTGGAAACTGCGCCGGTGGATGTGGTTGCGGATGTGGTGGCTACCTTTATTAAAATACACGCAGCAAATTAATGTGATGTGATGCAGAATACTTTCTGATAATATGATGAATATAGCAATATGAAATCAACTACTTTTTGTTTACTTAATTAATTCTATAATTTTTGCTTTTTTAGTAGTCTAATCTAAAGAAGGCAAGCTGCTAAGTGTAAGCTTTGAATAAACATTGATTTATTTTTATAAATTTTTAAAATTTTTAAAAATAAATCAAGAATACTACACTTCACTATAGCAGAGTGGTTGTATTGAATTCGTGATTCAAATATTGAAGAAAATAAATGTAAGAAAAAATAAATAAAGTGCGAAGGTTAATATAAAAAGGTGTCAAGCTAGACCGAGACTAAACTTTGAAGACTATTTGAGCAAATTGTTCGAAAATGGGAGGATCAAGATTACTCCGATACCTAGACGTACATTTATGAAGAAAATGATGAATCTGAAAGAATCGAAAGAGCTATAAAAGGGTCGTGACACTTGGCGATCTGTTCTCTCTACATTAGGGACTGTGCGGGAAGATAAATAAAAGATTAATTACTCTTAAAGAGCTATAATAAATAATAACAATTTATATAATAATACATTTTGTGCTTGGCGCTAACTTCAAACACGTTAATAGGTTTTGCATATTATGATATTTTTTCTGAGTTGATATTTGCTTTAAAAAATTGTTGTAAAGTTAGATTATTAAGATGAAGAACTATCAGAGTTGTCTAGAGGTATGACACAGTCGACCTCTTTCGTCGCTTGCCTTTCAATTCCGGGCAAACGCTATGGCACATTATCTCCGGTGGTTACGTGCTTTCTAGCTCAAAGTATTAGCGATAAAGATACAACGATCAAGTATCCACGATCTTACATTAGGAGCTTGTGATCGTCTCGGGGATCCGATACTTTCTTACTATAAGTACTCTTCAGGCATTATTGGGTCGAGCCTACCATAAAAGAGCCAACGATTCCTATATTGACTACAACTACAAAACAGGTCAACGCGACATTAGGCTTAATGTAGTGTTGACCTGGCATAGTCGAGGGATTTGTTTGTTATTTCGATCGTGTCCCGAAAATATCTTCGGTGAAAGGTGGGTCGAAGGGACTTAATTGTCTAGACTCGACCTCTGTCTACCCCTGTATTGGGAATTGCGTGAAGATATTTATTTTATTTATTTATGTCTTAATTAATTATTACATTGTTAGTATTCCTGTAAAATTATTATTATTGTTTATTGAACCGATCGCCAAGTGTCACGGTCCTTGGATACTTCTTTCACTTTTTTTCAGATTCATTAGCAGTGGGCGTCCATACCACACTCTGGCAACAGTTCCCACATTTTCTTCCTTATAACCTTATCAAATGCCTTCTCAAGATCCATGAACGCACAGAAAATCTTCTGGTTAGAAGCCAGAAGTCTTCCGTAATCATGCGGAGAGAAGACACTTAATTCATGCATCTTCTTCCAGGTCTAAATCCGCATTATGCCTCCCATAAAAACTTTTCCAATTTCTCTCGCATCCTACGCTTTAAAACATTCGTGAAAACTTTACTAGCTGAACTGGTCAAGTTGATCGCCCGATAGCACCGGCAGTCAAAATATAAACCTTTACATTTATATAGAGGCACAATGACTGCGGATCGCTAATCATCCCAATCGGGATATCCTCCGTTCCACAGTACAAATTGCACTGCTGATAAAAGCTGTCTCAGGCTCACCATACTTGATCATTTCAGCAGTAACTCAATCTAGTCCCGCGGCCTTACCACATTTCAAACTTCGAATTGCACATTCAATGTCTTTCATACTGATGACCTCAGCGTCATCGAAGTCCGGGTCTAGTGTACCGATTACGGCGTCACCCCCGACTACTTCACTAAGTTAATGGTAAGCATACATTTCTTTATAAAACTCACTCCATCGCTGCATGACGTCCGATTTTTGCCAAAGGACGTCATTGGTTCCCGAAGGCAATTCATTATTTTCCATTCCATTATTCATTCATATTAATATGAAAAAAGAGGGTATTCTTTATATGAGTGCGGACCAATGGCACTATCTACCTGTTATGATGAGTCATATAACGGTGAAGTCAATAACCCAGAGCGTAAGTGTAATTTGTTGCCTTCTAGTTTATCTGCGATGACTGAGACAGCGCAAAAAGAAAACATTCCAATGACGGTGCCCAGTTCAAATGAATAAAGGCGTGCGAGCGAGAAGGCAGCCAAGCGTATGATTCACAGCGCTACTAGCTCGCATACAATACGAGAAGAAGTTTAAATGAATAAAAACATGAAAGAACTGCCTTTTTATGAAACGAATAATACTACAAGAGGTGAAAATTTTAATAAGCTTGAAAACGTGGTAAAACACAAGTGCGTATCCTACTCAGATATAGAAAAATGGCGAATGGAAAAAACCGTCAGTCAATGATGAACGTTTCACTACTCAAAAGGAACAGCGACTGTAGGATGAAACTGTAATAGATGTTACAGTGCACTATGACATGTACTGGTCTGACCACTATCCGCTCGTAGTTAAGTGCAATTTAAATAAAGTTATCCCTAAAGTTGTAAACTTATTAGATAACAAACTTATTAACAAGGTTATTTGGGGGCGACAGGAACTTGCAGCAGATAAACCAGTAGCCATAAACTGTATTGTTCTTGGCTACAGCTAATAGTTTTTCCGCAGGAACTTGCTAAATGTTGTGATAAATCTTGTACAGACAGGAAACATTATTCTGTTCTTGACAATATGTATTACAGTATTGTTAATGTGCTATCACAAGCGGCCACTCAGACGTATAGACCTAAAGTTGCCAGAAGGGGAGGTTACATAACTGGATGGAATATGTATGTGGCGGGTCCACACCGGTATGCACGGCTTAAATTTAAAATGTGGGTTTTAGCTGGGCGGCCACCTATATGGCCGTTAAATTTGTTTTAATTTAAGTTGTGTCAAGATAGACAGGAACTACTTAAAATGGACCTTCTTGCGACTTGTCATTCTGCAAATAATTTTAAATTTTTTGGAAAAACACGAAAAAATGTAGTGTTAAACCGAGCCTTCCGGTGTGTGTAGGAGGTCTTTATAAAATTAAAGATATTGCCGATGCAAGATATCGACCCATCTCCTTTGCTACCATTGCGGCCAATATACTTGACAATTTGTAAAATAGCCGCCTCTCGGCGCACGTAAAAATCCATGATGCTTAATTTGGGTTCACGCCAGGTCTATCAACGGAGAGTGCTTAAAGCATACTGTCGAATATTATACCACTCGGAGGACGCCGGTGTATGCGTGTTTCCTTGATTTGTCTAAAGCTTTTAACCTGGTCTCATATAATGTTCTGTGGGACAAGTTACGGAGCACGTGTGTACCGGCGAGATACATAACCATCTTTCTACTGTAATCAGGAAAACCAGGTGAGATGGGTTGATAGTCTGTCGGAGGAGTACAGGTTGGGGTGTGAGACAGGGGGGGATTGAGCTCTCCTCTCTTATTTAATTTGTACATTAACAAGCTCATTGAGGAACTGAGCAGTATGCATGTCGGTTGTCACATTAATGAAATGTGCGTGAATAATCTGAGCTATGCGGACAACATGGTACTGCTCAGTCCGTCAATAGGTAGACTGAGAAAGCTCATATCTACTTGCGAGACATATGCGTGGTTGCTGATAATAAGGTCGTGAATAGGTTTAAGTATTTGGGACACATTCTTACTAGCGACCTCAATGATGACTTACATATAGAGTGAGAGCGTAGGGCGTTCGAGCGATCTGTGGGTGAGATATTCGCGCCGGGCTTACAATGTCCTGCGCGTACAATACAACAATGCTTTTAGGATGCTGTTGGGTCTGTCGTGGCGCTGCAGCGTGTCAGGGATGTTTGCGGAGGCGTGTCTTGACGGCTTCCATGCCATCATGAGAAAGAAGGTGGCATCCCTTATGCAGCGCTTACGAAATAGTAAAACAGCATCCTGAAGATGATTACAGCCAGTCTCTATTGTTACATCCAAAGGCACTGGATACGAGTGGTTCTGGGTACAGAAAAATAAAAATTTTCTGTGCCTTATGTGATTATTTGTTTTTGTTTATTTATTTATTTATTTTGCAGCAAATCTAATGTCAATTTGATTTAAAATATAACAATAGTAACGTAGTTTTTTAAGATTTTGTTACTAACATCTAATGAAATATGGATCTGTGATCTGAAATAAAGAGTTACTTATATTTATTATTATTATTATCGCTCGCTTCCTGAAGCTTCCAGCTTCCGATGCTATCGACCGACTACGGTACTGGTATCGCTGTCCAGTAGCACAAATCCGCGAACAGACCCCTAAATCTAGTAATTACTAGATAGTGATCCGTTCCCAGGTCAGCACTCCTAACGCTCGCGTATCCATCACCTGTTTACGCAGTCGGTCACCCACCAGCAACAAATCGATCATACTTCTCTTATTCCTTCTTTCTAGTATAGATATGGATTTTCTTGTGATTAAACATAGTGGTGGTCACAAGAGCTTTTCCTTGCATACAGCCAGTATATGCTTGCCCGCATCGTTAACCCTTTTATCACCATACATACTAAGCACCGACTTGTACCCTGGTCAAGCGGTATAAACCCAAGTAATTAAAATCACCACATTCAACAATTATTTCGTTTCCCTTAACCAAATCTAGAACTAAAATTCTCCGAAAACTCATCCAGCTTAGCCAAGGATGATGAAGCTACCGGCGCATAAACAGCTAAAAGGAATAACTTTGTCAGTCCCAATTTAAAGCGAACCCAGAGAAGTCTTGAGTTCACAAACTTATATTAATTATGCAATTTTATTGATTTTTAAAGCATATTTATGCTAAATTTTATGTTATTAAATTAAAGAGAAAAAAGTTAAAATTTCAACTGACACGGGCGGGATTCGAACCCGCGACCTTCGCCGATCCGTGGCGCCGCTCTTACCTCCGAGCCACCGTGTCTTACACGCATGAGTTGAAATTTTAAATCTGTATTCTCTTATATCACTTATGTCTTGTTTATTGGCCTAGGTGCCATCTATTATCTCTTTTTGCAAGTGGACTTTGATAATCCTTACATCAGTTAGGAATTATCAATACGATAACGCCAATTTTAACTTTTATTATGCAATTTTATTGATTTTTAAAGCATATATATGCTGAACTCTTATGTAAAAACACTTATGTATATGAGAAAAAAGTAAAAATTTCAACTGACACGGGCGGGATTCGAACCTGCGAATTTTTCTCTTTAATTTAATAACAACCTTATATTAAGTCATAACATCGACCAACCGAGACAGCTCTCACGCCCTGGCAGACGCTCTCGCTCTCCGGGACTCCGGACCATAGAGCTAACGCCCAGCCATGGAGCTCCTCGGTACCTCTCCGAAAAACACACGACATCAAATTCTCTTTCTTTTTTCGATGAACTCATTCGTCTTATCTATCATGCCTCTTCTAACATTCCATGTGGCAACTTTGCATTCCGTTCCCCTCCTTTCGCCATGTCGGGCTGTACCTGACGGGTGGTGGTCCCCATCAACGGTTTGCGCGCTGCATTCCACACCAACGAGCTGGTGTGCGTCGCCTTGGGGGGACGCCCTAACCCTCTATGGCATGGGTGCTCAGCTAAGTAGAATTGCAGACCTGGAAAGGTCTGGCAGAGGTCGTGACTGGCACCCTTCCACAATGACCCCATATTATACCCCCCTATATATTTTTACATTGCTCATTTGCCAAAAATTACTATTTTTACTAATTTACCGACTCCGCGACAGCTTAGCAAGGCTGGATTGCTTCTGTCTATTTTTAAAATAGGTCCAAAGTAAGGTTAGCAAAAAAGTAAGGTAAGTTTCATAAAAATATTGACGTGAAATAATAAACGTTTCTATTTTTCCAAATTAGACCTTGACTTATAAACGTTTATCTCACGTTTTTCATTACTGTAGTTGTGAAATATAAACACAATGCACACATTATTCTACTAAATAAGGGTTCAGTACGTAATTAAAGTACAAACAAAAAAGGAAATACAGTGTATCAGTTTAGTGTGAAGTAAAAATGTTTTAAAAAAGAAAGACTCCAGATTGTAGAATGTATTCCTGGATTACCAGGCTTGATAGTTTTTGAAGCTGTTAATTTTCATATCTCAGATGTTAAAATTAAGTGAATCACAAACTAATCTGTGCTTGGCAAGGAAGTAAAACATCGAAAAAAAAATGCATCCATGATAAAAGTAAAAACAATGTACAAGGGTAAAGAAGTGCAAAAGCGCTCCGATGGAGCCTACCTAAATGCCAACAGCTCATGTCATGTTCTGAAGAAAATAATTTACGTTTTGTACAAATTATAATCTGTGATATAATAATATGATTGGTGACATACATATACCCCGGAAAAATTACTTTCCATCAGCAGAACCGCTTTATCGTTCGCCTGCGCTATTTATTATATAAAAAAAATTCAATGAAAAAACTTTTTGTGGTTTTTTCATTGAAAAACGGATTTCTGAAACTTATTTAATTTGGAAATCAAAAATAATGGAATGGAAACATATAAATATGAATACTTACAAATTGTAAATTACTCCGGAAATATTTTCCAGTAATTCAACATGTCTTCCTACGCTTTCCTTTTCTTTTGTATCCAAGTTCTGTTGGTTCAGGTAATTTCATAATTTTTTTGTTTTGTATTTTTATGTAGCATTTGTAATATTTTAAAATAAATAAATAAATATAAATATCTTCACGTAATTCCCAAGGGGTAGACAGAGGTCTAGTCTAGACAATTAAGTCCCTTTGACCCACCTTCCACCGAAGATATTTTCGGGACAACGTATAATTTTTTGTGGTCATAATTATTCTTAAATGTTATAATTCTCATGTCTTGCCTGTAGTTCTATACTTTTGTTATGGCATGGAAATATAAAGCTTGTTTCATCAAGTCATATCAAACATTTGACTTTTTCTAATGACCGATAATATCGGACAGTGAATTAAATTGTTTGATATATTTTACTCACTGTCACTTGTATTGCTTATGACAATACGCGTATTTACTTGATATTATTTTTGAGATTTAAAACATTTTTATTTTACTTGCTTTCATCGTATCGTAAATCTATTAGATAAAGTTAATAAAAAAAACATTTTTTCATAGTTCTTAAACGTTATTTGAATTATTAATGTTTAACAGTACAATTTAAATGTTTAACAGAACGTATTCAGCGCCTGCCTTGGTGCCGCCCCTGCCTTAGGATGTGGATGTGAAGCTGGCCTCGGACTCGGCTATGGACGTGGGCTTGGTTGTGGAGCCGGCATTGGCTACGGTCTCGGCTATGACGGTCTCGGCTATGACGGTCTCGGCTTCGGTGGACTTGCTGGTTATGATGGTATCGGCTACGGCGGCCTTGCAGCTTTTGGCGGAGAAGGTGTAGGTAATGTGGGTGTCGCTGGTGAACTGGGAGTGGCCGGAGCTACCGCGATTGCTGGTCAAGTTCCCGTGATTGGTGCTGTTGGATTTGGCGGTGAAGTGCCAGCTGCTGGCTGCGTCTCTATTGCTGGAAGATGTGCCGGAGGATGTGGATGTGGATGTGGGGGTTATCGTTATTAAATACAAACAATCGGCAATTTCTTGAACTGTTGATATAATTCGATGTCAAATTTTATGACAAACAATCATTCTCTAAATTTTGTTAATATATTATCTTGAGAAGCATTCTCTTTTTTATTAATTATACTGTTTATACATAGTTGTATACAAATTTTTTCACTAGTAGTCTTGGAACATATATTATTGAGTTATTTGCTCAGGCACAATAAACAGGGTAGTAGAATTCTACTAAAGACCGAAACTAAAGACCTAATTAGGTCGAGTATTGCCCTGAAATAATAGTGGGTTAGATTGACCCGCCCGGTTTGTTGAGAGGCTAGTTTTTCATCATTTAATTGATAACAAGGCACATCAGCCGTAATTGTGTCCAGATCTTCAGAAGTTGTAATTGATGATATCAGCACTAGTCTACCAAATACTCTCCAGTACCTTATTCTGTAAAATCTATTTAAGCAGGCACAGGATTTCGCCTTGGTAAAATGTCACGAGAGCCGAGTGGTTGGGTGGTCGGAATTTCGAGTCAAGAGACCCGAGTTCGATCCCCAGGTGGTAGACTCGTACTAATGGGTTTTTCGAAAACTTATGAACGAATTACATCGTTGACTTGGACATAAAGACGGCGACGGGCTCACCACCTGTCACGTTGTCCCGAAAATATCTTCGGTGGAAGGTGGGTCAAATGTACTTAATTGTCTATACTAGACCTTTGTCTACATCTGCATTGGGAATTGCCTGAATATATATTTATTTTATACAGAAATTGGTTGGTGTTCAACCAGTTAAGAGCGTTTTCGATATTCGTACAAAATTTAATTTTCATCTCAAGCTACGGTACGATCCAAAATTCCTTTATTATTGTTCCGGTTGAGAAGCGATACGCAACACTCGACACGTATTTCTCAGTTTGCGTCGCTCAATTTATGTGGTACCCATCGTTCAAGCTTTTTACCTTTCCAATTTGTTTCAAGTGAACAATCAAAATTATTTCATCACCTTCACCGAAGCGTGCAGCTAGCTGACTTATTTTTGATGGATCCGTTTCCACACGTAACTACTTTTAATTCTTCGATATCAACTAAGGTTAAGCCTTTATCAACTAAGGTTAACTAAGGTAACGGCTTATCGTGCGTAGGCCAAAAGTTCTGCAACACATTTCGTTCAAAGAAAAACAAATGACGCTATAACAAATGAATTGCTAAATTGTAACATTTGGTACAGTATCAGTAGCCCGTGTCAGAAGATTTTCTAAAATTCTCTTAAAATTATAAACAAAAAGTTCAGTATAACTATAAGTTAAAAGTAATAATTTAGTTGCTTTAAAAATTCATTAACAACTGTACTATAAAAATGTATACGGCGTTATCGTATTAATGTTTTTTGCCTGTTTTTATTTTATTTTAATTTTCATGGCATAGTTATGATTTAGGCTCTTCGAAGGTTTAGGCCTTTTTCTTTTATGATATACTCCGTGGACGAGTGGCAAAAACACCGGTGTTCAAGGTGTCACCATCTCTAGGTCGCCGGTGCGATTCCCGGTCGGGTCAATGTAGAAAAACCACTTTTCCTACATTTTCTCTGGTTTGGGTGTTTGTGGAGCCTTCGTTGTCTCCGATTCCCATACCTCAAGTGCTTTAGCATCTTACATTAGGATCGGAGAAATGTATGTGTTGTTGTCCCCATCTATATATTTATTTATTATTATTATGGGGTATTTGTTATATTTTCTCGTCTGGTTGGGTTTTTATATACATAAAAATAAAAATACATAAAATTAAATAAATAAAGTACTATAAAATATATACGTTATAAACCCATAAAATACATAAAAATTATAAATAAATATTAAGACCCAACCAGACGGAAGCCCTCGTCAGGGGAGACCAGACGGCCGAGGGTTAGGGCGACAGGGAGAGAAACCGGCGGACGATGCGGGCTGTATCGAGGAGCACGAGAAACTGTTCCCTCGCCGCCCGAATCAACAGCGGCCGGAAGGTCTACGGTAGCATCCACATCTGCAGAAATGATTGCAATTGGTGGAGCTACATTTCCAACCGTAGCATTCTCATTCGACGAAGGAACAGCTTCACGTCTTATTATTATTATTATTATTATTATTGTTGAGAAGTTTTGTTTTTTCTCAGCTTTCAGCTGGTCATATTGCTGTTTACGGGCATATGCCAAGTAAACAACTTTAAAACTATTAATAATGTTGGTAAGGACTATTTACTAATTAGGGTGAAAATATATTTTCATCTACTTGTAAAAATTTCCTAACAATACGACAGGTGTTTAATATGACTGCTTTCTGCACACTTATGTATGTGTTTTCCTGAATATTCAAAAGTTTTAAACTGTGGTGAAGGTGTTTTGGGTTGATTCCTGTGGTTGATAATACTATTGGTACTACGTAGACTTTATTTTGTTTCCATATTCTTGTTACCTCTTCTTTTAACTCGGCATATTTGTGTATTTTTCTGTTATTGTTTTTGATATGTTATGCGTGTTAGGTACTGCAATGTCGATTAAGTAAGTTGTATTGTTAGTTTTATCTTGAAAAATAATATCTGGTCTATTGTAGTGTATTGTTTTATCTGTAAGAATAGCACGGTCGTAATAAAGTTTGTATGTAGAATCCTCTAATACTTATAGTATGGTGTATTGATGTCGTTTAAAAGTTTATGTTGGGTGGCTAGTTTTAAGTGTATAATATTGGCAACTTGGTTGTGTCTGTGGGTGTAATCAGTTTGTGTAAGGTGGGCACATGCTCCAGTTATGTGTTGAATTGTTTCTGACTGTGTATGGCATTTTCGGCATTTATCGTCTGCTAATGTTGGATCTTTAACAATATATTTACGGTAATTTCTTGTATTGATGACTTGATCTTGAATAGCCAAGATGAAGCCTTCTGTTTCAGGAAATAATGTAGGTACATTAGGTATTTTAAGCCATCTATTAGATGCTTCTTTGTCTATTAGTGTTTGTTCTAAGTCATGTGGGTGTCGTCCATGAAGTGTTTTTGTTTCCACTTTTCTATCGTGTCATGGTCTAGTTTGAGGGTGTTCATATTTGTGTTTTCGGTTAATTTAGATTGGATTAGGTTTAACGGTGTAAAGTTAATATCGTTTTGTACAATGGCTTTATGTATATTACTTTTGATTGACTTTTGTTGAAAGAAATTATGTAGATTTAAGATCTGTTTTGCCATAAATCATGTATGTTTATGAGACCTCTGCCTCCGTTATGTCTTTTAATTGTTAAACGTTCTATTGCAGATTTTGGGTGATGGTTATTGTGTTTGGTAAGAATAATGCGTGTTGCCCGTTCTATAGTGTGTATATTTGTTTTGTTCCATTTTATGATACCAAATGAGTATGTGAGTATTGGGATAGCGTAAGTGTTAATAGCTTTTATAAGGTTTTTGCCTGAAAGTCTCGTTTTACAAAGATGTTATTATTATTATTATTGTTGAGAAGTTTTGTTTTTCTCAGCTTTCAGCTGGTCATATTGCTGTTTACGGGCATATGCCAAGTAAACAACTTTAAAACTATTAATAATGTTGGTAAGGACTATTTACTAATTAGGGTGAAAATATATTTTCATCTACTTGTAAAAATTTCCTAACAATACGACAGGTGTTTAATATGACTGCTTTCTGCATACTTATGTATGTGTTTTCCTGAATATTCAAAAGTTTTAAACTGTGGTGAAGGTGTTTTGGGATGATTCCTGTGGTTGATAATACTATTGGTACTACGTAGACTTTATTTTGTTTCCACTTTTCTATCGTGTCATGGTCTAGTTTGAGGGTGTTCATATTTGTGTTTTCGGTTAATTTAGATTGGATTAGGTTTAACGGTGTAAAGTTAATATCGTTTTGTACAATGGCTTTATGTATATTACTTTTGATTGACTTTTGTTGAAAGAAATTATGTAGATTTAAGATCTGTTTTGCCATAAATCATGTATGTTTATGAGACCTCTGCCTCCGTTATGTCTTTTAATTGTTAAACGTTCTATTGCAGATTTTGGGTGATGGTTATTGTGTTTGGTATGAATAATGCGTGTTGCCCGTTCTATAGTGTGTATATTTGTTTTGTTCCATTTTATGATACCAAATGAGTATGTGAGTATTGGGATAGCGTAAGTGTTAATAGCTTTTATAAGGTTTTTGCCTGAAAGTCTCGTTTTACAAAGATGTTATTATTATTATTATTATTATTATTATTATTATTATTATTATTATTATTATTATTATTATTATTATTATTATTATTATTATTATTATTATTATTATTATTATTATTGTGTGTTGAATTGTTTCTGACTGTGTATGGCATTTTCGGCATTTATCGTCTGCTAATGTTGGATCTTTAACAATATATTTACGGTAATTTCTTGTATTGATGACTTGATCTTGAATAGCCAAGATGAAGCCTTCTGTTTCAGGAAATAATGTACCTATTTTAAGCCATCTATTAGATGCTTCTTTGTCTATTAGTGTTTGTTCTAAGTCATGTGGGTGTCGTCCATGAAGTGTTTTTGTTTCCACTTTTCTATCGTGTCATGGTCTAGTTTGAGGTGTTCATATTTGTGTTTTCGGTTAATTTAGATTGGATTAGGTTTAACGGTGTAAAGTTAATATCGTTTTGTACAATGGCTTTATGTATATTACTTTTGATTGACTTTTGTTGAAAGAAATTATGTAGATTTAAGATCTGTTTTGCCATAAATCATGTATGTTTATGAGACCTCTGCCTCCGTTATGTCTTTTAATTGTTAAACGTTCTATTGCAGATTTTGGGTGATGGTTATTGTGTTTGGTAAGAATAATGCGTGTTGCCCGTTCTATAGTGTGTATATTTGTTTTGTTCCATTTTATGATACCAAATGAGTATGTGAGTATTGGGATAGCGTAAGTGTTAATAGCTTTTATAAGGTTTTTGCCTGAAAGTCTCGTTTTACAAAGATGTTATTATTATTATTGTTGAGAAGTTTTGTTTTCTCAGCTTTCAGCTGGTCATATTGCTGTTTACGGGCATATGCCAAGTAAACAACTTTAAAACTATTAATAATGTTGGTAAGGACTATTTACTAATTAGGGTGAAAATATATTTTCATCTACTTGTAAAAATTTCCTAACAATACGACAGGTGTTTAATATGACTGCTTTCTGCATACTTATGTATGTGTTTTCCTGAATATTCAAAAGTTTTAAACTGTGGTGAAGGTGTTTTGGGATGATTCCTGTGGTTGATAATACTATTGGTACTACGTAGACTTTATTTTGTTTCCACTTTTCTATCGTGTCATGGTCTAGTTTGAGGGTGTTCATATTTGTGTTTTCGGTTAATTTAGATTGGATTAGGTTTAACGGTGTAAAGTTAATATCGTTTTGTACAATGGCTTTATGTATATTACTTTTGATTGACTTTTGTTGAAAGAAATTATGTAGATTTAAGATCTGTTTTGCCATAAATCATGTATGTTTATGAGACCTCTGCCTCCGTTATGTCTTTTAATTGTTAAACGTTCTATTGCAGATTTTGGGTGATGGTTATTGTGTTTGGTAAGAATAATGCGTGTTGCCCGTTCTATAGTGTGTATATTTGTTTTGTTCCATTTTATGATACCAAATGAGTATGTGAGTATTGGGATAGCGTAAGTGTTAATAGCTTTTATAAGGTTTTTGCCTGAAAGTCTCGTTTTACAAAGATGTTATTATTATTATTATTATTATTATTATTATTATTATTATTATTATTATTATTATTATTATTATTATTATTATTATTATTATTATTATTATTATTATTATTATTATTATTATTATTATTATTATTATTATTATTATTATTATTATTATTATTATTATTATTATTATTATTATTATTATTATTATTATTATTATTATTATTATTATTATTATTATTATTATTATTATTATTATTATTATTATTATTATTATTATTATTATTATTATTATTATTATTATTATTATTGTTGAGAGTTTGTTCTAAGTCATGTGGGTGTCGTCCATGAAGTGTTTTTGTTTCCACTTTTCTATCGTGTCATGGTCTAGTTTGAGGTGTTCATATTTGTGTTTTCGGTTAATTTAGATTGGATTAGGTTTAACGGTGTAAAGTTAATATCGTTTTGTACAATGGCTTTATGTATATTACTTTTGATTGACTTTTGTTGAAAAGAAATTATATAGATTTAAGACCTGTTTTTGCCATAAATCATGTATGTTTATGAGACCTCTGCCTCCGTTATGTCTTTTAATTGTTAAACGTTCTATTGCAGATTTTGGGTGATGGTTATTGTGTTTGGTAAGAATAATGCGTGTTGCCGTTCTATAGTGTGTATATTTGTTTTGTTCCATTTTATGATACCAAATGAGTATGTGAGTATTGGGATAGCGTAAGTGTTAATAGCTTTTATAAGGTTTTTGCCTGAAAGTCTCGTTTTACAAAGATGTGTTACTCTTTTTGTATTCTGTTATAAAATTTTGCTTAATTTTGCTGTGATCTATGCCCTTTAGTTGGTAGTATCCCAAATACTTATACACATCACCTGGTTCCATTGCTGTTATAATTTTTATTCTGCGTATCATCCAATGCGTAGTTTCCAGTTCGTATAGTGCCTTTAACAATGTGAAGTATTTTACATTTGTCTAACCCAGTGCATGTTAATGTCGTTGCTAAATGTAGTCGTTATTTATTAATCTGTCCATTTCTTTCTCAGTTTTGGCGTATAATTTAATGTCGTCCATATAAATCAAATGGGATATTACTGCCTGGGTAGTATCATTTTTAAGGCAATACCCAGCATTTTGGCTGTTAAGTAAATTTGATAGTGGGTTTGGTAAGAACCACAGTGGGCTCAGAGAATCACCTTGATAAATACCTTTTTAATATTTATTTCTCGTGTTCTAAATGTTGTGTGCTGGTGATTAATGTATAGTGTAGTTTTCCATAAGGGCATAATTTTTTAAGGAATTGTATAATAGAGTTATATTATAGTTATTATTATTATTATTATTGAGAAGTTTTGTTTTCTCAGCTTTCAGCTGGTCATATTGCTGTTTACGGGCATATGCCAAGTAAACAACTTTAAAACTATTAATAATGTTGGTAAGGACTATTTACTAATTAGGGTGAAAATATATTTTCATCTACTTGTAAAATTTCCTAACAATACGACAGGTGTTTAATATGACTGCTTTCTGCATACTTATGTATGTGTTTTCCTGAATATTCAAAAGTTTTAAACTGTGGTGAAGGTGTTTTGGGTTGATTCCTGTGGTTGATAATACTATTGGTACTACGTAGACTTTATTTTGTTTCCATATTCTTGTTACCTCTTCTTTTAACTCGGCATATTTGTGTATTTTTCTGTTATTGTTTTGATATGTTATGCGTGTTAGGTACTGCAATGTCGATTAAGTAAGTTGTATTGTTAGTTTTATCTTGAAAATAATATCTGGTCTATTGTAGTGTATTGTTTTATCTGTAAGAATAGCACAGTCGTAATAAAGTTTGTATGTAGAATTCTCTAATACCTTGTTAGGGGTATATTTATAGTATGGTGTATTGATGTCGTTTAAAAGTTTATGTTGGGTGGCTAGTTTTAAGTGTATAATATTGGCAACTTGGTTGTGTCTGTGGGTGTAATCAGTTTGTGTAAGGTGGGCACATGCTCCAGTTATGTGTTGAATTGTTTCTGACTGTGTATGGCATTTTCGGCATTTATCGTCTGCTAATGTTGGATCTTTAACAATATATTTACGGTAATTTCTTGTATTGATGACTTGATCTTGAATAGCCAAGATGAAGCCTTCTGTTTCAGGAAATAATGTACCTATTTTAAGCCATCTATTAGATGCTTCTTTGTCTATTAGAGTTTGTTCTAAGTCATGTGGGTGTCGTCCATGAAGTGTTTTTGTTTCCACTTTTCTATCGTGTCATGGTCTAGTTTGAGGTGTTCATATTTGTGTTTTCGGTTAATTTAGATTGGATTAGGTTTAACGGTGTAAAGTTAATATCGTTTTGTACAATGGCTTTATGTATATTACTTTTGATTGACTTTTGTTGAAAGAAATTATGTAGATTTAAGATCTGTTTTGCCATAAATCATGTATGTTTATAAGACCTCTGCCTCCGTTATGTCTTTTAATTGTTAAACGTTCTATTGCAGATTTTGGGTGATGGTTATTGTGTTTGGTAAGAATAATGCGTGTTGCCCGTTCTATAGTGTGTATATTTGTTTTGTTCCATTTTATGATACCAAATGAGTATGTGAGTATTGGGATAGCGTAAGTGTTAATAGCTTTTATAAGGTTTGCCTGAAAGTCTCGTTTTACAAAGATGTTATTATTATTATTATTGTTGAGAAGTTTTGTTTTCTCAGCTTTCAGCTGGTCATATTGCTGTTTACGGGCATATGCCAAGTAAACAACTTTAAAACTATTAATAATGTTGGTAAGGACTATTTACTAATTAGGGTGAAAATATATTTTCATCTACTTGTAAAATTTCCTAACAATACGACAGGTGTTTAATATGACTGCTTTCTGCATACTTATGTATGTGTTTTCCTGAATATTCAAAAGTTTTAAACTGTGGTGAAGGTGTTTTGGGATGATTCCTGTGGTTGATAATACTATTGGTACTACGTAGACTTTATTTTGTTTCCATATTCTTGTTACCTCTTCTTTTAACTCGGCATATTTGTGTATTTTTCTGTTATTGTTTTGATATGTTATGCGTGTTAGGTACTGCAATGTCGATTAAGTAAGTTGTATTGTTAGTTTTATCTTGCAAAATAATATCTGGTCTATTGTAGTGTATTGTTTTATCTGTAAGAATAGCACGGTCGTAATAAAGTTTGTATGTAGAATTCTCTAATACTTTGTTAGGGGTATATTTATAGTATGGTGTATTGATGTCGTTTAAAAGTTTATGTTGGGTGGCTAGTTTTAAGTGTACAATATTGGCAACTTAGTTGTGTCTGTGGGTGTAATCAGTTTGTGTAAGGTGGGCACATGCTCCAGTTATGTGTTGAATTGTTTCTGACTGTGTATGGCATTTTCGGCATTTATCGTCTGCTAATGTTGGATCTTTAACAATATATTTACGGTAATTTCTTGTATTGATGACTTGATCTTGAATAGCCAAGATGAAGCCTTCTGTTTCAGGAAATAATGTACCTATTTTAAGCCATCTATTAGATGCTTCTTTGTCTATTAGTGTTTGTTCTAAGTCATGTGGGTGTCGTCCATGAAGTGTTTTTTGTTTCCACTTTTCTATCGTGTCATGGTCTAGTTTGAGGGTGTTCATATTTGTGTTTTCGGTTAATTTAGATTGGATTAGGTTTAACGGTGTAAAGTTAATATCGTTTTGTACAATGGCTTTATGTATATTACTTTTGATTGACTTTTGTTGAAAGAAATTATGTAGATTTAAGATCTGTTTTTGCCATAAATCATGTATGTTTATAAGACCTCTGCCTCCGTTATGTCTTTTAATTGTTAAACGTTCTATTGCAGATTTTGGGTGATGGTTATTGTGTTTGGTAAGAATAATGCGTGTTGCCCGTTCTATAGTGTGTATATTTGTTTTGTTCCATTTTATGATACCAAATGAGTATGTGAGTATTGGGATAGCGTAAGTGTTAATAGCTTTTATAAGGTTTTTGCCTGAAAGTCTCGTTTTACAAAGATGTTATTATTATTATTATTGTTGAGAAGTTTTGTTTTTCTCAGCTTTCAGCTGGTCATATTGCTGTTTACGGGCATATGCCAAGTAAACAACTTTAAAACTATTAATAATGTTGGTAAGGACTATTTACTAATTAGGGTGAAAATATATTTTCATCTACTTGTAAAATTTCCTAACAATACGACAGGTGTTTAATATGACTGCTTTCTGCATACTTATGTATGTGTTTTCCTGAATATTCAAAAGTTTTAAACTGTGGTGAAGGTGTTTTGGGATGATTCCTGTGGTTGATAATACTATTGGTACTACGTAGACTTTATTTTGTTTCCATATTCTTGTTACCTCTTCTTTTAACTCAGCATATTTGTGTATTTTTCTGTTATTGTTTTGATATGTTATGCGTGTTAGGTACTGCAATGTCGATTAAGTAAGTTGTATTGTTAGTTTTATCTTGCAAAATAATATCTGGTCTATTGTAGTGTATTGTTTTATCTGTAAGAATAGCACGGTCGTAATAAAGTTTGTATGTAGAATTCTCTAATACCTTGTTAGGGGTATATTTATAGTATGGTGTATTGATGTCGTTTAAAAGTTTATGTTGGGTGGCTAGTTTTAAGTGTACAATATTGGCAACTTGGTTGTGTCTGTGGGTGTAATCAGTTTGTGTAAGGTGGGCACATGCTCCAGTTATGTGTTGAATTGTTTCTGACTGTGTATGGCATTTTCGGCATTTATCGTCTGCTAATGTTGGATCTTTAACAATATATTTACGGTAATTTCTTCTATTGATGACTTGATCTTGAATAGCCAAGATGAAGCCTTCTGTTTCAGGAAATAATGTACCTATTTTAAGCCATCTATTAGATGCTTCTTTGTCTATTAGTGTTTGTTCTAAGTCATGTGGGTGTCGTCCATGAAGTGTTTTTTGTTTCCACTTTTCTATCGTGTCATGGTCTAGTTTGAGGGTGTTCATATTTGTGTTTTCGGTTAATTTAGATTGGATTAGGTTTAACGGTGTAAAGTTAATATCGTTTTGTACAATGGCTTTATGTATATTACTTTTGATTGACTTTTGTTGAAAGAAATTATGTAGATTTAAGATCTGTTTTTGCCATAAATCATGTATGTTTATAAGACCTCTGCCTCCGTTATGTCTTTTAATTGTTAAACGTTCTATTGCAGATTTTGGGTGATGGGTATTGTGTTTGGTAAGAATAATGCGTGTTGCCCGTTCTATAGTGTGTATATTTGTTTTGTTCCATTTTATGATACCAAATGAGTATGTGAGTATTGGGATAGCGTAAGTGTTAATAGCTTTTATAAGGTTTTACAAAGATGTGTTACTCTTTTTTTGTATTCTGTTATAAAATTTTGCTTAATTTTGCTGTGATCTATGCCCTTTAGTTGGTAGTATCCCAAATACTTATACACATCACCTGGTTCCATTGCTGTTATAATTTTATTCTGCGTATCATCCAATGCGTAGTTTCCAGTTCGTATAGTGCCTTTAACAATGTGAAGTATTTTACATTTGTCTAACCCAGTGCATGTTAATGTCGTTGCTAAATGTAGTCGTTATTTTTATTAATCTGTCCATTTCTTTCTCAGTTTTGGCGTATAATTTAATGTCGTCCATATAAATCAAATGGGATATTACTGCCTGGGTAGTATCATTTTTAAGGCAATACCCAGCATTTTGGCTGTTAAGTAAATTTGATAGTGGGTTTAAAGCGAGGCAGAACCACAGTGGGCTCAGAGAATCACCTTGATAAATACCTTTTTAATATTTATTTCTCGTGTTCTAAATGTTGTGTGCTGGTGATTAATGTATAGTGTAGTTTTCCATAAGGGCATAATTTTTTAAGGAATTGTATAATAGAGTTATATTATAGTTATTATTATTATTATTTTTATTTGGTTAACTTTTCTCCCTTTTGTAAAATAAAAGAGGTAGAGTACTGGACACACGGGCATTGACCAAGTGTGGCAGTTGGAATTAGAGAAATTTAAATACCTGTTGATGAATTGAGGAATTTGCGTGTAAGGCGACATGTATTGAGAAGGACTGCTTTTTGTAAAAGTGTGAGGGTTGAATTCGGCATTTGAAGAATGTTGAGATTATTTTGAAGAGTTTTGGGGACTACACCAGTTGTAGATATAATTATTGGTACTATTTTGACTGTTTCAATCGACCATTGCTTTTTTATTTCGGTAGCTAGGTCTATATATTTAGCCATTTTTCTGAGTAAGTCGTTATAAGGTTGTGTGTGTTACAAACTGCTATATCGATTATGAAAACTAATTTCTTAACTTTGTCTAGTATTGTTATATCCGGTCTATTGTAATGTATAGTCTTGTCGGTAATAATTGTCCTATCCCAGTAAATTTTAAATAATTTGTTTCTAAGACAGTACTAGGTTTATACTTGTAATAAGCTATTTTTTTAGGTACGAATGAATGTCTGTGAGCAAGATTTTGGTGAATGATTGAAGCAACTTGATCATGTCTATGTTTGTAATCTGTTTGAACTATAGATTTGCAAGCACCGATAATATGTTGAATTGTTTCTGTGCTACTTTGGCATCGTCTGCATAGATCGGTGAGTAGGTTAGGAATGTGAATAATGTGTTTTTGATAGTTACGTGTGTTTATGACTTGATCCTGGATAGCAATCACAAAGGCTTCCGTCTCCGGGAAGAGCTCCCCTTTCCGCAACCATTTGTTCGACGCTTGCATGTCGACATGTGTCTGATTTAAATCGGCAAGGTGCCTTCCGTGTAGGGATTTTTGTGACCACTTATCTATTTTCTGCTGTTTGCTTAATATTTTTGGTTGAAAGTCTCTGTCGTTTAAATTAAGAGGAGTTATTTTCTTGTCTATATCTATTATGTATTTGTGTAATTGTGATTGTTCAGCTTTCTTATAGAAATATTTGCGTAATTTGTTGATGAGGTTATTGTGTAAATTTTGTATGTCGACAAAACCCCTCCCCCCATCTTGACGCGGTAATGTGAGACGTTGAGTGCACGATCTCGGATGGTGTTTTCTGTTTGCTGTCATGTGTGTATTTATTGTACGCTGTAGTTTAATTAAATCAGTTTGGGACCAATTTATAATACCAAAGGAATATGTAAGAATTGGTATTGCGTATGTGTTTATGGCCTTTGTCGTATTTCGTGAATTAAGTTGGGTTCTCAAAATTTGGTTTATTCTAGTTTTAAATTTATTATTATTATTATTATTATTATTATTAATAATAATAATAATAATAATAATATTATTATTATTATTATTATTATTATTATGTTAACTTTTCTCCCTTTTGTAAAAGAAAAAAGAGGTAGAGTACTGGACACACGGGCATTGACCAAGTGTGGCAGTTGGAATTAGAGAAATTTAAATACCTGTTGATGAATTGAGGAATTTGCGTGTAAGGCGACATGTATTGAGAAGGACTGCTTTTTGTAAAAGTGTGAGGGTTGAATTCGGCATTTGAAGAATGTTGAGATTATTTTGAAGGGTTTTGGGGACTACACCAGTTGTAGATATAATTATTGGTACTATTTTGACTGTTTCAATCGACCATTGCTTTTTTATTTCGGTAGCTAGGTCTATATATTTAGCCATTTTTTCTGAGTAAGTCGTTATAAGGTTGTGTGTGTTACAAACTGCTATATCGATTATGAAAACTAATTTCTTAACTTTGTCTAGTATTGTTATATCCGGTCTATTGTAATGTATAGTCTTGTCGGTAATAATTGTCTTGTCGGTAAATTTTAAATAATTTGTTTTCTAAGACAGTACTAGGTTTATACTTGTAATAAGCTATTTTTTTTTAGGTACGAATGAATGTCTGTGAGCAAGATTTTGGTGAATGATTGAAGCAACTTGATCATGTCTATGTTTGTAATCTGTTTGAACTATAGATTTGCAAGCACCGATAATATGTTGAATTGTTTCTGTGCTACTTTGGCATCGTCTGCATAGATCGGTGAGTAGGTTAGGAATGTGAATAATGTGTTTTTGATAGTTACGTGTGTTTATGACTTGATCCTGGATAGCAATCACAAAGGCTTCCGTCTCCGGGAAGAGCTCCCCTTTCCGCAACCATTCGTTCGACGCTTGCATGTCGACATGTGTCTGATTTAAATCGGCAAGGTGCCTTCCGTGTAGGGATTTTTGTGACCACTTATCTATTTTCTACTGTTTGCTTAATATTTTTGGTTGAAAGTCTCTGTCGTTTAAATTAAGAGGAGTTATTTTCTTGTCTATATCTATTATGTATTTGTGTAATTGTGATTGTTCAGCTTTCTTATAGAAATATTTGCGTAATTTGTTGATGAGGTTATTGTGTAAATTTTGTATGTCGACAAAACGCCTCCCCCCATCTTGACGCGGTAATGTGAGACGTTGAGTGCACGATCTCGGATGGTGTTTTCTGTTTGCTGTCATGTGTGTATTTATTGTACGCTGTAGTTTAATTAAATCAGTTTGGGACCAATTTATAATACCAAAGGAATATGTAAGAATTGGTATTGCGTATGTGTTTAAGGCCTTTGTCGTATTTCGTGAATTAAGTTGGGTTCCCAAAATTTGGTTTATTCTAGTTTTAAATTTTTTTGTTAAATCTAATTTTGCTTGTTTTTGATTGATATGTTTGGCCTGATGAAAACCTAAGTATTTATAAGTGTTATGTTCGTTCATGGGCTCTATTTGTTCACCAGTATCAAGCAGATAAGAAGTATTTTGAGATTTTCCACGGACAATTGAATGTATTTTGCATTTATCAACTCCGAATTGCATTTTGATGTCTTTGGAAAATAATTGTGTGATATCTGCTAGTTTTGAAAGTTCGGTGTTATTGGTTGCATAAATTTTGATGTCAGTAAATGTGTGAGCGTATGAAATGAATTATTAAGTTTTAATTTAAATCCTATATTAGTGTTGTTCAGCAATTCAGACAAGGGGTTAAGGGCTATACAAAACCATAATGGGCTAAGAGCGTCTCCCTGAAATATACCTCTTTGTATTTTAATTTCGGGGGTGGTTAAAGTCTTGTTATTTATTAATTTAAGTTTAGTCTTCCATTGAAGCATTATTATGTTTAAGAATGAAATCAGATTAGGGTGTACTTTGTAATGTTTTAGTACGTAAATTAACCAGCTATGAGGGACAGAATCAAATGCTTTTTTATAATCAATGTACATTGTGTGAATATTTCTATTTCTAGTTTGTGATTGTTTCATTGCAATTTCGTCAATTACCAACTGTTCTTTACATCCCTGGCTATTTTTCCTACATCCTTTTTGTTGTTCTGCTAGAATATTGTATCGTTCTAAGTGTTCGTATATTATGTCACTAATGCAGCCAGTAATAATCTTATATACGGTTTGTAGGCAGGTGATGGGTCTGTAATTTTCGGGATTTTTTAAGTTTTCACCTTTTGGTAGCATATAAGTTATTCCATTTGTAACGAAGGTGTGCATTAATTGTGGTGTCTGTATGAATTGGCAAATGTGACTGTGGATAGGTGGATGTGTACAAGTGAACTTTTTGTACCAATAATTATGTATATTGTCGGTGCCCGGTGCCTTCCAGTTGTGTGTACGTTTGATGATTTTAATGAAAGTGTTTACTGAAATGTTATTAACATCCATTTGGTTAATATGTGCTGTGTTTGCTGTTTTGTCCAACCAATTAGCTTCAATATTATGTTGGACAGGATTTTCCCAGATGTCTGACCAATATTGTTTTAAGCTTAGTAGTGAGAGAGATTCACTGGTATTAGTTTGTTGACGGTGGCCTAGCGTTCTATAGAATTGTTTCTCATTATTTATAAATGTTGTGTTTTGCTGTTTTCTTTTAGTACAAGTTAAATATCTTTTTAGTCTATTTGAAACTACGTTTAATTTTTGTTTAAGTGTGTCGAGAAAATGTTGTAGTTCTGTGTTAGGTTCTTCATGTCGAGAATGATATTTATATTTCACCTTTATGTCTTCTACAGTCTTTTGTATTTTTTGGTTTCTATTTCCTAGAATGTATTGTGTTAATCTCCCTATTTCCAATCTATATTTTTCAATTCTATTTTTCAATCTCCTTTGCCAAATAAGTTTTCTGTTCCGAAGTTTAGTGTTTATAGTTTCCTCTTTGTTAAACCTAGTGCCGTTACAAGTGGCAGCAGTGAAGGCTGCTGAATATATTATAGTGTGCAATGAAGTAAAATCTAAGTCGTTGTTGATGTGTTTTGGAAGAATAACATTATTCAAATGAGATATAATTTGAGCAAATTTACGCGATGATTTTTGTTTCGGGATGTATGGTCTTACTTCTGGGTCAATATTTTTGAATCGGGCAAGAGCATTGTTAAATTCTATTTCGATTTTATTTATTTCTATGTAATTTTGGGAATGGGGCAGGTCACTATTATTTTCAGTGTTTGATAATGTTGGTGTTTCGGTGAGTGTTAATGTACTGTCTAATATGTTTTCTTCTTGAGTGTTGTTTATTGACGTTTCTTTTATATCAATTTCATTTCGGAATTGGTTTGTGTTTAGTCCGTTAAAGTGTTGTTATGCTCTATGCTGATTTCTATATGACTGTTTAGTTGTATTAATTTTAATTCTACTTCTTTTTCAATTCCCTAATTTTGTTTGTGTATATCTTATTGTTAAATATTAAACGCCTTTGATCTGCAACTCTCTGTTCGGTAATGTGAGATAAGTACGGTTGTCTTTCTATGAATAAATCATACATTTTTTCCTATAAGCAGTCTTGTTTATCTCTAAATCAGTTACTTCAAAATAACACCTAACTATTTCCGCATTAATTTCATCTGACCATTTCATTCTTGTGTTGTAAGAAGTGTTTTCTGTGGCTGTGACATTGTGGGTACTTGTTTAGAGTTATATGTCAGTGTCTGCTTTAAGTTATCGGTTTGTATGTGTTCACTTACTTCTCGATTTATTTCATCAAGAATATGCTGTGGTAATAACTTTCTTCTCAATATAGCCCTTCTTTGGTCACCTATTCGTTGGCGATTGGCACGCATTTCAGGGTATCTATTATTAAAATTCTGGTGTAAGTGTTCCAAGTAGTTGTTCATATTTGTGGTTTCACATTTAGTTATTACTAGGTATGTGCGCCATATAAATCGGTTCATATCTTCAGTCCATTTTTTTCGCGCACGGGTATGGCCAACAGTGGGTACAGGATTATTGGCAAATGCCTCCTGCACAACAGCCGTTGACCTTGTATTTCTGGATGAATTTGTAGATGATATTGATGAAGCAGGTGATCGAAATATGCTTTGGGTTGAAGAAGGTGACGGAATGTTGTGAAAGAGTGAATGTTCAGAAGTGGATGAAAATGAAGGTGACGGTGATCGATCGGCTGTAATATTTTTATCGAGGGGAACCCGCCTGCTCAGTCCCCCGTCGCCCACGGTTCGCATGCTGTGGCATCCAGCGTCGGCTCCAGATGCGCCCCGGCGACCCTCGGGCAGCGGCCGTAAACTATATCTCTTTGATTGACTTTCCATTCGATTCTCCATTCATTCGGTTCAGGATCGTTGGTCTGGGTTATAGTGAAAATAAATTTATGGAAAGTTGTTAGGTCCATTTAACCAGTACTTAATACCCGTAAGCCCCCCCACCACGTCAAGGTGATCCTTTGGGGGGGTTATTATTATTATTATTATTATTATATGTAAGCTTAGCTTAACTCAGCTATAGAGCTGGTAATTTTAAGAGAAACAGAGACGAGCTTAGCCAAGTCTTCTATTCCTTGACGTGGAATCTGTTAAGTGTCTTTTTTATGTTGTGTTTTGCAAATCACTTTCTGGTGGGCAGAGCAAAGTCAGGGACGATGGGTTTAAGAAACGGCGAACTATCGAACAAGTATCAATTACTATGGACTTTTGAAGTGGTATGTATGTATTCTCTTCAAGCTCCAATATTTTAAGGGCATTACGGAGTATTTTGGGGACGACACCAGTGGATGAAATTATAATCGGGACTACTTTTACGTCATCCTGATGCCACATTTGTTTTATTTCATCAGCAAGAGGTATGTATTTTTGGATCTTCTCTGTGTGTTTTTGCTTAAGGTTGTTAGTGTTGGGTACAGATATGTCTATTAGGTATGTAGTTTTAGTACATTTTAAAGTTAAAGTAATATCTGGTCTATTGCTAAGAATTGTTCGATCTGTAATTATGTCTCTGTTCCAGTATAACTTGGAATTTTAATTTTCCAGGACATTTGTAGGTTTATATTTGTAATAGTGCGTATACGTGTCTAAAAGTTTGTGTTTAAGAGCAAGTTGCTGATGTATATGTTTGGCTACGTTGTCATGGCGGTGTGTATTTTCTTTATTGGCTAATGAGCTACAACCTCCTGTGATATGGTCAATTGTTTCGGTGGTACGGTGACATAATCTACATTTATCTGTTTCAATGGGTTCTTTTAATATATACCGGGTGTAATTGCGTGTCTTTATTATTTGATCTTGGATTGCGATAAGAAATCCTTCTGTTTCACTGAATATGTTACCTTTAGTAAGCCAGGTATTTGATGCTTTGCAATCAATATGCTCTTGTTGTAATTGATATGGATATTTACCGTGTATGGCCTTTTTTCCAATTTTCTATCTTATGGTCATCATTGGTTATTTTTGTTTCGGATCAAACCCCTATTGTTTAGTTGTAAAGGTGATGTGATTGTTATTATTATTATTATTATTATTATATGTAAGCTTAGCTTAACTCAGCTATAGAGCTGGTAATTTTAAGAGAAACAGAGACGGGCTTAGCCAAGTCTTCTATTCCTTGACGTGGAATCTGTTAAGTGTTTTTTATGTCCTGTTTTGTAAAGCACTTTCTGGTGGGCAGAGCAAAGTCAGGGACGATGGGTTTAAGAAACGGCGAACTATCGAACAAGTATCAATTACTATGGACTTTTGAAGTGGTATGTATGTATTCTCTTCAAGCTCCAATATTTTAAGGGCATTACGGAGTATTTTGGGGACGACACCAGTGGATGAAATTATAATCAGGACTACTTTTACGTCATCCTGATGCCACATTTGTTTTATTTCATCAGCAAGAGGTATGTATTTTGGATCTTCTCTGTGTGTTTTGCTTAAGGTTGTTAGTGTTGGGTACAGATATGTCTATTAGGTATGTAGTTTTAGTAGATTTTAAAGTTAAAGTAATATCTGGTCTATTGCTAAGAATTGTTCGATCTGTAATTATGTCTCTGTTCCAGTATAACTTGGAATTTTAATTTTCCAGGACATTTGTAGGTTTGTATTTGTAATAGGGCGTATACGTGTCTAAAGTTTGTGTTTAAGAGCAAGTTGCTGATGTATATGTTTGGCTACGTTGTCATGGCGGTGTGTATTTTCTTTATTGGCTAATGAGCTACAACCTCCTGTGATATGGTCAATTGTTTCGGTGGTACGGTGACATAATCTACATTTATCTGTTTCAATGGGTTCTTTTAATATATACCGGGTGTAATTGCGTGTCTTTATTATTTGATCTTGGATTGCGATAAGAAATCCTTCTGTTTCACTGAATATGTTACCTTTAGTAAGCCAGGTATTTGATGCTTTGCAATCAATATGCTCTTGTTGTAATTGATATGGATATTTACCGTGTATGGCCTTTTTTTTCCAATTTTCTATCTTATGGTCATCATTGGTTATTTTTTGTTTCGGATCAAACCCCCTATTGTTTAGTTGTAAAGGTGATGTGATTGTTATTATTATTATTATTATTATTATATGTAAGCTTAGCTTAACTCAGCTATAGAGCTGGTAATTTTAAGAGAAACAGAGACGGGCTTAGCCAAGTCTTCTATTCCTTGACGTGGAATCTGTTAAGTGTTTTTTTTATGTCCTGTTTTGTAAATCACTTTCTGGTGGGCAGAGCAAAATCAGGGACGATGGGTTTAAGAAACGGCGAACTATCGAACAAGTATCAATTACTATGGACTTTTGAAGTGGTATGTATGTATTCTCTTCAAGCTCCAATATTTTAAGGGCATTACGGAGTATTTTGGGGACGACACCAGTGGATGAAATTATAATCGGGACTACTTTTACGTCATCCTGATGCCACATTTGTTTTATTTCATCAGCAAGAGGTATGTATTTTTGGATCTTCTCTGTGTGTTTTTGTTTAAGGTTGTTAGTGTTGGGTACAGATATGTCTATTAGGTATGTAGTTTTAGTAGATTTTAAAGTTAAAGTAATATCTGGTATATTGCTAAGAATTGTTCGATCTGTAATTATGTCTCTGTTCCAGTATAACTTGGAATTTTCATTTTCCAGGACATTTGTAGGTTTGTATTTGTAATAGGGCGTATACGTGTCTAAAAGTTTGTGTTTAAGAGCAAGTTGCTGATGTATATGTTTGGCTACGTTGTCATGGCGGTGTGTATATTCTTTATTGGCTAATGCGCTACAACCTCCTGTGATATGGTCAATTGTTTCGGTGGTACGGTGACATAATCTACATTTATCTGTTTCAATGGGTTCTTTTAATATATACCGGGTGTAATTGCGTGTTTTATTATTTGATCTTGGATTGCGATAAGAAATCCTTCTGTTTCACCGAATATGTTACCTTTAGTAAGCCAGGTATTTGATGCTTTGCAATCAATATGCTCTTGTTGTAATTGATATGGATATTTACCGTGTATGGCCTTTTTTTTCCAATTTTCTATCTTATGTTCATCATTGGTTATTTTTTGTTTGGGATCAAACTCCCTATTGTTTAGTTGTAAAGGTGATGTAGATGTGAAAATATTTACTATTGCTCTATGAATCTTATTATTTTCAGCTTTATTAAGGAAATAATTGCGTAGATTGTGTACTTGCGCGTAGTGAAGATTTCTTATATCTATGAAGCCTCGACCACCATGTTTTCTTTTAATGTAAATCTCTCGACAGCAGAATGTATATGATGAATGTTATGTGTGTTACATGATTTTCTTGTTAGGGTATTTAACGCCTCTAGTTCTGTATATGACCATTTTATGATACCAAAGAGTATGTTAATATTGGGATGGCGTATGTATTGATTGCTTTGGTTTTGTTTCTTGCCGATAATTGAGTTTTAAGTATTTGATTTAATCTTTGTTTGTATTCACTTCTGAGGGCGTTTTTATTTCTGTGTGAGGTATTGTTGTATTTTGATGATACCCAAGATATTTATAGGTTTCTTTAAACTCCATACTTCTTATAATATCATTTTGACAAGATAGATTATAAGGGTCTGTTTCTTTGTGTTGTCCTTTAATAATACTGTTAATTTTACATTTATCTGTTCCAAAAGTCATTTTAATATCTCTACTGAATTTTTCCGTTAGTCTGAGTAAACGATCTAAATTTTGTCTACTAGCTGCATAAATCTTAATATCGTCCATATAAAGAAGGTGGGTCAGTTTAGTATTCGTTTCTTTGTCTATTAGGTATCCGTAGCCTGAGTTGTTGAGTATTCTAGAAAGTGGGTTCATAGCCAGACAAAACCATAACGGGCTGAGTGAGTCGCCTTGAAAGATACCCCGGAGTATTTTTATTGGGGAGGTGCTTAGTGTAACGCTATTAGTCCGGATATTGAGTTTGGTAGTCCATTTAGTCATAATTATTTTAAGGAATCGTATAAGATTTTTGTCAATTTTGTATATCTTTAGTACGTGTATGAGCCAAGAGTGTGGAATGCTGTCAAAGGCCTTTTGATAATCAATGTACGAGTAAAATAAGTTTCTGTGTTTCTGTTTAACTTGGTTATGAATTTCAGAATCTATCACAAGTTGTTCTTTACATCCTTTCGAGCCTCTACAGCAACCTTTTGTTCCTCTGCTATGATATTGTTTCGTGATATATGTAAATCAAGTTTTTGAGTGATGATAGATGTAAATAGTTTATATGTTGTGGGAAGGCATGTAATTGGTCGGTATTTGGCTGGGTTGGTTGTGTTTGGGTCTTTGGGTTTAAGTAGGTGATACCTTGAGTGAGAAAAGCAGGTATGTTTTGTGGATCTTTAATTAGTGTATTTAATGCATTTGCGAGTTGATCGTGAGTTGCTGTCAGGTATTTAAGCCAGTAGTTTTGGACTTTGTCTGGTCCAGGGCTTTCCAGTTTAGGGTGTTTTTACCGCTCTTTCTACATCTTCTTTACTTATTACTATTTCTGGCATGGGGACTATGTTTTCACCTCCTCTTCCTCTATGGTTACCCAGGATGAGTGGGAGTTATGTTCTACTGGTTAGACCATAAATTTTCCCAGAAACCCTTTACTTCAGACATATTAGGTTGTTCCGTAACGTTTATTTGCTCCTTGTTTAGGTTTTCGGTAGAATAGTTTTTGATTTGTATTGAACAATTTATTGTCTGTTTTCTCTGGTTACTTAATTTATATCTACGTAGTCGTTTTGAATATGCTTGCAGTTTTTGTTTGTATTTATCTAGTTCGTCAAGAATTTCGTCTTTGTTTTGTTCTTAGGGTTTATTTTCCGTTGTTTTTGTATGCAATATTTCCTTTCAAATATTGTGTAAATTGTCCTATTTTTCCGGAGCAAAGTTACTTTATTTTCTAATCAAGTTGCCACCGTGGAACCTTTGGTCCTCCTATTGAATTTACAATTTTTAACGTTGTTGTGGTTTCTCTATATGTAGGTTTTGTATGTAATGTCGCGACGGTAATAGCTGCGCAGTATATACTTTCATGAATATCTTCAATAGTGAGAACTTCTTTTCTTCAAGATGTTTTTAATATTTCGTTGATAGTATTTACTGTTTTAATAGTTTTCTTGTTGTCTGTATGTTAGGAATGACTGGTCTAAGAGTAGGATCAGTACCTTTATATTTAATACACATTTCAGTGAAAGTATTTTTAATTGTTTTAAATTTAATTGGTCTTTTGTTGTGCTATCTAATTCAGGGTTATGTGTTTGGATATGTTCATAAGTATACTCTGAACTTGACGGCCATTGTGAAAGTGATGTAAGTTCTAGTGCATGTGGCGAGTTATCTACTGTTTCATCTATTTGTGGGTTGTGAGTATTGTTGTTGTTGTTGGTGTTGTGAATGGTTTGTACAGATTCCTGAATCATGTTATTTGTTAGTTCAGTTGCCTGTGTATTTGTATTGACAATGCTTGTGAGATGAATGTTATATGTTGATACAGGTGTTATTACGTCGTTAACCATAGTTAATGATTCAGGGTTGTCTTGGGTCGTGATTGTTTGTGCTACGGACTGCTTTATATTTTCTCGCTCTGATTCTGATATTCTATTATTTCTGTGTATAACTCTTATCTGATCTGCTAATTTTTGTTCTGTTAAATGGCTTAATTCTGGGAAAATATCAATAAATTTTTTGTGTAACAGGGGCCTGTAGGCTGTCAGATTTTCTTCACATTTTGTAACTATGTAGTAGCAACGGAGTAGTTCATAATTTATTTTATTAGTCCACTTCATCCGTTGTCTACTTTTGCCAGCAAGAGTGGTTGCAGGCAGTATTTCTTGCAAAACACTTCTTGCTTGTGTGTTCGTGTTTGTATTGTGTATTTGTGTGTAAGTATCTACGCAGTTTAAGGGCAAATTTGTTTGAGATATTTGCGTAGAGTTAGTACTGTCAGTAATGGATGCAGGATAATTTGCGTAAGCTTCCTGCACAGCATTGTCTGACATTGGTGAAAGAGTGGTTGACCGAGGGGATAAAGTCGTTTGAAGATATTGTGATGAAGAGCTGGGGGGTATAAAGAGACTTTGTGTTGAAGATTCAGGTGACGATGGGCATGAGGATATATCAAGTGATGATGTTTTGTTTGTTTCTTTGTTTCCTGCAACAGTTGGATACTGGGCAAGTGGTAGCGATACGGTGCCCCCTCCAGAATACGTGGGGCTGCCCGAGCTTGAAGGCTCGGGGCGGGATTCCCCATTTCTGGGACCCGCCTGGAGTAGTCTATTTCTAGGTCTGAGACGCATCGCTATTTCGAATTTAGTAGTGCTCCGTTTGTCATTGGTAAGTATTTAGCATAATGCTGTCAATGTCCGCCCCTCACGTGGCATAAGATGGTAAAGCCGGACGTGGAGTTAGATTTGGGAGGGGCTTATAATTATTATTATTAAGAACTTTTGTTTTTTCTCAGCTTTCAGCTGGTCATATTGCTGTTTACGGGCATATACCAAGTAAACAACTTTAAAACTATTAATAATGTTGGTAAGGACTATTTACTAATTAGGGTGAAAATATATTTTCATCTACTTGTAAAAATTTCCTAACAATACGACAGGTGTTTAATATGACTGCTTTCTGCATACTTATGTATGTGTTTTCCTTAATATTCAAAAGTTTTAAACTGTGGTGAAGGTGTTTTGGGATGATTCCTGTGGTTGATAATACTATTGGTACTACGTAGACTTTATTTTGTTTCCATATTCTTGTTACCTCTTCTTTTAACTCAGCATATTTGTGTATTTTTTCTGTTATTGTTTTTGATATGTTATGCGTGTTAGGTACTGCAATGTCGATTAAGTAAGTTGTATTGTTAGTTTTATCTTGAAAAATAATATCTGGTCTATTGTAGTGTATTGTTTTATCTGTAAGAATAGCACGGTCGTAATAAAGTTTGTATGTAGAATTCTCTAATACCTTGTTAGGGGTATATTTATAGTATGGTGTATTGATGTCGTTTAAAAGTTTATGTTGGGTGGCTAGTTTTAAGTGTATAATATTGGCAACTTGGTTGTGTCTGTGGGTGTAATCAGTTTGTGTAAGGTGGGGACATGCTCCAGTTATGTGTTGAATTGTTTCAGACTGTGTATGGCATTTTCGGCATTTATCGTCTGCTAATGTTGGATCTTTAACAATATATTTACGGTAATTTCTTGTATTGATGACTTGATGTTGAATAGCCAAGATGAAGCCTTCTGTTTCAGGAAATAATGTACCTATTTTAAGCCATCTATTAGATGCTTCTTTGTCTATTAGTGTTTGTTCTAAGTCATGTGGGTGTCGTCCATGAAGTGTTTTTGTTTCCACTTTTCTATCGTGTCATGTTCTAGTTTGAGGGTGTTCATATTTGTGTTTTCGGTTAATTTAGATTGGATTAGGTTTAACGGTGTAAAGTTAATATCGTTTTGTACAATGGCTTTATGTATATTACTTTTGATTGACTTTTGTTGAAAGAAATTATGTAGATTTAAGACCTGTTTTTGCCATAAATCATGTATGTTTATGAGACCTCTGCCTCCGTTATGTCTTTTAATTGTTAAACGTTCTATTGCAGATTTTGGGTGATGGTTATTGTGTTTGGTAAGAATAATGCGTGTTGCCCGTTCTATAGTGTGTATATTTGTTTTGTTCCATTTTATGATACCAAATGAGTATGTGAGTATTGGGATAGCGTAAGTGTTAATAGCTTTTATAAGGTTTTGCCTGAAAGTCTCGTTTTACATAGATGTGTTACTCTTTTTTGTATTCTGTTATAAGGTTTTGCTTAATTTTGCTGTGATCTATGCCCTTTAGTTGGTAGTATCCCAAATACTTATAAACATCACCTGGTTCCATTGCTGTTATAATTTTATTCTGCGTATCATCCAATGCGTAGTTTCCAGTTCGTATAGTGCCTTTAACAATGTGAAGTATTTTACATTTGTCTAACCTGAATTGCATGTTAATGTCGTTGCTAAATGTAGTCGTTATTTTTATTAATCTGTCCATTTCTTTCTCAGTTTTGGCGTATAATTTAATGTCGTCCATATAAATCAAATGGGATATTACTGTCTGGGTAGTATCATTTTTAAGGCAATACCCAGCATTTTGGCTGTTAAGTAAATTTGATAGTGGGCTTAAAGCGAGGCAGAACCACAGTGGGCTCAGAGAATCACCTTGATAAATACCTTTTTTAATATTTATTTCTCGTGTTCTAAATGTTGTGTGCTGGTGATTAATGTATAGTGTAGTTTTCCATAAGGGCATAATTTTTTTAAGGAATTGTATAATAGAGTTATTTATTTTATAAATTTTATGTGTTTTGATTAACCAAGAGTGTGGAATACTATCAAACGCTTTTTGATAATCTATAAACGTACAATGTAAATTGCGTTTCTTCGTTCCTGTGTGTTTGTGTATCACAGAATCAATTATAAGTTGTTCTTTGCAACCCATGTGGCCTCGTCTGCATCCTTTTTGTTCTTCTGCTATTATATTGTGTTTTCCGTGTGCGTTCTGATTTTATGTGTAATAATTGACGTAAGTATTTTGTATATCGTTGGTAAACATGTAATAGGTCTATATTGTGAAGGTTTTGTAGTGTATTGTTCTTTTGGTAACATGTAGGTTATCCTTTAACAATAAATTCAGGTATGTTTTGTTTTTGTAATATGATTTCTGTTAAATTCTTTGCTAAATGTTTATGTAATACTACTAATTTTTTATACCAATAATTACAAATTTTGTCACTGCCTGGTGTTTTCCAGTTGTGTAATTTAGCAGTAATGTTCTTAACATCTTCCTCTGTAATATTTTCGAACTCCATTTCAGGGATCAAATTCCAACGTTTGCTTTCTTCACTTATCCATTCTGCTTCAGTGTTGTGTTGTATTTCATGCTCCCAAATGTTCGACCAGAATCTCTCAATCTCTTCAACAGCCGGTATTTCATTAGTTTCCACGTTTTTATTTCCTTTGCTTGTATTTAACTTTCTGTAGAATAATTTTTCATTGGTCGTAAATAGATTATTGTCTTCTTTCCTTTGTAATGCTTTTTTATACCTCTTAAGTCTATTAGCTTTGAGTGATAATTTTTGTTTTAATGTATCTAAGAATTCTTCCGGTTTTCTATTTTCGCCTTCATGTGTAGAATGTATTTTATTATTTTTAAAATTTGTGTTACTCTTTCTACTACTTTTTTTGATCTATTATTATTGTGAATAAATTGGGTGAGTTTACCTATATCGGAACGTAGCTTTTGTATATCTTTTTCCAGTCTAATTTGCCATGACGGTCTAACATAGTTTTATGCCGTAATGTTTCATCAGTTTTTGATTTTATAGCCTAATTCTTGCAGAAATGATCATTGCCGTACAGTATATGAGTGTGTGGATGTCTGTTAAGCGTACTTCGTCAGATATGTGCTGAGGTAGTATACTGTTGTTGAAAATGTTCACTAGTCGCTGGAGATCTTTACTATATCTTAATTTAGGTAGTTTCGGTCGGGCTGTTGGATCCATCCCTGAGAATTCCAATAACACTGTTTTAAATTTATTATTTAACTCTTTTGTTATCGTGTCTTCGTTAATATTTGGAGAATTGAGAGATTCTATTTCATTTTCAATAAGCAATGTAACTGTGTCTGTTTGCGTAGAAACTTCAGCGGTGTATTCATGGTTAGTATATAATGATGAGCATATTTGAGATTCCATATATTGTTGTGTATGTGACAGTGATTGTGTTTGTGTGTTTGTGTAAGGGAGGTTAATTTGGGATTGAATGCACGTTAAATTTTCAGTGTCAAGTATACTTGGTGGTGGTGTCGTATTGTGTCTTATTTCCTGATTTGTATTTTCTTCCTGATTTAGTAATACTCGAACTTCTTCTTTCAATAGATTCAGTGTTTCTTCGCTTAATAACTTATTTCGAATAATAACTCTCCTCTGATCGGATATTCTTTGTTCAGTCACATTTACGCCTGGGTATTTTTGGGTGAATTTTTGATGTAACAGTGTTCTGTATGTTGTCATGTCTGTTTCTAATTTTGTTATGTGGTAATAAGTGCGCATAATAAATAAATTTATTTCAGCTGACCATTTCATGCGCACTCTTGGTTTTCCAGCCTTTGTGGATGCAGGTAAAAAGGCCTTAGAGACCTCCTGCGCAACATCAAAGTGGGCGTCTACGGATTCCCTTGAGTCATCGCTAGTAGTTTTAAATGTTGGTGCATATGACAATGTACTATTAGGACTGTATGGTTCTGTTAAGCTGGATGGGGATATTGTACCTCTATCAGGTGGTTTTTGTTTGGCTGTAACATTTTCGGATACCCCGGTGGGAGCCCGCCTAGTCAACTCCGCACCGCTGACGGTTCGCATGCTGTGACACCCAGCGTCAGCTCGAGGTGTGCCCCGGCGATCACCCCCGGGAAGCGGCTCTATACGTTTACGCTTAGACCTCGTCTCCATTTTTAATGGGTTACCCTTGCCTTGTTAGCCGTATAAGATTCTATAATAATACGTGTCCGCCCCCCACGTGGGTCAGGTGGTCGACCCGGACGTAAGGTTGGATTTGAGGGGGCTTATTATTATTATTATTATTATATGTAAGCTTAGCTTAACTCAGCTATAGAGCTGGTAATTTTAAGAGAAACAGAGACGGGCTTAGCCAAGTCTTCTATTCCTTGACGTGGAATCTGTTAAGTGTTTTTTTTTTATGTCGTGTTTTGTAAATCACTTTCTGGTGGGCAGAGCAAAGTCAGGGACGATGGGTTTAAGAAACGGCGAACTATCGAACAAGTATCAATTACTATGGACTTTTGAAGTGGTATGTATGTATTCTCTTCAAGCTCCAATATTTTAAGGGCATTACGGAGTATTTTGGGGACGACACCAGTGGATGAAATTATAATCGGGGCTACTTTTACGTCATCCTGATGCCACATTTGTTTTATTTCATCAGCAAGAGGTATGTATTTTGGATCTTCTCTGTGTGTTTTTGTTTAAGGTTGTTAGTGTTGGGTACAGATATGTCTATTAGGTATGTAGTTTTAGTAGATTTTAAAGTTAAAGTAATATCTGGTATATTGCTAAGAATTGTTCGATCTGTAATTATGTCTCTGTTCCAGTATAACTTGGAATTTTCATTTTCAGGACATTTGTAGGTTTGTATTTGTAATAGGGCGTATACGTGTCTAAAAGTTTGTGTTTAAGAGCAAGTTGCTGATGTATATGTTTGGCTACGTTGTCATGGCGGTGTGTATATTCTTTATTGGCTAATGCGCTACAACCTCCTGTGATATGGTCAATTGTTTCGGTGGTACGGTGACGTAATCTACATTTATCTGTTTCAATGGGTTCTTTTAATATATACCGGGTGTAATTGCGTGTTTTATTATTTGATCTTGGATTGCGATAAGAAATCCTTCTGTTTCACCGAATATGTTACCTTTAGTAAGCCAGGTATTTGATGCTTTGCAATCAATATGCTCTTGTTGTAATTGATATGGATATTTACCGTGTATGGCCTTTTTCCAATTTTCTATCTTATGTTCATCATTGGTTATTTTTGTTTGGGATCAAACTCCCTATTGTTTAGTTGTAAAGGTGATGTAGATGTGAAAATATTTACTATTGCTCTATGAATCTTATTATTTTCAGCTTTATTAAGGAAATAATTGCGTAGATTGTGTACTTGCGCGTAGTGAAGATTTCTTATATCTATGAAGCCTCGACCACCATGTTTTCTTTTTAATGTAAATCTCTCGACAGCAGAATGTATATGATGAATGTTATGTGTGTTACATGATTTTCTTGTTAGGGTATTTAACGCCTCTAGTTCTGTATATGACCATTTTATGATACCAAAAGAGTATGTTAATATTGGGATGGCGTATGTATTGATTGCTTTGGTTTTGTTTCTTGCCGATAATTGAGTTTTAAGTATTTGATTTAATCTTTGTTTGTATTCACTTCTGAGGCGTTTTTATTTCTGTGTGAGGTATTGTTGTATTTTGATGATACCCAAGATATTTATAAATAAATAAATAAATATCTTCACGCAATTCCCAATACAGGGGTAGACAGAGGTCAAGTTTAGACAATTAAGTCCTTTGACCCACCTTCCACCGAAGATATTTTCGGGACAACGTGACAGGTGGTGAGCCCGTCGCCGCCTCTATGTCCAAGCCAACGATGATATTTATAGGTTTCTTTAAACTCCATACTTCTTATAATATCATTTTGACAAGATAGATTATAAGGGTCTGTTTCTTTGTGTTGTCCTTTAATAATACTGTTAATTTTACATTTATCTGTTCCAAAAGTCATTTAATATCTCTACTGAATTTTCCGTTAGTCTGAGTAAACGATCTAAATTTTGTCTACTAGCTGCATAAATCTTAATATCGTCCATATAAAGAAGGTGGGTCAGTTTAGTATTCGTTTCTTTGTCTATTAGGTATCCGTAGCCTGAGTTGTTGAGTATTCTAGAAAGTGGGTTCATAGCCAGACAAAACCATAACGGGCTGAGTGAGTCGCCTTGAAAGATACCCCGGAGTATTTTTATTGGGGAGGTGCTTAGTGTAACGCTATTAGTCCGGATATTGAGTTTGGTAGTCCATTTAGTCATTTATTATTATTTTTATTATTATTATTATTATTATTAGTTTGGTAGTCCATTTAGTCATTTATTATTATTATTATTATTATTATTATTATTATTATTTATAATTTCTTTTTATCGAAGGATTATGCTACACGTAAGGGTGCGTCCATACATTACGTAAAGTGTTTTTTTGAATTTTCTGTCCCTTCCTCCTCCCTTGGTGAGATGTCGTGAGATTTTATTCAACCCCCTCCCCCATCCCGCAATCTCACGTGAGATTTTTCAAAATGTGGGTTTCTTACGTAAACGCGTTGGATTGTTATTGTGAAAATAAAAAAAATTGCTTCGTGCTTTTATTTACGACTAGTTAAGACTAGTCTAGTAATTAAACTCTCAGCAATATTGATTATTGCTGAGAGTTTAATTATAAGTTTAATCAAAATTTAACAAAAGAATACTTAAATCGTAACTACTGTGATTAAAAAAGAATATCTACTCTAATTCAATCCATGGAGAATCATGCAAGGTCTCAAGAGAGACTATTGGAACCAACATGTCCATATGACTTTTAGTAAAATCATCTGCTCCTTCAACTTCGTTCTGATCTAGCCACTCTATTCCATTAGCACATGCACACAGTAACTCATTAGCTCGTCTTGTGACAATCCGTGAAGGTCGCACTTTGCGGAAAATACGCGCTTGCTAAGCTGGTGCAATGTCGCCTGTGCTCTACAACTCTTGTGCTAGATGCAAAGTAAATACCGCATGTACTGCAGCATCTTTTCTCTAAATCATTATGTACACTTGGGCAATAGAGATCATAAGGGGTGGTGATGAAGGCATTCAGCGGTTGAATTGTTAAAAAAAAAAAATATGTAAGTCACGATAGCCGAGTTGTTGGGTGGTCGGAATTTCGAGTCGAGAGACCCGAGTTCGATCCCCAGGTGGCAGTACCAATGAGCTTTTCAAAAAACTTATGTACGAATTTCATCGTTGGCTTGGACATAAAGGCGGCGACGGGCTCACCACCTGTCACGTTGTCCCGAAAATATCTTCGGTGGAAGGTGGGTCAAAGGGACTTAATTGTCTAGACTTGACCTCTGTCTACCCCTGTATTGGGAATTGCGTGAATTGTTAGGCAGTGGATATTAGAAGGTACAAATGAATTTCCGTCATGCTCCTTAAAGTCCGGAATTGTCAAATGTCCATCAACTTGAGTGATAGATAGGAGGTGGCAGAAAACGGTCGTCAAGAATCACATGCAGATCACTCCGGCGTGGGCTGCAGCACTACTGATCATCGCATTTTACAACCTAAATAAAATTCAAATCGTCCTTTTATGTCAAGTGTTGATATATATGAATATTTTTTCTTATTGTTTTACTGATTGATACTATTATAACAAAAACAAATATAAAAGTCACTAGTTCGATCCTCATGGCTCGTACCAATGGGGTTTTTCAAAAACTTATGTACAATTTGCAATTTATATTGCAATCACGTTATCCCAAAAATATCTTCGGTGGAATGTGAGTGGAAGGACTTAATTGTCTAGACCTCTATAGGGGATATAGGGATTTGCTGAAAATTATTTTAAATTTGTAATAGAACACTCCCTTGCTTCACTGTTACTTTCAGCTGCAATATTCAAAATTTCAACATTTTATAAAAGTTATGAAAAAAAATATGAAAGAGTAAAGAATATGAACACTATACAGAACAACAGAAATATTATTTCCCAGATATTAATAACGATAACCATAGCAATATATAAAAATACACTTTAATACTGTATTTTTGTGAAATTATATTACTCAAATAACTAAAAACGGCTAAACTCACGTATAAATGATCGGTATAGGTACCGACTAGTTTCGGACCAGTCGGAGGTTCATCAAGATGAGTGGTGTTCAACACTCACCCTGATGAAGCCGTTTTAAATTATTTGATTAATAATGCCTCACAAAGAATTAATAATTTAAAATATATTACGTTCCCTCATGAATTTCGGCAAATAAAGTATTTCTAACACTTTCGGGTAAAATTGTGTCACCTGCCATGTTATTTAGAGTCAATCGATTAAATATTTTCCACTTTTTCAGCCACAAACATACAAAAGCTCTGTATCAAAAGCTTGTGTATGCTGAGTGTAAGCTGATAAAAAATAGACAGCTGTTAGTTGGTGATTCAGAATACTCAGCATCAAAGCGTATATCGCTGTTTTAAGTCAATATTACAATAGCAATCCCTCCTATTTTTACTTATTTAATTAGCTTAACACGCAATCCCTAACAGGGTAGCCAGAGATAACAGATCGCCAAATGTCACGATCCTTACATACCTCTATTGCTTCTTTCAGATTCATTATTTTCTACATACATGCACGTCTTGGTATTCGAGTATTCTTGACCCTCCCTCTTCGAGCAATTTGCTCACATGGTTAGTTAGTCACAGCCTACCTCAACACCTTTTAAGGTTAACTTTCGGGCTATATATGTTCTTCACCATTCGCTCTTCACTTATTGCTCTACGTACCCAAACCACCGAAGCACGCCCCTATCAATTTTAGTGAAACGATCATCTTTCAAACCTGCCATATTAGTTATTCATTAGTTTTATTAGCATTCAAACCAAGACCTTAATTTTTACATTGCTCTTTCACACTGACGACTAATGCCTACAGTTTTGCCTTTGATGGTGCAATAAACATTTCCCGTTACTCGTTTTCACACGCAAACAACTATGATCTAGTTTTTGTAAACAGCTGTCGAGATACAATATGTATCGCCACGCAGACATGACGCAACCCTGTTTTACACCCGGTTGGATGCCGAACATAGGTGACAGGTCACCCGTGATGACAACCTCTCCTTCGCTTTAATTCTATACCTTTCGCGCACTTCCTCATCAATGCTTCCGTCTGAATACTCTGCAGCTTTCATCTTTCTTTCATCTTCTCTCACATATCCTCTTACAAGCTAAATAGTCTAACCATGCGTTACTTCTAGAACAGCTGTGACGTTTTATTAATCTGTGGTAGCTTACGTCGATAGGCCCTGAGGTCAGGTCATTACTATTTAGGGCTGGCCCCACCAGATAACTCCTAAGTGTCACTGCCCAGTCGTTTGGTCTCGGACACACGACATCTAATTCTTTTGCTTTCATTATTTCGATCTACTCAGTCGTCTTATATCTCATGATTCCTCTAACATTCCACTCCGACCTCTACCATCTGCCGTGTCAGGCATCGCGTGACGGAGGGCGGTCCTCAGCGGCATTTTACGCGCCGCATTCCACACCAAACGGAGACAAACTGGTGGCGTCACCTTGGGGGGACTGTCCTAACCATGGCTGTAGTTGCGTATCTGTGTAGAATGGCAGCCCAAAAACGAGCGGGTAGGGATCGCGACGAGCACGCTTCTACATTCCTATTTTTACTCTTTGAATTTAAGTAATACCAACAACGGAAACGTTTTATTATCTTTTTTTGCCAGTTCGTTTCAATTTTACCCAAAAATGTTTAACACTGGATCGCGTAAAACCCATTGGGATAGGAAATATTTATTTCAAATACAGTATTAATTGTATGTTATTTGTTTTGAAACCGTATAACTGTTATTATTATCTGATAAACGATGTTTTTTTCGAGTTTCTTATATTACTAATTTTAATAACAGCTAAGCGTGGCTAGCTTCAGATAGGTTAATATCTGATTCTGTCTAGTTTTAAAATAGTTCAAAAGGCATTATGATAAAACCTTTGTAAAAAGATTCACGAGAAATAATAAATGTTTTTAATTTTGAAATTGCGCCTTGAACATATGAACGTTTATCTCACGTTTTCATTACTGTAGTTGCGAAATGTAAACACAATGTACATATTATTTCACTAAATAAGGGTTCAGTACCCTAATTAAGCACAGTATTGTATTGTCTACCTAGATTATAATGTTTGATATTTTTTATAGCTTCAATTTTTATATGTCAGATGTTAAGGTTGAGTGAATCACAGGCTAAATTGTACTTGGTGATGAAGTGAAACATCGTAAAAAAACACGTGCATGAAAAGGATAAAAAATATTGATAAGGGTCAAGCAGTGTTACGTCCCGGTGGAGGCCACGTTTCGAAATCGATGTGAATCGAAAACGAAGTGGGATGTGTTTGGTGATACGCCAGCACTCTTCAATATAAAAAAAGTATACTAGTTGTGGTTTTTTCATTGAAAAACGGATTACTGAAACTTATTTAATTTAGAAACCAAAAATAATGGAATACATATAAATATCAATAGTTACAAATTGTAAATTATTCCGGAAACATTTTCCAGTAATTCAACATGTCTTCCTACGCTTTCCTTTTCTTTGTATCCAAGTTCTGTTGGTTCAGGTAATTTCATATACATATTTTTGTCTTTTATGTAGCATTGGTGATGTTTTGTGTTCATCATTATTTCTAAATGTCATAATGCTCATGTCTTGCTTGTTATTTTACACTTTGAATTTAAGTAATACCAACAACGGAAACGTTTTATTGTCTTTTTTTGCCAGTTCGTTACAATTTTACCCAAAAATGTTTAACACTGGATCGCGTAAACCCCATTGGGATAGGAAATATTTATTTCAAATACAGTATTAATTGTATGTTATTTGTTTTGAAACCGTATAACTGTTATTATTATCTGATAAACGATGTTTTTCGAGTTTCTAATATTACTAATTTTAATAACAGCTAAGCGTGGCTAGCTTCAGATAGGTTAATATCTGATTCTGTCTAGTTTTAAAATAGTTCAAAAGGCATTATGATAAAACCTTTGTAAAAAGATTCACGAGAAATAATAAATGTTTTTAATTTTTGAAATTGCGCCTTGAACATATGAACGTTTATCTCACGTTTTTCATTACTGTAGTTGCGAAATGTAAACACAATGTACATATTATTTCACTAAATAAGGGTTCAGTACCTAATTAAGCACAGTATTGTATTGTCTACCTAGATTATAATGTTTGATATTTTTTGTAGCTTCAATTTTCATATGTCAGATGTTAAGGTTGAGTGAATCACAGGCTAAATTGTACTTGGTGATGAAGTGAAACATCGTAAAAAAACACGTGCATGAAAAGGATAAAAAATATTGATAAGGGGTCAAGCAGTGTTACGTCCCGGTGGAGGCCACGTTTCGAAATCGATGTGAATCGAAAACGAAGTGGGATGTGTTTGGTGATACGCCAGCACTCTTCAATATAAAAAAAGTATACTAGTTGTGGTTTTTTCATTGAAAAACGGATTACTGAAACTTATTTTATTTAGAAACCAAAAATAATGGAATACATATAAATATCAATAGTTACAAATTGTAAATTATTCCGGAAACATTTTCCAGTAATTCAACATGTCTTCCTACGCTTTCCTTTTCTTTTGTATCCAAGTTCTGTTGGTTCAGGTAATTTCATATACATATTTTTGTCTTTTATGTAGCATTGGTGATGTTTTGTGTTCATCATTATTTCTAAATGTCATAATGCTCATGTCTTGCTTGTTATTTACACTTTGAATTTAAGTAATACCAACAACGGAAACGTTTTATTGTCTTTTGCCAGTTCGTTACAATTTTACCCAAAAATGTTTAACACTGGATCGCGTAAAACCCATTGGGATAGGAAATATTTATTTCAAATACAGTATTAATTGTATGTTATTTGTTTTGAAACCGTATAACTGTTATTATTATCTGATAAACGATGTTTTTTTCGAGTTTCTTATATTACTAATTTTAATAACAGCTAAGCGTGGCTAGCTTCAGATAGGTTAATACCTGATTCTGTCTAGTTTTAAAATAGGTCAAAAGGCATTATGATAAAACCTTTGTAAAAAGATTCACGAGAAATAATAAATGTTTTTAATTTTTGAAATTGGGCCTTGAACATATGAACGTTTATCTCACGTTTTTCATTACTGTTGTTGCGAAATGTAAACACAATGTACATATTATTTCACTAAATAAGGGTTCAGTACCTAATTAAGCACAGTATTGTATTGTCTACCTAGATTATAATGTTTGATATTTTTTATAGCTTCAATTTTTATATGTCAGATGTTAAGGTTGAGTGAATCACAGGCTAAATTGTACTTGGTGATGAAGTGAAACATCGTAAAAAAACACGTGCATGAAAAGGATAAAAAATATTGATAAGGGGTCAAGCAGTGTTACGTCCCGGTGGAGGCCACGTTTCGAAATCGATGTGAATCGAAAACGAAGTGGGATGTGTTTGGTGATACGCCAGCACTCTTCAATATAAAAAAAGTATACTAGTTGTGGTTTTTTCATTGAAAAACGGATTACTGAAACTTATTTAATTTAGAAACCAAAAATAATGGAATACATATAAATATCAATAGTTACAAATTGTAAATTATTCCGGAAACATTTTCCAGTAATTCAACATGTCTTCCTACGCTTTCCTTTTCTTTTGTATCCAAGTTCTGTTGGTTCAGGTAATTTCATATACATATTTTTGTCTTTTTATGTAGCATTGGTGATGTTTTGTGTTCATCATTATTTCTAAATGTCATAATGCTCATGTCTTGCTTGTTATTTTACACTTTTTTTAGGAATGATGTCATAGAAATATAAAGCTTGTTTCGTAAAGTCACATCAAACATTTGTTTTTTTTTATGACCGTGAATATCGGACAGTGAATAACATTTATTTATCGTGTACTGTCTGAAACTCAGAACGCTATCCAACTACACGAAACAAATATTGCTTATGATGATAATCACATTTAATATATATCCTTTCCAAAATTTACTGCATTTTTGTTTTACTTGCTTTATTTTGCATAAATCCATTAGGATTAGTTAATAAAAAGAATATTTTTTATAGTTCTTAAACGTTTAATTGAATTATTTATAAATGTTTAACAGAACGTATTCAGCGCCTGCCTTGGTGCCGCCCCTGCCTTAGGATGTGGATGTGGATGTGGATGTGGGGGTTATCGTTATTAAATATAAACAATCGGCAATTTCTTGAACTGATGATATATAACTCGATGTAAAATTTTATCACAAACAATCATTCTCTAAATTTTGTTAATATATTATCTTGAGAAGCATTCTCTTTTTATTACTTATACTACTTATGCGTAGTTGTATACAAATTTTTCACTAGTGGTCTTGGAACATATATTATTGAGTTATTTGCTCAGGCACAATAAACAGGGTAGTAGAATTAGGTCAGTATTGTCCTGTAGTAACAGTAGGTTAGATTGACCAGCCCGGTTTCTTTAGTGGCTAGTTTTTCATCATTTAATTGATAACAAGGCACACCAGCCGTAACTATGTTCAGATCTTCGGAAGGTGTAATTGATGATATCAGCACTAGTCCACCAAATACTCTCCAGTACCTTTTTCTGTAAAATCTATTTAAGGAGGCACAGAATTTGGCCTTGGTAAAAAGTCACGATAGCCGAGTGGTTGGGTGGTCGGAATTTCGAGTCAAGAGACCCGAGTTCGATCCCCAGGTGGCAGGTTCGCACCAATGGGTTTTTAAAAACTTATGTACTAATTATATCGTTGGCTTGGACATAAAGACGGGGACGGGTTCACCACTTGTCGCGTTATCCCGAAAATATCTTCGGTGGAAAGTCTAGACTAGACTTCTGTCTACCCCTGTATTGGGAATTGCCTGTAGATACGTTTATTTTATACAGGATTTGGCTGGTGTTCAACCAGTTAAGAGCGTTTTCAATAATCGTACAAAATTTAATTTTCATCTCAAGCAACGGTATGATTCGAAATTCCTTTGTTATTGTTCCGTTTGAGAAGCAAAACGCAACACTCGACACGTATTTCTCAGTTTTCGTCGCTCGATTTACGTGGTACCCATTGTTAAAGTTATTTACCTTTCCAATTTTTTATCACCTTCATCGAAACGTACCGCTAGCTGACTTATTTTTGATGGATCCGTTTCCACACTTAACTAGTGTGGAAACGGATTCATCAAAAATAAGTTTAACTTTTAATTCTTCGATATCAACTAAGGTATCCGGCCTTCCACGGGGCTTATCGTGCGTAGACCAAAAGTTCCACAACACATTTCTTTTACAGTACTGTCCCATAGACGACCTCCGTGGACGAGTGGCGTAAACACTGGTTTTCAAGGTGTCACCATCTCGAGGTCCCGGGTTCGATTCCCGGTCAGGTGAATGTAGAAAAACCACTTTTCAACATTTTCTCGGGTCAGGGTTTTAGTGGTGCCTTCGTTGTTTCCGATTCCCACTCCTCAAGTGCTTTAGCATCTTACATTGGGATCGGAGCAATGTATGTGATGTTGTTCCTATCTATACATGTACTATAGACATCATTAATTCTGGGAGCCGTTTCTTCAGCACTGATGCCACGGAGGAACTAGTATTCGTAAATAACGCGATGTTTAGGTTCTCCATATTGGGGACTGAACAACGTCAAAGAAAAACAAATGACGCGATAACGAATCAATTGCTAAATTATAACATTTAGTACACTATCAGTAGCCCAGTAGTCGGATGATTTTCTAAAATTCTCTTAACATTATTAATAGAAAGTTCAGAATAACTATAAGTTAAAAGTAATAATTTAGTTGCTTTAAAAATTCAATAACAACTGTACTATAAAAATGTATACGGCGTTATCGTAGTAATGTTTTGTGCCTTTTTTATTTTATTTTTAATTTTTATGTCACAATTATGATTTAGGCTCTTCGAAGGTTTAGGCTTTTGTGCTTTAGCATCTTACATTGGGATAGGAGCTATGTATGTGTTGTTTTACGTATCTGTACATGTATGTATCTATTTATTTATTATTATTATTATTATTTCTCTTTTTATTACTTATACTACTTATGCGTAGTTGTATACAAATTTTTCACTAGTGGTCTTGGAACATATATTATTGAGTTATTTGCTCAGGCACAATAAACAGGGTAGTAGAATTAGGTCAGTATTGTCCTGTAGTAACGGTAGGTTAGATTGACCAGCCCGGTTTCTTTAGTGGCTAGTTTTTCATCATTTAATTGATAACAAGGCACACCAGCCGTAACTATGTTCAGATCTTCGGAAGGTGTAATTGATGATATCGGCACTTGTCTACCAAATACTATACAGTACCTTTTCTGTAAAATCTATTTAAACAGGCACAGGATTTCGCCTTGGTAAAATTTCACGATAGCCGAGTGGATGGGTGGTCGGAATTTCGAGTCAAGAGACCCGAGTTCGATCCCCAGGTGGCAGGTTCGCACCAATGGGTTTTTAAACTTAATACGTACTTATACTTTCACATGTAGGAACTGTTTGTGCTGAATAAATATCTATTCTATTCTCTAGACTTAGGGACATTGTTCTGGAAATTGGAAACTTTCCTATAGATGTCGTCAATGCCAAACAGGCATAAAACAAAGATACAATTAAAATTTCATCCCATGCGTGCTGGACAGAGTGGCTCGAAGGAAAGAGCGTTGCCACAGTACGGTATAGGTTACTGTTCAGAATCCCCCAGGTCGGCAAATTTTTAAATAATACTGTTAAGGAACCTGAAATTTGACCTGATATTATTAAGTAATTTGTTCATGGGGCATATGCCTCTGCAACAAAATACCAGTATGTATATGAAGGTTTGTATTAGTCCTTGATGTTTATATTTATCTATGTATATATGTATCTATGCAAGTAAATTGTATCGTTGGTTGGACACTAAGCCGTTGACATATTATCAAGTCGTTACTAAATTCCTAAATAAGCTCCGAGAGACTACAAGTCTAGAAAACAGGGCCTCTGACAACCCCAACATTGGGAAATACTTGAAGATGTAAAAAAGTCAGTCCACATAACGTATTAATCTGTAACACTAATACAAAATGCATTTTTAAATTTCATTATTAATTTTACACATTGTAGAGTTTATAATACTCTTTTTAGTTACAATAACCAAGTCCAACCACTTGGTTATTAAAAATCTGTTTAAGTAGGCACAGGATTTTAACTTGGTAAAATGTCACGAGAGCCGAGTGGTTGGGTGGTCGGAATTTCGAGTCAAGAGACCCGAGTTCGATCCCCAGGTGGCAGGTTCGCACCAATGGGTTTTTAAACTTAATACGTACTTATACTTTCACATGTAGGAACTGTTTGTGCTGAATAAATATCTATTCTATTCTCTAGACTTAGGGACATTGTTCTGGAAATTGGAAACTTTCCTATAGATGTCGTCAATGCCAAAACAGGCATAAAACAAAGATACAATTAAAATTTCATCCCATGCGTGCTGGACAGAGTGGCTCGAAGGAAAGAGCGTTGCCACAGTACGGTATAGGTTACTGTTCAGAATCCCCCCCCCAGGTCGGCAAATTTTTAAATAATACTGTTAAGGAACCTGAAATTTGACCTGATATTATTAAGTAATTTGTTCATGGGGCATATGCCTCTGCAACAAAATACCAGTATGTATATGAAGGTTTGTATTAGTCCTTGATGTTTATATTTATCTATGTATATATGTATCTATGCAAGTAAATTGTATCGTTGGTTGGACACTAAGCCGTTGACATATTATCAAGTCGTTACTAAATTCCTAAATAAGCTCCGAGAGACTACAAGTCTAGAAAACAGGGCCTCTGACAACCCCAACATTGGGAAATACTTGAAGATATTTATTTTTATTATTATTATTATTTCTTTTTATCGAAGGATTACGCTACACGTAACAGCTGTGCTACGTACGTGACGCCAATGAATAGGCTAAAAGGCAGAGCTGAAACCATACTCACACAGCACACGCCGAAAAGGGGTTGACTTTTCGGCATTATGAAACCTGTTTCTTTTATTTTTTAAACTTAATACGTACTTATACTTTCACATGTAGGAACTGTTTGTGCTGAATAAATATCTATTCTATTCTCTAGACTTAGGGATATTGTTCTGGAAATTGGAAACTTTCCTATAGATGTCGTCAATGCCAAAACAGGCATAAAACAAAGATACAATTAAAATTTCATCCCATGCGTGCTGGACAGAGTGGCTCGAAGGAAAGAGCGTTGCCACAGTACGGTATAGGTTACTGTTCAGAATCCCCAGGTCGGCAAATTTTAAATAATACTGTTAAGGAACCTGAAATTTGACCTGATATTATTAAGTAATTTGTTCATGGGGCATATGCCTCTGCAACAAAATACCAGTATGTATATGAAGGTTTGTATTAGTCCTTGATGTTTATATTTATCTATGTATATATGTATCTATGCAAGTAAATTGTATCGTTGGTTGGACACTAAGCCGTTGACATATTATCAAGTCGTTACTAAATTCCTAAATAAGCTCCGAGAGACTACAAGTCTAGAAAACAGGGCCTCTGACAACCCCAACATTGGGAAATACTTGAAGATGTAAAAAAGTCAGTCCACATAACGTATTAATCTGTAACACTAATACAAAATGCATTTTTAAATTTCATTATTAATTTTACACATTGTAGAGTTTATAATACTCTTTTTAGTTACAATAACCAAGTCCAACCACTTGGTTATTAAAAATCTGTTTAAGTAGGCACAGGATTTTAACTTGGTAAAATGTCACGAGAGCCGAGTGGTTGGGTGGTCGGAATTTCGAGTCAAGAGACCCGAGTTCGATCCCCAGGTGGCAGGTTCGTACCAAAGAGTTTTTAAAACAAAAACTTATGTACGAATTACATCGTTGGCTTGGACATAAAAACGGCGACGGGTTCACGTTGTTCCGAAAATATCTTCGGTGGAAGGTGGGTCGAAGGCACTTATTTGTCTAGACTAGACCTCTGTCTACCCCTGTATTGGGAATTGCATGAAGATATTTATTTTATTTCTTAATTTTCAAAGGGTACATTATCTGTTAATAAAACTGGTGTGATAAAGAGCCAATTTCAATTATATTAGATAGATAACACTTTTCCCCTTCAAACTTCTGCCCCGCTATTGAAAATTTTACCAGGAGTCTATAAATCTCGGAGCGGCATTGGTTGTTATACAACCTTCATTTTTATGCACATCACAACATGGCTGCATTCCAATGTTTAGTTTAAGTTTAAAAAAAAATTCAGGAAATTCTTTGTTCGGATGAAACGTTTTACCGTAGAAGAAACCTACAAAAACAAAATGATAAGGTGTACGCACACAGTAGTGAAGAAGCCAGCTACCGCGTGTCCAACGAGGTCATTTTCCATCCTCGCTCATGGAAAGGTGTAAAACGAATGCAGTTGTGTATCAAAATACAGTCCTGACGAACCTTGTGGAACCTGTTTCTCATACCATGTTCAATAACTGGCACTGGGTATTCCAACAAGATTCGGCGCTAGCTCATAGAGCGAAGAGCACACAAGACTGGCTGGCGGCGCGTGAAATCGACTTCTTCGGGCACGAAGACTGGCCCTCCTCCAGTCCAGATTTGATTCCGTTAGATTACAAGATATAGCAACACTTGGAGAAAAAGGCGTGCTCAAAGCCTCATCCCAAATTTGGAGTCACTCAAGACATCCTTGATTAAGGTAGCCGCCGATATTGACATGGACCTCGTTCGTGCTGCGATAGACGACTGGCCGCACAGATTGAAGACCTGTATTCAAAATCAAGGAGGTTATTTTGAAAAACTTTAGTATCATAAGAATCTACGTTTTATTAAGTTCAATTTGGTATATAAATAATTACATAATGAATAAACGTGTTTTAATTATTTTAGGTTAAACATGTGACAGAATTTGTGACCTGACTAGGTATATTAGAACACGCCCTCGCTTCACTGTTACTTTCAGCTGTAATATTCAAAATTGTAACATTTTACAAAGGCTATAAAAATATGAAATAGTAAAGAATATGAAAACTATACAGAGTAACATAAATATTATTTCCCAGATATTAATAACGATAACCATAGCAATCTATAAAAATACACTTTAATACTGTATTTTTGTGAAATTATATTACTTAAATAACTAAAAAGGCTAAACTCACGTATAAATGATCGGTATAGGTACCGACTAGTTTCGGACCAGTCGGAGGTTCATCAGGATGAGTGGTGTTCAACACTCACCCTGATGAAGCCGTTTTAAGTGTTGATTAATAATGCCTCACAAATAATTAATAATTTAAAATATATTACGTTCCCTCATGAATTTCGACAAATAAAGTATTACTAACACTTTCGGGTAAAATTCTATCACCTGTTATTTAGAGTCAATCGATTAAATATTTTCCACTTTTCAGCCACAAACATACAGCTCTGTATCAAAAGCTTGTGTATGCAGAGTGTAAGCTGATAGAAAATAAACAGCTGTTAGTTGGTGATTCAGAATACTCAGCATCAAAGCGTATATCGCTGTTTAAAAAAAAATTCAGGAAATTCTTTGTTCGGATGAAACGTTTTACCGTAGAAGAAACCTACAAAAACAAAATGATAAGGTGTACGCACACAGTAGTGAAGAAGCCAGCTACCGCGTGTCCAACGAGGTCATTTTCCATCCTCGCTCATGGAAAGGTGTAAAACGAATGCAGTTGTGTATCAAAATACAGTCCTGACGAACCTTGTGGAACCTGTTTCTCATACCATGTTCAATAACTGGCACTGGGTATTCCAACAAGATTCGGCGCTAGCTCATAGAGCGAAGAGCACACAAGACTGGCTGGCGGCGCGTGAAATCGACTTCTTCGGGCACGAAGACTGGCCCTCCTCCAGTCCAGATTTGAATCCGTTAGATTACAAGATATAGCAACACTTGGAGGAAAAGGCGTGCTCAAAGCCTCATCCCAAATTTGGAGTCACTCAAGACATCCTTGATTAAGGTAGCCGCCGATATTGACATGGACCTCGTTCGTGCTGCGATAGACGACTGGCCGCACAGATTGAAGACCTGTATTCAAAATCAAGGAGGTTATTTTGAAAAACTTTAGTATCATAAGAATCTACGTTTTATTAAGTTCAATTTGGTATATAAATAATTACATAATGAATAAACGTGTTTTAATTATTTTAGGTTAAACATGTGACAGAATTTGTGACCTGACTAGGTATATTAGAACACGCCCTCGCTTCACTGTTACTTTCAGCTGTAATATTCAAAATTGTAACATTTTACAAAGGCTATAAAAATATGAAATAGTAAAGAATATGAAAACTATACAGAGTAACATAAATATTATTTCCCAGATATTAATAACGATAACCATAGCAATCTATAAAAATACACTTTAATACTGTATTTTTGTGAAATTATATTACTTAAATAACTAAAAAAGGCTAAACTCACGTATAAATGATCGGTATAGGTACCGACTAGTTTCGGACCAGTCGGAGGTTCATCAGGATGAGTGGTGTTCAACACTCACCCTGATGAAGCCGTTTTAAATTATTTGATTAATAATGCCTCACAAAGAATTAATAATTTAAAATATATTACGTTCCCTCATGAATTTCGACAAATAAAGTATTACTAACACTTTCGGGTAAAATTCTATCACCTGTTATTTAGAGTCAATCGATTAAATATTTTCCACTTTTTCAGCCACAAACATACGAAAGCTCTGTATCAAAAGCTTGTGTATGCAGAGTGTAAGCTGATAGAAAATAAACAGCTGTTAGTTGGTGATTCAGAATACTCAGCATCAAAGCGTATATCGCTGTTTTAAGTCAATATTACAATAGCAATCCCTCCTATTTTTACTTAATTAATTAGCTTAACACGCAATCCCTAACAGGGTAGCCAGAGATAACAGATCGCCAAATGTCACGATCCTTACTATTGCTTCTTTCAGATTCATTATTTTCTACATACATGCACGTCTTGGTATTGGAGTATTCTTGACCCTCCCCTCTTTTTGCGAGCATGGCGAAGACTTTAACGAAGACCATGTGAGCAATTTGCTCACATGGTCTTCGTTAGTTAGTCTCAGCCTACCTCAACATCTTTTAAGGTTAACTTTCGGGCTAAGTGATACATCTCTTTCAAACCTGCCATATTAGTTTTTGATTAGTTTCATTAGCATTCAAACTGAGACCTTTATTTTCACATTGCTCTTGCACACATATGACTATTGCCTGCAGTTATGCCTTTGATGGTGCTATAAGCAGTACCCGTCACCAGATTTCACACGAAATCAACTGTAGTCTAGTTTTTGTAAACAGCTGTCGAGATACAATTTGAACCGCCACGATGACTTGTCGTAACCCTGTTTACGGTTGGATGCCGAACATAGGTGACAGGTCACCCGCGATGACAACCTTCCCTTCGCTTCAATTCTATACCTTTCGCGCACTTCCTCATCAATGCTTCCATCTGAATACTCTGCAGCATACTCTTCTCTCACATGTCCTCTTACAAGCCAAAAAGTCTAACCATGCGTTTTCTCTAGAGCAGCTGTGACGTTTTATTAATCTGTGGTAGCATACGTAGATAAGCCCTGAGGTCAGGATATTACTATTTATAAATAAATATCTTCATGCAATTCCCAATACAGGGGTAGGCAGAGGTCTAGTCTAGACAATTAAGTCCCTTCGACCCACCTTCCACCGAAGATATTTTTGGGACAACGTGACAGCTGGTGAGCCCGTCGCCGACTTTATGTCCAAGCAAACGATATAATTCGTACATAATTTTTTTTTTAATAAAATCCATTGGTACGTGTCTACCACCTGGGGATCGAACTTGGGTCTCTCGACTCGAAATTCCGACCTCCCAACCACTCGGCTATTTAGGGCTTATAATAATATAACCACTGAATCCGGACCATATCGCTGACGCCCCACCAGAAAACTCCAAAGGGTCACTGCCCTGTCCCTGTGCCCTGTTTGGTCTCAGACACACGACATCTAATTCTTTTTCTTTCATTATTTCGATCTTCTTTATTCCGATCAGTCGTCTTATATCTCATGATTCCTTTAACATTCCACTCCGACCTCTACCATCCGCTGTGTCATGCTGCGCGAGACGCAGAGCGGTCCCCATCGGCATTCTACGCGCTGCATTCCACACCAACGGGGATGAACTGGTGGCGTCACCTTGGGGGGACTGTCCTAACCATGGCTGCGTATCTGTGTAGAATGGCAGCCCAAAAACGAGCGGGTAGGAATCGCGATGAGTACGCTTCTGCATTTCTATTTTTACACTTTGCATTTAAGTAATAACAATAACGGAAACGTTATTTTTTTTTAACAGATCGTCACAATTTGCCCCAAAAATGTTTAACACTGGATCCCGTAGGTCCCATTGGGATGGGACCCGTAGGTCCCATGTTTTGGAACCGTATAACTGTTATTATTATCTGATAAATGAATTTTTTTTCGATTTAAAAATATTACTAATTTTAATAACAGCTAAGCGTGGCTGGCTTCAGATAAGTTTATTTATTACCTGATTTTGTCTAGTTTTAAAATAGGCAAAAGGCATTATGATAAAACCTTTGTAAAAAGATTCACGAGAAATAATTAATGTTTTTAATTTTCCAAATTGGGCCTTGAACATATGAACGTTTATCTCACGTTTTTCATTACCGTAGTTGTGAAATGTAAACACAATGTACATATTATTTTACTAAATAAGGATTCAGTAACTAATTAAAGTAAAAAAAAAGAAAAAAATATCTTCACGCAATTCCCAATACAGGGGTAGACAGAGGTCAAGTCTAGACAATTAAGTCCCATTGACCCACCTTCCACCGAAGATATTTTCGGGACAACGTGACAGGTGGTGAGCCCGTCGCAGCCTTTATATCCAAGCCATCGATTAAATTCGTATATAAGTTTATGAAAAACTCATTGGTACTGCCACCTGGGGATCGAACTCGGGTCTCTCGACTCGAAATTCCGACCACCCAACAACTCGGCTATCGTGACTAACTAATTAAAGTAAAAATTAAAAAAGAGAGTATCAGTTCAGTGTGAAGTAAAAATGTTGTAAACAAGAAATTATGCCAAGCACAGTAGTATTGTCTTCCTAGATTATCATGCTTGATGTTTTTTGTAGCTTCAATTTTCATATGCAAGATGTAAAGGTTAATTGAATCACAGGTTAATTTGTGCTTGGCGATGAAGTGAACCATCTTAAAAAGACGCGTGCATGAAAAGGAAAAAAATCTTTATAAGGGGCCAAGCCGTATTACGACGACCCGGTAAATGCCATGCTGCGAAAGCCTTCAAAATCATTGTACAAATGATAATCTGTGAGATGTGATTGGTGATACGCGAGAACTCTTCAATATAAAAAAAGTATACTAGTTGTGGTTTTTTCATTGAAAACACGGATTACTGAAACTTATTTAATTTAGAAATCAAAAATAATGGAATACATATAAATATCAATAGTTACCAATTGTAAATTATTCCGGAAACATTTTCCAGTAATTCAACATGTCTTCCTACGCTTTCCTTTTCTTTTGTATCCAAGTTCTGCTGGTTCAGGTAATTTCATATACATATTTTTGTCTTTTATGTAGCATTGGTGATGTATTGTGTTCATAATTATTTCTAAGTGTTATAATTCTCATGTCTTGCTTGTTATTTTACACTTTTTTAGGAATTATGTCATACAAATATAAAGCTTGTTTCATAAAGTCACATCAAACATTTTTTTATTTTTCTAATGACTGTAAATATCGGAAAGTGAATAACATTTATTTATCGGCTACTATCAGAAACTCAGAACGCTATCCAACTACACGAAACAAATATTGCTAATGATGATAATCACATTTAATGTATATCCTTTCCAAAATTTACTGCATTTTTGTTTTACTTGCTTTATTTTGCATAACTCCATTAGGATTAGTTAATAAAAAGAATATTTTTTATAGTTCTTAAACGTTTAATTGAATTATTTATAAATGTTTAACAGAACGTATTCAGCGCCTGCCTTGGTGCCGCCCCTGCCTTAGGATGTGGATGTGAAGCTGGCCTCGGACTCGGCTATGGACGTGGGCTTGGTTGTGGAGCCGGCAATGGCTACGGTCTCGGCTATGACGGTCTCGGCTTCGGTGGACTTGCGGGTTATGATGGTATCGGCTACGGCGGCCTTGCAGCTTTTGGCGGAGAAGGTGTAGGTAATGTGGGTGTCGCTGGTGAACTGGGAGTGGCCGGAGCTACCGCGATTGCTGGTCAAGTTCCCGTGATTGGTGCTGTTGGATTTGGCGGTGAAGTGCCAGCTGCTGGCTGCGTCTCTATTGCTGGAAGATGTGCCGGAGTATGTGGATGTGGATGTGGGGGTTATCGTTATTAAATACAAACAATCGGCAATTTCTTGAACTGATGATATATAACTCGATGTAAAATTTTATGACAAACAATCATTCTCTAAATTTTGTTAATATATTATCTTGAGAAGCATTCTCTTTTTTATTACTTATACTACTTATACGTAGTTGTATACAAATTTTTTCACTAGTGGTCTTGGAACATATATTATTGAGTTATTTGCTCAGGCACAATAAACAGGGTAGTAGAATTAGGTCGAGTATTGTCCTGAAGTAACAGTAGGTTAGATTGACCAGCCTGGTTTGTTTAGTGGCTAGTTTTCATTATTTATTTGATAACAAGGCACACCAGCCGTAACTATGTTCAGATCTTCGCAAGGTGTAATTGATGATATCGGCACTAGTCTACCAAATACTATCCAGTACCTTTTCTGTAAAATCTATTTAAGCAGGCACAGGATTTTGCCTTGGTAAACGATAGCCGAGTGGATGGGTGGTCGGAATTTCGAGTCAAGAGACCCGAGTTCGATACCCAGGTGGTAGACTCGTACCAATGGGTTTTTTAAAAACTTATTTACAAATAATATCGTTGGCTTGGACATAAAGACGGCGACGGGCTCACCACCTGTCACGTTGTCCCGAAAATATCTTCGGTGGAAGGTGGGTCAAAGGGACTTAATTTTCTATACTAGACCTTCGTCTGCCCCTGTATTGGGAATTGCGTGAAGATATACTTATTTTATACAGGATTGGCTGGTGTTCAACCAGTTAAGAGCGTTTTCGTACAAAATTTAATTTTTTACTACTTAAAATTTAATTTTAAGTAGTAGTGATAAAATAATTTCAAAATTATTTTATCGCCTTCATCGAAGCGTGCCGCCAGTTGACCTATTTTTTATTGATTCGTTTTAACACTTACTTTTAATTCTTCGATATCAACTAAGGTCTCCGGTCATCCACGGGGCTAATCGTGTGTAGTTCAAAAGTTCCATTACACATTTCTTTTTCAGTGCTGTCCCATAGACGTTAATTCTGAGAGCCGTTTCTTCAGCACTGATGCCACGAATGAACTTATATTCGTAAATAACGCGATGTTTAGGCTCTCCGTATTGGGAACTGAATGTCAAAGAAAAACAAATTACGCGATAACAAATGAATTGCTAAATTGTAACATTTGGTACAGTATCAATAGCCTGAGCCGGAAGATTTTATAAATTTCTCTTAATATTATTAACAAAAAGTACAGCAAAACTATAAGTTAAAAGTTATAATTAAGTTGCTTTAAAAATTCAATAACAACTCCACAATAAAAATGTATACGGCATTATCGTATTAATGTTTTGTGCCTGTTTTTATTTTATTTTATTCAATTTTTATGTCATAATTATGATTTAGGCTCTTCGAAGGTTTAGGTTTTTTCTTTTATGACGACCTCCGTGGACGAGTAGCGTAAATACCGGTTTTCAAGGTGAAAAGTTTGGCCATCTCGAAGTCCCGGGTTTGATTCCCGGTCGGGTCAATGTAGACAAAACACTTTTTCTACATTTTCTCGGGTCTTGGTGTTTGTAGAGCCTTCGTTGTTTCTGATTCCCATATCTGAAGTGCTTTAGCCTCTTACATTGGGATCGGAGCAATGAAAAATTTTCCATATTGAGGTAGGCAGAGGTCCTACTCCTCAATATGGAAAATTACATGAGACCATGAAGTCCTTTTGATCCATTATTCACTGAAGCGTATTGGGAACGACATCAAGATATTTATTTATTTAATTTTAGTATGAATGTATGTATTAGTCATAGAAGTTTATATATTTATCTATGTAAATTTGTATCTATGCAAGTAAATTTTATCGTTGCATGGACACTAAGCCGTTGACATATTGTCAAGTCGTTACTAAATTCCTCAATAAGGTCCGAGAGACTACAAGTCTAGAAAACAGGGCCTCTGACAACCCCAGAGTTGGGAAATACTTGAAGATGTAAAAACAGTCAGACCACATAACGTAGTACTCTGTAACACTAATACAAAATGCATTTTTAAATCTCTTTATTAATTTTACCCATAGTAGAGTTCATAATACTCTTTCTTAACTTTCTAAAATTTTCTGTTAATAAAACTGGTGTCGTAAAGGGCCAATTTCAATTATATTAAATAGACACTTTTTCCCTTCAAACTTCTGACCTGCTATTATAAATATTACCAGTAGTCTATAAATCTCGAAGCGGTATTGGTTTTTATACAACCTCCATTTTTATGCACATCGTAACGTGGCTGCACTCCCATGTTTAGTTTAAGTTAAAAAAAAAAAAAACAACAGTAAGTAAGTAATATCTTTCATCAAATTTTCATAAAAATTTATCCAACAATTCAGCAAAAAAAAGGTTTGAAATGCGCTAAAAGTATGTAAAACTATGTATCGCTCTCGAAGACTATGATGCATGTCACATATTGCAGTTATTTGTTAGTTATTGTGTGGACTTTAAGAAGAGTTTACTGTGAAGAAATCGTCCTTTTATGTCAAGTGTAAAAAAAATATAAAAGTCACTAGTTAGATCCTCATGGTTCGTACCAATGGGTTTTTTCAAAAACTTATGTACGATTTATATTGAAGCCACGTTATCCCTAAAACATCTTCAGTGGAATGTGGGTGGTAGGACTTTATTGTCTAGAACTCTGTCTACCCCTGTATTGGAAGATATAAAATATGTAGGGATTTGCTGAAAACTATATTAAATTTATATTAGAACACGCCCTCGCTTCACTGTTACTTTCAGCTGTAATATCCAAAATTGTAAATTTTTAAAAAAGTTATAAAAAAAATATGAAAGAGTAAAGAATATGAACACTATACACAATAACATAAATATTATTTCCCAGATGTTAATAACGATAACCATAGCAATCTGTAAAAATACACTTTAATACTGTATTTTTAAGAAATTATATTACTCAAATAACAAAAACGGCTAAACTCACGTATAAATAATCGGTACAGGTACCGACTAGTTTCGGACCAGCCGGAGGTTAATCAGGATGAGTAGTGTTCAAAACTCACCCTGATGAAGCCGTTTTAAATTATTTGATTAATAATGTCATGAATTTCGGCAAATAAAGTATTACAAACACTTTCGGGTAAAATTACCTGCCATGTTATTTACAGTCAATCAATATTATTACTTGATTAATTAGCTTAACACGCAATCCCTAACAGAGTAGCCAGAGATAACAGATCGTCAAATGTCACGATCCTTACATACTTCTTATGCTTCTTTCAGATTCATCAATTTCTTCATACATGCACGTCTAGGTATTCGTGTATTCTTGACCTTTTAAGGTTAACCTTCGGGCTATATATGTTCTTCACCATTCGCTCTTCACTTATTGCTCAACGTACCCATACCACCGAAGCACGCCCCTATCAATTTTAGTGAAACGATCATTTTTCAAACCTGCCATATTAGTTTTCCATTAGTTTTATTAGCATTCTGACGGAGACCTTTATTTTCACATTGCTCTTTCACACTGATGACTAATGCCTGCGGTTTTGCCTTTGATGGTGCAATAAGCACTACCCGTCACTCGATTTCACACGCAAACAACTATCGTCTAGTTTTTGTAAACAGCTATCGAGATACAACATGAACCGTGACGAAGATATGACGCAACCTTGTTTTACGCCCGTTTGGGTTCCGAAAGTGGGTGACAGGTCACCCGTGATGAGAACCTCCCCTTCGCTTCAATTCTATACCTTTCGCGCACTTTGTCATCAATGCTTCCGTCTGATTCCGTCTGATTATGTCTGCTTTCATCTTTCTTTCATCTTCTATCACATATCCTCATACAGGTCATATAGTCTAACCATGCGTTACCTGTAGAGCAGCTGTGATGTTTTATTAATTGAAGGGTTACTTTGTTGAATCTGCATACCACATTTACTCTGTGGTAGCTTACGATCATACGCCCTGAGGTCATAACATTACTATTTAGGGCTCGAAATACCACTGAATCCCAACCATATCACTAACGCCCCACCAGAGAACTCCTAAGTGTCATTGCCTTTTCGTTTGGTCTCGGACACACGACATCTAATTCTTTTTCTTTCATTATTTCGATTCATTCATCTCGTCGTCGTCGTCTTATATCTCATGATTCCTCTAACATTCCACTACCACCTCTACCATCCGCTGTGTCAGGCATAGCGTGACGGAGGGTGGTCCTAGTCGGCATTTTACGCGCTGCATTCCACACCAACGGGGACGAATTGGTGGCGTCGCCTTGGGGGTACTGTCCTAACCATAGCTGCGTTTCTGTATAGAATGGCAGCCCAAAAACGGGCGGGTAGTGGTCGCGACGAGCACGCTCACTCTACTCATATCTCATATCTGTCAATAAAATATTTATAACTCTTGACACCATGCACCCCACGCATTTTTAAAATAAAATATTTTTTATTCACACTATTATTAATTTATATTTATTGAAATTTTTAACGCTATTCTTAATTTAAATTTATTAATTTAAATTTATATTTTTTAGGTTTTTTATAAAAAGCGTGTTAGTTAGTTTTTTTAATCTATTATTTATTTACACTTTTCATTTAAGTAATAACAACAACGGAAACGTTTTTTTTGACAGCTCGATACAATTTTAGCCAAAAATGTTTAACACTGTTTCCCGTCGGTCCCATTGGAATGGTAAATACTTATTTAAAATACAGTATTAATTGTATGTAATTTATTTTGGAACCGTATAAAAGTGATCTGATAAATGATATTTTTTACGATTTTCCAATATTACTAATTTTATTAACAGCTAAGTGTCTGACTTCAGATAGGTATATTTAATACCCGATTCTGTCTAGTTTAAAAATAGGTCACAAGGCATTATGATAAAACCTTTGTAAAAAGATTCACGAGAAATAATAAATGTTTTTAATTTTCCAAATTGGGCCATGAACATATGAACGTTTATCTCACGTTTTTCATTACTGTAGTTGCGAAATGTAAACACAATGTACATATTATTTCACTAAATAAGGATTCAGTACCTAATTAAAGTAAAAATTTAAAAAAAAGATTATCAGTTCAGTATGAAGTAAAATGTTCTAAACAAGAAATGGTCCTAAGCATGCATTGAAGCTTCAATAAATATCAAGCATTATCATGCTTGATATTTATTGAAGCTTTAATTTTCATATGTCAGATGTTAAGGTTAAGTGAATCACAGGCCAATTTGTGCTTGGTGATAAAGTGAAAAATCGTAAAAAACGCGTGCATGAATAGGAAAAAATCTTTAAAAGGGGCCAAGCTGTGTTACAACGTCCCGGTAAATGCCATGCTTCGAAAGCCTTCAAAATCTTTGTAAAAACGATAATCTGTGAGATGTGTTTGGTGACACGCGAGCAGTCTTCAATATAAAAAAAGTATACTAGTTGTGGTTTTTTCATTGAAAAACGGATTACTGAAACTTATTTAATTTATAAATCAAAAATAATGGAATACATATAAATATCAATAGTTACCAATTGTAAATTATTCCGGAAACATTTTCCAGTAATTCAACATGTCTTCCTACGCTTTCCTTTTCTTTTGTATCCAAGTTCTGCTGGTTCAGGTAATTTCATATACATATTTTTGTCTTTTTATGTAGCATTGGTGATGTATTGTGTTCATCATTATTTCTAAGTTTTATAATTCTCATGTCTTGCTTGTTATTTTACACTTTTTTAGGAATGATGTCATAGAAATATAAAGCTTGTTTCGTGAAGTCACATCAAACATTTGTTATTTTTTTAATGACCGTGAATATCGGACAGTGAATAACATTTATTTATCGTGTACTATCTGAAACTCAGAACGCTATCCAACTACACGAAACAAATATTGCTTATGATGATAATCACATTTAATGTATATCCTTTCCAAAATTTACTGCATTTTTGTTTTACTTGCTTTATTTTGCATAAATAAATTAGGATTAGTTAATAAAAAGAATATTTTTTATAGTTCTTAAACGTTTAATTGAATTATTTATAAATGTCTAACAGAACGTATTCAGCGCCTGCCTTGGTGCCGCCCCTGCCTTAGGATGTGGATGTGAAGCTGGCCTAGGACTCGGCTATGGACGTGGGCTTGGTTATGGAGCCGGCATTGGCTACGGTCTCGGCTATGACGGTCTCGGCTTCGGTGGACTTGCTGGTTATGATGGTATCGGCTACGGCGGCCTTGCAGCTTTTGGCGGAGAAGGTGTAGGTAATGTGGGTGTCGCTGGTGAACTGGGAGTAGCCGGAGCTACCGCGATTGCTGGTCAAGTTCCCGTGATTGGTGCTGTTGGATTTGGCGGTGAAGTGCCAGCTGCTGGCTGCGTCTCTATTGCTGGAAGATGTGCCGGAGGATGTGGATGTGGATGTGGGGGTTATCGTTATTAAATACAAACAATCGGCAATTTCTTGAACTGATGATATATAACTCGATGTAAAATTTTATGACAAACAATCATTCTCTAAATTTTGTTAATATATTATCTTGAGAAGCATTCTCTTTTTTATTACTTATACTACTTATACGTAGTTGTATACAAATTTTTTCACTAGTGCTTTTGGAACATATATTATTGAGTTATTTGCTCAGGCACAATAAACAGGGTAGTAGAATTAGGTCGAGTATTGTCCTGAAGTAATAGTGGGTTAGAGATGGATCAGCCCGGTTTGTTTATTAGCTAGTTTTTCATAATTTAATTGATAACAAGGCAAATCAGCCGTAATTGTGTCCAGTTTTTCAGACAGTGTAATTGATGATATCAGTACTAGTCCACCAAATACTCTCCAGTACCTTTTTCTGTAAAATCTATTTAAGCAGGCACAGGATTTCGCCTTGGTAAAATTTCACGATAGCCGAGTGGTTGGGTGGTCGGAATTTCGAGTCAAGAGACCCGAGTTGTCATAATTTTGATTTAGGCTCTTCGAAGGTTTAGGCCTTTTTCTTTTATGATATACTCCGTGGACGAGTGGCAAAAACACCGGTGTTCAAGGTGTCACCATCTCTAGGTCTCTGGTGCGATTCCCGGTCGGGTCAATGTAGAAAAACCACTTTTCCTACATTTTCTCTGGTTTGGGTGTTTGTGGAGCCTTCGTTGTCTCCGACTCCCATACCTCAAGTGCTTTAGCATCTTACATTGAGATCGCAGAAATGTATGTGTTGTTGTCCCCATCTATATATTTATTTATTATAGTTATTATTATTTATAATTTCTTTTTATCGAAGGATTATGCCACACGTAAGGGGGCGTCAATACATTACGTGAGGTGTTTTTTTGAATTTTCTGTCCCTTCCTCCCCCCTTGGTGAGATGTCGTGAGATTTTATTCAACCCCCTCCCCCATCCCGCAATCTCACGTGAGAATATTCAAAATGTGGGTTTCTTACGTAAACGCGTTGGATTGTTATTGTGAAAAGAAAAAAAATTGCTTCGTGCTTTTATTTACGACTAGTTAAGACTAGTAATCAATATTGCTAAGAGTTTAATGATAAGTTTAATCAAAATTTAACAAAAGAATACTTAAATCGTAACTACTGTGATTAAAAAAAGAATATCTACTCTAATTCAATCCATGGAGAATCATGCAAGGTCTCAAGAGAGACTATTGGAACCAACATGTCCATATGACTTTCAGTAAAATCATCTGCTCCTTCAACTTCGTTCCGATCTAGCCACTCTAAGCCATTGGCACATGCACACAGTAACTCATTAGCTCGTCTTGTGACAATCCGTGAAGGTCGCACTTTGCGGAAAATACGCGCTTGCTAAGCTGTTGCAATGTGGGCTGATCGCCTGTGCTCTACAGCTCTTGTGCTAGATGCAAAGTAAATACCGCATGTACTGCAGCATCTTTTCTCTAAATCATTATGTACACTTGGGCAATAGAGATCATAAGGCGTGCTGATGAAGGCATTCAGCGGTTGAATTGTTAGGCAGTGGATATTAGAAGGTACAAATGAATTTCCGTCATGCTCCTTAAAGTCCGGAATTGTCAAATGTCCATCAACTTGAGTGATAGATAGGAGGTGGCAGAAAACGGTCGTCAAGAATCACATGCAGATCACTCCGGCGTGGGCTGCAGCACTACTGATCATCGCATTTTACAACCTAAATAAAATTCAAATCGTCCTTTTATGTCAAGTGTTGATATATATGAATATTTTTTCTTATTGTTTTACTGATTGATACTATTATAACAAAAACAAATATAAAAGTCACTAGTTCGATCCTCATGGTTCGTACCAATGGGTTTTTTCAAAAACTTATGTACAATTTAAATTGCAATCACGTTATCCCAAAAATATCTTCGGTGGAATGTGAGTGGAAGGACTTAATTGTCTAGACCTCTGTCTACCCCTGTATTGGAAGATATAAAATATGTAGGGATTTGCTGAAAATTATTTTAAATTTGTATTAGAACACGCCCTTGCTACACTGTTACTTTCAACTGCAATATTTAAAATTGCAACATTTTAAAAAAGTTATGAAAAAAAATATGAAAGAGTAAAGAATATGAACACTATATAGAATAACATAAATACTATTTCCCAGATATTAATAACGATAACCATAGCAATATATAAAAATACACTTTAAAATTGTATTATTGTGGAATTATATTACTCAAATAACTAAAAACGGCTATAGTCACGTATAAATAATTGGTATAGGTACCGACTAGTTTCGGACCAGCCGGAGGTTCATCAGGATGAGTGGTGTTCGACACTCACCCTGATGAAGACGTTTTAAATTATTTGATTAATAATGTCTCACAAAGAATTAATAATTTAAAATATATTACGTTCCCTCATGAATTTCGGCAAATAAAGTATTTCTAACACTTTCGGGTAAAATTGTGTCACCTGCCATGTTATTTAGAGTCAATCGATTAAATACTTTCCACTTTTTCAGCCACAAAAATGCAGTTGCTCAATTTTTATGTATGCAGAGTGTAAGCCGTTAAACAATAAACAGATGTTAGTTGGTTATTCAGAAAACACTGCATCAAAGCGTATATCGCTGTTTTAATTAAATATTACAATGGCATTCCTTCCTATTATTACTTGATTAATTAGCTTAACACGCAATCCCTAACAGAGTAGCCAGAGATAACAGATAGCCAAATAAAACGATCCTTACACACTTCTTTTGCTTCTTTTAGATTCATCATTTTCTTCATACATGCAGTCTAGGTATTCGAGTATTCTTGACCTTTTAAGGTTAACCTTCGGGCTATATATGTTCTCCACCATTCGCTCTTCACTTATTGCTCAACGTACCCAAACCACCGAAGCACGCCCCTATCAATTTTAGTGAAACGAACATCTTTCAAACCTGCCATATTAGTTTTTCATTAGTTTTATTAGCATTCAAACCAAGACCTTTATTTTTACATTGCTCTTTCACACTGATGACTAATGCCTGCAGTTTTGCCTTTGATTGTGCAATAAGCATTACCCGCTACTCGATTTCACATGCAATCAACTATCGTCTAGTTTTTGTAAACAGCTGTCGAGATACAATATGAACCGCCACACAGACATGACGCAACCCTGTTTTACGCCCGGTTGGATGCCGAACATAGGTGACATGTCACCCGTGATGACAACCTCTCCTTCGCTTTAATTCTATAACTTTCGCGGACTTCCTCACCAATGCTTCCGTCTGAATACTCTGCAGCTTACATCTTTAATTAATTCTTTTTCTTTCATTATTTCGATCTACTCAGTCGTCTTATATCTCATGATTCCTCTAACATTTCACTCCGACCTCTACAATCCACCGTGTCAGGCATCGCGTGACGGAGGGCGGTCCCCAGCGGCACTTTACGCGCTGCATTCCACACCAAAGGGAGACAAACTGGTGGCGTCACCTTGGGGGGACTGTCCTAACCATGGCTGCGTATCTGTGTAGAATGGCAGCCCAAAAACGAGCGGGTAGGGATCGCGACGAGCACGCTTCTACATTCCTATTTTTACACTTTGCATTTAAATAATACCAACAACGGAAACGTTTTATTATCTTTTTTTGCCAGTTACAATTTTACCCAAAAATGTTTAACACTGGATCGCGTAGAACCCATTGGGATAGGAAATATTTATTTAAAATACAGTATTAATTGTATGTTATTTGTTTTGAAACCGTATAACTGTTATTACTATCTAATAAACGATGTTTTTTTCGAGTTTCTAATATTACTAATTGTAATAACAGCTAAGCGTGGCTAGCTTCAGATAGGTATATTTAATACCTGATTCTGTCTAGTTTTAAAATAGGTCAAAAGGCATTATGATAAAACCTTTGTAAAAAGATTCACGAGAAATAATAAATGTTTTTAATTTTCCAAATTGGGCCTTGAACATATGAACGTTTATCTCACGTTTTTCATTACTGTAGTTGCGAAATGTAAACACAATGTACATATTATTTCACGAAATAAGGGTTCAGTACCTAATGAAAGTAAAAATTAAAAAAAGGAGTATCAGTTCAGTATAAAGTAAAAATGTTCTAAAGAAGAAATTATCCCAAGCACAGTAGTATTGTCTACCTAGATTATCATATTTGATATTTTTTGTAGCTTCAATTTTCATATGTCAGATGTTAAGGTTGAGTGAATCACAGGCTAAATTGTACTTGGTGATGAAGTGAAACATCGTAAAAAAACACGTGCATGAAAAGGATAAAAAATATTGATAAGGGGCCAAGCTGTGTTACGTCCCGGTGGACGTTTCGAAATCGATGTGAATCGACAACGAAGTGTGATGTGTTTGGTGACACGCGAGCAGTCTTCAATATAAAAAAAGTATACTAGTTGTGGTTTTTTCATTGAAAAACGGATTACTAAAACTTATTTAATTTATAAATCAAAAATAATGGAATACATATAAATATCAATAGTTACCAATTGTAAATTATTCCGGAAACATTTTCCAGTAATTCAACATGTCTTCCTACGCTTTCCTTTTCTTTTGTATCCAAGTTCTGCTGGTTCAGGTAATTTCATATACATATTTTTGTCTTTTTATGTAGCATTGGTGATGTATTGTATTCATAATTATTTCTAAGTGTTATAATTCTCATGTCTTGCTTGTTATTTTACACATTTTTAGGAATTATGTCATACAAATATAAAGCTTGTTTCATAAAGTCACATCAAACATTTTTTTATTTTTCTAATGACCGTAAATATCGGAAAGTGAATAACATTTATTTATCGGCTACTATCAGAAACTCAGAACGCTATCCAACTACACGAAACAAATATTGCTTATGATGATAATCACATTTAATGTATATCCTTTCCAAAATTTACTGCATTTTTGTTTTACTTGCTTTATTTTGCATAAATAAATTAGGATTAGTTAATAAAAAGAATATTTTTTTATAGTTCTTAAACGTTTAATTGAATTATTTATAAATGTCTAACAGAACGTATTCAGCGCCTGCCTTGGTGCCGCCCCTGCCTTAGGATGTGGATGTGAAGCTGGCCTAGGACTCGGCTATGGACGTGGGCTTGGTTGTGGAGCCGGCATTGGCTACGGTCTCGGCTATGACGGTCTCGGCTTCGGTGGACTTGCTGGTTATGATGGTATCGGCTACGGCGGCCTTGCAGCTTTTGGCGGAGAAGGTGTAGGTAATGTGGGTGTCGCTGGTGAACTGGGAGTGGCCGGAGCTACCGCGATTGCTGGTCAAGTTCCCGTGATTGGTGCTGTTGGATTTGGCGGTGAAGTGCCAGCTGCTGGCTGCGTCTCTATTGCTGGAAGATGTGCCGGAGGATGTGGATGTGGATGTAGAGGTTATCGTTATTAAATACAAACAATTGGCAATTTCTTGAACTGATGATATATAACTCGATGTAAAATTTTATGACAAACAATTATTCTCTAAATTTTGTTAATATATTATCTTGAAAAGCATTCTCTTTTTTTATTAATTATACTACCTATATTACTATTGAATTATTTAATCAGGCACAAGAATTACGGTAACAAAATTAGGTCCTTAAACAGTAGTGGGCTAGAGCGATTGACCAGTCCATTTAATTTTTTCCATCAGCAGTTGCAATTACAAACAATGTACGTGTTTAGTACGTACATCAGCCGTAATTGTGTCTAGATCTTAGGTAGCTGTAATTGATGACAACGGCACTAGTCCACCGAATACTTAGTTGTACCTTTTTCTGATATCTTCGGTGGAAGGTGGGTCAAAGGGACTTAATTGTCTAGACTTGACCTCTGTCTACCCCTGTATTGGGAATTGCGTGAAGATATATTTATATTTTTTTTTTTTTACCTTTTTATGAAAAAATATTTAAGGAGGAACAGGACTTGGCTGGTGTTAAACCATTGTTAAAAGCGTTGTCGATTATCGTAAATAAATTATTTGCAGCTCAAGCAACGGTACTATTCAAAATTCCGTTATTATTGTTCCGGTTGAGAAGTGAAACGCAACACTCAACACCTGCTTCTCAGTTTTCGTTGCTGACAACAAATTGGAAAGGTGAAAAAACTTGAACAATCATGTTTCATTCCATTAAAATTATTTTATCACCCACACCGAAGCGTGCCGCTAACTAGCTTTTTTCATGAATCCGCTTCCACACTCACAAATAATTTTTGTTATCAACTAAAGCCGTCCACAGGGCTTAACGTTTACATTTCCACAACAAAAACGTTGGAATCAAAAATATGCATTGATTTTGCAGTACTGTCCCATACATATCATTAATTCTGGGAGCCGAAAATATTTATTTATTTATTTTATTTTAATATGAATGTTCGTCTTTGAGTCATGGATGTTTATATATTTTATGTAATATGTCTTACCTGTTTATTGATTTGTTGCTTGGACACTAAGGAACTGATAACTGAAATATTCACTGTCTGTCAAGTCCTTCCTAAATAAGCTCCAATGACATGTGAGTAAAAAGGAATTCTAGAAATCTAGGTTTCTGTCAACTCCAGCATTAGAAAATGTTAGAGATAAAATAAAAAAGTCAGACCACATAACGTATTAATTTATAACACAAATACAAAATTAAAAAAAATAACCATTATAAAAAAATATATCTTCACGCCATTCCCAAAACAAGGGTAGACAGAGGTCTAGACAATTAAGTCGCTTCAACCCTCCTTTCAACGAAGATATTTTTGGGGCAATGTGACAGGTGGTGAGTCCGTCGCCGTCTTAATTCCAAGCCAATGATATAATGCGTACATAAGTTTTTGAAAAATCTTATTACTACGAGCCTCCCACCTGGAAATTGCAGTCGGATCTCTTGACTCTAATTACGTCCACCCAACCACCCGACTATCGCGAATGTTACCTGTTACCCATTATAGAGCTTATCAGTCTCTTTCTCAAAGGGTACGTTCTCTTTTAATACAACTGGTATCGTTAAGGGGAAATCTCAATTATCTATAACACTTTTTCCCTTCACACTCCTGCCCCGCTATTGTAAATTTTACCCGGAGTCTATAAATCTCTAATCAGTTTTGGTTGGTATACAATCTCCTATTTTATGTACACCATAACACAGCTGCACTCCCCTGTTTAGTTTAAGGTAAAAAATATAGTAAGTAATATTAAATAATTTAAGGGTAAAACTTTGCAAAAGTTTATAAGACAATTCACCCAATGCCTATACATGAAATCGTAAAAATCATCATGGGAACATTTTTTCGACGCAGATCGATTTTTATATATACGCGATATATTTTTATTGGACTGGAGTGAAAAAAGTATTAACAGGTAACTGTTGACTGTTGTAGTCCAAGAGCATCCAAATCAAGCTTCAACCGAAAAAGCTTAGAGATGCATATGTACCTCGAGGTCTATGATGAAATGCTAAAAAATATTACAGTTTAGCACTTATTATGAACGCTTCGGAAGAGGTTACTGAGGAAAAACCTTACTTTTTCACCAAGTGTAAATGTATTATATATAATTTTCCTGTTTGTTTTAGGTTTAAAGAATTTATTTTTCTCATAAGAAGATACACTTCACTTATAATGAGATACAATTATTTTATCTAAACAAAATATAAACCTCTAGAGAGTTATAGGTTTGCTATCTTAATTAGAATGTATGAAGGGAATAATGAAAGTGGACGAAGCGAAACAAGTATGTAAGGATCGTAGCAAGTGGAAAGAAGTGGTCTCTGCCTACCCCTACGGGAAAGAGGCGTGATTATATGTATGTATGTATGTATGTAGCTAGGCATGCTTTGGCATTCTTTTATATCATCTGGCAATGTATTATACAGCTGTACTCCCTCAAACAATATCGTTTTCTTTCCATAATTTGTTCATACCTTTATCAATTCTAGTTTATTTTTATTTCTTAAATTATGCGTCATTGTTTTTTTATGTAGCTGCGTTTTAGTTTGGATGGAGTTAGTAGTTATGTTTTTAATGAGAATACAAGTGTTATAAATATAAAGTTGTCTGAGATTGAATATTTTTGTTTTTTCATAAATCAAATTTGTAGGAGTTAGGAAATTGTAATGGAACAAGACTTTAATTATTTAATTTTGAGTTCTTTGTAGTGAGCTTAGATTGGTGACTGCTGCAGACCCCCATATTTGTATTCAATACTCCAAATAAGATTTAACCAAAGAATTATAAATTATAGGACGTATTGCGTTTGGTATACAGTTGGCTATTTTACGTAATGATCCCAAAATAGACGTTAGTTTTGTTTTGACATGATCGACGTGCAATTTCCAAGTTAATTTTTCATCTAACCACAGTCCAAGATACTTCTCCTGACTCGAACGTTTTATTTCTATGTTTTTTTTTGTAAGAGGTTGAAAATCCGGGATGTGTTTATTTTTTGCCGAAAAGATCATGAATAAAGTTTTCGAAGGGTTAATTGTGAGAAGATTGTATTTTAACCATTCGTTGAGGCGATCAAGGTCCTTTTGAGAGTCAGCTAAAATATTGTGAATGGATGCATTAAAATAAAATAGACAAGTGTCGTCAGCATATAGTGTTAGGTGTCCTGTTAACCCTATTTTATTAATATTATTAATATAAATTAAAAATAACAAAGGACTAATAACCGACCCCTGAGGACAGCCATATGATACGTTGCGGGTTGAACTAATGTAATGATCTACTTTAACAACTTGCCGCCTATTTTGTAAATATGACTCATAGATATTAAAAGCTTTGCCTGTGACACTTATATTGGCCAACTTCTAAAGAAGCTTGTGGTGGCTTACTGTGTCAAAAGCTTTTTTTAAGTCAATGAGTATCCCCAAGGCAAAGTTTTTTTTTATCAATGTTAATTTTTGTTTTAGTAATTAGGTCTAATGCTGCGGAGAGAGTGCTTGATTTATGGCGGAAGCCATATTGTTCGTCTATAAAGGAGATTTTTCGGGCAAGATAGTTATCTAGACGGCTATGCAGGACTCTCTCAAAGATCTTGGATAAAACAGGTAACACAGACACAGGCCTGTAGTTATTTGGATAATTTCTATTCCCAGATTTGTACAGAGGATTGACCTTAGCAACCTTCAATGTATCGGGAAATGAGCCGCGAGTTAAACTAGTACAATTAACTAATCTTTCGGCAATAACCTTTTTATACATTTAATTGCTTTGGTACTAATACCATTCAGGCCCGTGCTTGTGTTGTTGTCCAGATTGTCAATAGTATTTAATATTTCTTGTGTATTACATGGTGAAAGCTCATTTAATGTAAAATTATGGTGGTATATTTCATCATACATTAATGTATTACCTGCGCTATGGTGATACATGGAAGGTATGTTATTAGCGAGGTTTGCTCCTATAGTTGAAAAATATGAATTAAATACATCACATATAGAGTTACCTTCTGTGATTAGGCTCTGGTTCGATAGTAGTTTGGGAGGAATAGAGCTGTCTTTCGTCTTGTTTAATCCTAAACTGTTAATGAGATCCCATAACTTTTTTGGTTGATTGTAACAGTTATGAAACTTAGTATCATAGCACTTTTTTATGTCCCATGATTAAAATCTTATTTTAATCATGGATTTTTCGTTCTTCCACGAAATTCTTGCGTAAATTGTCATCTTCGGGGTTTGACTTACATAGTTGCCATAGCTTATTTCGTATGTTAATTAAATTAATTGTATTTACATTGATCCAGTCTTTTTTAGGCTTGTTTAGTATTTTTGTTTTAATTATTTTATTTTTTTCTATTTGTTCTGATATACATTTTTCTAGATAGTTATAGTCATAGGCTTCGTTCTTGTAGTCTTCCTTTAAAGTACTTTTATATAGTTGTTCGTAATCCAACGCCTTATATTCTATTTTATTATTTATCTGGGGCGCTAACTTCCCTACTTCGACAAAGATCTGCTTGTGATCAGAGAAACTTGATTCGATGATCGATATGCTTAAGGAGTGGTTAGTTATATCCGTACATACATGATCTAGTATTGTATTCGTTTTATTAGTTTCACGCGTGCTGTACGATCTGTCTATTTTACTTAATATTTCATATCCATTTTCGTGAATTTCATTTAAGTTTTTTTTTACATTACTGTTCAGTCTTAATAAATCGATATTAACATCTCCGAAGATTATCGATCTTTTTCTACTCTGTAATTGCGAGGAGTATAAATCTAGAAAGTTGTTTATATTGGTTTCGCCAGGTTTGTATATTGCTCCGATGTTTAAGGATAGTTTTTTTATATATATCCACAGATAATGGTTCCCATTCTCGCATAATTCTTCTGTTATGTCATATTTAATGCTATCATGGATATAAATAGACACACCACCACCCATTTTATGCTGTCTATAACTGTAAACATGTTTATAATTTGATATTTGATATAATTTTGCATTATTTTCAGAGTTAATCCGTGTCTCCGTGAATATCAGTAGGTGAACAGTGGATGGTATCATCTCAATTATGCATTTTATTTCGTCAAAATTACCTGGTTTACGAATACTACGTAGGTTTGCGTAAAATAATCTCAATGAGGATGGATGCAAAGGAATGTCTTCATATTTTTTTACAATTTTATGACTTAGCCTGTCTGTAAATATTAGCCTTTGCGGTGGGACAGGTACTAGTTTTTTTGGTCAGGCTTATTGATAATTATTTTAGGTATACCTTTTATATATTTTATAATAAGATCTTTTTCTCCATTCTCAATACGCGTATTCAATTCTTCCCTTAAAGAATGTAGGTATTGTTTTTGTGTTACAGTTTTGTCGGAAAATATTTTTATATCCGTCGGTAATTCTGTCTTATTTCATAATAAGTATTTCGGGGTATCAGTGTTGTTAAAATAAACTTTTAGAGGTCGGTTTTTGTATGGGACGTACTTACCCAGTCTCATAACTTTAACTGGGAGTCTACATAGATTGACTAAATAACATTCATTGTTTTTCCATATCGTGATTTTGTCTTGCTTTCGAGTTTCTGTCATTTATTTCCGATATACCCACAACAATTATATTTTTCTCACGCTCACGTCGCTCAATTACTTCTAGTATGAGGTCTTCATGCGATAAGCTGGGCGATTTAGGTATTGACTTTATATTATATTGATGGTTTTTTATCTTTGATACTTCGCTTTCCAAATGCTTAATTTTATCTTCGGTTTTAATAGAGTTGGATTTAATGTTTTCAATTTCATTGTTCATATGTTCAAAGCGGTGGGTAACATTTTCTGTGGTCGATTTTATTGTTTTAATTTCGCTTTTAATTTCGGATATTTCTTCTCTTATTTGGTTTATATTTTCATTTTGAGTTTTACCAAAATTTTCTAAAAATTTCATAATTTCTAAACGAAAGTTTGCAAATTCCTTTTTGTAATCGTTTTCATCTGTGCGTTCTTTCCTTTTTCTTGAATTAACGTTAGAATAAAAATCTTCTTCGCTGTACGTGTATAAGTTTGGGACCGATCCGCTACCGCTGTCGCTGCCTCTTAGCGGTGTGGTACTCGGCGGAGTTCTCCGTAGACTCATTGTGTTACTAAGCGTTGTTTCTCCGCATATATGCAAGCAGGACGAAAATAGCAGTGGTTCTTTTCACTCGAGCCGCCGTGCGGAGTCGCAACGGTGCTTTTTTGTACTTGTATTGCTTAGGAAAGAAACGTCTTAACACAATTTTGTAAACTATTGTTAAATTCACTTTAAATGAAACGATTGAGTTAGGGTCACTATTGCTGATTAGTGTAACTTTAATTTTACCGAAGTATTTACTTACTCACGTAATACGCGTCTGCTTACTACAAGCGCTCGAGGGTCAGTCTTTGTTTTACTGTCAGTGTTTTACTGATACTATTGTTATAGTACTACTATTGTTATAGTTTATTGATACTATTGTTATAGTAATAAAATATAAAGGGATTTCCTGAAAATTATTTTAAATTCATGGTTAAACCCGGCCACGCTTTCCAGTTGCTTTCAGCTGTAACATAATTATTCAAAATAGTAAAATTTAAAATAAGTGTAAATAATAACATAAATATTATTTCTCAAAAATTATTCTTATTATTTCTTAAAAAGATACGATAGCCGAGTTGTTGGGTGGTCGGAATTTCGAGTCGAGAGACCCGAGTTCGATCCCCAAGTTGCAGGCTCGTACCAATGAATTTTTCAAAAAACTTACGTACGAATTATATCGTTGGCTTGGACAGAAAGGCAGCGACGGGCTCACCACCTGTCACGTCCCGAAAATATCTTCGGTGGAAGGTTGGTTGAAGGGACTTAATTGTCTAGACTCGAGTCTAGACGAATCGTGAAGATATTTTTTTTTTCAAAAATTATTAATGCGGCGATGGGAATGAAAAATTATTAACCCGTCACGCCCAGCCCGACACGGCGGAAGGTGGAGTACGGAGTGCAGAGTTGGCTCGTGGAATGTTAGAGGAGGCATGACAGATAAGATGAATGATTTGATCGAAATAATGAAAGAAAGAGAACTAGATGTCGTGTGTTTGTCGGAGACCAAACGGAAGGGCAGTAGTACTGAAAGGCTCCCTGACGGGGCGTTAGCTCTATGGTCCGGAGTCCCGGAGAGCGAGAGCGCCTGCCAGGGAGTAGGGGTGCTGCTGTCGCCTCGGTTGGTCGATGTTATGACTGAATATAAGGCTGTGAACTCAAGACTTCTCTGGGTTCGCTTCAAATTAGGACTGACGAAGTTATTCCTTTTGGCTGTTTATGCGCCGGTAGCTTCGTCATCCAGGGCTGAGCTGGAGGAGTTTTGGGATAATATAAGGGAAGTTCTAGATTTGCTTAGGTGAAACGAAAGAAGTGTTGTATGTGGTGATTTAAATGGATGGGTTGGTACCGCTCGGCCAGGGTACGAGTCGGTGCTTGGAATGTTTGGTGATAAAAGGGTTAACGATGCTGGCAAGCTTATACTGGCTGTATGCAAGGAAAAGGGTCTTCTTGTGACAAAATCTATGTTTAGTCACAAGAAAATTCATATGTATACTAGAAAAAGAGAGAATGAGAGAAGTATGATCGATTTATTCCTGGTGGATGACCGACTGCGAAAACAGGTGATGGATACGCGAGTGTTCAGAGGTGCTGACATAGGAACTGATCACTATCTAGTGATTACTAGATTTAGGGGTCTAATCACGGGTTGGCACCACCGGACGGGGATCCCAGAACCACAGTCGGTCGGTAGCATCCGAAGCTGGAAGCTTCAGGAAGCAGACACTGGGGATAAATATCAAGCAAGAGTAGCCGAAATGCTTGACATCATCGATGTCAGGAAAGAATGTGTGGACGAAATATGGCAGAGCCTTAGGGATGGAATGGTTTGTGCAGCGGAAGACGTGTGTGGATCCGTGAAAAGGTAATAGTAAAAAGGGTGATGCATGGTGGAATGAAGAAGTGAAAGAAGCAGCTGATAAGAAGAAAAAAGCATGGTTAGACTACTTAGACTCTAGTAATAATAAGGATATGAGAGAAAGAGGAAAGAAAGATATAAGCTCCAGTAAGCTCACACGAAAGCATTGATTGAGGAAGTTCATGAAAGGAGTAGAATGGAAGCAGACGAAAGGTTGTCGCACAACTTCAAAGAGAACTCCAAACTCTTCTGGAAACAGGTTGGAAGGACCCGAAGTGGTGCGACAGCCTTAGGAATGAACAAAGTGCTTTCGGGAACCAATGACGTCCTCTCAGAAAAATCGGACGTCATGCAGCGATTGAGCGAATTTTATAGAGAGATGTATGCGTGTGACGATCTTAGTGAGGGATCCGGGGGTGACGCCGTAATTGGTACGCCAGACTCGGACCTCGATGACACTGAGGTTATCAGTATGAAAGAGATAGAATGTGCGATTCGAAGTTTGAAATGTGGTAAGGCTGCGGGACTAGTCATAGTTACTGCTGAAATGGTCAAGTATGGTGGGCCTCGCGTCTGGGACAGCTTTCATCTGCTGTGCAATTTGTGCTGGCGGACGGGGGCTGTCCCGGATTATTGGCGATCCGCGGTCATTGTGCCTTTATATAAAGGTAAAGGTTCACATTATGACTGCGGGTGCTATCGGGCGATCAGCTTGACCAGTTTAGCAAGTAAAGTTTACTCGAAGGTTTTGACACGTAGGATGCAAGAGAAATCGGAAAGATTTCTATGGGAGGCACAATGCGGATTAAGACCTAGAAGAGGATGCACGGATCATATTTTTTTTATAGAAAAGGGAGGCAAACGAGCAGGTGGCTCACGTGATGGTAAGTGATTACCGCCGCCCATGAAGACCTGCAGTACCAGAGGCTTAGCAGATGCGTTGCCTTCCTTAGAGTGCCCCCTCCCCCAGAAATGGAGGAGGTGTGTGGGCCACCGGTTACCTGCACTCACCAGACGAAACGCAGAAGTTTGTTACACTTCTACTTTACGCCGGTATTCTGTGAGGTCGTGGTACTTCCCCGGTCGAGCCGGCCCATTCATGCAACAACAAAAGCTGATGCGTGGCTCTAGCAATGTGTAAAAATGTTTTCTCTCCGCATGATCACGGAGAAGCTTCTGGCTGCTAACCAGAAGATTTTCTGTGCTTTTGTGGATCTTGAGAAAGCATTTGATAAGGTTGTAAGGAAGAAAATGTGGGAACTGTTGCCGGGGTATGGTGTGTATGGTCGATTGCTAAGGGCTGTGCAGTCACTTTACTGCGACTGTAAAGCTTGTGTGCAGCTAAGGCATGACCTGTCACCCATGTTTAGCGTCCAATCGGGCGTAAAACAGGGTTGTGTCATGTCTTCCTGGCTGTTCATACTGTATCTCGACAGCTGTTTACAGAAGCTGAAAGGTAGTTGTTTGGGTGTGAAATTGGGGGATATTAAAGTAAATTGTCTGCTGTATGCTGATGATGCAGTGCTTATTGCACCATCAGAGGCAGAACTGCAGACATTTGTCACGTGTATGAAAGAAGAATGTGAAATTAAAGGTCTCCGTTTGAATGCTAATAAAACTAAGGTTCAGGTATTTGAAAGGGACGAAGAAAGAACGAAGTGCGAAATATGGGTAAATCAGGAATGTCTAGAACAGGTCAATGAAATTGTATACTTGAGGAGTGCGTTTAGGCGGGATGTAAGAAGTGATTTAGATGTGGACAAGCGTGTCGCTGCCGGGAACAAAGTCAGTGGTGCCCTGACTGCGTTAATCAAAAGGCAAGGCGTAGTGAAAAATGCACGCCTTGCAATACATAACACAGTGTTTGTACCGACTTTGTTTTATGGCAGCGAAACCTGGGTATGCCAGAAGAAGCATAAAAGCAGGTTGAATGCAGTGGAGATGCCAACTCTTCGTAAAATGTTCGCAATATGGCAGGTTTGAAAGATGATCTTATCACTAAAATGGATAAGGGCGTGCTTCGATGGTTTGGGCACGTTGAGCCAATGAGTGAAGACCGAATAGTGAAGAAAAGATATAGCGCGAAAGTTAACATTAAAAGGGGTCGAGGTAGACCGAGACTAACTTTCGAAGACCATGGGAGCAAATTGCTCTAAGAGAGGAAGGTCAAGAGTACCCGGATACCTCGACGTGCATGTATGAAGAAGATGATGAATCTGAAAGAAGCGAAAGAGGTATGTAAGGATCGTGACACTTGACGATCTGTTCTCTCTGGCTACACCGTCAGGTACGTGCGTGAAAATAAATATATTATTTGTTGTGTTATAAAATACGTATTTTCTATTTTCAAATATTGTTACTAATTTTATCAACTTATATAAGGATCGTGACATTTGGCGATCTGTTCTCTCTAGCTACACCGTCAGGTACGTGCGTGAAAATAAATATATTATTTGTTGTGTTATAAAATACGTATTTTCTATTTTCAAATATTGTTACTAATTTTATCAACTTATATAAGGATCGTGACATTTGGCGATCTGTTCTCTCTAGCTACACCGTCAGGTACGTGCGTGAAAATAAATATATTATTTGTTGTGTTATAAAATACGTATTTTCTATTTTCAAATATTGTTACTAATTTTATCAACTTATATAAGGATCGTGACATTTGGCGATCTGTTCTCTCTAGCTACACCGTCAGGTACGTGCGTGAAAATAAATATATTATTTGTTGTGTTATAAAATACGTATTTTCTATTTTCAAATATTGTTACTAATTTTATCAACTTATATAAGGATCGTGACATTTGGCGATCTGTTCTCTCTAGCTACACCGTCAGGTACGTGCGTGAAAATAAATATATTATTTGTTGTGTTATAAAATACGTATTTTCTATTTTCAAATATTGTTACTAATTTTATCAACTTATATAAGGATCGTGACATTTGGCGATCTGTTCTCTCTAGCTACACCGTCAGGTACGTGCGTGAAAATAAATATATTATTTGTTGTGTTATAAAATACGTATTTTCTATTTTCAAATATTGTTACTAATTTTATCAACTTATATAAGGATCGTGACATTTGGCGATCTGTTCTCTCTAGCTACACCGTCAGGTACGTGCGTGAAAATAAATATATTATTTGTTGTGTTATAAAATACGTATTTTCTATTTTCAAATATTGTTACTAATTTTATCAACTTATATAAGGATCGTGACATTTGGCGATCTGTTCTCTCTAGCTACACCGTCAGGTACGTGCGTAAAAATAAATATATTATTTGTTGTGTTATAAAATACGTATTTTCTATTTTCAAATATTGTTACTAATTTTATCAACTTATATAAGGATCGTGACATTTGGCGATCTGTTCTCCCTGGCTACACCGTCAGGTACGTGCGTAAAAATAAATATATTATTTATTGTGTTATAAAATACGTATTTTCTATTTTCAAATATTGTTACTAATTTTATCAACTTATATAAGGATCGTGACATTTGGCGATCTGTTCTCCCTGGCTACACCGTCAGGTACGTGCGTAAAAATAAATATATTATTTATTGTGTTATAAAATATGTATTTTCTATCTTCAAATATTGTTACTAATTTTATCAACTTATATAAGGATCGTGACATTTGGCGATCTGTTCTCTCTGGCTACACCGTCAGGTACGTGCGTGAAAATAAATATATTATTTGTTGTGTTATAAAATACGTATTTTCTATTTTCAAATATTGTTACTAATTTTAACAACAGGCTCTAGCTGGGTTCAGATAGGTTTATTTAATACTTGCTTCTGTCTATTTAAAAAAGGTCAAAAGGCATTATGATAAACCAATAGAGAAATAGTAAATGTTTTTATTCCAAATTAGACCATGACTTATAAACGTTTATCTCACGTTTTTCATTACTGTAGTTGTGAAATGTTAACACAATGCACACATTATTATACTAAATAAGGGTTCGGTACCTAATAAAAAAAATAGAGATAGCGTATCAGTTTAGTGTGAAGTCAAAATGTTGTAAACAAGAAATGATTCCAAGCACAGTAAATACTACTGTCTTCCTCGAATAATTTACAGCTTAAAAAATGTCATTATGATATATAAATATCATGATAACATGCCTGATATTTTTGAAGCTGTAAATTTTCATATGTCACATATTAAAATTAAGTGAATCTTATGTGAATCACAGACTAATCTGTACTTGGCGATAAAGTGAAACACCGTATAAAATGCGTGCATGACAAAGGAAAAAAATATTTATAAAGAGCCAAGCGGTGTTACAACGCCCCGATGGAGCCTACCATGCATCGAAATCCTCTTTATTATTGAGAAGAGACCCTTACGTAGTATTTGGATATTTAAGGAGTTAAGCCGTAAAATAATAGCATGTAAATGCTCTCAACTGGTTATGTTCTAATGAAAGTTTTCTATGTTTTGTACAAATATTGGTACCCCCAGAGTACCAGCTTTAAACAGCCAATATTAATATCGGGTATAATTAATATAAAACATCACGTGTTTCGTGTGAAATAATCTGTGGTTGGTGATGTGCATGGATATCCCGCTATTTACTTACCATCAGGAAAGTCGCTTGTTCTTTCACCTGCCCTATTATTCTAAAAAAAATATTTAAGTTGTGGTTTTTTTTATTGTAAAACGTATTTCTAAAACTAATTTAATTTTGAAATTGGAAATAAATCAAAGTCAAAAAATCGAGTCCATATAAATATCAATAGTTACAAATTGTAAATTATTCCGGAAACATTTTCCAGTAATTCAACATGTCTTCCTACGCTTTGCTTTTCTTTTGTATCCAAGTTCTGTTGGTTCAGGTAATTTAAAATATCTTTTTAATTTTGTCTTTTTATGTATCATTTGTAATGTTTTGTGGACGTCATTATTTTTAAATGTGATCAACATTTAAACTGTTATAATTCTATGTCTTGCGACACTTTTGTCAAGAACGATGGCTTAGAAATATCGAGTTTGTTTGATCAAGCATCATTATTCTTAAATGTTATAATTCATATGTCTTGCTTGTAGTTCTACACTTTTGTTAGGAATTATGACAGAGAAATATGAAGTTTGATTCATCGTCATATTAAATATTTTGTATGACTTGATGAAACAACAATTGGCAATATCGGACAGTGAATAAAATTTATCAAACAAGCATTGCTTAAGACAATATGTATATTTAATTTATATTCTTTTTGAGATTTATAACATTTTTATTTTACTTGCTTTCGTCGTATCGTAATTCTATTAGACAAAGTTAATAACAATATTTTTTTCATAGTTCTTAAAAGTTACATGAATTATTTATACATGTTTAACAGAACGTATTCAGCGCCTGCCTTGGTGCCGCCCCTGCCTTAGGATGTGGATGTGAAGCTGGCCTCGGACTCGGCTATGGACGTGGGCTTGGTTGTGGAGCCGGCATTGGCTACGGTCTCGGCTATGACGGTCTCGGCTTCGGTGGACTTGCTGGTTATGATGGTATCGGCTACGGCGGCCTTGCAGCTTTTGGCGGAGAAGGTGTAGGTAATGTGGGTGTCGCTGGTGAACTGGGAGTGGCCGGAGCTACCGCGATTGCTGGTCAAGTTCCCGTGATTGGTGCTGTTGGATTTGGCGGTGAAGTGCCAGCTGCTGGCTGCGTCTCTATTGCTGGAAGATGTGCCGGAGGATGTGGATGTGAAGCTGGCCTCGGACTCGGCTATGGACGTGGGCTTGGTTGTGGAGCCGGCATTGGCTACGGTCTCGGCTATGACGGTCTCGCTTCGGTGGACTTGCTGGTTATGATGGTATCGGCTACGGCGGCCTTGCAGCTTTTGGCGGAGAAGGTGTAGGTAATGTGGGTGTCGCTGGTGAACTGGGAGTGGCCGGAGCTACCGCGATTGCTGGTCAAGTTCCGTGATTGGTGCTGTTGGATTTGGCGGTGAAGTGCCAGCTGCTGGCTGCGTCTCTATTGCTGGAAGATGTGCCGGAGGATGTGGATGTGAAGCTGGCCTCGGACTCGGCTATGGACGTGGGCTTGGTTGTGGAGCCGGCATTGGCTACGGTCTCGGCTATGACGGTCTCGCTTCGGTGGACTTGCTGGTTATGATGGTATCGGCTACGGCGGCCTTGCAGCTTTTGGCGGAGAAGGTGTAGGTAATGTGGGTGTCGCTGGTGAACTGGGAGTGGCCGGAGCTACCGCGATTGCTGGTCAAGTTCCGTGATTGGTGCTGTTGGATTTGGCGGTGAAGTGCCAGCTGCTGGCTGCGTCTCTATTGCTGGAAGATGTGCCGGAGGATGTGGATGTGAAGCTGGCCTCGGACTCGGCTATGGACGTGGGCTTGGTTGTGGAGCCGGCATTGGCTACGGTCTCGGCTATGACGGTCTCGCTTCGGTGGACTTGCTGGTTATGATGGTATCGGCTACGGCGGCCTTGCAGCTTTTGGCGGAGAAGGTGTAGGTAATGTGGGTGTCGCTGGTGAACTGGGAGTGGCCGGAGCTACCGCGATTGCTGGTCAAGTTCCGTGATTGGTGCTGTTGGATTTGGCGGTGAAGTGCCAGCTGCTGGCTGCGTCTCTATTGCTGGAAGATGTGCCGGAGGATGTGGATGTGAAGCTGGCCTCGGACTCGGCTATGGACGTGGGCTTGGTTGTGGAGCCGGCATTGGCTACGGTCTCGGCTATGACGGTCTCGGCTTCGGTGGACTTGCTGGTTATGATGGTATCGGCTACGGCGGCCTTGCAGCTTTTGGCGGAGAAGGTGTAGGTAATGTGGGTGTCGCTGGTGAACTGGGAGTGGCCGGAGCTACCGCGATTGCTGGTCAAGTTCCGTGATTGGTGCTGTTGGATTTGGCGGTGAAGTGCCAGCTGCTGGCTGCGTCTCTATTGCTGGAAGATGTGCCGGAGGATGTGGATGTGAAGCTGGCCTCGGACTCGGCTATGGACGTGGGCTTGGTTGTGGAGCCGGCATTGGCTACGGTCTCGGCTATGACGGTCTCGGCTTCGGTGGACTTGCTGGTTATGATGGTATCGGCTACGGCGGCCTTGCAGCTTTTGGCGGAGAAGGTGTAGGTAATGTGGGTGTCGCTGGTGAACTGGGAGTGGCCGGAGCTACCGCGATTGCTGGTCAAGTTCCGTGATTGGTGCTGTTGGATTTGGCGGTGAAGTGCCAGCTGCTGGCTGCGTCTCTATTGCTGGAAGATGTGCCGGAGGATGTGGATGTGAAGCTGGCCTCCGGACTCGGCTATGGACGTGGGCTTGGTTGTGGAGCCGGCATTGGCTACGGTCTCGGCTATGACGGTCTCGGCTTCGGTGGACTTGCTGGTTATGATGGTATCGGCTACGGCGGCCTTGCAGCTTTTGGCGGAGAAGGTGTAGGTAATGTGGGTGTCGCTGGTGAACTGGGAGTGGCCGGAGCTACCGCGATTGCTGGTCAAGTTCCGTGATTGGTGCTGTTGGATTTGGCGGTGAAGTGCCAGCTGCTGGCTGCGTCTCTATTGCTGGAAGATGTGCCGGAGGATGTGGATGTGAAGCTGGCCTCGGACTCGGCTATGGACGTGGGCTTGGTTGTGGAGCCGGCATTGGCTACGGTCTCGGCTATGACGGTCTCGGCTTCGGTGGACTTGCTGGTTATGATGGTATCGGCTACGGCGGCCTTGCAGCTTTTGGCGGAGAAGGTGTAGGTAATGTGGGTGTCGCTGGTGAACTGGGAGTGGCCGGAGCTACCGCGATTGCTGGTCAAGTTCCCGTGATTGGTGCTGTTGGATTTGGCGGTGAAGTGCCAGCTGCTGGCTGCGTCTCTATTGCTGGAAGATGTGCCGGAGGATGTGGATGTGGATGTGGGGGTTATCGTTATTAAATACAAACAATCGGCAATTTCATGAACTAATGATATATAATTTGATGTAAAGTTTGATGACAAACTATCATTCTCTAAATTTTATTATTATATTATCTGGAAAAGCATTCTCTTTTTTATTAATTATACTACTTATACGTAGTTGTACACATATTTTAAAAAATATGTTATTCAGCTATTTGTTCAGGTGCAAGAGTATTAGTAGGTCGGTATAGGTCGGTAGGAATATGCTCCTGAAGCAGTAGTAGGCAAGAGCGATTGACCAGTCAGATTAGTTTAATGACTAGTTTCTCAGAAAAGTTATTAGTTAGTCAAAAAGTTAGTTTTACCATTTTTAGTGGAGAAAAACGTAAGCACGAGTACGTAATGAATATTTTTGCTAATACTTTAAGGTTTCGAACTCAGGGAGCCCATATCTGCCAGTAGGTAAACCCGGTGGTTATAATGATGATGATTATGAGTACGGTGTGCGTATATCATCTAATCAGTTAATGGCCTATTAAACAACCAATTTGTCTCCAATAATCCAATACAAATATACCGTGTACTATATGTCAACAATAATTATGTATTATAATAATTGTATATTATTGCCTAATTCCTAACCGGTAAGTAGTGCAGAGGCTTCTATCTTTATCTAAGCATTCTTATATGGTGACTCAGTGACAAAAACGACTTAGTTCCATCGCCATAGAGGTGAAATACTCAATTTTTTTTATTTATTGTTTTATTACATTATAATATGATGTTAAATATATAAAATATCATTATATAATATAAAGTAATATAAATAAATATCTTCACGCAATTCAAACAAAAAAAAAATACAAGGATAGACAGAGGTCTATCCTAGACAATTAAGTCTCTTTGACCCACCTTCCACCGAAGATATTTTCGGGACAACGTCTGTCACGTGGTGAGCCCGTCGCTATTATTTATTACTTGTTATATATTTCTACCTTCTTTTTCTTTTTACTGCTATCTAGAAAAAGTAAAGAAATTCTCTGTTGGTAAGTAGTCTAGTTGTTTTAAAAAGTTTTCTATTTTAGTTTTTAATATAAATTTTGGTAATTTAGAAATTTCAAATTTTTATTATATGTAAATGGTCCGAGAAAAGATGAAAATTGCGGACTATAGTGGGTTTTGCACCGTGGCGTATTATATACTATATTATGCTGCCTTTTCCCAACAATTAGTGGGTCCGGCGGTACCTTATGTTGATTAATTATGAGAGATTTAATAAAAATCTGACGGCCTGTTAAAACAGCTCTTTGTGCTCTCTAAATAATAAGAAATTATGTCCGAGATGCACCACCCCAATACTGAATACCAAAAGCTAATATAGATTGGAACAGACAAAAGTATACCTTTTTGATAACTTTTATATCATGATTTCTTGTATTTACGCGAATGATTTCTTGTATTTTATTTAAAAACTTTTATATCCCCTATGTGCCTTAAATTTTGGAAAACATATATTAGTTTGCGAACACGCTCCTCTAGTTCTTTATGGTGAAAATGATTCCTAAATATTTTGTTTTTGTTACAGATTCTAGAAAATAACAATTGCATACTTCAGTTTTATTACAATTATGTGCTTTAATCAAAAAATATTTTTTATTGGTTTTATATTTAATAACACCCTACATTATTGTATATACTAAAGGTCATATATTTAGTTTTAGTTAAGTTTAAAGTTAAAACATTGCTATCTAGCCTTTTAATTATTTTCACAAATTGCTCATTGGCAACACATTGTACCTTACTCCAAGATTTTCATTGAAGATAATCACAGTATAATCTGCAAATGTAATGATCTGGATTTTACTTAGTTTAATTTTACATAGATCATCGATATAAATTTAAAACAGTGTTGGACCGAGTATAATCCCTTGCGGGACGCCATAAGTGATTAATTTTTCAACGCTTTGCATATAATTAATTTTGACTAATTGGGTTCTATTACTTAAATAACCAGAAAACAATTCCAGGGATATTCCTTTAATGCCAACAATTTCCATCTTTTTAAGATGTAATGGAATAGACACCGTATGGAATGCTTTCGCAAGATCTAAAAATATTCCAACACATTTGTTTGATATCTAACGAAGATACAATATATCGAAGTAATTGTTCTATTGTATCCGAGGTCGATCTATCTTTTCTAAAACCGTATTGGTTTGATGAAAGGATATTATGCTTATCTAGGAATTCAGAATCTTTTCGAAGATTATTGACAGGGAGGGTAAAAGTGAAATAGGTCTATAATTACTGATGTTGTTACTGTCTCCCGCGTTATGTATTTGAATAATAATAGATTTTTTTAAATCCTTGGGAAACACACCTTTTTCCATACATAGATTGTAAATCCGTGCAATATGAACAGATATAATATGAACCGATTGCTTCAGGAATAGTGAAGTTATACCATCCCATCCACTTGACGAAGTATGTTTTAAAAGATAAAATATTTTTTTTATTTTTCTATTATCTGTAGGCATTAACACAAAGGAATTAGGTAGAGAGTTTTGTTTTGAATATCTATTAGCTAAAGCGTTTTCCGTTATTTTTAATCTATCCAGAATTGATGTTGCTAGTGATATTTACGAAATATTTGTTTAACTCGTGATCAAAACAAGTGATCTTCTAGGATTTGAAGTTAAGTACAATAATTCATTAGGTGATTTATTTTTCTGTTATAAATTCGTTTTACAGTTTTCCAGGCCTTTTTTAAATCATGCTTATTATTTTGAATTTCATTACTTTTCATATTCTTTTTTTGATTCTTATAAAATTTTGTTTCAGTGATTTCGGTATCTAATATAAGTCAAGCGTATTACGTCATTATCTGGTTATTATTTTAAATTTAAAGTGTAATTTATTCCTAAATTGAATACATCGGAGAAGACCAGGTGTTATCCGGGGTTTAATGTTAAATTTTCAGCTTGATAAGGCTCAGGTAACAGTAGGTTTTTGTAAGATTTTAGATAGCAGTAACAAAAAGTCTGTGTTTATTTGATTGGGATCGTCAGAAAACAGTCCCTAAGTTCTTGAATAGCAGCCTGATAGTCTATACTAACGTTTTGTCGAGATTTATCTTTGTATTGTTGTTTACTATTGAGTTTCAATGATACCATTACGCTACTGTGGTCGGTGACAGATGATTCACACACAACAGTTTTTACCAAGTTACGGGTTTTAAGTTAACAACGATCCAAACAACTTAAATTCCTAGTAGGAAATCAATGACCTGGCAATAATCCATGCATGCCTAAAAGATTCAGATAATCAAAAATCCTCAAGACCTTTTAGTTGCTGCAGCATAAACTATCACTCCACTATTTTGATTTATTTATTTTGTTGATTTTTATGATAGATAATTATCTAGAGTTGGTAGGATGTATAAGAATTCAAGCACAAAAAAATATAAAATATAGCATTCAGTCAAAACAACTATATCATGATTAACACTTATTTGAGACAACAAAACTTCAAAGTCGTTAAAGTTATGGGTTAGGCTTCTTATATTTTGTATAATGACGTTTATAGATTTATCGTATATAGTTAATTTAATTATCAACACTGGAAAATTTTTCGTTACAATTAGCCATTTTCAAAATTATAAATTTTTATACTGTTAACAACTCGGCTATCGTGACTGAGAAGTCACGATAGCCGAGTTGTTGGGTGGTCGGAATTTCGAGTCGAGAGACCTGAGTTCGATCCCCAGGTGGCAGTACCAATGAGTTTTCAAAACTTATGTACGAATTTCATCGTTGGCTTGGACATAAAAGGCGGCGACGGGCTCACCACCTGTCACGTTGTCCCGAAAATATCTTCGGTAGAAGGTCGGTCAAAGGGACTTAATTGTCTAGACTTGACCTCTGTCTACCCTGTATTGGGAATTGCGTGAAGATATTTTTATTTATTTATTTATTATTTATAAATTTTTATACAATGTACCAAGAAATACGCGTTTTTAAAAATGAATGTACTTAAGTGACATAAAGCAACTGTGATGTTGTAATATCTGTGAGTTGTGTATCGATGTGTAGTCTGTCGATGAAATGTGTGGTAGTATGATAACAATAATTAAATAAAAACTGCGTAAACCTGCATGCAATATAATAAACACAGAAAGAGGTAATACATTCTATATTTCGTTATAACAGTTTTTTACAATCTGTTATTGAATATCTGTAGCAATGCAGGTAGTTCGTTAAAATAAGGCATCCCTCAAAAAATAACACATCCATCGGCCTTGAGTTATCTGTTTATGTTGGTAACCCAATACAAGCGCTCATCAGAACATTTTTGACGAACTGCCAATTTTATGTCTCGGCAAAAATAAAAATATCTTCACGGCATTCCTGATACAGGGTTAGATAGAGGTCTAGTCTAGATAATTAAGTCCCTTCCACCCACCTTCCACCGAAGATATTTTCGGGACAACGTGACAGGTGGTGAGCCCGTCGCTGTCTTTATGTCCAAGCCAACGATATAATCGTACATAAGTTTTTGAAAAAACCCATTAGTATGAGCCGGCCACCTGAAAATTGAACTCGGGTCTCCTGACTTGAATTCCGATCACCCAACCACTCGGCTATCGTGACATAAAGGCAAAGAGATATTAATTCTCATGAAACGTTGTGATGACATACTCTTTGCAGTTTCATTCTTTTTTCGACTACATTGTCGCGTAAACGTGTATCTAGTTATTCAGCTTACTAATTAATAATATACCAGCAAGCAAAACCGAGTATTTCATTCAACAGTAGAATCTAACAGAACACTGCACCACAATTCCCACAGTATTTACAACTTTTTTTTTACACTAACACTATAACCAGGTTGCAAAATTATGAACCCATAAGCACAAAGTTAAACCATAAGCATAAAATTTCCCTTACATCCCACAAAATATTTGTTGATATTGATAAATAGAAACAAGTGAATAATTTTCTTTTTGCTTTATTCTTTTCTTTGAGTAGTATTTACCATTGATTCATAGTATAACATCAATCCGAAAAAAAAAATAGTCAGTATTTGTAATATTAGTAACGATAGCTACCACATCCACATCCACATCCTCCGGCGCAATTTCCGGCAATAGTGACACAGCCAGCTGCTGGCACTTCACCACCAAATCCAACAGCACCAATCACGGGCACCTGACCAGCAATAGCAGTAGTACCAGCCACTCCCATTTCACCAGCGTCACCAACATTGCCCACACCCTCTCCACCGAAGGCTCCTGCGTACCCGCCAATGCCAGCAATACTGACGAAGCCGATGCCATCGTAACCACCTAGACCACCGTAGCCAATACCATCATAACCAAGGCCATATCCGTAGCCAATATCAGCTCCACACCCAATCCCACGTCCATAGCCAAGGCCGAGACCTTCTCCGCATCCCCAGCCTAAGACAGGTGCGGCACCAAGGCAGGCACTGAATACATTCTAGAAAGTAGAGTCACAGAATAAATATAGCTCCAATGGTAAATGTATACTTTTACGTGTAAAAGTACTTATATAAAAAAAATAAAGAAGTCACGATAGCCGAGTGGTTGGGTGGTCGGAATTTCGAGTCTATGTCAATAAATGTCTTGACGCGATTCCCAATACTGGGGTAGACAGAGGTCTAGTCTAGACAATTAATTCCCTTCGACCCACCTTCCACCGAAGATATTTTCGGGAAAACGTGACGGTGGTGATCCAATTATGTCCAAGCCAACGATCTGAATCGTACATAGGTTTTGAAAAAAAACCATTGCTACCAGCCTGCTACAGGGGGACCCAACTTGGGTCTCTTGACTCGAAATTCCGACCACCCAACCACTCGGCTGTCGTGACTAAAATTGTTAATTAATTTTTCAAATTTAAAAAGTGCCAATACTTGAACCAAGAGAACTTGGACGCAGAAGAAAACGAAGGTGCCTTCGTTTTCTTCTGCGACATGTTTAATTGTTAGCGTACAGAAATAGGAATACTTCCGGAATAATTTCATATTTGTAACGTTGCGTATTTATAGTAAGCAGACTATTGTTTTAGACATTGAAGTTAACGAATTTCGAATTTTTTAGAGTTCCTTTCTAAAATTGCCCTGTCTTTTCGTTTAAAAATTATTTACAGCTGTGCCACATAGGCTGACAAAGAAACCTCGATACCTACATTTTACTCCATACCAAAAATAATTGTTTTTTTTTTAATTTTCAATAACATTTTCACAATAATAAAGAAACGTGAGATAATAATTAATAAGTCAAGTCCTGGTTTTGTAATAGTATTGTTTTTGTGTCTTTCTATAAAATGTTGCTCTAAATAATGATAATTCTTTTTGTTTAGAAAATAATAATTTATTAATACAATTTGACGAAATAGGTAACAATAATTTTTCACTATTAACATTTCATACAGTGTAACGTGAATTCTTTTTATATAAATATATTACTACATTGTAGTACATACAAGATTTCAGTTAACTCGTTCGTGCCTAATATCCAGACAAGATGGTGAGCCCGTAGCCGTCTTTATTTCCAAGCCAACAATATAATTCGTACATAAGTTTTTAATAACCCATTAGTATGATCCTGCCATCTGGGGATCGAACTCGGGTCTCTTGACTCGAAATTCCGACCACCCAACCACTCGGCTATCGTGACTAAAATTGTTAATTAATTTTTCAAATTTAAAAAGTGCCAATACTTGAACCAAGAGAACTTGGACGCAGAAGAAAACGAAGGTGCCTTCGTTTTCTTCTGCGACATGTTTAATTGTTAGCGTACAGAAATAGGAATACTTCCCGGAATAATTTCATATTTGTAACGTTGCGTATTTATAGTAAGCAGACTATTGTTTTAGACATTGAAGTTAACGAATTTCGAATTTTTTAGAGTTCCTTTCTAAAATTGCCCTGTCTTTTCGTTTAAAAATTATTTACAGCTGTGCCACATAGGCTGACAAAGAAACCTCGATACCTACATTTTACTCCATACCAAAAATAATTGTTTTTTTTTTAATTTTCAATAACATTTTCACAATAATAAAGAAACGTGAGATAATAATTAATAAGTCAAGTCCTGGTTTTGTAATAGTATTGTTTTTGTGTCTTTCTATAAAATGTTGCTCTAAATAATGATAATTCTTTTTGTTTAGAAAATAATAATTTATTAATACAATTTGACGAAATAGGTAACAATAATTTTTCACTATTAACATTTCATACAGTGTAACGTGAATTCTTTTTATATAAATATATTACTACATTGTAGTACATACAAGATTTCAGTTAATTCGTTCGTGCCTAATATCCAGACAAGATGGTGAGCCCGTAGCCGTCTTTATTTCCAAGCCAACAATATAATTCGTACATAAGTTTTTTAATAACCCATTAGTACGATCCTGCCATCTGGGGATCGAACTCGGGTCTCTTGACTCGAAAATCCAACCACCCAACCACTCGGCTATCGTGACTACTTAATTAAAGATTAATATTATAAAGTGCAATAATAAATAAATTTGTTATCTCCAGTTGCTCTATGCCTTTTAACTCTCTGTATCTTCATAGATACAATCGATTAGCCAGAATGCTACATCAGAAGTTAGCTCCAAAGTTCGGCTTTTACGTACGGATAGTAGTAGATTGCCTCATAGTTTTTATTTTATTTAATGTTTTCGATTCACATTCGAGCTTATATTGGGACAATACAACAATAACAATACCTTATTTACACAGAAAAAAATTATGTTAATATTTATAATACTTATTAACTAAAAACTATTATAATCGTAGAGCCCTACTTCTCGTGGCATGGTACCAAGAACGCTGGCTGCATTTCCACGTTGAATGGATAAACTTAACCGTTGAGTAGGAAAAGAACCAGCCCTCTTGTCTCCAGCGGCAATGACCAGTCGCGGATACAATCCCTTTAGAAACTGCATCGCGCGGGGATCCCTCGGACCGATCGTCCCTACGGCAAATGGAACAAATATATAGTCTTCTTTCAAAGACCCATATTTACGCCATTTACCCGATTTAGCTGCCTCTGATACCGCCCCAGCCCTTATCGAAGTACGCTTGATGGGAGAGGCCACTAATGTATCGACACAAGTAGCGTCTCACACAAGAGCTTTGCCTCTCTCCCAAGGGACTAAAGTCAAGCCGTCGGGTCTCTTACTATCCTCCCTAAATATTCCTTAAGGCTCTAAAACCGAGGAAATATTTATGGAAACAAGAGCCCTTCAGATGATTTCATTCAAGGAGCCGTGACGAGACAGTCTGCCGGAACTTTTTTGGCATTAAAGTCCGTGGAGGCCTAACTCGTCGACGTCGCTGCCACAAGGACATCGATGAGATTGATAAATTGGTAGTAATTACTCGCCGAAGGCCGTGCTCGGAAAAGGTCGCGGTAAGCTTTTTCGAGACAGGCCCATCATCAAGGACAGGACAGGACATCATCACGAACAAACCTGATATCGTTCCGATCTACCGGCTCAGTCACGGGTTTTAATTGTACATTATCATACAATATAACAAAGCCTCTGGAAAATAACGGAAAAAGTGTTTGGATCTGATTCGATAGGTGACCGGCATATGGGGTGTTATACCGACAATTTTTTTATTTTTTATTTTATTGTTTATTGGTACACCAAAAACATGTTCACAAAACATTTCACTTAAAAATACAAATATAACTCAAAAGATCATATGAACCTATCAATAACAGGCGTACACAAAATTTGCACCAGGTGATAAATTCCTTTCTTCGTAAATGTAAATAGGTTTATGAATAACTGTCAATATTAAAAATAATTTTAAAAAGTTTGCTTGAAAGTAAAATAATAATAATAATAAAACAACATTGCAATACTTCAAGTTACAATACTACGTTACAATACTACAACAATTTTAAAACTAAAGCTATTATATTATATAATATTATATTGTATTTAAAAGATGTAGCTAGAAAACATTTCTTGAGACATATATGTGCATACATATAAATACACATATATACATGCACACACACACATATACATACTCGTAAATAACATAAACACTTACATGTATACACTTATTATTTTCTATTTTAGTTATCATTGAAATTTGCAAAACTGTTTGGTGGTGTTGTGGAAGATGTCAAGGCTATGGTTTACCGATGCAATATTATTGTATGTTGTAGAAATTCTGTTAAGAAGTGAGTTCTTGACTACATTAGTGCGATAGCGTCTAATTAAGTCTCAACACCTTTTTTGTTCTAACAGCCCTGAGGCTACTCCTGCGTGGAACAGCAATATTTACTTCACTGAGTAACTCAGGAACCAACAGATTTCCATTCAGAATTTTATGCAAAAGCATTAAGTCTGCCATAGTTCTACGATGTTCCTTGGAACATCGTAGAACTATGACCCTCAAAGGTCAGAACATTTTAAAATGAAGTCCTTGGACTTCATTTTAAAATTATATAATATTATATTGTATTTAAAAGATGTAGCTAGAAAACATTTCTTGAGACATATATGTGCATACATATAAATACACATATATACATGCACACACACACATATACATACTCGTAAATAACATAAACACTTACATGTATACACTTATTATTTTCTATTTTAGTTATCATTGAAATTTGCAAAACTGTTTGGTGGTGTTGTGGAAGAT